>SMMW01000521.1:5252500-5852500 GCA_004794655.1 Marisa cornuarietis
CTGAACCTACCACTTCTGTCTAAGTGTGTAAGAACTCTAAACCTACCACTTCTGTCTAAGTGTGTAAGAACACTGAACCTACCACTTCTGTCTAAGTGTGTAAGAACTCTAAACCTACCACTTCTGTCTATGTGTCTAGGAACTCTAAACCTACCACTTCTGTCTATGTGTGTAAGAACTCTAAACCTACCACTTCTGTCTAAGTGTGTAAGAACTCTAAACCTACCACTTCTGTCTATGTGTGTAAGAACTCTAAACCTACCACTTCTGTCTAAGTGTGTAAGAACTCTAAACCTACCACTTCTGTCTATGTGTGTAAGAACTCTAAACCTACCACTTCTGTCTATGTGTGTAAGAACTCCAAACCTACCACTTCTGTCTATGTGTGTAAGAACTCTGAACCTACCTCTTCTGTCTATATGTCTAGGAACTCTAATCCTACCTCTTCTGCAATGTTTCTAGCAACTCTCAATCCACCACTTCTGTCTATGCCTCTAATGTCAAATTCCTTCGAGTCGTCGGCTAAAATTGCAGTCAGTCGGTCAGTCAGTCAGTCAGTCAGTCAGTCAGTCTGTTGGTCAGAACCTTGTAACACACTGCCTTTATGTTGTTCTGTTCCTTCCCAACCGCCCCTCCTGCTCTGTTAATGTTCTTGTTCAATTTGTGGTTGTCCTACTTTGCAATGTTCCCACCCCATCCGTGCGTGTGTGTGTGTGTGTGTGTGTGTGTGTGTGTGTGTGTGTGTGTGTGTGTGTGTGTGTGTGTGAAAGAGAGAGAAAATGGTATAATTGTGTAACTATTTTGGTAAATGTGTTTACACTATTGTATAAATAGCTATGACTAAGGATTAAATAAGATTGCAACTATTTCTGTGTGTATATATTATTATCATGCAGTGCACCTTATGATATGCCACAACATTTAAGACCAAAGAGTTAGTGTAAAATGTTTAGGCTTTAAGCCAAGAACATTCAAAGTACAACAAGAGGGTGACATAGCTAGAGGTTACCTTGCCGCATCACCTTTGTGCACTAATTTATAAAATCCGTCATGCTAAGAGCAGATCCTAAAGTTTCACAGACAAATCTGTTTAAAAGCTGCAAATAATTACAGATTTTTCAAAGTTTGGGTTTCTTTCATGTTCGCCCATTTACTCGTCTCCACGCACGCGCACAATGAGATTGAACTTTCTGCATGCGCAAAAAAAAAACCTGCTCCTTTTTTGCCAGGCCGAGAATCGATCAGCTTAAATTCACACCGTAAACAGTCGTGTCCGCGGGGACTCGTGGAGGCATGTGATTGGCGAAATCTCGGCTGCCAGCCAGGTTCCTGTTTGCACGCGCCAATGCAAGGTAAGTACAGTAGGCGCCTAGGGGCCAGAAAGGCCAGGCAAGGCAATGCAATGCATGACAAGGAAAGGCAAGGCAAGGTAAGGTAAGGCAATGATAATCAACTCAAGGCACGAGCTAGAGCAAGGTAAGTAAGGGAACGCTTTGAGTCAGGAAGGAAAGGCAAGGAGAAGCTTGACAAGGAAAGAAAGGCTGAGGAAAAGGCGAGGCAAGGAAAGGCAAAGACCTGTTCAGTACAAGGCTAGCAAAGGTGAGGCAAGGAAAGGCAAAGACCTGTTCAGTGCAAGGCTAGCAAAGGCGAGGCAAGGAAAGGCAGTACAAAGCAAGGCGAGGTGTTTTCATAATTTACGAGGAACCTGTACCAAAAGTATAAACCACACGGTAATGTATCTGTGTATGCTAAATTAGCAATGTGTATAATGACAATATTAATCAAGAGAGTTGGATAAAGAGCTATTATACTTTTAAAATGTGATGAACGTGCAAAGTATGTCATAAGTGGAATGTTGGTGGAGTGCAGACTGACAGATTTTTAACAGGAAACAAAAAACAGCCAGCCAGCTGAAGGAGTAAAGTGTTCAGTCAGTGTGTGGACATGGGGGTGATAAGGGAGGCGAGCGCTGTCAGGAATCCACGTGACTGAAGCCCCGCTGTATTCAGTACCGATCTGTGTCCACGTGACAGTAGGCAGTCCTCATCGACGTCCACGTGACTCACGCCAGTCTGAGCAACAACGCCCAGATGACACTGGACATGTGATCCCAGCGCCACCTCGACAGAGGCCCACATGATGGAAGTGTACTGTTCGTAAGACAGACCTGTGTGGACAGAGGCCCAAATAATATAAGTGTATTGTAACAAGATAGACCTGTGTCGAGAAAGGCCCACATGATATAAGTGTATTGTAACAAGACAGACCTGTGTCGAGAAAGGCCCACATGATATAAGTGTATTGTAACAAGACAGACCTGTGTGGACAGAGGCCCACATGATATAAGTGTATTGTAACAAGACAGACCTGTGTGGACAGAGGCCCACATGATATAAGTGTATTGTAACAAGATAGACCTGTGTCGAGAAAGGCCCACATGAGATAAGTGTATTGTAACAAGACAGACCTGTGTGGACAGAGGCCCACATGATATAAGTGTATTGTAACAAGACAGACTTGTGTGGAGAAAGGCCCACATGATATAAGTGTATTGTAACAAGACAGACCTGTGTCGAGAAAGGCCCACATGATATAAGTGTATTGTAACAAGACAGACTTGTGTGGACAGAGGCCCACATGATATAAGTGTATTGTAACAAGACAGACTTGTGTGGACAGAGGCCCACATGATATAAGTGTATTGTAACAAGACAGACTTGTGTGGACAGAGGCCCACATGATATAAGTGTATTGTAACAAGACAGACCTGTGTCCACAGAGGCCCACATGATATAAGTGTATTGTAACAAGACAGACCTGTGTCCACAGAGGCCCACATGATATAAGTGTATTGTAACAAGACAGACCTGTGTCGAGAAAGGCCCACATGATATAAGTGTATTGTAACAAGACAGACCTGTGTCGAGAAAGGCCCACATGATATAAGTGTATTGTAACAAGACAGACCTGTGTGGACAGAGGCCCACATGATATAAGTGTATTGTAACAAGACAGACCTGTGTGGACAGAGGCCCACATGATATAAGTGTATTGTAACAAGACAGACCTGTGTCGAGAAAGGCCCACATGATATAAGTGTATTGTAACAAGACAGACCTGTGTGGACAGAGGCCCACATGATATAAGTGTATTGTAACAAGACAGACCTGTGTCCACAGAGGCCCACATGATATAAGTGTATTGTAACAAGACAGACCTGTGTCGAGAAAGGCCCACATGATATAAGTGTATTGTAACAAGACAGACCTGTGTCCACAGAGGCCCACATGATATAAGTGTATTGTAACAAGACAGACCTGTGTGGACAGAGGCCCACATGATATAAGTGTATTGTAACAAGACAGACCTGTGTCCACAGAGGCAACACAGGCCTACACAGACAACACAGGTCTAGATGATGGCAAATTGGGAAAAACAGTCCTGTGCAGATAGAGGCCCACATGAAGTAAAGTGTACAGTGGGCAAGTGAGACAGACTCCTTCAGTAACACACAGTGTACGTGTACTACAGACGATGCTTAAAGTACACCATCAACAAACTTCCCGTCCCGACCAATCTGTCGCTTTCTTTCTTTTTTATTTTAATTACTGAGGACCGAGTGTTGCCATCTACATGTATTCATCTCCTCATTGTTAATCCAGAACATTTTCGTTCATTTAAAAAAAAACTACTTTTAAAATTTTGGATAAAGTTCAATCAAGACATTTTTAACAAAAAAAAACCCTCTGCCTTGAAATACCATTTACAAATTGTGCACAAAACAAAGCAGTGAAAGCAAATATAACAGACAGATTTAAAAGAGAAGCTGGTAAAACGATGCAGCGATGCAAGTAAAACTATACTCAAGCGGGAACAAGAGCGCATATCCTAGAAAGAATCAATTTTGAAGGAACATTCGCCGCTGTTTCTCATTAATGGCGCTGATGGCTTTGAAAGAGTCAACGTCCAGCGACCTCTGCGCAGCACTTAGTCAACTCCAAGACACTCAAACGATTGGCGCAGACGGGAATTACCATAAATGTATAAAATGTTTCATTCAGACACAGTTTTATGTTACCGGCGCAGCTCCTAACCAAACCAGGGACGGAAGAAGGGGGCAACGGTAGAGCCGTGTGCAAAGAGTGTAGTTATTTATAGACGGTTATTGCAGTTATCATCGTGTCCACATTTCCGATGATGTAAAGAGACGGGAGATGAGCTTGGCAGGCCCGGCTTGCTTGCAGGTCAACTGCATGTGATGCGAATGAGAGCGATTTATGGGCAGATTTCAATGGGGGGAGGGGGGGTCGTGTGGTTTAACGGGAAAAGCTTTGGCATGATGATGCCTGGGCCGGAGTGCATGGAGCTTTCTTAATAATGTGGGGTGGGGGTTTTTTCTCTCTCGTCGCGATGGATGGTGCGAATGAAATGCGTGCTTTGGCATTCCTGGTTCTTTTAAGTCTAAGCAGCTGGCCCCAGGTAGACAGACATCGACAAACGGACAGAGGCACGAATGAAGGATGCCGGTACGACAATTCATCTGCCAAAGATGCATGAAGACATTGTTATTAACTATTGTAAGACTGGTTTCTCGTGCTTGTACTTGTGTGCGTGTCTATGTATTTTAGTTAGTGTGTGTGTGTGTGTGTGTGTGTGTGTGTGTGTGTGTGTGTGTGTGTGTGACTGTGTGCGTGTCTATGTATTTCAGTGTGCATGTATGACTGCGTGCGTGTATTTTAGTGTGTCTGTGTCTGTGTGTGTGTGTGTGAAGTGTTGTGTATGTATGACTGTGTGCGTGTCTATGTCTTTTAGTGTATGTGTGTGTGTGTGTGTGTGTAATGTGTATATGTGACTGCGTGCGTGTCTATGTATTTCAGTGTGTGTGTGTGTGTGTGTGTGTGTGTAATGTAATGTGTATGTATGACTGTGTGCGTGTCTATGTATTTTAGTGTGTGTGTGTGTGTAATGTGTATGTGTGACTGTGTGCGTGTCTATGTATTTCAGTGTGTGTGTGTATGTAATGTAATGTAATGTGTATGTATGACTGTGTGCGTGTCTATGTGTTTTAGTGTGTGTGTGTGTGTGTAATGTAATGTGTATGTATGACTGTGTGCGTGTCTATGTATTTAAGTGTGTGTGTGTGTGTGTGTAATGTGTATGTGTGACTGTGTGCGTGTCTATGTATTTCAGTGTGTGTGTGTGTATGTAATGTAATGTGTATGTATGACTGTGTGCGTGTCTATGTGTTTTAGTGTGTGTGTGTGTGTGTGTGTAATGTAATGTGTATGTATGACTGTGTGCGTGTCTATGTATTTTAGTGTGTGTGTGTGTGTAATGTGTATGTGTGACTGTGTGCCTGTCTATGTATTTCAGTGTGCATGTATGACTGTGTGCGTGTCTGTGTACTTTAGTGTGTGTGTGTGTGTCTGTGTGTGTGTCTGTGTGTGTGCGTGTGTGTGTAATGTGATGTGTATGTATGACTGTGTGCGTGTCTATGTATTTTAGTTAGTGTGTGCATGTGTGTGTGTATAATGTGTATGTGTGACTGTGTGCGTGTCTGTGTCTTTGCTTGTATATATTTATATTGTGTATGTGTGACTGTGTGTATGTCCGTGTGTCTGTGCGTGTGGTTGGTTTGACCTTCATGACCTGTCGTCGTTTAGCGGCATTTAGCGCTGACTCAGCAAGAGGAAGAAGTTGGGGGGGGGGCGGGTAGTGAAAAACAGTGGAGGAAGAGGACGGGGTGGCGGCAAGGTCCGGGGGTAGGCAAAGGTGGGACGCATGCGCCTATTGATTGGCGGGTAGCACGTGCCGCCGGCGCCCCCTACACGGCTTACACTTCTCTCCAAGCCCCTGGTCTCTTCGTCCTGTCGCCCTGGCAACCTCTGGCAACGCTAATCCCACTTAATCAGTCCGCCAGGCCCAGTCAGTGAACTGTGACGAGACTCGTCGTGACTTCTCGTGACCGGCGTGTCGTGACCAGTGGCACGTGCCTGCTGTTTGGCGGAGCGTGTCGAAACGTCTTGGCGTAAGGCGGGCGTGGTCAGTCAGGGGTGGGGATGAGGGGTAGCATCGCGCCTGAGCACCTGTGTGATCTCCCTGTCAGGTGCAATGCGGGAATGTTGTGAAGAACTGCGACACTTTTTCTCAAATACTTTAAAACAAAACGTTTCTATTCTCTCGAATGCTTTTATTTATATTCGTGTAATGATATGTTTCTCTAATGGTTTTTCAAATACTTTCTTTATACACAGTTTCCGTGTCTGCTTTTAAGCCAGGGAGAGACAGACAAAATGAGTGTGTGTGAGAGAGTGTGTGAGAGAGTGTGTGTGTGCGAGCGCGCCCTTGCGCATCTATATGTGCGTGTGTATGTGGGAGTATGTACATGCGTTTGTGTGTTTGTGTGAATGTGTGTGCCTGCGTGTTTATTTGTGTCTACCTGAATGTCTATCTGTCTGTGTGTGTGCGTGCGTGCGCGTGCCATTCTCTTCCTCCTACTTCGACTTCCTTTATTCTTCCTTTACCCTTACTCAGGCTTACTGCATTCACAAGTGCTACGTATACTGCGAGCTACAAGTGCAACAGATGACAAGTGCTACGTATACTGCGAGCTACAAGTGCAACAGATGACAAGTGCTACGTATACTGCGAGCTACAAGTGCAACAGATGACAAGTGGTACGTATACTGCAAGCTACAAGTGCTACGTATACTGCAAGCTACAAGTGCTACGTATACTGGAAGCTAAAAGTGCTACGTATATTGCAAGCTACAAGTGCTACGTATGCTGCGAGCTACAAGTGCAACAGATGACAAGTGCTACGTATACTGCAAGCTACAAGTGCTACGGGTGACAAGTTCTGCCTGGGGCTAGGTACTGCAGACGACAAGTGTTACAAGTGCTGCAAGGGGCGGGGTTGAAAGGGAGGAGAGGGAGGACAGCAAGCAGTGCGGTCAGCAGTTAGGCACGACGACGACGCCGCCGCCGTCCAGCCGCAGGGACGGTAAACACTGCCGCAGACATGCGGATGCATCGCGATTACCTCCCCTGTCAGCCTAGCCCCCCCCCCCCGGTGCTCGGGCCTTTTCCTCCCCCACACCCCCCTTTCCCCTTTACCGTCATCGCCGTCGCTGTCATCAGTTCTCTTAATTTTGTTATCACCAAACCGTCATCATCATTAACACTTTATTAACAACGATGCATCTTTTTGTTTTCTATGTTTTTTTATTAGCAACATCTTATCGTCACTATTAGCATTTCTTCCACTAAGTCAAAGTAAATTCTGTCATCGCTGTCATCCACCCTGTCGTCCTCAGTAACATTTAAAGTTAATCCTGTCGTCACTGTCATCCACCCTCAATCCGACCTGTCATCATCCTTTAGACATTTAGAGCGAATCCTTTCTCCACTGTCATCCACCCTTGTTTCACACTGTCATCACCTCCATTTTTATTTTGCCGCATTCAGCACATGTCAGCACTTGATGCATGTAGCATTTGTCTCTGACAGTGTTTCTTATGTGTGACTCTTGACACACACGCAGCAGTACCTCTCGGCTGTGCGGGATTTGGTGACTCGTCAACCCAGAGTATCTACTACTACCACCCCCCCCATCTTTCGCTGTTTACGGGACCGTGAAGGTTGAGCGACTAGCGAGAAGGAGTAGACAGGCTTTTCACTGGGGGACCTTCTCAGGCTGGTAGATGACTAGTAGATGACTGGACCCGCTGGCGTGAGTTCACGTGTGCTGCGCTCCATCAGCTCTCCCCTACGACTGGTGCACGGAACGAACGCCAGTCATGGCACGAAGTGACCTGTACTGACCAGATCCCACCCGGCCCGGCAGTCAAATCCACCCCGTGACCCACAGTCACATCAGGCCCAGCAGTCAAGCAGAAGTATACTGAGATCATCACCAGGAGATCTTACGTCATCTCTCCCCCCCCCCCACTAACCCATCCCCCTAATCCCTCGGACTCCCCACCTGACTGGAGACGACCATCCTCCTCGCGCCAACTGCTACACCTGACTACGTCAGCAAAACGTGTGTAGTGCGCACGACCAGCATTTGTAAAAGAGTCTAAACAACTAAACAAGGTTTCATCGATCTGCTGAGGTACCAAGCTCCGAAACACTGGCGCTGGCTTCCGTGGAGAGGAGGAGAAGTAGTTTAGCAGTATTTACATTCATTTTCTCGCATTTTCTCGCTAGCGGCGTGAGTGACACAAGCACCCTACGACTTGTCAACGGTGTTGACCCTGCGGAAGCGACAGCGGGGGGGGGGGGGGAACTCGGAAGCCTGAGATGCTGACTCGGGGTGTCTCACTGACAGGATAGGAACCACAGACACAATAGGTCACGTGATGTAGAAATGCTGTCAATTGACGTATCGACGGGGGAGCAGGGAGGGTAACGAGTTGTGATAGCTACCCCTACGATGATTGAGCGAGGGTTACTTGAAGTGCTGGCAATAGACTACTTGGAGTCTATGGACTACTTGAAAGTGACGTATCTGGATTGTTTGGAAGTAACGTATGGGATGCTGGTATTAAAACAGCTGACGTGTCTCAAGTGTTTGGGGACACATGTGAAGGGGTTGGAAATAACTGTCAAGAGAGTTTGTAAAGGTAATGTTTGTAGAGTTTTTAGATGTGACACGTGTGTGTGTGTGTGTGTGTGTGTGTGTGTGTGTGTGTGTGTGTGTGTGTGTGTGTGTGTGTGTGTGTGTGTTGAAAGTGACGTGGTGAATATTTGATGTAGTTTATCGGTGCACCGTGCAGGTAACATATTATTTAGTTCTTCACGGTGAGGCGTCCGTTGTGTTACGGCGGGGACAGGGAGTGGGTGAGTTGTGGTGGCTGCTCTACCATGGATGAGAATGAGTTACTCAGTTACTCATTCAATAGAGTGAATGGACTCTATAGACGTTTCTGGAGGGTTCGGCAGTGACGTGATGGACCGTTGGTGGTAATGTATTAGGGATGCTTCGAGTGACGTCTCTGGAATGTCCGATTTCTCTGGTACCCGTTTTAGAAGTTCATTATAAACGACACTATTAATAAACACCATTTTAACAGTTCGTTATTACACAAAACTATTAATAAAAACCATTTTTAACAGTTCGTTATTAGACAAAACTATTAATAAACTCCATTTTCAGTAGTAGAGCAGAAAGAATAGTAGCAAAATTTGACCTGCGAAAAAAATAAATCATTCAAATGAAATCAAACAATATACAGGGTATAACAGGGTATGAAGTAAGCAACTGTTAATAGGATATTGTCTTAACTTCTCAGGATATATAATAGCAGGAATTAATGTGTGTGAATGTGTTTACATCTACACACTTAGAGGTGCACTTATGGTGTGCACACTTCGTTGTTTGAATGTGTTAACACATGCGTTTGCATGTCCATGTGCCCGGGTGTATGACTTCCGGGTACTCGCCGACAGCGGCGACACCGCAGTGTCACGAGGAAGGGACAGAGGGCATGTTCCGCAGACCCACAGGGGAGGGGTCATGTTTCAGGATGAAGGATGCGGAAGAGCTCCTCACGTCTTGAGACTGATCGAAACACGAGGTGCGGAGGTACTGGGTAGGGAGGACAGCCGACAAGATGGAGGGGGGTAGAGATAGTTGCCAATGAGGAGGGAGGGTGGTTATCGATCTTCTGGAGCCGAAAGACAAGGCACCGCGCCATACTAGAGATTGGTTTGCTTTTTCTCTGAAACCACAGGCACAGAGCTGAAAACCCAATCCATCTTTTTAAACCGGCGAGGAGGTTTTTTTGGTGGGGGAGGGGAAGGGGTGGCCGAGTATTTTTTCCCCATTTTATTAGACTCAAGTGTGTCTGATCGTTGAATGACTGAAATATTGCATTTTTAATTTGTGTTTTGTTTATTAGACTTAGGCACTCGTCTTAATCTACACTTTGTGGGAGCAAAGCGACAGACAGTTTGGGGAGACAGGTAAACAGACACTAAGAGGCAGGCACGCAGACACGCAAACAGAGAGAGACACACACTCTATCAACAGTCTTCACCTTCAAGTTGTGTTTAAGTGTACATGAGGCTTATGTGCGTGTGTGTGTGGGTGGGTGGTTGAGTAGCTGGCTGAGTGTAGTATATGTGTGTGCGAGTGCATGTCTGTGTATGGATGTCTATGCAGGCAAGAGTCTGTCACATAATGCGCTTGAACGCGTGCGCGCGTGCATGCATGCATACGCACTCACTGAGTCGAAACTGTCTTCACACACACACACACACACACACACACACACACACACACACACACACACACACACACACATCATTCCGCATACCTGTAGAATTTCGAAAGCTCTCAACAGTTGCTGTTGCCCCAGTTTCCCCCTCTGGGGGCCGGTAAAGGCAGAGCAGTAAGTAAACTAATGGCTGATTTCTGTTTCCCAGGTAACCGAATCCTTACCCCGGCCTCTGTGCAGCCTCCATCGCTTTCATGGCTGAGCACGGACTGTATAGTCTGGCTCTCAGGACACTGACCGCCGAGTGCTTGACCTTTCTTTTAAACGATGTATAAAGTGTGACACTGCGCTGTACAAGCCGCCATCGTCGTCGTCGTCGTCGTCGTCATCATCATCATCATCATCATCATCATCATCATCATCATCATCATTGTTCACCAATCATCCAGGTATACTCGAGGATGTCTCAGTCCGTGTTTATTACAAACCTCAAGGGCCCCACCGTCACATTTTCTGTATATAATAACGAGGTCGTGGAATCCATTCTTCCTGTCCATGGAATGTATAGGGATTTCCGTGTATGGAAAGGAGATACTGAACTGTCTTCAGCAAGCCCAGGATTGAAAAATATGCTCTTTCCTGCAGCACGTGACCATTTCTCTGTAGCGGTAAAGATTTAAAGACCAACTTGAATGCATTTAAAGACCAGCGAGGTCAAAGCTGCTGACCGAGTAATAAAACGTAGATCTGTAATTTGTTTGCAGTAATACTGTACCTGTAAAATAATGTTGTTGGAACAGTGCGAGTGTATGGACCTAACTTGTATCTTCTTATGTCTGACGAAAAACGCAATCATCTTTAGGGATGGTAATAAAATCTGTCTTCACTTGCTGAGTAATGCCGTTTATGTAACAGAGCTGCAGAGTTGTCTTCGTTATGTCCGACATTATCTCCCTTTGCTGTTTAATGCCGTCATTACGCTGACCTGAAGGTTCACTGATGCACATAAAAGGTTTGGACAAGACATTTCGATCGCACCGCTGGGCTATATGGCTGAGATGGGACACACAATAGAACTCGGATGAGATGTCGCTTAGAACAAATCTTCATAATTCCCAGCCAAAGGCCTTTTCATCTACAGAAGATGTTTTATGTAGTAGGAACATCGGATATGGCGAATGAAAAAAAAAACACGCTGGCCTCGAATTCATTTTATCCTGGTTAGCCTGTCTTTTCTGGCTCAGGGCTATGGAGCTGTAACAGAATGTACCAGGCTGGCATAGAACTGTTGGGTGGTGATTAGATATACTGGTAAAGCTGTGCAGCTGTGACTGTATACATCGTGTGGTGTAGTTATGATGCTTTGTGAGGATCCACAGCAAGCCCTCACTTACAGTCGTTTTGTTACAACGTCCATGTCGATGAGAATACAAAATGGATTCTCTGGCCGAGACCAGTGTCTGTGAGAAACTTGCACACTGTCCTCCCCCCCCCTCCTCCCATGTCTGCGTGGGTTTTCTCCAGGCACTCCTCTCCACACCCACCTGTTTTGAATATTTACTTAGACATCGGGGATATTTTTGTGTCCAGATGCATACCGTACGAAAATAACTTTTGTTTATATATGCTATAAAATATAGTGTGTGTATATATATATAATGTTTACTTTATATGAACTATATCTATTATTTTAGTAGGAACTATATTTAATATTTTAGTATGAACTATATATATTATTTTAGTATGAACTATATATATTATTTTAGTATGAACTATATTTAATATTTTAGTATGAACTATATATATTATTTTAGTAGGAACTATATATATTATTTTAGTAGGAACTATATATAATATTTTAGTATGAACTATATATATTATTTTAGTATGAACTATATATATTATTTTAGTATGAACTATATTTAATATTTTAGTATGAACTATATATATTATTTTAGTATGAACTATATATTTAATATTTTAGTAGGAACTATATCTATTATTTTAGTAGGAACTATATTTAATATTTAAGTATGAACTATATCTATTATTTTAGTATGAACTATATTTAATATTTTAGTAGGAACTATATCTATTATTTTATACTAAAACTAGTTTCGTTGTACGTTGGTTTGCCGAGTCACAGTTTTCAAAAACCTGTCAACGACCTTTGTGAAGGCTGCTTCCGGTGTCGCTGGGAATTGTGGGAGCTGAGAACATGGCGCCGAATCGGAGGCCTGACGTGCAGGCCATGGCAGGAAAGGAGAGAAGATGACGCCAAATAAAGGACAAAGTTAAATGAGATAACATAATGGACCCCGCAGCAACCACCGGCGCCATCAGAAAAGAAAGCGATTTAAAAAAAAAAAAACTTCCTGCTCTTGTTTTTAACAGGTTTTGGGACCAAACTCAGCCAGGGGCCAACAAGGGTGCTTTGGGATGCACCAAGAGCGTTAGGCTGACGTTTAATACTATTACCACCTGCGTTTGTGACGCCGTGAAATTGTCGTCTGCTGTGCCTTCCCTCGCTCCATTGTGCGGGAAGGTGGTGCATGGAGGGCTGTGGGTGGGTGGGGAGAGAGAGAGAAAGTGCGTGATTATCGTAAAATGATGAAATCAATAGCACCTTACCACTCCTTGCCACGAAACGTTCGACGACCCCTCCCCTCCATGTTTTCCATAGCTAATGTCTGTGTGTTGGGTTCCTTGCCCCCGGTCGGTGGATTGGAAGAAAATGACATTACACTAGCTTTTCGTTGGCTGGCCCCAGCGATGCGGTTTTTTTTTGACAGAGGGCAGCATGGTTATGAGGTAGGAAGATGGGGAGGGGGGTCGAGTCTGGGTGGTGAAGTGGGTGTGGCGATTGGAGCGTCCTCTAAATCAAATGATTGGTGCATGGAAGGTGAAGCCAGAAGCATAACCACGCGTCTAAAGGGGGGGGGGGACGGGACGCGGGGAGACGGAGTAAAGGAGAGTCAGTGTGTGGGAGGGGCCTTGATACCTGAAACAGATTGAAACTCGTAATGAAATTAAGGGCTCCCCCTTAATGGTGTTTACTTGCAATCCGGACCTGTTCCGGTGACGCTGAGATCCAGAAAGCAGAAACTCACGGGGCTGACACACTGTCTGGCGCTAATCTGTTTACGGCCTAGTTTACGGGCGTCAGTTAGCGTCAGAGTGGTTTACGGTCGTCAATTAACGCCAGGCCTCTGGAGATGATCCCCTCCACCCACTTCTTCACCTCCCACCCTTGACAAACTGCCTGACACCGGTGTGTGCGATTAGGTGTGCATGCATATCCACGCACGGACAGCCGTGCGAAGCATGAAATAAACACGCACGTGTTTCTACACTGATCTGCACGGGTTCACACAGGGTTTTTTTTCCCCACAAAAAAGTTCATAAACAACAGTTTTCATTTTTAATACTTTTTTACTTGATATCATACTAGTCTCATTATTATTCTGCGTCCCTGCTGATTCTGGCAATATGACTTGAAGATCTGTAATACTTATGGGAGACACACTGAGGGTGCCAGGGTAGATGATTACAGTTGGACAGCTGGATGTGGCATGTTGATGTTTTGTGTTCTTTTATGGCTTGTAATGTTGGTTGATGTAAAATGATGTTGTAATGTTACTGACGGCAGCTACAACAATTTTCTTAAAAAGGATGAATAAAAATGTATTGAGGTTCGTAAATAAGGTTGACAAAGAGATTTATGACCACAAACAAGTTCACACAAACATGCCTTATGACATACCTACAAACAAGTTCACACAAACATGCCTTATGGCATGCCTACAAACAGGTTCACACAAACATGCCTTATAGCATGCCTACAAACAGGTTTACACAAACATGCCTTGTGGCATGCCTACAAACAGGTTTACACAGACACGCTTTATGCCCACAAAGATGTTCACAAAGACATGCCTTATGTCCACAAACAGGTTCATACAGACATGTCTTCTGCCAACAAAAAGGTTTATACAGGCATGTAATATGCCTCCAGCAGCTTCATAAAAACGTACCTTATGCCCACAAACAGGTTCGTAAAACATTCTTCATGCCCACAAACAGGTTTGTAAAACATTCTTCGTGCCCACAAACAGGTTCACACGGACATACTTCATGCCCACGGACAGGTTCGTACAGATATACTTCATCTCTTTCCCACACACGCACATCCCCACACATACAACACTTCCATCACACGTGAAACCACATTTGCTTGCGCCTCCCACACGCACACACACACACACACACGTATATATATATACACACACATTCAAAGCACCAATAAACGCAATCATCCATAACAAATAAACCGAGCACACATAAGCTCCTCATGCAGAAGCATACGCTGTGAGAACATTTCGCAAGACTCGGCGAAGTGCATGCACTCGTCAGTCGCTCGAGTGAAAAAAGTAAAAAAAAAAAGCCTTGAAGCCGAGAAACGACGGTCGGAGTAGACGGGGCTAAAGCCTGTTTGTTAGCCGCCGCACGGTCATGCAAGGGAATCAATCAGCACCCCGGGGGAGTATTACGGGAAGCATTAAAGGGAGTATTACGGAGATTTTTTTTTTTTTTTTTTTTTTTTGCAAGGCTCTGCTGATCAGCAGGCGCCGTCCCGACGACAACAGTAAACTTGCCAGTCTTATGGCGTCAGCACCTGACCCCCAGGTCTGTCGGATGTGCCTACGAGCCCACGTAGCTCGACGCCGGCGCGTTTCGACATCACGTCCACAGCACGCGACGTTCCAACGCCCCGACATCACGTAGTCCGTGCCGAGAGGCAGGCCGGGCGCTGGCGCGTGCGCCCAACATCGGACGTTCCAACGTTCCGGCATTCTGTAGTCGTTGTATGACGTGCTAGTGCCCCCAGCATCACGTGTTCAGCCTCCAGCATTCTAGCGTTCCAACATCCTCTAGCCGTTTCAACCTGGCCAGTTCCTCGCTGCGAGCAGTCAGACATTCCAACATTTCCAACTTTAGAGGGTGGTTGGTATCAACAACGATAAGCACAATGGTAAATGCGATGACTGTGGCGACCACTGTGGCGATGATGATGATGATGATGTGTCAATTTAAATAAAAATGAAGAATTCGCATGTTCTGACGACTTTTGACGTTTTCCACAAAAAGCGACATCAGCAGAGGCGAGCCATGAGACGGCGTAGGGTGTGACCGGGTGGGATGGTACAAAGCATAGTGGCAGTTGTCGGCAGAGGGTGGGCGTGTACGTGCGAGACTGTAATCAAGTGACTGTGGGCAGACCGCGACACTGTACAGACCCGACCACCGCGCCACCTGCAGACAGTCTTGGCTCGAGCTTTAGCCGAGTGGAAGATGCACTTTCCACCCTCTCTTCATTCCCTCCTTCCCAATTTACCCTCCTCGGCTAGCGCCTGTCAACTCTTGCACGTTCTTAAGTACTCCGCAGGATTGGAGAAGGCCCACTTGAGGTGTTTAAGGTGACGGTGGAGGAGAGGTTACAGGATGGTGATGAATCCACCAATCATCATCGTCCATGTCATCATAGTGTGCACGATACCAGACCTGGCGACGGCCTAAATCCAGTGACGGGGCTTTTGCACGGTGTGCTCCGTGATGGTGGTGGTCACTTGATTTGTGCGTTAATGCAACGAATAGTCTTAATCATAAGATAGAAGATGCTGTCGAAATATATGAGGTTTTATTCCCCTGATCTATTAAAAGACTAGGCGTTAAAGCGAATTAATGAGACAATATCTTATTTTAGCTTAATAGGGGTAACCAGAGCTTTCTCTTTATCATTAGAGCTTTACCGGAATTGATTCTCTTTGTGTATGAGGAGGAAAGTCGTTAGAGATGTTCTTACCTCTTTGTCTTCCAGTCTGTGTGTGTGTGTGTGTGTGTGTGTGTGTGTGTGTGTGTGTGTGTGTGTGTGTGTGTGTGCTCGCTCAAACAACTGTTTCTGGGTTTAAATCTTGTTTCGTGCATTATGTTCTTTTTCTGCGTGTGGCACCATCTTGAACGTTTCCGCTGCTGTAGCTTTTAGTTCTGTAAATCACCTTCACTCCCTATCCTTTAGTTTACTCCTATGAACACACACACACACACACACACACACACACACAGATGATGATGATGATGATGATGATGATGATGATGATGATGATGATGATGATGATGATGATGATGATGATCAACAAGAACATGTAACAGAGGGGTGAGCGAAGTAGCAATACTGCTGACACAACTTGTCCTCATTCAGTTTACTGTTAATCTTACTTATGTATAGATTTATTAAGGTAAATGACTAACTTTTAACCTGATTTGTTTATCAATTCAAAAAGCTAACTGTGAGTTATTTATCTGTAAATAAACAATGAGTTATTTATTCATCTTGCTTATTGATATATAAATAAGGTTAACAGTGAGTTATCGTTGCTTATATAAATATTTAGCATTCAATACATAAGGCTAACAATACCCTATTTTCTTTATTTGTCGACAAATAATGTTAACAGGCAGCAACTTATCTTTACTTATTTATTTATAATGAAATACGCGACCTCGCTTTGCTGCTGTTGCTGCTTTTATTTATTTAGTAGCTCACACATGCGCACACACGCACACACAGACCACGGTGTACAGAGAGTACATGTCAACAGGAGAGGTGTGGTTTAGGTGACTCTGACCTCTGACCCAGTCGTTCGTGCAAAGTGTCGAGCGTCTTGTCTGTTGTTGCCTGTAGAAGAGGAACGAGCTCTGGGAGGAAGCTCATGATGCAAGGGACGCAACTGTAGAATCGACTTGCACATCATCTTCCCTTTAATGGGAGATAGTCCTTCCTCCGTCTGAGCTTTGTACGGGTTAACTCGATTTTCAAAAATGGTGCCATGGTGCACAGCTCAACTGTCTGGGATCATGGAATTCAATTTTTTTCACACAATTCTCATTTTTATGGGCACATTTTCCCTTTTTATTATACTCAAGGCAAGTGAGCTCTGATGATACACAACTTGGTAACCGCTGACACACAGTCTGCTACTTCGTCACAACCCCTGGTACTGGAGATACCAGGCGTCAAGTAAGGGCCCCCGGTAGTGTAGTGGTTGAAACACTCGTTTGTCACCACTGCAGTGAGCGGCTCAGGGTTCAGATCTCGTCTCGGGATACTCTCTGTATGTGACACCTGTTCACAGGGCTGGGTGCCGGGGGATTTTCTCCGGGTACTCCGATTTCCTCCCCCTACCTTGAACGCTTTGAGATGGGACGTCAGTTCTTTGCTGACGATACACAGATTCTGAACAGTTCCCCCCCCCTCCGACCCAGCAGTGGCTAGGAATGCACTTCAACGACTTGAATCTTGTTGTGTCGCGGTGAAGGCCTGGATGACCAGCAATCGTCTTAAACTCAACGACGACAAGACAGAAGCGTTACTGTGCGGCCCCAGGGCCAGACGGGAGGAGATCGGAATTAGTGATGTGCAGGTCGGTGACGCCTCCATAGCCTTCGGCATAGTTTCATGACATGACAGAACCACGCCAGCTTCTGCAACGGTTCCTGAGGACTCACCAAGGAAGTGACGACGTTGCGGACGAAATAGTTCGTCTTCTGCTCCCTGTAGGAGATCTCAAGGAGTCTCCTGAAACACTTTATCTCGAACTCCTGGATCCGTTGCTCCGATTCTGTGAGCAGCTCCACGTCTCGCAGCCGTACAACATGATGGGTACAACAAGAGACTTGTCGAACCTAAATATGGTGCGGAAGCTGATACTTCTGCTGTCCATTTCTGTTACACAAACCTCTAAAGTATCTTTGATACAAACTACCAACATCTACAGTATACACAAAAGCTATATACTTATGTTAGCTGGCGATGAGTAAATTAACCACAAATAAACTTCAGGTACAGATAATAGTATCTTTTTCAACGTTAAAAAAACACTTAACCAGATTCGTCACGAACTTCATCAACAGGGTAATTGCATGACCCTGTGAAAACAAAAATCTCGTGGAAGCTGACCACAAAAGGTCTCTTTGTGGAGTCACGGAATCGCCGTACAAGGCAGCAACTTACAGGTGTAGTTGCTATCAGTCAGTCCAGAGAAAACACATCCACATCGCCGTAGAAGTCTCCGACGTAGACGAGGCCGCTGGAGTCCACTGCCAGGGCCACCGGCCACTGCAGACCATCTCGACGGCACAGCACCTGCGTCACGTTCTGACCCGTGGCGGACAGGCGGAGCACCGAGTGCGTGCAGGCGTCCACCACCAGCAGCGGACCTGCAACAGCCAAGCACGGCCTGTTCACAGCCGTCTGACAAGGGTCTATGAGCTCAATCACGAGCAACGAGCCGTAAAGTCGACTCACTGAGGCAACAACCTAGGCACTGACGTCACAGTGTACACTACCACCCTTCACCACAGCTGATCAGTGACATAGTGATGGTCACTAACACGTCACACTTCAGTCAAATGTAGTTATTTATGATTAATATGTGCCCTGCCATGCTGACCAATGATTAAACTCGCACAAGTGTTAAAACGTGTAGGTACTAGTGTAAAACTATGACCTGCACCCCTGCTAACAAGTGACGTAATACCTTGTGCATCGCTACTCACACCTGCCAGTGAGTGATGCACAAACATGCGTAACAAACACCCTAACCAATTTCCATGGTTTCCTGATGCATTTCACAAAGAACTGAACTGGAGTACAACGTACTAGAACTCACCTGGTGCGCAAAACATGATAACTTACCTGACATACAACAGAATGGACCTGACCTGACACACAGCACGCAGAAACTTACCTGACCCCTTACATACGGCGGAATTCAACTGACGCACTACATATCGAAACTCAACTGACAGTTAACGAACGGATACTCAACTGACACACGCGACGCGTGTAAACTCATCTGCAACACATCGCAACATTCCTGACCCCGTGCGACATACGGGAACTTACCTGAGTCGATGCCCACGATCCCGGCCGGCGAGTCCAGCAGGTGAGGGTCATCTGGGCGGTAGCGGAAGGTGAGAGCTCCCCCCTGGCTGACCCCCACCACTGCTGGCGTGTCGCTGTCGCAGAGGATGATGTCGCCGTTGGGTTGCACCCACAGGCTGTAGGGTGCGCGGAACAGACCGGAGGGCACCCCGCTGGTGGTGGGGGAGCCTGTGGCAGAGAGTGTGCGCAGGACAGTGAAGGAGCGCAGTCCTTCGTCCAGGTGCACCAGGTCGATGACGTCGTCCGCCCGCAAGCCGCTGTGGTAGGTGGCCAACGCCAACGTGCGGCGGTCGACGCAGGCCAGTGCGCGGTAGTGTCTGCGCATGTCCAGGGTGCGAGCGGAAGCAGCCGACCTGGCTCGCACGCGCACCAGAGTGAGGACGGGCGAGCAGGATGAGGTAACGGCCAGGAGTTCGTCCTCCAGTTGCGCCAGGCAGCAGAGCGCGTGCGAGAGCTCGCAGGTCGCGGCTCTGGAGGGTCCGGGTGGACGGGGTGAGGCGTCTTTGTCGGGTGGAGAGGCGGAGCGGGAGGAGGAGGAGGAGGAGGAAGAGAAGAAGAGTCGCAGGATGGGGCTGTTCAGGTAGGACACCACGATGACGTCATGCGGCCGGACCACACACAAGTCCCCTAGCCCGTACATCTCCTTGTCCGAGTCTAGCCCCGCCCATAGGTGTCGCACTCTTTTGCGGGTCGCGGCCGTGACCTCGCCATGCTGGTGCTGCAGGTCCTCCGCGTCGGGGGCAAAGGTCACGCCGAAGACGCGCTGCCGCTTCTGACGAATCTTGTGCAGCGTCTGGACGCGGCGGTCACGTGGCGTCGTCGCGGTTCCGCAGTGTTCGCCGGTCGCCGCATCGCGTCGATCGCGGTTGCTGCTGTGCTGCAAGCTGTTGTTGTTGTTGTTGTTGCTGTGGTGGCTGCTACTGTTAGGAACGGGGCTGATCCTGCCGTCAGGGGAGCGTAAGTTGCTGTGAAAGCCGAGACAGAGCCCTTGACTCACCAGCTCCATCGTGAGTGACGACACGGCCACGACACACGCCTCGCTTCCTCGCACCTGCATTCCACTGGTCTGAAATCATCATCATCATCATCATCATCATCTGTTATTTCTGCTTTGTGTGTGTGTGTGTGTGTGTGTGTGTGTGTGTGTGTGTGTGTGTGTGTGTGTGTGTGTGTGTGCAAGACTTTTTTTTACATAGGAGTGAGATAAAGGAAAGGGAAGTGGAGGTGTTTTACAGAACTAAAGACTATAACTTTCAAGATCGTTCAACATGCAGAGAAAGAACACAATGCACGAAACAAATTTAAAACCAGGAACACTTGTGCGAGCGAGTCGTCGTCGTCGTCATCATCATCATTTTTAAACGAACTACAAAGAGAGATTCAATGTACAGACACGAGAAACTAGTTCAGTTCCCTCTCCTACTTTTCCATTGGTCTGTTGTTGTTATAATAATAATCATCATCATAAAGGGAAATCGAATCTGGTGCCTTCAAGAGGAACCAGTAGTTTACTCCCCTTCTGGGTGGAAGACTTCTTGCCATAGCAAAGTACAAGAAACTACAGGGTGGGCCACATAGAACCATTACTTCTTCACATGGAAAGTGGAATTAAAACAGATCATGGGATACGCGGGGACGCACCGGCTTTATATGGTCCACCCTGTTTTAATTTTATGTGATAATTTGATAGGAAACAATTTAATTACCGTTTATTTTATCACATGTTGTTCTATCAGTGTTTGGGTGAAAAAAAATACTTTAAAATCTAAAAAATAAATAATAAATAGCTCTGAAATAGTCCAATAAATAAATAGTTCAAAAGAAATCAGAAAGAAACAAGTTTAAATAGAAAAATTAATAATAAATAGTAAAATACTCAAACAGTTAAAAAAAAAAGAAAAATACTAAGATAAACCAACAGTAGTATAAAATAGTGAAAGTAAGTAAATAGTTCAAAGGAAATAAAAAAGAAAAACTTTAGCTAGAGAAATATTAAATGTTCTTCTGTCTTTCGCCGCAATCACACTACACAATAAATAAGTTAAATAGTAAAATAAACAAATCGAAAGAAAAAGGAACTCGGGTATATTCAGCAGATATTACCGTTTTACCTGCGTGGCTTCGGGAGGGGGCTGGACGTACAGAAGGTTGTCGTATTGCTGTTTAAAGGAGCCAAACTGCATCAGTACCTCCTCCTCCTTCATCTGAGTGGACAGCACCTCCGCCACCAGCCTCATCTCCTCTACATCAGCCACCATGGCCCTTACGGCGCCCCGCCGGCCGCGCATCTGCTCCACCTCCGCCTCGTGCACCTCCTCCGCGCGTGCGCGAAGCTCGACCAGTCTGGCGTCCAGCAACGTCAGCAGCCTGTCGTGCAGCGCCGTCAGATCCTGCAGTGCATCACGGCGGCTGGCCGACAGGCGGGCTTCGGCCACGTCTAGCAGCTGCAGCCGCTTGTCCAGCTCCGCGCGGACGCCCTCCAGATGCGAGCGCATCTCCCTGGCTTCCTGCTTCCTCCGCGCGGCGGCTTGGCTCAGCGGCAGAACTCCGCCGCCGCCGCCGCCGCTGCCGTTACACGCCGCGTGGGTCGTCTGCACACAGACGTCGCACGCTGCCGCGTCGTGCTGCACGCACCACGACGAAGCCTCGACCTGCGCATGCGCCGGACAGCGATGGGGCTGGCTGCCGTGCCCCAGGTGTCCCTCTCCAGCGGTCAGGTGGGCCACCTTCTCTTGGAGCTCGTCGTGCAGGGGGAACTGGCGGGCCCAGAAATAACGGTCTTGCGCCGCGTCCGGCGGGGTGACGACCTTCGCGCATAATGGGCAGGTGAATGTCGTGGCCGTCTGCACGCGCCGCTGGTTTCGGGCCGTCACGTGACCGGTCAGACAGCGGCGGCAGAAGGCGTGGCCGCACGGGAGGGTCCGCGGCTCGTGGTACACATCTTGGCAGATCGGGCACGTCACCTCGGCTCTCTCTTCCTCCAGCTGGGGATGGAGCATGCTCGACCTCTGACCTCACCCCTCCTTGCCTCTGCTTGGCTGACGAAAGGAAAGTTGTCGTCTGTGAGTCAGGTGGGCGCTGACTGTACCTGGAGAGGTCTTCACTGTCGGCTGACACAGCAACGCTCGCTACAGTCCAGCTGCCAGGACACAACGTTCCTGCAATTATTTTCTAATCTTTAGTTGACAAAATGCAACATTCACTAGTAATTCACAGAATTCAACATTCGCTAGTCTTTATTCCTACCAGCACAATATTGTCTGCACTAAGTCTTTACTTCCTGCTTAAAGCAGATAATCTTGGGAACATCCTTGACTTTCTACTAAAAATAGATGATATGTGTTTAGAATGTACATGCAACACATTAGTATACGTTTTTAAAAAAAAATCTTATTTATATTTATGTATACAATCTATCATTTTATCAAACAAATAAGAAAAAAACTACTTCCTTGCTGGTATTGGTGACCTGAATGACAAGAGTTACATCACACGCCTTACCCCCACGATGTTGTTTATCAGCCCTCATATTATGATTTCGTCACCTGACTAGTTTGATATTTTATACCACACATCGTGTAGTAGACACACAAATATGGAACCACGTCTGCTGCTGCTTTGACTTGCTTTCTCCAGTTTACAAGTACATAGCAAGAACCACCATCTGAAAAATTACTCAGTTTTTCTTTCAGTTGATTAGAATCTCAACGGTGTAAGGTGTGTCCGCTGATATTACTGCCTTTCAGCACGCATGACAACACTGCCGAAAATAAAATATGTTTTCTAGACCAGATATTACAAAAAATGTTAACACCACTGACTTTCGAGGATTCCTTCCTTGTCTGGAACTGAAGCGGACTATTCAGACAGAATGTGCGACTGTGTCTACAATAATTCCCACAAGACAGGTTTTCAAACTGATTAAAGTCCTTTTGATAATGTTCTCGGTGTCACAATTTACCCGACACGAGTAAGCAAAAAGCGCAGAAACTTGGTCACAACATGGCATGAGTACGATGGTGACAAAACACCTGCAAGTTCCTTTACAAATTCAGGTGAGTTATTCGATGATAAGACGAAATAGTTCAATTTTCCTTCAATCTCTCCTGCACAAAAAAAGCATAACACACGAAGTAAATAAAACAGAAGTCGCCACTTACCTCGGGTTGAACGCGAAGATGTCGTCACCTGCCTGAGAAGCCTACCTGCCAGGTGAGGCGTCGGACCGGATTTACCTGCCGCGTACAAGTGGCGCTGCGCAGTCTGGATTTTTTTTTCTCTCTCTCCTCTCGAGAAGCAGCGCATTCTTTGACCAGACAGTTTGCTCCTGGGTGAAGATGGTGTCAGGACCTCGGGTGCACAAAGGGGTTGTCAGCAAAGTGGCAACCATCGCCAGTTTGTTGACGAAGGTTTGGCTGCCATCATGTCGCCCTTTTGAGGCCACTGCAGGGGCAGGCTCCACCAAAGGAGAGCGAGTGGCCTTTAACCTTTCTCTCTCACACACACACTCACGTGTAATGCATGTATCCGAGAGGCAGTAATGAGGTTTTTCTTGCACCACTGCTGGAATTTGCTGCAGAAATGACAAGACTGGTGATTAAATGTCGTCGCTGAAGCAACGGTTACAACGTGTCATCTGCTGTCGTTGCTCATAACACGTGGGGTGCGTTACATCAGATTTCCTCATCTCAGTCCCTTTTTCCGTTCGTGGGCACATCGCACATTTTAAATGTTAACAAGAGAAGAAAACATTCATGTCGGCCCCCACTTCTGTGAATGTTTTCCAGGAGGTCGTGTGACAGGACAGTGAAGGCCAGGGCTGCGTTGCATGGCTGGTCTTAATTGTCCGTCTTAAGAGGACCTTCTTAACTTTGCTGGCAGTCTTAGTTAAGTCGCGATGTTCATCCTGTTGCATGAACCTGCCTACCGACCTGCTTAGTTGACAAGTAGGTTCAGTCTGCACAAAGGTCGAGGTCAGCGGTAAATAAATTGTGGGGTCGTGGGTCTCTTGCTCAAAGCTCACCTCCGGCACAGGTAATTTTTCTCTCAATGTGGAGCCTGCGTAGAATGTTAGCAAACATATAAGCCATAAATATGTTAGTGAGAAGCTTGGAGAAAACATTGTCATTGTTGATGATCTCTCGTCGTCCTGTGGATTTAAAGTTGATGGACTTTTTTTCTCTCTCGTTCTTAGCAAATTCATTTTCATTTTTCTTATTACTCCGGACACCACCACCCCTTGTTTTCAGTGACTACGTGGACTTCACACAGATCTACAATGTTTTTCATTACTGTCAGCCAGTGTGACAGACAGGGGTAGGTTAAAAGGAATGAATAAAGAATTCAGATGGTACCAACAATTCGGTCGTGTGTTCAAATCTCTCTCTCTCTCACACACACACACACAATTTTTGGGGTGTGCAAGCTCATTGGATTTTGAAATGTGTTAGTTAGGTAAACAGTCAGGATGAACGATACAAGATTGTCCTTCAGGGTAACTTGGAGAGAAATCCACGCCAATGTGGCCAGAAGAAGAACTGGCTTACAAACGTGAAGGAGTGGACTGGTCTTCCTGAGGTGGAGGCTCACCATCGCTCACGACAGGCAAGAGTGGCGAGTGTTGTCAGCTGCCGCGTCTATCCACGTGCTCGCCACAACGACCGATGCTAGTCAAGGGCTGGGGGGGGGGGGCGAAAATTGGTGTTTCACGCCGAGCCAGCAACTAAAGCCACATCACGGCAAGGCAGCCAGCCCTGTAAACAGATGTCACATGCAAAGAAAGAACAACGTGCCCAAGATGAGAGCTGAACCCAGGACATCCAACCTTCACTGTATTGGTGACAGGCGCTAACCATGGCGCCACCAGGCCGCCCTACTAGTCAAGGGACGAGTGAATGAATGATCGAAAGCAAGCCTCGAGTCAGTGTCATGTGACCTATGATGATAACCCAGCTAGTAGAAACTTCATGTCTGTGTATATATGAGTTTGCCAGTTACAATACACTCGTATCCTGTTTGGAGTGGGGCCGTGGTTCCCATGCACACTGACTTGGCTTCAGTTCGCATGCGCATAGAATAGTTTTTCATCCAAAATAATTGTAAATATTATGCATGAGGAAAATAAGCCATAAAAAAGTTATGTAAGAGAAAAACTGGGTCGATTATTTAAATTATTTTGTTTCTATGTCAATTACTTCTCTTACAGGATTGTTATTTTTTTTCATTCTCATTATGCTGCGTGGCAAGGTAGTGAGCGCAAGATCATCTGTACTGTAGCGTTTTACAATTAAAAGTTGCTAATGAGCGAATCAGAATGCTCAAAATATTTCTCAATTACCTGAAGACTAGAGCAGCATACGGTGCTTGAGGCAGACACCCTATCCCTGTGTGTGTGTGTGTGTGTGCGTGCGTGCATGTACACAACATCTAAAATAGCTGTTGCCATCAGTTAGTGCTGCACTTGGAGAAGGATAAACACGCTGGCGAATGATGGTGGTAACACCAACAGTCTTTATGGTCTAGTTCTCTGGTAAGAGTTTAACACAAAACACCTCATTCAGGTTTCCCTCTTGAGGAAATTCACACCTTCCTAATATTGAGTACAAGTGCTCAGGCAAGATCTAGACATGGATTTATTATTTTTTTAAAACTCCCTCTCCCAACCCTCATAAATTAAAAAAAAGAAGTCTTGACATCCAGACCCTAAATTCCTTTTTCTTTGCAACCCATGCTGAAAAGAGAAATGTGTAAATTTGAAATACATATCAAAACAAGCAAACAAATCAAAAGAATATCCAAGTTACATCCTCTCAAATTTAGAAGCGGATTCATTGAAGAACAAAAAGTTAAAAGTACTGTGTATGGTAGTACAGTAAAACTTTCTCAAACTTTGTTACATATGCATCCTGCAGCCAGTTCAAAAAAAAAAAAAGAACAAAATGTCTCCAATATATGTATTATGCGATGTTGTTCTGCAACTAACATGTGGAAGTAAGCGCAAACATATCCACACACACACACACACACACTCTCTCTCTCTCGCTCCCTTTGTATTCTCCATTTACAAAAGTATTCTAGCATGTGAGCAACCTCAGTAACCTCAACAAGCACGCCAACAGACCATGGCCTGTCAGCTCATACTGTCAACAGTAACACGGCACAAAACTGTGCCACTCCTTGCTCAGCGATGATGGTGAAGACAAGAAGTTTCTAGTGTATAACAGCAAGTAACGTCACACTTACGTTCCTGCTAATGCAAACATTTGCTTAGCTGCACTTTCTCAGGGTTTGTGGTTCTGTAAATGCTTGCCCAGGCAAAACATAAGTGTACTCAGAGCAGCTCATCACAGAAACATGCATATTGTTAGGATCGTTTGCCTCAATGCACTTTGCAACTGTTCCTCTACACTAGCAACACATCAAGGTATCATGATTGATTACATTTTAAGTGCAAAGTAAGAAATGTGCACACAACATTCAACTTTAAAACATTTTCAGCACTTTTTTTCAGTTTTGTTTTGTTCAGTGACTTTTCAGGCAGGAAGCAAGCAGAAAAAACTCTGACACTCTGCTCGTTCAATGCTGCC
This sequence comes from Marisa cornuarietis, assembly GCA_004794655.1. Classification (NCBI taxonomy): domain Eukaryota; kingdom Metazoa; phylum Mollusca; class Gastropoda; order Architaenioglossa; family Ampullariidae; genus Marisa; species Marisa cornuarietis. The sequence continues at coordinate 5,279,314 of SMMW01000521.1, forward strand.
AATGTCAGTCTTCCTCCACACCATGGCACAAAGCCGATGCGTGTCCTCTGTCACAAAGCGAAGATAATGGCATCTTAAAGTCTAGAAACCACTGTCAACAACTGGGGTTAGTGCCAGCCTCTGAGGCAAGGAACGTGGTAAGGCAAACTATAGACTGATAAAGCACACTGCAGTCATGCTCACCCAATGTTTCTGCATGATTCTCCATTCACCTGTATGCTTCCCCTCATTGACTGCAAGAGTTTTGTGAAAAATAAGGCAAGATACAAAAGTATGAAACTTCAAATCCTGGGATTTCTGTTTACATCTTCCTGTCCACCTTCTGTCAGGTTTTTTCCCCCTTCTTTTCAGCTACCACTTCTCTTTCACTCATATATTCCTACAACCCCACCCCATCCCCAAACTAACATCCCCACCCATCCCCACTGCTACCAAACTATAATAAAAGGAGTCTACAGTACGATTCGTAGCCCAACCTCAATGCTGGTAATGCAGTGTTTCAATAAGAGACAAATGCTTGGCATGAGGTATTTTTTTACCTGGACAGTCAGCCTGTCAAGCAGACTCAGACAGGAGTCTGGTGATGACTCTAAAAATGCATGATTTAAAACTCCTTTAAAAAAAAAAAAGCTTCATCAATCAACAAGGCTGTCCTACCACTGCTACAATCCATTTATTTATGAATGGCTTAAAGCCCACTTAGAAAAGATTTTGACATCAAGCATGTTGAATAACACATACAACACACGAGCATATATAACAAACCATTTATCAACACACACACACACAAAGAAGGCTGCTTTATGATTTAGTAAGTTCTGACAATAAAATTTCTCCAGTAATGCTTGACAATGCAAGTTCTGAATCTGCACAAAATGATGTCTTGGAAATGAACCCCTTTGTGTTCCTCTGTTTATGTCATTTGGTGCAAAAGTTCTCCAAACATCCAAACACGGGCCCTGACTTCACAACGAATGCTGCCTAAGATGACTGAAGACAATGCTGAGGAAGCTCTCTGTCTCAAAGATGATGGACAACTCTCGATGAGAACTGGGCTGCCCGAGAACATCCCTGGACTCCAAGCTGAAGAAGCCCTGCATCTCTCCACATTATGGTGGATGCAGACGAATCAGTTGAGGTACTTTCGGCACCGCTTTGATCCACAGGTACATGGGATCTTGACGTCTTCAATGGGGAATTTGTAATCATATGTCAGCTCTTCACCTTTCTTGATACTGAGGGATAAGAAGGGGTTTAAAAGCATTGTTAAAAAACCAAACAAAAAATCCTTGCATGAAAAGCACAAAGCATCGCCAATGGATTTTCACCCAAAATGGAGGATATATTTGCAACATATTTAAAAGTCAAATAAAATATGTATTTAAAAAATGCAATGAAAATTTCCATCCCTTAGTTTAATTTGGAATGTGTAAGGCAAAATTTATCACTATATTTCACAAAACAAATTGAAACCCAACAGCCATTTCATGGATGCATTGGAATCTTAGAGGTCTACAAAAATCAAAACTGTTCTTAAATCACTTGTTTGAGCTCAGATCTGTGAACAGCACCCTCTCTCCTCAAGATCATACTAATATTTAAAACTGCTAAACCTGACAATGTGCAGCAGAGTGCAGGATGATTCCAGAAACTGAAACTTACGGTCTCATGGCAAAGATGACAATGTGCTTTCTTCCATCCACTTGAATGACTTTGGAATAGCAATTGGGCTGCAGATAAGAAGCAGATGATTAATAGGCATGAGCTGAATTCTTGATGCTGGCCATTCTAAACAAGCAAGATCAAGACGCTAGGTCTACATGTTAATGTGCACATAAAACAGCATTATCTTATGGTGCTGTTATTGACCAAATAGACCTGTTGTACAATAGTGACCTCAGTAAAGCAGGTCTTATCTAGGCAGATGCTTTAAATGAAAAGAAGGTACAGCTGTGTAATGACCAGACTGACCAGTACAGTCTCATGTCATACAGCAGATACAGCAGTCTCATGTCATGTTTGTAAAATGCCATCCTTCGGTGTCTTGGTGTTGGATATACATGTGATATGTATATTTATGATTAAAGCCCTTGTAGTAGCCTGACTTTCTGAAGAAAAATCTGTGTCCACCTGTCAACTTGTTCAAAGCCATTTACCTCACAGGAATGGTTGATGAAGCGTGCTGCACTTCCATGCATGGTTGCATCAACAACCTCACAGTCATCAATCCGGAACATATAGCAGCCAATTCCCTATACAATGAAACATATCTGGTCATAATTCAACTCCACCAGGTAATCTACTGTCTCAGAAAATCTAGAAGATTGTTTTTACAGCCATTTAGACATGACTTCTAATAATCAAGAAGAACCAAAGCCTTAAAACACAAACACAACAGTCCTTTTGAACAATCTTTGGGTTTTTTTGTTTTTTTAAATAATTAATAATCTAAAGCAGTCTCTGAATGTCAGCCATATAACAAACCTTTTCTGTTAAAGTCAATATTCATTTACAGAATGTGACACTGTAGCATGAAAATCTTTACAAGATGAGACTTGTGAAACAAAACAAGACCTAGCTACCTTGCTTTCATAGTATTTCTCCCGCTTATCAGTCAGCAAAGAGCGGATGATTTCGCCTGCATACTCAATCACCATCTCACCAGCATCAATGTTGCGCTTGCAGAAGAGGCCTCGGCCATGGATCTTTGACCTGCACCATAAAACAAACCTTTAAGCATTTTGACGATCTAAAGAATATACCATACTCAATGATACACAATTTGTATGAGGTTTAATGACTATCCTCCTGTGCTCCATTCCAAAGAACACTCCCAACAAAATAGCATCAAACTGCTGCTTCTCTTACCTTGCAAAGTGAACTCCAGAAGCAGTATCTAGTGCATTACAGGAACAGTATCTAGTGCATTACAGGAACAGTATCTATTCCAGGAACAGTGCATTATAGAGGATTCTAACTGATCTTTCTTGAACTCTTGAAATTTCACAGAAGCCAAGTCTACAAGTATATGACAATTCTTTTTGATAAGCACAAAAAAAGTTTCACAGATTCACAAATACAGTGTCAGGAGCAAATCCAAAAAAACTCAACATTAATCATGCCCATCTTCTGGAATAATAAATTCTTTTGACAAAGATATACACAACACACTACCTAACTGTGCCATATGATAATAGGATAATTGCTATGATGACAGATGGAGGATTATTTCATATTTAGGATGTTGCTAATTCCCAACTTCTGCATATAAACTATCTCTGAAGGAAAATGAGAACAGAAATGTAAAAGCAAGAGAAGAGAATGGCCATGAACAAATGATGCCTGCTGACCTGTAGACACCAACAGCCTCTTTGGCATGTTCCTGAAGCTTGCGGAAACGCATGGCCATGGGCAGCTCCATGCTTGTCGCTCGCCTGCACACATGCACAAAAACTGTTTATAAATAGGCTCACAACAATACCTAGTACAGATATCAGCTGTATGTGCACACCAGTGAGTAAATGTACCTATGATGAGTGGAAGTAATTCACAATTCTACCAAGTGATATTTCTCTTGATGACAACAAATTCAAAAACTCTTCAAAAACTCAAAACACTCTATCTCTTAGCTGTGTTAATCTAGTCGCATTGTTTACTGACAGGCTAGCCATGTTAGCATTATCCATATTCATTATAAATCATCATCCAGGCGTGCTAACAATCAGCCTTGACACTATAAAGCTCAGCTTCAAGCTCTAGCCTTTAACACTCACTATACAACCATCAATTTCAAAAATGTAATCTCAAAACCTTGCCCACTATAAAATGTCTCAGTTTATTTTAAAACTTTATATTTTAAGTTATTTTATTGCTGCAGGAGTAATTAAAAATGATTAATATTAATTTTATATAGCTGTTTTCAAGTACCAAACAAATTTTCAAAAATATCTGAGTAAAAAAAAAAAAAGAGAAATATGAGACAAGAAAGGGTGTGGCTTCCTTCCCTTTTACTATCCGCGTGTATATCTGAGTTGCGACTGGCTCTTTGTTTTTTCTATTTAGTCAAGAAATATTCAGTTTTAAGTCTGAAGCTGATAGTTTGTAATTAGACAATAAGTCCTTCATTGTTTCTGATGAAAATAACGAGGAAGATGAAGAGATTGTGGTTGCATTTTTTAGAATTTCTATTTTAGTGTTTTATCATAATGTTTAGTGTGTCGTTATGATTTTTGGATGCATCATTTGTGTAGAACCACTGTGAACATATAAATAAAAAAGAAAATATCTGCTCTCTGTGCTTATGACCAGGACTGGATTACACGACTGTTCATTTGCTTCCATACATAGAAGTATCTAGAGGGGATACATTTCCTCTATATTTGATGAGCATTTATATGTATAAAAAAAAGAGATAACAAAAACCTGTGAAACAACGCTGATTTGCAGATGGTTATAACACCAACAATAAGGAAATAGACAACAATGACACCCAACAATAAGACGACAGTAAAGAAGTTGAGAACAAACACCAACACCATCAGTAAGGAAACAGACAAAAAACACTAACACCAACAGTAAGCACCGACACCGAGAGTAAGAAGACAAGAAGTACCTGGATGACTTGGGCTCCATTTCTTCCTCCCTGTTAGTATGCACTTTGCTTGGATGACGACGATATCGAGAATTCAAGAAGCTGAAGATGTCGTACGGCTTACGTGTTGTGAAAGGCTCGCATCGTGCACACCCGCTTGGATTAATAATGAGCTCCTGTGCAATTCATTTAACATATTAATTGTTATCCACATTTATTGGTAAACTGATAGTGCCCAAGTCTTTCTTTTGATGACCGACAGTCCCTATCCCTACCAAACATTGTTTTGTTTAGAAACACTTAGATACACTGATCTTTTGTTTGTTTCATAATGACATATTTTATCTCTCTAACATTCACTCATACTTTAACACAAATCTGCATCAAGTCCAGTATCCATCTCCTATTCACACACTCTTATTTACCATCTCACACATGTTCAGTACACAGACCTCATCTTCTTCTGGCGGCTCATACTGCTGATGACGAAAAGTGTAGTGACGGCAGTGACGAGCCCCCTGTAGCTGTTCCACAAGATAGACAACAGCTTCATGGCCAATGCCAAACATCTGTACACCATTCAACCCTGCACATCAATCAAAATGATTCTTAAACTTTGGAGATAAAAACATTGACACCCTCTGAGCCTTGTTAACTGATCTGTAAATGAGACATATCAGACAACTTAAACGTGTTCTGGTGGTGAGATGAACCCTGTAGCGCCATCTCTGTGACATGAAAGTCACCAAACAAAACATACTTGAAAGGCCATTCAGCATTAGCGACACCCATTGTTATTCTTCTGACTCAGGAAAAAAGTAAACAAGCATGCTGCTTTATTCTGATTGATTCACAGTGTTTACATGCTTGATTGTTAATACTTTGCAGTCCTGACAGTCAGTAGTCAATGTGGTGACAACTACACACAGTCACTTCATCACTTTTGCATCCCATGATGCTGTGCTGACATTCAGTAACTTTGAATTTTGGTGCAAACTGTTTAAGATTACTTTTTAAAAAATGCTTTAAATGAAATACAAGGCATTAAGTACTAGATCATGGCTGGGTAAATTTTATAAAACTGAACCCTGCTCAGTCTAATCTGCAGGGTGTGTACTCAGCAAAATTGTCCATGCAGCCACACAAAAATATAGAAAAAAAAACCGAAGTCATTTCACCCACCAGCATATGATAGCTGCTTCATTCTGCTGGCTGCTCTGGCATCTTGAACTCTTTCTGTGACTTGGCGCCATGCCTCTGTTGTAACAAAATGTGTGATACTGCAGGTTAACATTGTTCCTTGTGTCTAACATTTATGAGGCACAGTGGTTCACTGTTAGGAGTGATAGCAACCTCATACTTTTTAAGTACAAAATGTCAACATTGTTGTCAAATATCACAATGCCTGACAAGTCTTACTCCAATCAAGCACTGCAAATAAACTCAACTCACTGTCACAAAATCAATCAATCACTATATCACCAATCAACTTTATTCCAAATCATTGTGCATTTATTTTATGACATGCTAAAAACACCAGATATGAGGCATTAGACAGTAGTATTAAAAAATTGCCCCTTGCACAGGTGGCAACTACCTCATACCCTCAAAACTATTCCACACAGGCATGCGAAGACAACTTTCACGTAGCTAGTTTTAACATAGCCCTACCATCAAAATATCCCACATTCACCTTGAAAAGCCAATATTTTTACAGCTAGAATTGGTCTGGAGAACATGACCTGGCTCTTACCCATGAGTTTCAAAAGAATTAAATAATTATTGCAAGCCAGCAACCTGTAACTTCAGATGAGCTACTACTTTATTTTTTTTATAAGAAGCCCCACTCACCCTCCATTGTATCAGCACGGCAGTAGAATCCATCTTCTGATGTAACCTCAAAGGACAGGCGGGGCATGTCGTGTGGGCGGGGCACTCGAGCTGCTCCCTGATTCTGAAAATCTGGAGTAGGAGGCATTTTCCGAAGAGGAGTGTCAGTGATCTCCTCTTCAACAGCTGCCTGGGGCAGAGTTCCTCCTGCCTGATGAGGGAAGTGCACTATGGGATGGCTTACCATGCTTCCTGCACATACAGCAACACAATATACCCTAACACTTCTATACTCTTCCTTCACATACAGCAACACGATTTCCATAACACTTCTATACTCTTCCTTCTGCAGTCATTTCAACCACAGGATTAAGGACTATTATAATGTTGAGACCTGCCTACTCTACGATACCTATACTGAAAAAAAAGACAATATTCTCGCAAATTATGAATAAAGTTAAAACCCCAGAATCATTGGAAGGTGTTAGTGCATCTAGCATGTGAGACATTGAGAAGCATATTCCCAGACTTTGTAGAGACTTTTATCATTAGATATTCTGTTGATACTTTTATGACCAGAAATTTGTGTACATCTAGTTATAGATCTGCATGTGTCTGTTACAGTCAATGTCAGAAAAAAGGAGCTATGTCATCATGCTGACATTCGATTCCACATTTTTCTCAGACATGCAACTAGAAAAGTGTAAAATAATCTTAAAGGCTTAAGGCAAGGATCTGCAGCACCCAGCAGGACCAAGGTGATGGTCTGGTATTGATGCTGTCAAAATCTCAGCAGCAGAAGCTTTCTCAGCTCCTAAAATCAATGTTCCTGATTTTGGCAAAACTGTAACTGTGTTGATTTTGTTGTTCATGTTTTAAAGAATGGACAGCACACCCTGTCAAGAACTGGCTGTTGGCCACAGTGTACAGGTTGTACGTAAGAAAGTGTGTACTGATCATGTAGTGAGAATGTCGTTCTTTGGCAACCTGTGGAATTGGTAAGCAAGTGGCATGTGCTGGTGAATGGGAGCTCACTGGCATTCACTGTGCATTGGTATTTTGTGAACACTGCATTCCTAAGTCTCATCATCCAAGCAACTTGATGTTTGTAGTGTATGTGGAAAAGGGAATCAGCTTACGAGTATTGTTCAACTTTATGAGGGATGGGCCCAGATATGCCAGCAACTGTAATCTTGAAAGAATTGAAATTCAGACTCTGCTGTTGTTAGCCTTAATGCTACGTTGTCAGACACTGATCACATTATTCAAAACTGTTGCCAGGCTTTTCCAATGCTGATAATAAGTTTTATATGTGTACAGTTATTATTATTATTTGAACAGTCGGACTTTGTAGTCTGGTGATATATGGTGCTTGCTTTCTACATTATCATGACATGTTGACTCTTTATTTGATGATGATGCTTGATCTTAGACAATACTGATATTTTCTGACATAGTCGAACTGTGTTCATACAATGTTTATTGCCATGTTGATTTACCACAGGCAGTAAGCCCTTGCAATGGAACTGTGAACCTGAATTCTGCTGTCTCCCAGAGTTCAGGGTCTACCACCCTTGGTAACACCTGGTATCTTACTGATATTCTGTTGTTCTGTTTACTTGTAGTGTTGTATAAACCTCTGGCTGGTTATTTCACATTTACTTGAAAGGAAAGTGGGAAGAAAAGGAAATCAAGAAAAAATTTAGTACTAAGCTGAGTATGAAGTCACGGTAAACCCATTGGCAGATCTCTATGATCTGTTGAGAGAAAGGACATATGCTTTCACATGCTGTCTACCTGCAGCAATGAGTGTGCTGCGCCACACCAACACCTTACTACTTCACACTTTTCCTCACATTTCAGATCTCTTAAATGGGGACCAAATAGATGTGAGTTTCTGTTAAAAGTCTCAGGTCTGGTTACTGAATACATTTGTATGAACTGAATCCTATGAAAGGGTGGACATGGGAAGACTATACACAGCCCAATGTGAAGAGCGACATACTGAAGTAAGCCTGCATTACAATTACATTATAAATTCAAAAGAAAAAAAATACCCACCTTTGGCCACATCTGGCAATAATTTCTTCGTCGAACCAGCAGACCTGCCTTTGGGTCTGCCGTCAATGCTGCTAGCAGTGGAGATGCCTGAGGCACCAGCCTCAGACAAGGGTTCCTTGCGTAGGAGATTCAGGCTCTGTTTGCGACCCTTCTTTCCCATGCGATGTTTGTGCAGCAGCCGTCGGATTCCGGCAAGTGTGGTATTTGCTTGTTCTTTGGTGATCTGTACCACGCGATCCGATGGCATCAGTTTCTCTGCATCTTTCCGAACACCGGGTGCTGGTGCAGAATCCAAGACTGTACCAGCCACTGGAACTGTCCTGATCATCTTGTGCTGAAGAGAGGCTGGCTGGACATGACCAGAGAACTGACCCTGGATAATCCCGTTCTTTTCTACAGGCACAATAGTTGTTCGTTTGGGCCCTGAACACAAAGCCTGGTAGGAAGGAAAGGCTGGGCGTTTGCGAACAAGCAAAGCCGGCTTCAAGTTTCTATGTATCACAGTATTTGAACTCAGCGAGGTAGACAGTTTTTCCTCAGACTGGCTGGACAAGGGGACAGACACAGGCACTGTTTGAGATGCTGCTGTCGCAGGCTGTGCTGCCGAAACAGAGATGAACATATGCTTAATGTTTTCTGATGGCAGCTGAGAAACTGCACTTTGGCCCTGTCCAGTGGCCACAATACCAGGTAGGTGGGCATGCACTTGCATCTTATTCACGCAATTTGTTGAAGGCAGGAGCCCCAATTGTCGAGAAACATGCATCACACGAACCACAGGTTTCGGTGGAGCCAAAGCAGAAGTGCTGCCTGGAGTGATCAGAAGATGGTCCGACCTTGCAGATTTGTCAACCAGCACTCGAATGATTCGCTGCGGCGGGGGGAATGATGGTGTACTGGGGCTCACCAGAGAGGTGCTGCTGGCTATAGCAGTGAGGGGGTGGGGGCTAGCCAAGCGTGTGGATACAGTCGTGGCGGCAATCACAGAGCTATGCAGGAACGGAAGAAAGTGATGGGCAGACTGGTTGGTGCTGGGTATGCCTTGCACACTGGCAACGCTGCTGACTGACTGGTTGCCTGCCAGAGATTGAGGTGATGGGTCCACCAAATAGCTTTGCATGTAGCTCACAGGTGCAGGATTAACAGGAACAACAGAGGATGCAGATACTGGAGAGGCGGTCAAAATGGGTGTTTGGCACATGAGAGGTTGGTTGATTACTGATGGCTGCAACTGTGGGGTCAACATGCAGGTGCTGCCACCTGCCAAAGTGGCTGCAGGTGAGAGAGTGTTGGCACTTTGCAGTGGAGTAATCGAGGCCACTGGCATCAGTGACTGTTGCCCCAAAACCAAATTAGACTGCTGGCCACCAGCCTGCACAATTGGAACAGACTGCTGGTTATGCACGATGGAATGGCTGGGACCAAACACAAGGCTGTGATCCTGACAAAGCATCCCTGCCCCTCTAATAATACCCAGCCCCTCCTGCTGCCGTACCAAGCCTACATGACTGGATCCTAGCAGTTCTGTAGCAGTCTGATGCCTGAGTGGCAAGGGTGTTGGGGAGCCACTCTGGACCAACGGAATGCTGTAGTTTCCTGTTTGCATGAAGATGGTAGGCGTGGCTGAGCGGTGGGGAGGCTGCTGTACCGCTGTTGCCACTGAATGCACTGACACTGGGCAACGAAGACTGACAGCACCATGACCTGTCAAATCTGCATGGCTTCTGGCTGACAAGGGCTGGGTCATTACAGCAGGTGGAACCACTGATTGTGGGCGAGGCAGTGGTGGCTCATCGATACTCAAAGCACCAGATTTGATAAGATGCTGTGTCAGCAGCACCTTCTGTTGGGGCAATAACTGCTCTAGAGTTGTCATCAGTTGACTCGTTGAGGGTTGTCCGTCTATTTTCTGCAGACTGCTGGAACCCACAATGTTCGAGCCGGGAGATGATGTGAGCGATGACTGAGGTCTGACGTTGGAAACTGGAAGCAGGTTTACTTGCTTCTGAGGCAAGTAAGACAGGCTGTTTCCTGTTAAAGTTGTTTCCTCTTCATCCTTTTCATCGTCGCTGTCAGTGAAGCTGAGATCATCACTGTCAATGTCAGCCTGCACGTTGGCAGATGACAGTAGCAGTGAGGACTGGCTGGCATGTGCTTGTGAAGTGATCAAACCACTGCCTCCCAACTGGGCCCTCTGTGGCACTCCTGACAAAGATAATGCATCACATGGGAAGCCTGTGGATAATGGAGGTTTAGCTGTAATTTGCATCTTCCCCCCCATCTTCGCCACCGTGTCAAGCTGGTGGACCAGAGTGGGTGTAGAAGTCTTTGGCTCACTGTTAGCTATCTCCTGAAGATAGGTAGCCATGCGTGACAGAATCGGAGAGGATGACCTCTGGCTTATGGTGCTTGTGGTGCTCGTGGTGCCCAAGAAGCTTGTGGTACTCACAGAGCCTGTGGTGCTCATGGTGCCTCTGGTGTCTGCAATGCTCATGGTGTCTGTTGTGCTCACGGTACTTGTGGTGCTCGCAATGTTCGTGGTGCTTGTGGTGCTAATGGTGCACAATGCATCTGTCCCCAGGATGCCCAAACTCTTGACCTCAGTCACTTCCTTTGCACTAGAAAAGCCTTTTGAGTCCTGCAATGTTGTATTGTCGTATATTACAACCAAATCTGATTTCTCGTCAAGAGTAGCTGAATTTAAGCTCTTTGTCATCCCATCAGAACTTTCACTTGATGATGAAACACTTCCTGACATGGTATTGTTGTCCTGTAAGGCACTCTGGTCGTTTTCACCAGATCTAACATGACAATCACTTTTTGCAATGACATCAGAAGTGTCATCTGGCACTGACTCTGGGCCACAGGTGCACTGCTCTGTGGGTAACTGAGATCCTTCTGATTCTTTACTCACAGGAGGCTGTGTTGTCTTGCCTTCTTTCAAAACCTCGCTCATACTTTGCACTTTGCAGCCTGTAGTATTAACTGTCTGCTCCGAGTTTCCAGGATCAGATGTGTCTGCAAGAAGGATGGAGTGGTTTGTTAAAGTTTTGGTGTCCAAATGAACTGAGTCACTGCAAGCCACATGTGGTGACTCAGCAGTGGTGGCTCCTCGACTCCGGCAGCGTGTCACCATAGAAGAATGTGGTGCCTGGACATTGCATCCTTCACGTTGACAGACTTTGGTGCTGCATGCAATCTGAGGAGTTGAGGGCGGCACTAGACACTTTTTGCTTACCAGACCAACAGCTCCCAACATGGACTGTTTAGGTGACAGGCGTTTTCCAGAGCGTGGTGCAGTTATGGCTATGCTCTCAGCTCCTGTCTTGGTGGCCGCCTGCTGTGCCTCCTGTATTTGACTCAGCTCACGAGCTCTGCGCTGAGTGAGCGTGCTCTGGCGAAGGCTGGTGCGCAAGTTTGTCTTTGACACCTCACTCCCATCAATTCTCTCCACAGGGTCATCATCATTTGTGTTCTCCTCCTCTTCATCACTGGTGCTGACCTCAAAGTCACAGAACTGCGCGTGAGCCTGGAAGCTCTCAGCAGTTCGATACAAGCGCTTGCATGTGGGGCATTTGAATGGCCCACACTCTTCTGGACTGCTGCGAGCTAAACTCTCTGCTTTAATGCGCAGTGCTATTTCTGCATGTAATGGCAGGCTCTTTGCACTTCCAGACTTTGCAGAAGTACATGCATTCTGAGAACTGCAACCCAATAAATGCTCATCTGCATTCCCCATCTGCTGTAGCATGCCTGCAAGGCCATCAGCACACATGCCCTCAACAAGACAGTCATCTTGTGCCTCAGCTATGGGATGTGTCTGCAATATTGACTGCGACTGCATGGATAAACAGCGGCTTTGGTCACAGCTGTCTTTTAATGTATCTGTTGCAGCATTTATGTTATCTGTTGTAGCAGGCACCTGACTTTGTCCAGGGGTACCTTGGGAAGAGAAGACAGAGGCCTCATTATCTGTACCATTGGAATTATGGACAGGATTACATAATGAGCTCTGAAGAGGGTGTTGAGAGCCCAAGCTGCTGTTGCTGCTGTCAGCCATGGAGAGTGGACTGTTACATAAGCGTGCATCAGATTGACTTCGAGGCATGCAAGCATGGTCACGACTGCACTGCTCTCGTGCGTTGGACTCTGGAGGTGGGTTGCAGTTGGCAGAGCCATTTTGGGTAGGACAGGACCCAGAAAGTCTCTCGAGGCTAACTCTGCACTCAATGTTTCTGAGTTCTGAGGGGATGTTTTGAACATCCATGTGGTACAATGGATGCAATGCTGGTTTCTGAACTAGTGGATCGTGAAAGTCATCTTCCTGCCTTAAGATACTGATCGTCTTTGTGGCGACAGAAGGATCACCGTCTGAACAGCTATCTACACCCAGAGTACTGTGGTGGTTACCTTTGCAACCAGCCAATGCTGTCTGACCTTTAACAAAATTTTCATTTAAAGGACTTGCTGGCAGCAAATGTACAGAAATATTCTCAGCCCTGTCATCAATTCCTCTTCCAGTGGAACACCTCTCCTCATTTAATTTGCCGATAAGGTTAATGCTATGCTTTATTTCATGATGCAGTGCAGGATGAGCCTCATTCTCGCACGTACTGCAGCTCAAGTCAGCCTTTTCTTTCTCTAAACAGTCCGACCTGTTGTTAACCTCTGTAGGCACCGGGCTTTCAGAAGACAATGTATCTTGGTCTGGTGATGCCAGAAAGGATCTTTTCTTAGCTGGCTGCAGCTGTGCAAGCTCTCTCAGTTTTACTGGGTCACTAAGTGCAGAAGGTGACATTCTTTCTAAAGCAACGGAGCAGTCAAATGTCTTCAGGTCAAATTTTCCAAGAGAAATGCTGTTCTTGCACATTATTCCATTCACAGAGGCCTTTGGTGTTGCGCTCCCAGCACTGCCATCCAAACAACAGTTGTCTCCCCTGTGGGAGGTCTGGTGCTCACTGAGGCTGCTATCCGACTCTGACAGTCCAAACTTGAGATGGTCTTCAGCACTTGTGGAATTTCCATTTTCTCTCTGTACATCTGTCTGCTCTTCATCAAATTCAACCTCCATGTCACCATCTCTCTGCATTGGGGTGGCCCCATGTTCACATGCCAGGACAGAGACCGGACCAGCTACAGACATTGAGTTTACAGTCTGCATGGAGGCACAGCCAGTTGGTATGGTTTTTGCTGGACACTCTTGGCAAATTCCTATCATGCTACCATGTCTCTTGAATACTGGCTTCATGCACACTTTGCTGTCCACATGCTTCGCGTTCTGTTCCTTAGATATCGGAGTTTGCCATGCTAAAGCAGGACATGGCTGCAAGTTTTCAGGGGATTTCCCAGGCTGTGTTTTTGTGCATTTTGGTCCATGGCAACACTTTACTAGCACAACAGGATGGCCACCTTGCTGCAACTTTCCATCATGGCAATTCTTTTGAATAGTTAGCAGCTCTTGTTTAATCTGCTTGGTATTTATTGCGTCAAAATCCAGCAAATCAGTCTCACATGCCTCATGCTTGTCAGCAGATTTTGTGTCTAATGCACTGTCAGTACCTCCAGGCGGGCCAGGTCTGTGGTGGTCACAAACATCTGTTTCTACAGTGCCAGTCTTAAGATTGTCAGTGCCACCCATGAAGAGGTCTTCTCCAACATTATGATTTGTTTCCTGCAGTGCTGCTTCTGCCAGCTGCACAGCTTCTTCAGGTGACACTGTCCCCGGGACAACCACCACCTTGACTTGGCCATCTTCAAGCATTTCTGAAGGAACACTGCTCAAGATCTGCTCAGCCAGAGCTGTATCAGCATCACCAGTATTTGCATGGTGTTCAGAATCTCCACAGGCAGACTCTGCGCCTCCTGCAGTACACTTATCTTCCCCAGTAATGCTGACACAGTTGGGGCTGGGGAAAACACACGCATGTGCCATGTTTGTTGTGGATAACCCAACACCCAAACCGTGTCTAGCCACTTTGCAGATGTCTGTCTCCGAAAATGATGTGTGAAAACCAATCCTACTAGAAGGTATTTGTGCAGGACTGCATTCCGTCAGTTCATTTTCCAGCTGTTCTAAAATAGGTGTCACTGTTCGTACTGCAGACTGATGCCACTTGCCATTAAGACTGGCAAGAGTTCGAGAATCACTAGAAGCATAAGCAGACGAGGAGACTGACGACACTGTTGAAACCAAAGCAGCGCTAGAAAAAATAGCAGCAGCTGGTGGAACTGCCAAGGCCACACAAGACTGCAGGCTGGTCGAAAAAGAGACTGGAGAACAGGACATGGCCCGTCGCTGGTGGGAGGCAATAGACAAGGAGGGTTGGCAGCTCGAGAGGGGGCTCGCTAGCATGCTGCTTCTTGGGACAGAATGCTGCACAGTTATCTGATCAGCGCTCTGCGATCGTCTGTTGCGTGTGGCAGCATGATTTAGTCTCTCCACCATGCGAGTCAGGTCGCCGAACTCGCAGGTTTTCTTTGAAGCAGAAATAGGTCCTACTGTGCCATTTGAGGCTGTGGAAACATGCTCAGCCTGGTGAATGTTGAGCATTTTGAGAGTGCTCGGTTGTAAGCATGACAAGTTGTAAGCTGGCTTGCATGTAGGAGCCTGGGGACACAAAGACCTGCCTGTACAGGAAGTGGCCAACACTGAAGTTGAAACACTATCTCGAACCCTACAGTTCTCCTGTTCATTTGTGCAGGAGACACTGGGTATGGGTGATCCAGTATCCTCAGTAGCAATAACTGATGGTTTCTCAGGATTATGTGTGCTGCTATAGACATCTTCATCTTCCACACACCACACATCCTGATCATCTCTTTTTCCTGTTTGCTCCACATGTGAACTGCCTAACAGACTGGGTAGCCCCCAGTGGGAGTTTGATGATCTGTGTAAGTGAGCCTGTATACCTGAGATGGGCAGACTCAGAGTCTCAAAGGCCACAAAGTCAGGGTGCTCTTCATCATGTACAATGCGTGTATCCTGCACAGTAACTTCTGGGGTAGATAATGTGGGTTGCACCTCCACAATGCGACACGTGTACACTGTCCGACGACGAGCATCCACCGTGCTCCAGTAGATTCTTGTGGATCTGAAATTTCAAAAGATAATTCAAGTCAAGATAAAACACTGCTTTAACTTTTTAGAACTTAAATGGCACTTTAGATTTTTGCTAAATCAAATTAAGTAGTTCTCTTACATGCAAGCACTAAGATACTGTAAGATCATGACCACTCTGTCCAAAAACCTCATTAACATTAAAGAAAGAGAGCAATGAAGAAATGTATCACTCACTTGAACTCTAGAGGAAGAAGACAGCCGATGAAGTCAGATAGGGGTGCCAGAAAACCAAGGTTTTCAACTGTACAGGCACCTACAGCCAAATATGTTAATAAAACATGTGTAATGAAAATATATTTTAACTAGTTTATACCATTTATTATTTTAATGTTTTGCAACAAAAATTCATTTGTTACCCTGCTTCTTAACTTGAAAAATATTAGAAATACAAATATTTTCTTTATAAATCCATTTCCATTTAGGAAAGATGCAATGTCTCATCTCAAAAATCATAAAATTTCATACTTCCAATCTGCTATAGAATGAGAGCTACACTACATGCTGGTCATCAATGCGAATAAGCGACACTCACCAAACAACACATTGATAAATCCAGCATCCAACCCACGAGCCCAAGATTTCTTCATACACCTAATGTCAGCCATGTCAATGCAGGTCCTTCGATGCACAGCAAATTTCCTCTGTCGCCCTATCTGTTGTGTTTAAAAAAATTCATTTAAATATATAATAGTCTCAAATAAAAGTAATGAGCCTTGTATCTCCTACACATACATCTGAGATGATTCACAAGATACATTAAGGTTAACTGTGTAAATTAAAGAGTCCACAAATTGGTGTAAAACATTCTGATTGTCTTAATATTTCCTGTTATGATCTTGCCTGAGAGGTTGTTAAACCTGCTATTAATTTAGTTGATAAGCCAAACTAAAGGATCTTTACTTGCTGCTTTACTTGCCACAGAGCGTAAGAAAACTTAGCTGCTTGCAATATTTAAGTTACTTCGGATTAGCTTCTTTGCTTTAACGTTATTTTACTTGACCTGTTATAATCGTTGATAACTGGGTCTGAAATAATTTAACGAGACAGTTAATTGTAATTCATATATTCTGGTGATGCTAGTGACCACCAAAGAGCATTTGCCAAAAACAACTATTTACATTATCAACACACTCCTACAAGGTTAAACATTATCTTCTAAATACCAAGAAACTTAACTCCATGAAATAAGCAAAAATGTGAGTGTCATGCAAGAAGGATCATAAAGTGGTTTCCAAGAACAAAAAAAAATAAAACAGGAGAAGTAAAACTAAATCATATTATGGCAAGAAATGTGTATACTATCAACACTATTTCTGAAAACAGAACACACATCCGCAAAAATAACTCTTACTCGACAATCAGCATGTTGTTTGTGTTCTGAACAGAACACGGTCTTGTCTTCTAAAAACACACAGTCACTATGACGAGCACACACAAAGTGGTAGTTGGCAGGACATCCACGTACACAGCACCCCACAGTAGCACCTGGTGTCTTGCAGCTCTCGCAACGCTAACAAAACAATGAAGCCAAAATACTTATGGTTTCCTAACACAAAAAGTCACTTAACAAACTTACAAAGTAGTCTTTACCAGCAACATTATCAGTATAAGCTAAACCATTAAAACATTTGCCAAATCATAGGTTAGATCCCATAGTCTCACCCAGCCTTGCAAATAGGCTATTAAATGTGAGAACAAAATGTGTCCAAAAATATTCTTAATTTTTGTGAACTGATGATTTTTGTATGTGCGTGTGTGCATTTAACCTTTATATCTATGAAATTCCCTGCATGCAATGATTTTAGATGCTAATGCAGTAAACCGTATGATTCAGCCAAAAGAATAATAAAGTAAATAAAATTACACTGAGCCAAATTTATTTCCTTAAATTTTTCAAACTTTTGGACCTCCCCTCATAAAATAAAATTCTCATATTATCCATACTGCTTCTTTCCCCCTTATAGGACAAGCAAATATCTTCCCTTTATAACAATCATTCTGATTGCGCAGCAGCAAAAAATACTCTCCATAAATAAACATTAAAACTACAAACATCTGTCCACAGGTGATGATGATGATGATGATGATGATGAATATGATGTCCATTTGTAATGCGCAGGTATCCGTTCGGAAGAATGCTCATTGCGCAGCAAAAACAAAATAAATAAAAAATAAGGAAAAATAGATAAACACCAGGAAAGTAAAAAATAAAGACACAAGTGTTGCTTGGTTGTTTAAGTTTAAGTCCGTCTTAAATAAACAGATGGGTCTTCAGTCTTTTTCGAAACGTGGTTGGTGAGGTGATGGTGGACAGTGACGATGGCAGAGCATTCCACAGTTTAGGTGCCACGTTTTTGAAGGCCCTGGCTCCAGTGCGCTTCTTGTTTGTGTCTTCCACTGCAGGGAGACAGAAGCGTGACTGGGAGCCAGAGCGCAGACCACGTGACGGCTGGTAAGGAGGAACTACCTCTTGTAAATATTCAGGAGCAGTTTTAAACATGCAGGACTGTGCAATCGAAAGCACTTTGTGATCAATGCGCTTTTTCACTGGGAGCCAGTGAAGGCTCTGTAGGATAGGCGTGATATGCTCAGTGGACGACTTTGCACGGGTGACAATCCTGGCGGCTGTGTTTTGAACTCTTTGGAGTCGATCCAACTGCGTAGCAGGTATACCCCACAATGCACTATTACAGTAGTCTAATCTTGATATGATGGTAGCCACAGCAAGTGAGTTGGCAGCAGCTTGAGTCAGCATGGGCCGTAGTCTACCTAAAGTCCTCAAAAAGTAGTAGGATTTTGCCACAACAGAACTAACATGGTTACACATGGAGAGCTCTGCATCAATAAACAGCCCGAGGTCCCGTACACAGTCAGCAAAGGCTATGGAGGCGTCACCGACCTGCACGGCACTAATGCCGATCTGCTCCCTTCTGGCTCTGGGGCCGCACAGTAACGCTTCTGTCTTGTCGTCGTTGAGTTTAAGACGATTTCTGGTCATCCAGGCCTTTACCGCAACACAACAAGATTCAAGTCGTTGAAGCGTATTCCTAGCCACTGCTGGGTCGGGGGGAAAACTGTTCAGAATCTGTGTATCGTCCGCAAAGAACTATCGTCCCATCTGAAAGCGTTCAATTACCTGTCCAAGCTGTGAAGTATATATAGAAAATAATAACGGACCCAGAACGGATCCCTGTGGTACACCACACACCAGAGGAACTGCCTCAGAGCTTGCAGAGACATGAAAGGTACACATAAACTTACCAACTGTCTTCCTCGCACCATTGCCACATGCACATTTTGCAGGGTTCCATCAGCCTCTTCAAATACTTCTGCTGACCACAAAGCACAGTTCACATGTACCCAGTCATCCTGACCTGCATACAGAAGTCGACCAGCACCCTGGATGCGGACACGTACATACACACACATTCAAGCAAGCACACATGCAGACAATTTTCCAATTAGCAAACTTATTTACAAGGTTTAAGTCACAATGCATAATTCAGTACATACGCTTGAAAACTGGCTGCTTGAAGGCAAGTGTGTTTATGCACTGTCTAATGAGTGAGCACCAGTACTCTTAACCTTTCAGCTATTCACTTCCACATATTTTTCCCAAATACAGGAATCTGTACATTTGGCTTTTAATCACAAAACTATTTCAGGAGGGGTAACTAAGAACACACCACACCCTGACATTACTTACTTCCGCCTCATCGTCACCAAAAGTCAGACACAGTGAGCACTGCCGTGAATCTTCACCACTGATACCAGGTTGAGAAGACCCATCTGACCACAAAATAAGAACATGAAAATAAAATTTTCAAGTATATTCTTTTTTTTTCAATACTTTCCCCTACAACAATACCATAGGAGTTACCCTACTACCAGATTAAAACAATAGCCATGAAGTTCTCTCCCTCACAAGGAACTCGCTCAAAAGAAAGCGAGGTGTAGCCTACCTGGCCAGTTACCTCCCCTTAATAATAATACATCATTTACATATGGCACATACTCATGCTCCTAGCGCTGGAGACAAGAGACGTGGACAACATACGAAGGATGGAAAGATAAACAACAATCCTGATGACTAATAAAATACAATGAGGAATTGGATAACAAGAACTTAGGGTATCGTGATTCTGCAGAGGAAGACAAGTAGTGAAGTAGCCAACAGACAAAAAAAAAGAAAAAAAGAGGAGAGGTCTTGAAGACAGACTAGCATTGTGTCTTTGTCCTTGAGTACTCAACCCTATGTTCTTCCTCTGTCAACTGATGTTAGTTCTATTCTTTGATCTAAAAGTCTAGGCAGCAGGGAGGAGGAAGGAAATTCATGTTGTTGGATAAGTATTAAAGAAAGAAAATTAACTGGAAAATGTTATTTCTTCTTTGACTTGCCTTTGGAAAGAAATTGATTGGTGAATGCTTTTGTTTTTTATAAGGTTTGCATGATGAATGAGAACTAGTTAAGTACTAAATAATGCTTTCATTGTTATCTAATACTGAGAAAAGCAGCTATAAGCAGACATTTTCACTGGTAGTAGAACTCCTATGGTCATCTCATCGAATAAAGCTAAGGAAGAAAACAGCATGCTGATAGCAATAAGAAATGTGTAGCAACAGACCATCAAATGTATATCAACAGAAAAATAAATGCATAATAAAAGGGAAAATACATTTCAAAAAACAGTCTGGTTAATAGGTGATTAAGAATGCCTCATCCTGGTCGCAGCAATAGCATTGCTTCCATTTGCATAAATCAGATAAATTATCTTGATAGCTAGATTATATTTGTGGACCTAAATAAAGTCTTAACTGACAGATCATGAATGCAATATTTTTCCAGATTCTATAAAGCAGATAGAAACTAATTAACATTTTCTCGTCGTTTCATCTAGTAGAAGATATATACATTCCATCAATGAGGCAATATCTGCAAGGTGACAAGCCCAACATGCACAGGTGAAGAACATTTTGATACATGTGACTGACACCAAATAATATGCACACAACGTCAGTACACATCACATGTATGACTAACAGCTGTGTGCAGGATGTTATTTGATCACAATGCATTTCCTGGCCAGCTTTGATTTTAGAGCAGGGTGTGGTGCTGGGATGGGGAAAGATAGGATAAATAGAACATAGGGAAATTTCCTCACAACTGTCCGTAATTGGCATGTCATACTGACCACGTTCAGTCGATGCATGTGGGCTGGGGGGCACGCGTCTAAAAGAAGATGGCTGCATGGAAGGTGGGTTGTCCTCTCTTTCCAGCCACTGGGCGTAGGTATGGTCATCAGATGGTGGCAGCACAGCCTCTGGCAACATGCCTCTAATTAAACCAAAAAAAGGAAAATGTTCTTGATTAAATAAGTATCAAAAATATTGCAATCTGAAAAGAGCTAACCACTCTCTTAACTGGTTTTCTTGGTGATGTCAATAAACAGTCATAAAACAAAGCAGTATGTATGATTCAATCATAGTGCACAATAATGAAAACACACACATAAACATATACCTTCTACATTCTTTCTCCAATCAGTCCAAAGCAGCTTCATCACCTCATCAAAATGCTGAATTACAAAGCTCAATTTTCAATAACTACAGCTGTCAAACCTCTCTCTTTGTTATTTGAAAAAATTTTAATTTGTTTGCAGGTAATCATCTAAATATGCAGTTCTAAACAAACTTTTATAACACCTATTCCCTTCAAAATCTGATGCAAAAATCAACATGTATCTATTGTCAACATCCATTATCTCAAATGCTTCTAAGCTACTAGACACCACATGTAAGCATTTAAGATATTACCTTCAGCAGGTGTTTATCAAATGAATCATTATTAGTCTTATTCAGCAGTAAAATCTACAAAACCTGCTCTCACTGTCTTGCATTGGCCTATTAAAGTATGCATTTTACCAAAATTATGACTTTTTGAAGTCATGCGACTTACTTAGGCAGTGTCTTGTTCTGCTGCCACAGCCGACACGTCTTTACGTTGAACCAAGGAAAACACCTTTCCATTTGCTGGAGGAGATGACAGAGGGTACATTTAATTTTTAACAAAATTATCCCTTACACACTTCACTTATTCATCAGCTTTTAAATCAGGTGTAATATTTTTATTTGATGTTCTGCATGGAATGATTCATACTTTGTTATATGTCTTAAAAATGAAGAAAATGAACTCAAGCTTAAACGTAAATTAAACGCTTCTTTAATATGTTATAAACTTAAAAGGTGCCATAGGCTACTTCTGTTGTAACCTGTGATTAACATTAACAAGACATTTAACTCAACAGCATCTTTGTCATGATAACAATGAGTAAGAAATGTGAGACTAAGGTATTCATGATGGCTACGCAAGCCCATACCTTTATAAATATTGAACGGACCGAGTTATTATGCTTCTTCCGGGTGGGCAACTGGTCCTCATCATTAAGAGCCGTCTGGATGATGCGCACCATATCTTCACTGAACTCCTCCTGCATACACACATGCATGCAAGCCCACATGCAGACTTCTAAAACAAAATCCACACTCACACTACCATGAACTACAGAGGATGTGGGATATGAGCAGCTGCTTGTCCCTAAAAGCACAGAAAAAGATAAAGTACAAGAAAACAAAGTTGTGAGAAGATTCCCTATGGTGAATCTTCCTCAATACTTCTTGGAAATCCTTTTTTTTTAAAAAGACAATGTCACGAGTCATTGTCATTTGGGAGGATGTTAAAAGAGAAAAATAGTTCTCACTCTTTCAAGCTAGATCAATAAAACGGTGGACCGCAATAGAACCTCAGCATAGCATTCTTTGTATTCAAAGAAAAGTTATTGTGCTTCTGTCTAAACTATAATCAGCTTTTTGAATAAGCTTGAGTGGTATTTGAATGCAAGCATATGTCCACACACATGAACACTTGCATCCAAATGAACAAACTAAACTATGTCAAATTATGTGCATTACACTCTAAAAACTTTAGGGAGTCTACTATGTAGCGCAGCTTATGTACAGCTATTTTACTTCCAATACTGAAAGCTGGGGAGTTGCTCTTGCTTCCAACTCACCACACTGTTGTACATTCCAGCTTCAAGCTTCAGTCTCACGGCATGAAAATCACGGGGAAAATCCTGGCCCATGCTTGCGCCTTCAACATGTCCTGTGCCTCCAACTTGTTCACTAGGACTCTGAGGTGACAACAGTGCACAATTCCCAACTCTTGTTGCACATTCTGAGCTTGTCTCCCTACAGACCCTATCCTCATCTGCTTCACAAGTTTCTTTTGAGACATCACAGGCACTGAGGTGCTCAGGGGAGTTCTGAGTCCTCTGTATCTCGTCTTCATTTTTCTGCAATGCATCCTGCATGTCATTCTGTTCTCTAGTCATGATGCTCTGTCCCTGGGCATCTATTATCTGCCCTTGCATGTCGAGGCCTGGCTCCTCAGCCACTCCCGTAACAGACAAAAATGCCTCAAAAAGGTTCCGGGACACATTTTTGCTTTGTAAGTGCCGTTCTGAGACATCGTCTCCTAACTTCATTTTGTCTTGTCCTGTTTCGTTGGATATGCTGTTCCCATGTCTGTAGGAGGTAACGTGCTCTTCATGTGACTCATCACAAGTTAGATCAGCAGCAGAACTGATTAGCATGTCTCCACCAGCACTTTCAACGGGGTGGCCCATTAAATTGGGCCGTGGACACAAGGTCATATTGAGGTCGCAATCTGAAGAGTCTCCTGAAGCTAGTCGCTCAAAGATGCCAGTTTCCGACATTTTGGATGCTTTGTGTTGGGAGTCTAGAGAACTTTCACATCCTATATTAAGACTAGAGCACACCACACTACTGGGACAATCTGAACTGGTCAGTCCCAGCTTTGCCGCACTGTTGATGACTTGATGCTGGCCACTCATTTCAGTGCTGATCTTTAATGAACTGCCAACAGTCTTGTCTATTTCTGAAGTGCTCTTCTTCAATGTATCGGTAATACATGCAACACCCGTGTCTATTTCTGAAGAGCTGACTGGACATTGACAGTTCTCTCCACTTACAGTTTCTGGCTTCTCTACCTGTTTGCTTGAAGCAGTCTTTAAAGATAATATTGCATCACTCATGCCATCTCCAAAAGCGTGAAGATCGACATCGCTGGAAGGCATGCTGGGTGCTGCTGCTTTACAATTGTGTTCCAAGGTCTCATCTCCCAAAGTAATTGAGTTTTCATTGGCTAGGTGCTCTGATTCTGAGCGCTCTTCCTCGTCATCCTGACTAGCACCAGTCTGTGTGTCCTGCAGGCTCAGCTGCTCACCACTGGCATCATAACCAGCTTCAAGGACAGCAACCTTTTTCCGCAGGCCTGCCTTCTGAATCCTCTCCTTTTCTTTCTGAAAAAAAGATCAGCTGTTACTATCAACAGAAACATCATTCCGAGAAGAAGCAATGAATTTTTATAGATATATATATATAGTAAAAGACCCACCAATGTGAGCACATCAGAACTTGTCCAAATTGCAAAGACAAATGCTAATAGCATTCCATACTGCAGAGAAGGGAAACCTAATAAGGCATTCTGTACAACCTATACAATAAAATGGGTACTTTCACACAGGCTAGATATTATTGAACCATTTTACTTCTGTGTGTATGTGTGCATGGACATGTGCACAGGTATATGCATTCATTCATACCAGATTGTTTTCCAACCCCCAGTATTTCTATGGATGCTCAGGATATTTGTCTTTTATTCATGTGAATTTGTTATGTGCATTTGTTGTTTATTTTTGTGCATGATCTAGATGATACCCTCTTCCTCTTTCCAACCGTTTCTTCACTTACAGTCTCATCAATGCAGACTAAGTGATGAGCACACTTGAAGGATGCCAGCGAATCAATCACACTACGCAATCCCGCCAACAGTTCTTGTTGCAGCACCGACTGCCATTGGGCAGGTCCCGATGGACAGCACACACGACAGGTGTACTGCATGTCCTCGGGCAAGGATGACAACAACTGATACATCTCATCTGCAGCACAAACAAAAGCATCATCCCAATCAGCAAAAAAACAAAACATGAGGTGATAGGTAAATATCAGTCTTTTCCCTGTGCAATTTCTTGATACACAGAGGTATCTTATTCTTAACATAAAGTATCACACACAAAGCATTCTTTGAAATCAACGAGTTCCAACAAGTTCCTGTGTTACAGTATTGTTAATGCATACAGCGAAAGGTTTCAAAACAGTCTCTTTACTCTATAAACATATTCAGGCATTGCACAAACCTGTTGACTATTCTCCTTTTGCATACATCCCTGCAGTGCATGAATCTGTTAACCCTTCACATCTGGCATTCACCCAAGCATTGCACTGCAGGTAACCATTCACATCTATGCACCCAGCCATTGCACTAACCTGTTAACCCTTCACATTTGGCATGGACCCAGCTGTCGCACACTGAGCACTGAACCATTTTGGACTCCCAGTCATCATCCGAATAGCATTTGCGACAAATAGGGCAGAAGTTACCTAGAAACAAAGAAGAACATGCTAACATACACACATCTGTAATTGTCATGACAAGAAATTACCTGTTCCTTTGCTTGCTTTGCCATTTCACCTTCACATATTCTGCTATACGAAAACTATAAACTTAGGAAAATTATTAACTTGTACTCTTCCTAAAAAAACAAAGGAGGTAACAACAACAAAAAAAGGAACAAATTTATTGTTGACCCACCTTTATCCATTAATCTGCCACACTCATAGCAAAGAGAGAAGTCATATGTCCATGTGGCATTGTGACCTGCACCAGGAGTTGTTGCACCACAAGATTTGCACCGTACACACTTGGTACACACCCACACGTTTCGTCGTGATGGCCGTGTAGGATATGCTGGCCCCAGGCACTCTGGGTGGTATGTATCCTGGAAAAGAAATGGTGCACTAGAAATGGATTAAGAGAGAACTACATATTTTCTTTTTTGCTGACATTATGACACTGCCGTTTAGAAATGAAGTTATAAAAAAAGTTTTGTTAACTCTTTTGTTAACTTTTTATAGTCACATCAGGGCAGAGATTTCATCATGACACTTAGGAATAAACTGCTAAAGAAATAATTTTACTGCAATTTCTTACATGGTGCACATACTCATCTTGTTACAAAAAACCTTGACACACACCTGTTTACACCCGTGAAGTATTTCACTACACAATCATAACTCACTGACCTGACATCTGTCACACTGTAGAAGCCCACACTGCAGACCACAAACATGGCAAAACTGACAGCGTTTACAGCACCAGTTGTCTGCCCCTCCTGCTTCCAGAAGTGGCCGGTCTTCTTCCTCCAGGCAGAACCAATGGAATGGCTCACAGCAAACACTGCAGTACAACAGCTACAGAACAAAAGTATATTCTTAAATGAAAATATTGACAAAAAGAAAAAAAATCAAAGAGAGGCATAAATGGAAGGATAAACCTGCTTAGAAATGTCTACGTAGTCACCTTTTCACATCCTGCAGAACCGCAGAGGAAACAGACAGCACGCATGCAGGAAGGCCCAAACATGGTGAGGGCCAGTCCTCTGCTCCAGGTAGTTTCTATGTCATAATCTTCCTGTCAAACAATAAGTTATTTTTATTAACATAACAATTAGCTTGCTCAGTGGGCCTCTTTTTCCAAGCACCATGATTGTTTTCAAAACTTACAATTTTTAAATTTAAAAAATCTTAATATTACAGCATTTTTCACTAAATAGCAGTCATGTATTAGCAGCTTTTGAAAAGCATGTTTTTGTAATCATCAAGGTCTACACTGTTTTGTTTTTTAATGTTGAGTTAAATGAGCAATGTCTTTTGGAAATTGCAATCTTTTGTGAGCTTGACAGTCTAATAAATGAAAGAAATAATGGACATTTTACCTTAAAGTCAGCATGCACAATGCTGATAACGTTGCTAGGAAGAGACCAATATGTGGCTGTGTTAAACACAGGTTGTGGCACAACTGGTGGCATTTGCAACCGCAAACCTGTCTGTGCACACACAAATATCCACACACACACACACACATGCACGTGCAGGCAGAGAATACACACACATATGCACACATCACACAAAGTAAAACTTCAACTTCAGTGACTACTAACCATTATCAATTGACTCAAAAACATATTTTTAAGAATATCATCTACGTCTATGTCTTTAACATTCTTCAGTTCTTTGCAAGTCAATGATATATAGCAAAATAAAAACAAGCCATTTGTGCTCTGAAAAGCAGAAGTCCATTTCAAAAGAAAGTATGCTAACTAGATCTGTTATATTTCGAAGTAAAGTAACAACTGAGTCTTTTAAATAACATGACAAATGTTATGACATGACAAATGCACAGAGAGAAACAAAAGAACGACAATGTTAGCTTCTAATTTACAGCAAAATTTGGTGTTATTCTTCCTTTGCCATGACATTTCTAAATAGATTGTATTTTACCTTTTCTTTGCGTTTCAGGAGACGTCGGCGATGATAAGCCAGATTTGTGTACGACATCTCAACAGCCGCCACAACCTCAACACCTCCATCCTGAGACCCCTCCTCTAGCAATGCTCGTCGATGAACACGACCAGAAGGTGACCTGTAGTTTTTTGGCATGTGATGATCACCATCCTCTGCCACATCATCCTCTCTTTCATCTTGTGCTTCGGCTTCCTCTGACATTGCGACCATTTGGGAAAAAAAGCCAGGAGATGGCCGTGCAGACCGTGCTGGACCCTGACGCATCTGAGAAGAGTCCACTTCATCATTGCCCAATGTCTTGGGCTGGATAAATGCTTCCGTGGCTTGCCTGGAATAGCGAGGCCTGCGGCATCTCCGCTTGCTAGAACAACATAAAGACGTGAAAACTGCCAGAGGTTTCCTTCTTCCTTCACTATTACATATTAAGTGTATGCACATCAGTCTTTTAAAAACAAAAACATTAAAGCTTTATATTGTTTTCAAGCTGACTTTATAGAAAAGACATTTACATAATTAAGGAATATTTTAACTTTTTATTTGCATACCTTTAAGGCATTTAATGAAGTTCAGTAATTCTCCAATTTTAAAGACACAAACTTCAATGTTACAGGTAATATGCCAGTACTCACATGCATGCTTGCTTCAGAATGTTCTGGCCTCCAAACTTTGGTCTGTCACTGTTGCATAAAATTATTATGAAAAAAAAATCTATATAAATTATTATAAAATAACAAGACAATAATGACAGTGATGTCCCTTTGCCAAACTAACTTGAGGGAACTGCTCTTTTTTTCGTCCTTTTTTTTTGGTCTTGTCCATGGAACTACATCAAATTTGGTGACTCCTTGTTTCCTTTTGCTTTTTTTATGCCATATGCCTCTGGGTTTTTTTCAGTTGTTCTTTATAAATAATCACTTACACACACACACATGTATATAAGTGCATAAAATAAGAAATGAGTTAGCTTTTTATTAAGAGTCAATGTACTCATATGCTGGGAATTATTTTAAAATGAACTTAACGAGATCATAAAGAAAAAATGTTGCATTCATGTTGCCCTTTCAATCCATTGTCATGGTCAAATACAAACATGATGTGAACAGTGTGCACTTTAATAATCATGGCAAGCATATTTTTCCTCAGTAATAAGATAACTAACCCTAACGACTGCAACCTATGGAATCAGTATTAGTGCAACAATCAACTTACCGACAGTACATGCACTTTCCACAATCAACAGCTAGGCATCCCTCACACTCTTTGCATCGACCTTTTCGTCGGCGAATACCACTTTTAAATGTCCTCTTGACAAGCTTGAATCTTCTACCCCTCCGTGTCACTTGTGGCGTCTTTGTCAAACCATGCCATTCATCTTCCGAGGAGTCTAAATGAATAATCATCTTAAACTTTAATAGGATTTTTTTATTTAAACCATTCTTATTTCATTAACTCGAAGTCAAATAAGAATGGTTTATGGATTGGGAGGGAAGTCTACATTTCTAATACCATTCATTATTTTTTAAGAAAAAAATTTATTACGAAAGCATTAATAAGAGGCAAAACCATCCACAACCTGTAGCTTTTCTCAGATTCCATCTCACTAACTTATGTTCTTCAAGTTAAAGACTGTCCTACACTTTAAACCCTTCCGCAAAAAAAAAAGAGAAGAAGAGCAGAAAATGTCCAGTTAATATATTCTTAGTGCAAAAAAAAATATATATATATTATTAATAAATAAAAAGATCGCCCTGACTACTCAAATCTGATGATGCTCAAACAGTTTATCAGCTGAAAGAAAATTGCTGCCACAGTGTCTAGACAACACTAAATAATAAAAGACAAACCCTTAGTCGCCTCCTTTTCTGTGCCCTGAGTTCGGAGAAGTCTCTCCTTTTCTGGGGATGGTAGAGCACTGAGAGTTGGCGATGCTGACACTTCAGATGGAAAAGTCGCCAGAGGTTTGCTTACAACCATTGCTGCCCGTCGGCAGACATGCTTGATACGAGGCCCTCCGGAGGCAGCTGATCGCTCTGTGACTTCCGGCTTTTCTCCAGACCCTTCTCCAATTTGTTTTTTGCTATGTATAGCAACAGGAGAAAGGGAGGATATGATTCGAGGTGGAGATGCTGGCAAAACAGAAAGGCAAAACATTTGTTACGACAACTGCTCTTGACACTTTTTCTCTCTTGCCCGAGATTTCTCAACTGGTAGTTTTTGATCAAATCAAAAAAAGGCATTAATAAAAAACAAAGCATCTAATCAATATCTTTGGTTCATCTGTATGAACATACACTTATCTCCTTTCAACGCTGTGAAGCTTCAAGTTCTCAAATATATTTTGTGTTTGATGGTTTAGGAGATATCCCAGTCGGGGATGTTCATGCCAACCCTTTTTTTTCCCTCGACTTCTGCATTTTTTCTGTGTTCACCACAGCCATTAACTGAAGTCTGCTTACTGCTCACACATTCCAGCTAGTTCTAACTGTAATTTTTTTCTTTAAATCAGCTAGACATACCCCTACAGAGTAGCCTGACATCATGTTGTTCTTTAGTGATCAAAAGATACACTTTTATTTTACAAATTTTTAATACAGGAAAACAAAATATAACCAGTTTATGGCATGAGTTCCAGAGATACCTTGAATCCTCAGGCTTGTTGACTGACATAACAATATATGAAGAAACAAAGAAGTTCAACAACAGGCTACAAACCTGAAAGTTTTTGAAATGCTTTCACAATTCTGTTAACAAACTAATCACTATTTTACAAAGATCTACTGCTGCACAAATACGTAGAGCAGTGTATAAACTAACTCACTAAAACTTCAAGCTCAAGAAGGGAAAGTGTTTCCCATCAGAAAGTTTTGAAGTTGATAGTCTGGTGATTACTTTTAGTCTTTCAACTACATCCACTAATCACAAAATCAAATGTCAAGACTCTTGCACAACATTTTAAAGCATCTTCTTCGTCCCCTTTTTACAGTAAAATTTAGATCTCAAATAGAATGTGCAGGAAGAAAGAAAAAGTACATAAATGATACAACTGTAGCTGATGCTCAAGAAAATTACACAAGTGTACACATTATTTTTCACACTTGACCATGCCACACCCTCAATAGGTATTTGCCATGTATTAAAGCCCATAAATATCAGCAAAAAAAAGGGTAGTTTAGACAGGCAAGAAAATGTTAACTAGTTAACTAAGAAAAACGAGCATTAGATTGCACTCACCAAATCCACCAGGACAGCCAGAGGGTGACAGACCGGACAGCAAGGGTGATGACTGGCTAGTAGGAGAGTCAAATGGATGGGAGGCACCAGGAAAGACAGAAATTGAGAGAGGACTGGTCACCGATGACCTCAGCAATGGCTGACCTTGCATTTCATGCCTCTTTCCTTGCTGCCTAGCTTCCCTTTTCAACTGTGCCTTCAGAGAACGAGCCAGGGCTGCTTTGGAACGGTTCAGGGCAGTTCGGTTCAGCTGCAACTTTGCTTTGCGAAGAACAATCTGGCCACTGCGCTTTGTCAGCAAGGACTCTTTCCCATCCTTGCCATGATGATGGAGTTTCATTGGTCCTGCGCGAAAGAAAGCTTTGGGCGCAGAAGATGGTTCTCTTGGGAAAAGTATAAATTTGCTTTCCATCACTTCCGCATGGTTGAGTTCCGCTCTATTGGAAATGGTGTTTTTAGCATTATCTTCTTTCTCACCACCAGCTGCAGTCTTTTCACTCAAGTCCTCAGCACTGGCCTCCAAACCAAGCTTCATCCTCACTTTCAGGCTAGGCATACGCAGTCGCTTGCCCTCAACAATGAGTGGCTGCTCTAACAATCCCTTTTTAAAGGGAGATAATTCCTCTGTACCTACATGACACACCAGATCCCCAGAAACAGATGCGTCAAAATCTACGCCGCTGGATGTCACAGGATTACCCTGACATTCTGTGTCAGTTGATGGTTTCCCCTTGGGCAGCGACGTTGTGGTAGCCTCACTACTACTGGCAGCTTGGTCAGCTTTGCCCAATTTTCTTCCAGCAGTTATACAAGATGAGGAGCTTGTTATGGCACTTTCTGTACTTTTCTCACCATTGGAGCCAGATGCATCTTCTATGAGACTTTGGGGCTTAGATGCCTTCTTCTTTTTTTTAGGTGTATTTAAATTAGCATCTCCTGTCTTGCATTGTTCAGACTTTTCCAGGGTGGCTGATGATGGATGACCACCTGCACTTCGTGTTCTCACTTTGACACTTTTTTTAGTGGTGTTAGAAATGTCTGATTTATCTAACTGCAGGATGCCACTAAGTTGTGAGCCACTGTTTGGTGCTTCAATCTTCTCTGACCAACGACCACTTAAAGTGTGGGTGACAGGGTTTACAGATTCTGTTTTGTCTGAATGCTTGCCTTTTCTAGGTGATGAAACAGTATCAGCAGATGTGTCCATTCTAGGTCTCTTGGAAAGTAGGGACCCCACCACAGAATCTTCTTCTAAAAAACGCTTGTTGGGAATTATGACTCGCGAAGAACGTGAATATTGTGGCAACACAAACATAGGTGTCACCCTTTTGTGATGGCTAGGCTGGACTGGAGAATCTTTCTCACCTGAGTGAAGTGTACCTTTGATCTTGGATGGAGGTCTGCCCCTGCCCCGTTTGACTACCCTGTCTGCATCAATAACATGTTTGGCTCCTCGAGGTGGCCGCCCATGGCCTCTCCTGGCTTTCTTGAGAATCTGCTTGACAACAGACTTCGGCCTTTTTTCCAGAGCCCTTGACTGCTTCTCTGATATCTTTACTTTACTACTGATCACCTTTTTTGTTAATTTTGGCCAAGTCATCTTCACTTTGTCTGCAACTTTGACCTTTCTCAGTTTGTGTGGTTTTGGTGTTTCAGTGGAAGGTCTATGTCGTCTCAAATTGTGAAATGTCGATTCACTACTTTTTTCCCTTTCTTCTGGTACTGGCTTATGACCCTGTTCGTTCTGTTTTGGGGTACTTTCTGCAGGGATTTGCTTATCTGGAGTAGCTTTCTCCCCAGTTCTTTCACATGACGATGATGTCTTATCGTCTCTGACACTATGTTTGCGAGGTCGACCCACCTTCTGTACCACTCGACCTTGCAATGCATGTTTATGCTTTGCTTTCAGAGATGCCAGCAGTTGCTTACCTGCTAGTACGTTTGGCCAAAGCATTTTATTACTGCATATCTTGGTCCCAGAATTGTCTCCTTGACCCTGTTCCTTTTCAGGATTATCCTGGGCTTCTTTATTAGTTGTTTCCTCCACATCGGAACCATGATTGATTTCTTGAGAAAGTATATGTGACATATGACCTATGGAGGGTACACGATGGATGCCCAGAGATTGAAGCTTCTGAGCCTGAAGTCTTTTTTCTTTTTGTATAACCGCCTTGAGTTTCTTTCTTGAAATCCGAACATCTTCAGCTGTGAAGCCCTCAAATTCTTCATCCTGTTGGTGGTCCACAAATAAATACACACATAAGCAAAAGCACATCTACGTGAACAATCAAAAATATATTATATGTGAATAATGTGAAACCATGCAAGCCTGAAGAAAAAATCAGCACAAAACTACATTAAATAGTTAATAAAGGCTTAGACTGAAGATTTAGATTTTCCATCATATCACACGGTCAAGTATTGACAGGAGTTTCATACAACACCTTTTGCAGCAAGATATCCAACATCTTGAAATGTTCCTTTACCTAATTATGCATAATGGTTCCTAATGTTTCTATGTGGAGAAGTTTTCACAGAACTACAACTTATACTTGTTTCAAATGATAACTAGCTTGTGTGCAGCCCTTTTGTACACATTAAACATTTCCTCTACAGTTCTTTAAAAAAAATTTAAAAAACTCAATATGCCATGAACACGAACACTGCTTTCTGTATCGATTATATGGTTTCCTCGCAGTGTCAAGTCCAACGAGGAACTTATTTTTTGTCATGCTTAAGTGTGTGTGTGTGTGTGCAAGCATTTTGTACCAGGACAATTAGCCTTATTCCTACTTTAAAGACTTCTAACAATGTTTAACTTTTGAGTTAAAAACGTGAGGACAGTTCTGACCAATAATACTGTAGATCAGCTTGACTTCCCTAACATTAACTACTAATAATTTATACAAAGCCAGAAAGACATCAACACATGATTTTATCTGATCATGCATTATTAAAAGCTGGTGCACAATTACAATACTGGTATGCCAAATAGTTGTTGATCTAAGTACAATAATTTTTTCACCAGCAATGTCTATATTACCCTATGTATCTAATCTTGGTTGATCAAACAATCAGGAAGGTTAGACTGAAGTATATTGTTATGAAGCACATATGATTTTCATTGGTTCCACATTAAACTTTCACATTTTTCTCTGCAGCGTTGAATGTAACATTGATAAACAATAACTCCTAGCCTGCGCTAAATTAAATGTTCATATAAAGTAGAATATAACCTTTCTAGTTAAATGTGTGAGGCAGAAGGTATAATTTGATCTTTGCTCCAACAAGTGCAATGTTCAGAAATCAGACTCAATTCCTGTAATAATTGGTGAAATGACATGTATTCACTAAAGCAAAACAAGCTTTTGAACTGAAGATCATTAAGCTTTATACTTTCTGTAAATGCAGTATTGTTTTTTTCATTAGTACATGAATTTTGTGAGGCTCAACATCTGCAGGGCCCTGTATAGCATGCGTGTACCACTTCAATAATCGGTGAACGTGATGACTGGAAACGAAAGTTTGTTTTTAAAAGTTCGTAAAACGCTCCAAATTGCGGTTTACTTTACAGATTATACTCTAATGTTAAGCAATACCCTGACATATTCTAAAGGCTACAAACTGTTGAAAACAACTTGAAGTTATATTCTTTTTGCAATAATAGCTTCGAAGGCAGCCATTTTGGATCGAAGCAGTCAACAAGGGAATAATTTACCTCTGATTCTCCAAAAAGTTCCTTGAATTCTTGTAAGCCTGAATGCAAATTGTCAATAAAACAAATTGACGGGTCAGAGGAGTCCACTATATCATCTATACCGTAATGGATTCTTTGTTTTTCTACTCTCGATCCTGGACGGCCTGGGAACCGTAGCCGCGCCATTACAGTAAGGTTACGCTCTTGCAATATGGCGCCTAGCGTAAATGTGACATGGCTAAAAGTTCCTTCGGTCATCAGACGGTAGCTAAAAAGCTCAATCTACATGCTTCTGGTTGCGAATGAAAATAGAGCGAGTAGAATGGAATGTACGCGCAACGTTCGCTTTTCGCTGATTTAGTTTTATCGCAAGAAATGTCATCTCGGTATTTGCTTATACACGTTCTGGGCTACTGGCTCGCCCAATAAGTGCCTGACTAGCGCGCGCCAAAGTTGATAGAGCTGAATGAGGAAACGTAAATTCATAAGCAATCTAACCACGGAGTGTCATCTTTATGATGATATCATATAGTTAAGAAGTCCAAGTCTTTTGTTATAGCTGACTATTCACCGAGCACAAGACTGTAAGATGTTTATACACAATGCAATCGATGATGCACAAAGTGTGGTAAATATGGGGGTGGGGGGGGCGGGGCAGAGGCCGATATCTTTCTCAAAGTTTTATGGTATCGCGAATTTCGTAAAATAAAGCAAACCACAAATCCATTCAGGAATAATCAGGAACAGTTCTTTCATCTTGATAGCGAAGAATTACTTTTCCCAGATATGCATTTAATGCTCGAATTAGACAAACATAATAAAGAATACTGATCGAGTACGTGTTATATGTACTTCACTAGAGCCCGTTTTCAATGGCATACTACTTCATACGTGATCCTGAAAAACACTGCCATTTTTATAAATGTTTAATTTAGTTTGATTCAGTTTATTTGTCCTGGTTCTTGATAAATGCAAAATGAAGAAAACCTGCAAACTGTTAATTATTGGCTGATTTGTACGTGTGGTACACACATATATAGATATCTTTCTCATAAACAGCTGAGTTACACTACAATAAAATTATCAGTACATATACATATTATTGTCAAAGGGTGTATAGAATGAAAAAATGTTACACCTAATGGCTGGGCCAAAAGGAAAAACATATCTCACAAGAAGACTAATTGTTGTATATATATATATATAATGTCATTTCAGCAATATATGTCTTGTAAACTTTTTTATCTTCATGTTTGCTCCAAAAAATGCACCAAACCACTGTTTTTTTTCCTGCATCAGTGGAGTTGGACAACAGGCACGCTACAGGTTACATCCATAATGGAGATAATTCTGAACATAAATGGAAGACTGATCAGCCCTACAGTAATAAATAGCATAAACACTGGCATGAAGATATCAAGCTTAGACAAGATGCACAAGTCAAAATGAAGGCAAACAAGTCCCATTCACTACTGTAAAAAAAACATTTTTTCAATATTAATAGTTGTAATATGAAAAAAGTCATATAGATGTGCTATGAAAAAATATATATTTGTGTGTATTTATATTTATATATATATATAATATGTTTAGTTTAGGCTAGGTTTTGTTTATTCACCTTTAAAAAAAATTAAGTGAAAAAAAGACCTGATCACAGATCAAGCTGTGACTGTTAAATGATTTTTCTACAAATGGGAGATATTGGCCTCTGGGTAACTGACACATGGATGACAGCTACTACTTACCACCCACATAAACATCGCCTTGAAGGGGTACATTTGTACAACACTTAAAATCTCAACATGGAGCCCAAAAGCCCCCAACCCTGCTCTTCTCTGAACTAAAGGCAAGGTTTGAATCAAAGTACAACAAAGAATTAGAGTAAATAATAGGATTTGTAAAAGGCATTTTCCAGTGTGTGGATACAAGTTCACTGTGCTGCACACGAAAGACCACAAATGAACTGACAGTCAACCATACAACAGACATAAGCGTCAGCAAATAGAAAACACTGTGAATAACACTATAAAAACAGACAGCACTATCAAAAAAAATGTATGGATGAAGAATTAAGGAGTGAGTGGAACTAAATCTTGATTATGCAAGATATTTCTTAAATAAATGTGTTTTGAGGTCGGATTTGAAGGCTTCAAATGTAGACATGCAGTTCGAAGAGAAAGGGAAAGAGAATTCCAAACAGCGGACCGAAGAAACCAATGAGTGTTAAGGAATCAGTAGCTCACATAGATATGTTGGGGTAGCGCCGTAAAGACAACAGCAGCACAGAGTGACGATCATGGAATCAATGTGAGTTTTCACTGGCAGCTAGTGAAACTTGAAGAGGAGGGCCTAATATAGTCCGCTTTTCGCCTTGAGAAGACAATGCAGGAAGCATCATTTTCCGCTCTTTTGAAGATTGTCCAGTAACAGGATAGGTAGATCAATGACTAGAGAGGGTGGCACACAATTCATTTTATTTCCAGAGGCTATTGGAAGGACTTCAGTTAGACTGCCATTAATTTTCTGTTTATTGATGGACAACCCCGCTTTCACGGAGTCTGCTGTGTGGTGACGCAGATCTGCTTTAGCTGAGAAATGCTAACAATTATATATCATCCGCATACTTATAATACTAAGGTTGCACACGCTGCTGGCTCGATCTTTACTTGCAATGCCCTGTCTGTCGTCACTTCCCCACTATACCTCCAACCACTTGAGAGAGCTACAAAAAGCTCTCCCTGGTGACACGGGTACCAAGCGCTGTCCCAGCCCAGGGATGTCAGGTAGCTTCTTTGATCACTGCCTGTTCACTTGACTACACTGTTACACAGCACACGGTGGTACGTGCCGGGATGAGCAATGTTCTGTACAGCCCCTGAATGAACACCACCCTGTACAACTTGCGGACTGGTTACTTGGGTGAGCGCTGGCGAATGCACAGACGTTTTCCTCTCCTTTGAGACCTCCTGCCGACTATTAGTGTCAAACTTCTATACCTTTGCCAGGTAGTCCAAGTTCTGATCGAGTTAATCACTGTGCAACTGTCCCTACGCTTACTGCCGATGATCCTTTGTTATGTCATAATATTACACTGAAATATTCATGTGCGTTTGTGTGTAGGGGAGGCATAGTAAATTTACTTTATTCGCTAGCTTGAGTTGTTTTCTAATCAGTATTACAATGCTCACAACAAATGTGTCTCACGGAGAAGTGACAGAAAATTCGTGTCAAATCTCCCATGCAAAATCTGTCTGGACTGTACATACAATACGTTTATATCTGTTTGTTACAGACATTGTAAGTTTAGAAACAGATCGTCGTTACCGAAATTAAAAAATAAAATAAAGACTTCTTGTTTTATAGTGACGAGCGGGAGAAAAAAGCAACACTGTCGGGAATCTCGTGGGGAACAGGCACGAGGCACGACAAATGGACCACTGCCTTTGGGTTATTACACTGTCAACTTCTCCACCACCCGCGCAGACACGTGTGTGGACGCAATACACTTAATTACCCTAAATTTACTAACGATTTCCCGATTGACTCCGAGCCCCCAGCGTACGTTCCCAAGAAACAGTTCGACACACTTTAGTGTAAAGATATACAAGTTATTAATGTATGGGCCTAGAGCTTTTATAAATATTTCTACAATAATAAAAAAGTGAGGAATTCGATCGATTCAGCTATAGTTACCTAGGTGTCAGTTAATCCACATAATCCTCTTAATAAACACTCCGCACACAAACACATTCATCCGCCACTTAGCTTATACACAATCGTCTCGTGGCGTAGATGGCCTTCCTGGTGCTCGTGTACGAACTTGGTGATGCGTAGACCGTTATTTCATTTCCTCGTCGCTCACACGCTCACCTCATACCCAAACAAAGACATCGTGTAGGGATTGAGTCGAGTATTCGCGCGAGCTGTCCTCTAACACCAACACATATCTCTTTCGTCACCCCCCGCCCCCCCCCCCCGGGCCGAAACTACTGACCAGCAGCCTAGCAGCGTGACAAGAGCACCTTTCACACCAGCCTCGAGAATCCGCAGCAGAGTCCCAGATAGCAGTCACGTGATGAACACTCTGTTACAGAGCGCACCTGCACACATCTGGGTATATCGTACTGGAGCTGTCACGATTCCAAGACAATATACTCATAGCAGAGACTTGACTTCAGCCTTGTCAAAACCTCTCTTTACGATCTGTACCCTTCCGATGGTGAAAAAGTCCTTCTGGGGTCCTTCCAAGAATCTTATTCACCTGCGACTGATCAAGCGCGCCCGCACATATACCCAGACCATTTCGTTAACTACTATAGCTAGTACATGACAGGTAAATAGTCATTCCAGCCTTCCTCTGTTCATCGCACCCCCCCTCCCTATCCATACAGACGAAGAACAACTGAAGACAGAAAAGCCACGAAGTCGAGCTTCCTATTCACTAGAAAGGCTAATTAACGCCGAGCGCAGTAAACTCGAAGCTATTGTGTCTGCACTCGGTGCACGTGACAACCAGAGTTGATGCGCTACTGGTCCTACGCGGACTTAAAAATTAAAGAACACTTAACGGTCAGTATTTGTCCAAAGCTGGTGGTTCTCCTGGGGGTCGTTCTCCCTGAGATGTGTCCTGCGACGGTCTGGCGCCACGCTTCGTCGACCACGGTGTTCCTCGAATTAACCCCACATCCTCATAGACTTTCTCAGCGTCTGCTCGTCCGTTCGGATGCTCGCTCGCACGAACCGTACACAATGCACAAGTGCGACACCGACACTACAGCTCTATTCATAGCTATATCTCATGACACCCGTTGACAAAGAGAAATTCCCCGGATTTCTTAATCTAGGGCTGTAGAGTGGTTCGCACTTCTATTGACAAACACCTTATTCAGTGAGACTAATCCCTCTCCAGCCACAGTTTCTATGTCACCGCTGTCTGTTAATTAATAGCTAGGCAGCCGTGCCCTGTCCACTGACCGTTATATGTCTTGACCGCTGCATACCTGTCCGCAGCTCTCCCGCACAGGTGTTAGCTGATAACCACCAACTCTAAAGAGATGCGACAAACGCCCGGCTTCCTCTCCCATGTTCTCTGACACACCTTTTCGTGCACTTTCAGTGCTTGTCGAACTAAAGGCTGCTTTGCTCCGTTTGATTTCTACCACACTGTCCCCTCGACTGATAAGTCAAGCCCTCTGCTTTGATACGACGGCGTCTGGCAACACTTCCTTCACCTTGCGCGATACGACGAGCAGTCGGGTGGCAGACAACCACCCAGCCGCGGCAGTTGACTGCGAACCGAGGCACCGCCCACTCGCCGTATGTCAAGCTGCACAACCGTGCGACTGCATTATCTAGGACACGTGTTACCTGGGGTGGAGGTCTCTTCGGCCGTCACGGTCGGTGCACTAAGCTCCATTTCCACGACTATTTCACGGGACTTGCTCTTCGTTTCTGTTCCCTTTTTTTTTGACCCGTTAATGCGCTATGTTATTGTCCGATATGTTGACTTGACCCTGGGTCTCCGCGCATTCCGCTGATACACTGCACTCGTGGGTGACTTTACCCTCGCCTTCTAACGATGGTTAGTTTTCGCATCTACTAGAGTTGTCACACCTTCTGACATGAGAGACCGACAGCAACGACTCGCGAGTCGGCGGCTTCTTCAACCGACCGTTGTCTCCCGTCTTTGACCGCAACCACCAGACAGCTGACACTTACTCTGATCGTGATTATCCTCTGAGTTATAATGTCAAACTGTGGACAGCTTTAGCCCCTTTAGCTAACGTCTCACTTTAAACCATTTGGGAGAAATTTTCAAATGTTCTTACTGGTCCCAAACCCACGACAGCCCTAAACTATTCAATACATTTTTCATTGCTGTAACATAATCTGAATGGATTCCATTATTCACATACTAATTGTAGGTAAAGTGCCTGTTCGTGTGTGTAACATGGGTGAGTGTGTCCAGCCACTGCGTCCATGCCCCCTGTACAACAACAGGAGGCTGCGACATCGAGTTCATTGGAAGTGGACAGGCAGCTTGTCCCCCAAATCAAGGTATACGAAACAAAGCATGTCACCACTGCAGTGAGCTGCTCAGGGTTCAGATCTCGTCTCGGGACACTCTCTGTATGTGACACCTGTTCGCAGGGCTGGGCGGCGGGGGTTTTCTCCGGGTACTCCGGTTTCCTCCCCCCTCCCTTTCCCCCCATAGTGCGAAATCACCGCAAGGTGGAAGCACTTTCCAACTAAATAAACAACAAACATATAAACAAAACATGATGTAAGCTGGTACCATTGGTACCCGGGGTAGCGAACATCTCACTTCTGGCTCGACGTATTCTATCTGCGTCGTGCTAGTTTGAGTGTGATCTTTTTTGTTGTACAGTGAGTTTCCCTTGGACACTGCGGGGTATAGATGACGAAAAAGAGAACCAATTCGTCAGGTGTTTGAAAAGAATGGCTGGTCATATATGATCACTAATTCCCAGTCCAAACTTCTAGAAAATTTGAGTCATTCGAAATTGTTATTCTGTGTGTGTGTGTGTGTGTGTGTGTGTGTGTGTGTGTGTGTGTGTGTGTGTGTGTGTGTGTGTGAGAGAGAGAGAGAGTGTGTGTGTGTGTGCGGTGGGTGCGCCCATGGCACTTGATTTTATGGATTTTACAATTATACACACAATTTTACAATTTTGTAGGAGAAAGATACCCAGGCAACATGGCGACAGAACTCCAGCATACAACCAGTGATGTGACTATACGGACGGACCAGTGAGGGTGGAGAAACTTTACACACTTAACAAGGCGCGACACTTGAGTGTCCAGCCACTGCGTCCATGCCCCCTGTACAACAACAGGAGGCTGCGACATCGAGTTCATTGGAAGTGGACAGGCAGCTTGTCCCCCAAATCAAGGTATACGAAACAAAGCATACATTGGATACTGGAAAATTCTAGACTTCGTTGGACTCTGGAGGGACAGCAGATACACGGAGCAACAACAACAAAAAAAAAAAGCAAAAACAAACAAAAAAAACCCTCTTTTGTAGATGGTGAATGGGCAATGTGTGAACTGATGCCCATTTGCGTCTTTCAAAAAGAAAGAACAATGTACCAAACCCACATGGAGTACCACATGTCGGTCATCATGCAGTGGGGATGAACTGAAAATGCTGAATATTATTATCCCTGTTGCGGAACGAAAGATAAAGAGAAATGAGAGCAATAAAAATAAAGTTTGAAAATTCAGTTGCCTTTTTGTTTGTGTCATTTGCGCTGTTCATCCTTCACTTCTTTCTCGTTTTATCTCTATTATTTTTAATCATTATTAATCATTTTATTATTATTATTATTATTAATAAACGGAAAACACAGGCAGCCCTAACCCTGAAAGCAAGCCGTTTATCCTCAGCTTTCTCTTTGCCCAGTTATATGCTCTCAACTCTGCCGCCAAGTCCCGGTCGGGTGAGAAAGATGCTTGAATGAAAGTCCTTGCTTAGGGCATCGCTTGTGAACACCTGCATAACTGTCGGGCGAGATGAAGGTACCCACAAAAACTGACCGCGTGTCGTCCTACCCCGCTTTCACCCGGGCTGAACACATTCTTTTCCACTAGACACCAAAAGGCATTGATACATCGACTTGTTACCAGCACAGATCAATAGGATATGTTTTTGATATAGGTTCAGAGCAGTCTATCATCGAACTGTACATGTGTCCCTGAGTCAGAAGTTGTCTAAAAAGGCTTTGAAGGTACCCGTCTAGAAACCAGCCATACTTCATTTCAGTTTTCTTGGCAGTTTTTACCCGTTTTTGCTGAATGTTGTCAGCCCTGGTGAGGGGAGGGGCCGGGGGGGTCTGGTGTAATCGATCCCGCGGCTGTGAAGGGAGAACGGCCTTGGTCAGTGGATTTTTTGTCTTCTTCTTTTACTTTTCTTTTTTTCTGGGGATTTTTTCTATGGAGTGGGGTACTACAATTAATTAAGTTTGATTCTTTAACGTCATTTTTCCTCATTCACTATAACCAGTCACTGTATGTTCAGGTAGTGTTGTAGATCATAGTGTACTTGTCCTAACGTTTGCATTACGCTTGTTTGTCATTTGTTATTACGCTACTGAATGAAATGTAGATATTGAAAATCGAATTGTAGGCATTTAATTATTATTATATACTGGGAGAGGGCCCATGCTGGCTCTCGGAAGCCCTGCGTGCGGTGATCACGTGTGCTGTAAATTTGATGCAAGTGGTCAGGAGCAGTCAGCCGCCTCAGGGCCCGCATTACCCCTTATCATCAACTTTGTGTTAAGTTTGCTAACGAACTGAAATGCTTTTAAGAGACGTTTTAAAACACCCACAGCAAACTTAGGCCGAATCACGTTGACGCGGGATACCCCTCGTTCTCTATCCCTCGACTGTTGCATCCTTATTCCTTACTAGCCTTTCTCCTGAGCCTCATTAAAATCTCTACCCTTTCATTAAAGGGACATTTCTAAATTTTCATCACACCTTTGTGTAACTGCGACGATTCTGCCACATGAAAAACCCATTAAGAAGTTTGCGGGCGTACCTCCCTCCGCATTGATCTCTCCCCCTCCCCTCCCTCTACGCCCCGTTCGAGTATCAAATGCACTCTACAAATTCAGCTGCTAATACTCTAGCAGGCACCAGCCAGTGTGAGAAAGCCAAATGAATCGTTGACTACTAAAACATTTCGCTTTCTGAAAGTTAGCTAAGCACGAGGAACCTAATTATTACTACGGACATCAGCGATTAAAGAAAAATTCCATAAGCTCGGCGGGCTAAAGGTAGGTAACTCTCAACTCAAAGGATAACTCTTCAAAAAAGCAGTTGTTACCGTCAAGAGAAACCGCGCAAAGAAATTTTGTTCTTATAGAATTTATTACAGATTCTTACTGTACATATTTGCGTTAAGAACTTATAAAAATACAGGTGAAAATGGACCTTTCAGTGATTTGGGGAACGGATAAAGTCGAGGGAATCCAGCGGCCATTTTAGATAATTTATTTATGTGATCGATGGGATAAGGAGACTACATCTCTGCTCACCATATGAGACCCAGCCAGTCATTTTACGTTTCACGAGGAACGCATGAAAATTTAAATCACACAGAAAAAAGACCTCTTAATTGCACAAATATTTTTCATTGACGGTGAAAAGAAGAATTTAACAAATAACGAAAGGGACAATCGCAAATTCGATCCTGTTGTCTCATGGAGAGTAGATCTTTGTAAACACCAAAACGTCAGTCGTTCATCCCTATCACCCGATGCAAGCTCTGCTTATCCTGTGCTGCTTCCTGTTAGTAGAGAAACGGAAAGCGTGCAACGTTTCGATTCCTGCATCTTCGTCTAAT
Source organism: Marisa cornuarietis (assembly GCA_004794655.1). Lineage (NCBI taxonomy): Eukaryota > Metazoa > Mollusca > Gastropoda > Architaenioglossa > Ampullariidae > Marisa > Marisa cornuarietis. The sequence continues at coordinate 5,322,719 of SMMW01000521.1, forward strand.
TCCCGCTTCCTTTGCTGAGGCTGCTGAGAAACTGTTGCACTCATTGGTCTGGTTACAGACGCTTAATTGTGGCAATTCCTGACATTTATTTCGCAAACCGGAATGAATGCCTTCGATTATCTGCAGTGGTATTCGTAACTCAGAACATCGTCTCCGGCGCGAAAAGAACATTCTTGTGGCTGTGTTCAGGGAAGATGGTTGAGAGAATTTGAAGAAAGTCACTTGGAAGTGTTCGCAATGGAATCGAGTGTTAGTTCAATATCTCCCATGACTTCTCCCATGGAGCAGACAGAGGAATCAAAAACATTGGTTGATCCAAAGGTGAGAATGTAATTGCTTACGTTTTTGAGTTGTTAACACTGTCTTTGTAGCGCCAACAGACACATTTAAAGAAACTACTTGTTTAGAGTGTTTTCTTCCTAGAGTTTGTTTTTAGAAGACACACATTAACTTAAGAATGAATGTATGAACAAGAGCATCAGAGAGAGAACACAAGTGAACTTGTCATGCACATTGTATATCTGTGTGTGTGTGTGTGTGTGTGTGTGTGTGTGTGTGTGTGTGTGTGTGTGTGTGTGTTATCACCACTGTTTTATTTAAACTCAACTTTGGACCTGTAAAGTGAAAATGAATATTTTTCTGCCCTCAACAGAACATGGCCTTGAGTTTTGTGAAGGCAGTTGCAGTAGAAAAGTATAGATGCTTACAGCTGGTTCATGTAGGACTGACAGTTAGCATCTTGTCTGAGATCCTTTGAAATATATACATATAACATCAGAGCCATTGAGCTTCTTAGTTTTTCTGCTAAAGCATTGTTGTTGTTGCAATGATTCTATTCCAGAAGATCTTATCACCTTCATGCATATCTGTCAACCTGTCTGACACTGTCAGGAATCTATAGTAATACTCTAATAGTGTAGCACACTTTGTAGAACTAGAAGTCATTGGTTCTACATTATCTGGTGGTGAGAATAAAAGAGGTAGAGGGGGGAGAGAGAGCAAGAAATTGTTCTGCATACTTGGTTATTGTACACTTAGGTTCAGCATATTTCACTGTGTAATGCTGTTGTTGAGATTAATAGAAAAATAACTAAACACAAGCAGAAAGAGTAATAAGAAAGTGTTTCTGTGGGTTAGTTTTTTTTTTATCTTGAGCTTTCATTTCAGAGTATGTAATGAACATGACCCAATGTGAGATGTCATTAATAACACCTAATAAACATGGTATAAAAACTCGCTGAAAATTTTGATGTCATTTTAGGACACCTCATGCAAATAATGTGATGGGAAATGTCAGCCATGATACCTCACAAGCATAGGCTGAGGGAAATTTCTTTTTGTGACACCTAGTGCAAAGAAGCTGATTTATTTTAAGATGTCCAGTAAGTTGTCAAGTAAACTGAAGTAAGATGTGATTTTATTTCAGTTAATTTTAGTGATTTTATTTTTAGTGAACTGGTGCTGATGGCTTGCTCATCAACCACACATATTTACTTGCTTTTCAACCATATAGTGTTTACTTGCATATCACTATCCCTGGCATAATATTTACGTTGCAGAAACAGTTAGATGCTTACGTAGCTTGGGTCAACTCACAGTTGAAGAAGAAAACAGGAGTGCGGCCAATACAGGATCTGCGTAATGACATGAAAGATGGCATCAACTTTGTATACATCATAGAGATTGTGTGTAAGTTCTCGGGACACTTCTGTAGCATTGTGGACAAGCCTATCTCACTGTAGCATGCATGTAATGTTTTTCACATGAATATCTGTTTTATCATTTTGGGTTTTTGTTTTGTTTTTGTTTTTTTAAGAGAAAGGATTTTATTATGAGGGTTCTGGATGAAATTTTGTAAGAGACTGAGTTATGTATGTTAAATTCAGAATAGGGAACAAAATATGTTTTCATTGTTTGACAAAGGGCAAAAAACAAATGTATTAATTTAATGCAGAAAATGCCCAGATTTGAATACATGCAGCTAAAATTAAATTAGCATGGTTAATCTCTGTACTAATAGAAGCCATCAGATAATAGTGAGATGTGTTACACAAGCTTTACTGTTGTAAAAGAAACATCAGAAGTTTTAGGCTTTGAGTTTCAGTTTGGCTATTGTTCCATGTCATTTGTAGTATTCGTTTTTTTCATTTGTTGTACAATTTCTTCCATTCATATTATTCATGTACTTGGCGCTAATTTTTTGCTAGAGTGCTATATAAATTTTATTATTAGTGAACTTTGTAGACAGTGTTACTTTTCAGAACATTGTAATGTTCAATTTATATCATTTTCTACATTTTTTCAGTAGCACTCAAGCCTTCTAAGCAGTTCAGCTTAACATGTTATGTGGCTTTTAACTGTGAACGTGGATCAAGTTTGCTTGGGAAGTTGTTGGTCAATCCAGCCATTCATTTGTTTTGTATTTGTTTTTATTTATGAGAAAGTTTTTACATTTGTAGAGGATAATATTAATAATCTGTAATTGCCACATAACTGCTGACTTGTATTTCTATGTAGCAGGAGAACGTATACCCGGAATACATCTTATGCCAACCACTTACACAGAAATGATTGAAAATGTGGAGAAGGTGCTACAGTTTATGGGACAAGAACACATTAAAATGCATCGAATCAGTGCCAGAGGTGTGCTTCTCTTGATCCTAGCATTTGATCACATGCTTTATGAATAGCTTACGACAAACGTAAAATTTACAGTGTGTAATCCTTGAAGTTGAATGTGTGTGTGAGAGATGTAGTATTCATATACAATAATATATGCACGAGCCTATGTAGGTGTATTTGTATAAGTTTTTTGTTGCATTTTTTAGTTTTGTTTTTTCTTTATGCGTAAAAGTCAGTTACAGTTTTCTTTAATTTTTTATAGCCTCTATACTGTATACAGGGTTGTGAATGAGTTATGTTACTGAGGCCATATTTGCATGTAAATTAAAACATATATTTACGGTTCGTCTTTAGCATCAGTTAGTCATTTTTTTTTTTCTTTCTGTGCACATAAAATGTTTCATTACACTACCCAAAACCATAAAACATTATAAAACACAATAGCAGTAGTGTAACAAACTATCTCCCTTGTTCATTATTATGAACCATTTGTCTGTAACTTGGACTTCTAAATTAATAGGCCTTGTGGCAGCTCATTTGTGAGATTGGATGTTTGTAACTTGGTGTAAGCCATTATTCTGACCACTACAATGTCAGAAAAACAAGAATGTTTTTAAGTAACAGAAGTACACTGAACCTAGAGTTAAAATTGACCATTGTTACACCTATATAGTCAGCTTATTTTTTTGTTTAAAAAGTTTCTTTCTGCACCAGACATTGTAGACGGAAATCTCAAAGCCGTGATGCGACTAATCCTGGCGCTGGCAGCTCACTATAAACCAATGAGTGTCCGCCATTCAGTTCACTCACGTTCCACGATGAAGAGCCAGTCTTTGATGGGTATAGCTCAGGTGTGTGAGGGTCATTGAGTGTCATGTGTAAACAAGCCCATTTAGACAGCATTTCTTGGATTAAAACAACCCCATGCCTGGTATGTTGTATGTGTGGATAAGCATGCACATGTAAGCGTGTGCATGCACAAATGCATGATTGACAGAAAGAAAGTTGAGAGACTTCATCAACTATACCGTCACATGGTGGACTGTCAAATTTTATTGACACAAACATTTTTTTTAAAATTAACATCTTTATATTATATAAATCTAAGTAGTTTGGCAACATGTTTGAACTATAAAAGTTTGTATTGGAAGTTCAGAAATGTTGAATTCTGTTGACGTGAACTGTGAAAATGGAAGTTTGTTTTGAAAAGCTCAGGGAAATTGTTTATGAGAATACTTGATGTAACCCACATCCAAATTTCATTAGTTATTTTAAATTTTGACACAGAAAATGAAGAAGAGCAAAATTGTTTCTTCTGCTAACCATAGAATAGTAACTGCTTTCATTTAAGTAACTAAAGACAGGTCTTGTTTCTCAGGGTGCATCCGCAGCTTTGACAGAGGCACGGCGCAATGTTAAGAGAGCAGGGAGACGACACGCTCGGTCATGGTATGACAGCAGGTACAGTACATGTTTGCTGTTAGTCACCATTTGTTACCAGTCTTAATAAAAACGTGGCCTTCATTTTGCTATCTTTTTGAGCTGTTCAACGCATATTTCAGTATGTTAAAATGTGAGCTCAGAAAATGTTTTTTTTGTGTGTGAATCCTGAATAATCTAGTGTGAATATGAACCACTGATATGTGAAGTCATGACAATTCTTCAACAGTTAAACATGCATTAAAAATAACATGGCATTTCCATTAGTTAGGCTACGCAAAACTTGTTTCAGAGCACCTTCATTGTGTTAAAAATCTTGAGATTTAGATTCACCAATGTGTTGTTTGTTTTGTCTGCTCTATAATTTCATTAACCTTATTTGTTCATGAAAGGAACATTATTATTTATTATTATGAACATTAACAATTCAGTAATTACTGTCCAGAAACAGATGGATAGCCTTTTTCTTTCTTTCTTTCTTTTTTTTTTTAAGCCTTGGTTTGTTGACAATGTGCATGCTGCTCTAACCATACAGGCACAATGAGAGCAGTTCGGAGCCGTGCAGTGACTCTGATCAGAATTATCTGCGTGCCGAGCCCCGCTTTCAGCCTAGCAGTTTTGAGCGGAGAGAACTAGAGGGCGCTAGTGCAGGCAGCAGCCCCATCTCCAGCTGCCTTGCTAGTCCCCGTACCAGTCTTCATCTTCCTGACGAAGACTTCTCTTTGGTGGAGCAATACAGATCTGCAGACAGCATGACTAGTATGTCTTGGCAAGTTGTTATAATATGGTAGATATTATAGCATTCTCTTCTCTAGAGATTATGATAGTTGTGGAAAACTTTTAGTTGTCTGATGTTGTAGCTTCAAGTAAATGCTAGTCGTCACTGAATGTTATTAATGAGTGGTGTTACGAAAAGACTTTTAGGTCTTTGGACATCAGAAATGCCGTAAATGTGACTGGTGTGCTTTTGTTCACCTTGATTTGTTGACTGCTCTTTTGCTGTATGTTTATCATTCTGTACTCTTTGTAGTCAAATTCATAGCACAATAATCGGGACAGGTTGTGGTATTAGTCCACTTATCCCCCTGCCCACTTCTGGGGCCAGTAGCACAACACATTTCTAAATTTAAACACTTTTAGGCCTTAAATCTTTTTAGATAATTAGTTTAAAGTGCACACCACAATTTTAGAATTTTTAAAACTAAAACTGCTTTAAGTAAGATAAAGTTGTTTAGGTTTGACTTTCCATCCTGTCAGTACAATTTTTTGTATGTTCTTGTGCAATGCATCTAAATGGCAGAGAAGAGATTTTGCTTCTTTAGAACAGTTTTAAGGTTTAGAAACATGTTGTGCAACTGGCTCCTGTCCTGTATAAAGCTTTATGACAGATGCCAAAAAGAAAAATCATCAGCTTCCCTTGTATGCGACATTACAGACAAAATATTAATAAATGATTCTTGGTGAATTTTGATTTTTTTATATATTGTAGTTGGAGAATAATTTTTTGTGGTCTTTTATTATCAAGACATGCTCATTTATGTCAGAACAATTAATGATTTCTTCATTTTTTTATTTTTTAGGAGGGTCAGTCTGTTTGATAGGGAGTGATTTTTTTAATCCATATTCCAAAGTCTGGATATTTTGCTATAAGAAAGAGTTTGCTACATTTTCTTCATTTCAAATAGCATTATTTTTATTTGTTGATAGTGTAGTATATAGAAGTGTAAGGCATTCTTCAACAGAAGTTTTAGTGCAGCTGTGTGCATCTGCATATACTTTTTGTATGTGCTTGTTGACAGCATCACAAGAAAGCAAAGTGCAAAGCACCTGTCCAGGATGTGCCAGTGGTGCAATGACGGCAGCTGATGTTGAGATGCTGCACGAGGTGAAACAACAGCTGATGCAGCTGCAAGATTTGGTAAGTATGTTGAGCTACACAGACCAGCCATGTGCTCATCGTGTTGAGCTACACAGACTGGCCATTTGCTCACCACCAAACCTGTATATTATCCAGAATACTTTGAGCGACACAGGCAAGCCATTTATTCTTTGCCAAACCTGTATATGACCCAGAATACTTTGGTATTTCTGTTTTTTGGGGTTTGTTTTTTTTTTGGAGCTATGCAGGTGCCAATACATTAGAAGCTATTTACAGAAACAACACATATACAGGAACACAAAGGAAAATCTCCATTATACTCATACAAGGAGTTTGGCATCCAAAATTGGTATATTATTATTGATACTTTTTGTGGCATGATTCTTGCTATTTGTGAATTCTTCTACAAGAAATTGATTTTTTGATTTATTTACTTTGCAGATCCTGACTAACTGTATTCCTGAAGGTTCTGGAACTATTCAAGAGATAGAACAATTGACAGCAGAAAACTTTGTAAGCATGTTGATATGTCTTTTTATATGCAACATTTGGAGATTGAGAGATTATATAAATACTTCCATAACTGCATTGATGATTTCATTTAGAAAGAAAATAATGTCACAAATTGTAAGCTATTGGTATAATTTATTACCATTTTCAGACCACAGAGTGCGTACATTAATTATTATTAATAAATATATTTATATATTAATGCCAATATTGAACAAAATCTTTTATCGTCATATTTAAGTATCTGGAATCAATCAATCCTCTTCGTGCTAGTTGCACATAAGGCCTCAACCAGAGCCCGCCACTGATGTCGATCGGCTGAAACTTGCTCCAGGTGACCCCATGTCCAGCCCTTTCCTTTCATCTCCAAGTATCTGGAGATAATGGGATTACTTTCTAAACTTATTCAGCTTACAACTCCTTGCCGTTGTTTGATTACAGATGATTTTGAAAAGCCAGCTGCAGCATATAACCCTGGTGTCTGAGGCATTGCGAGAAGAGATGTCACGAATGAAGAATGAAAACCTGCAGCTACAAGGCACACGGGTAACTCAAAGAACGTCATTCTTTCAAGCTACAACTGGATTTTTAAAATATCTTTAATGGCATAAGTCAATCTATTGTATCATTTCTTGGAACTGAAGGGGATGTTATGTCTACTTGCCAAGTTTGCCCTTCAAGAAACAGAAAACACTAGGGCCATAATCTTTTTGTTTTCATTTAGAAAATGTATTTATCTCTGAGAAATGCAACTGCCAATCTATGTTCATCAAAATATAATTAAATTTTTGACAATTTTTTTAATTTAAAATATTTAAGCAGATTGTCAGTGAGGTGTGCAAGTCATATTCTGAAATATTCTGTCAGTCTTGATCATTAGATGGTCCTGAATAAATAGTCCTAAAGATGGTTTTAAACAGAAGCTAGAGAACTTGTTAAAAAAAATGTTTGCAAAAAATGTAAGGTTACATAGCTGAGTAGCCATAAAAATTGTAAATTGTTTATCATGTCTTGGGCACAGCAAGTGGAAGTTTGAATATAACCCTTTTCTTTCACTGTCCTGGTCTGCTCATTGGTGTCTATTGGAAAATGCCTACATTGTAGGGTTTATGCACAGATTCCTATACTTTGGCAGGAGATTATGTTTGAGCGATGTCTTTAATGTGCAACCTTCCCCAAAAAAGAAGTACTCATTTGCTTTTGGGTGGATAGAGATGGTTTTCCCTGTTAGTAGCTTGAATGAGCCAAGATCTGCTCCAAAGTTTAGTGCACTCCCCATTGAAGCTGCACTGCTCATGATACTGAAATTACTGACAGAAATCTTTTTGTTAGCTCTAGGCTTATCAATCTTTCTTTCTTGTTCCTCTGTTGTGCATTTGAAATATACACAGTATGTTTTGTCATGAAATGTTCAGGAATGCTGTTTCAGGCAGGGCTCCAGCACCGGCTTGGGGAGCAGGACAACCTTCTTTCACAGCTGAAGTCTGAAAAGTTGCATATGGAAATAGAGCTGCAAGCTAAAGTTGCAGAAAATGTGAGCTATTTGATGTGTGCATGTTGATGGAGTGAGTGAGTGAAACTGCTCACTTTGTTCAGTGCTTTCTAGACACAGGAAAAATAAATAAGCCAATAAAACCAGTCATATTTTGGGCAGGACAAACAAGTTAGATTTAGCAGTGTATTAACTATTTTTCTGCACCCTTACAATCTCTAGAGAAAGTGAATGGGTTTGAATTAAAAAAAAATTGCAGGCAGAGAATTACATTTTTGCCTAACAGTAACAAGTGCAGTCTGTTGTAATAAGGATCCAAAAATCTTTTAACAGGTGTACTGCCTTTCTTTTTCTGGCCTTGCTAAATAAATAAGTCTCATTTAAGTCAGTAGTTATTTGTTCCCTTCTTCATCAATACAAGTGTATTTAAAGTTTGGATTTTTATCTTTCTTTCCATTGAAGTCTTTTTGTGTTTAAAAAAATCTTGTTGCATAACAAGTTAACATTGTAGAAATGTCACAACAGGAGTCGCTCCGCAAACAACTGAGAGAGTGCACTGAACGCGTGGCAAGTGTCAAGGTAATTAGGAGTGGGGGCATCATCATGATGTTTGAGACCAGTTCCTGATGTGTTGGAGTCTTAAGCCAGTAAAAATGGATGTACAATACAGACTGGTCATGCAGATATTTATTTTATTTGTCTTGGTACAGTAAAACCTCCTTATTTAGACCTTCCTAATTATGACCCACTTTTAGTTGCAACCCAGAAAATGTTCACGGATGTATTTCGCTATATAAATGTCATCTCTTTTACAACTACCTCCCCAACCCAACTTATAACTGACTGAGAGTTAGTTCCCCTATAAATCTTCAGTCAACTGCAACAATGACACAATAAGCTTTTAATAAAGGTTTTAAGAGCTTTATTTAAACATTTAAATAAATAAATTTGAATATGTTTAAAGTAGTGGTTCCTGGAATGGATCTCACTCAGTTATGACAGGATTTTGATTGATTTTACTGAGTCTTAACAGGAGGTTTTACTGTATGTGACTATCATATGAACCTGAAGATAAAATTAATGTCCATTTTATTTGATATACTGTGTATAAGATTGCTTGTACATGAGAAGAGTTAAACTGCACGCAGACATTTTGTAACTCCTATACTTGTGTATAAAAAAAGGATGTCATTGCCAATCTTAGTTAAATTGAGTAATTTTGTAGCCTATGTCCTTGTTGGGCCAAGAAAAAATTTATATAACATGCTTTTACCACTGTGTGCAGGGGAAAGTCAGTCAGGAGGCAGAGAAACGAGAACAGACAATTACCAGTCTTCGTGTAAGTTGTATTCTTAGCATGTAGCTACCAGTGGAGATGGAATATTTTAGATGGCACAGTGATTAGTTCATACACTAGCCAGGGAGGAGGAAACTGTTCTTGGTGAAGTACTAGGTGCTGCTGCTGTTCTAGCATCATTGCTGTTGTCCTTGTTTATTTGTTTGTGAAATCATCATTTCAAAGACATTGCTATATTCTGCACAGTAGATAGCTGAGTTAGTGTGAGCAATGAGCTTGTAAGTCACTCAGATAGGGAAGTCTGTACCATAACAGCTGAGGCCAGTTTTTTTGTTTGTTTGACTCCAGCAAGAGCTGATGCGTCGTGACCAGCGAATAGACCAGCTGCAGCATCAACTGAAGCAGGAGAAAGTCCTTCGACAGGAGCTTCAAGATCTCCACGCGCGTCTACTTGCTGTGGGACAGACCGGGGTAAGCTGTCTCTAAAGTCTAAACCCTCTTGATATGACTTGAATTGCTGTGGCATGAGTCAGATTCCATCCATACTTCATCTGAAATCAAAAACAGTCAAGCCATGAAGGGGTCCACAAAGTTTTTAAGCTTTACTTTCTCAACTGAATAGCCTCTCTTAACCAACAAGAAAAGGTGCATGAATATAAAGACGAAAATGCATAAACTGTGTGAAAATCAGTGATTGTCAAGACCAGCCTGGTGCATCTTTGCTGAACAACCATGAGAGAAATACTGCAGGAGATCTTTCTGACCCTGCAGGTGGTGATTTTCACCATGATTAGTGCAAAAATCTTCAGGATTTTCCACCTTCACTAAACTTCATCACCACATCTTGCAATATTTTTGTTTGTGTAACCCCGTGAACAGAAATATCCAAAAGCACATTAGGTGCCTCTCATTTCTGTTGGATTTAGAACTAAGTTTTGTGTCAAGAGAGTTTCAGGCAGGAGAAATTGATTTTTGCATACTTTTAACTTTTAATATAATTTTGTTTTGCTCAATCATCATGTGTCATTTTTTTTATGAATTTTGCAAAATGAGATGATTGAGCAATTTTGTGGATGCCATATTTCAAGCATTGGTGTCAGGATGATGTCCAGAGAGTTAAGAACTGCAGTCTATGGTCAACTATTTATATGCTACTAGTGGCAACTACAGAGTATAAATGAACTATAGTTATGTCCTCTGGTATTAAAATAACTTGATACTAAACAAATTTCCTTGGTGAACTGGTCTCAGACATGCTGCTCTTTCTGCATGCAGCACCAGTTGGTAGGGTCAGCTGCACGGCTTAGTATAGAACACCATCCCCCCACCCCCTACCTCCAACCCTTGTAATGAACTACACTGGCATGTAAGATGTTGAAACCTTTTTTTTAAATTAGGAAGGATGTGGAATAAGATGTAGAGGATCAGTCAGAACAGAGTGTTGCAAGTTTTCACTGCTTTAAAACCATGAGTGGCTTATTGTGTGGCCAGATATACAAGAAGGGAGATGTTTGTGTGTTTCTTAAAATTTTTTACCATTTTTTTTTTCTAATCACTTCAGGCAACTTTATCAGCTAAAGTGGCCCGGCAGGACCAGCGCATGGCACAGTTTGAAGGGCAGATGAAACAGACGGATGGTAAACTGGTGGCAAATTTGCAGCAGGTCAGTATCTATTGCAAATAAATATAACCCATGTCCGTCATGGTAAATATGTCAAAGATTTGTTATGTGCTTAAATAATAATAAAAAACATTATTTATATAGGGTATAATCTTGCTTATGATGGAGCATGGCCTCAGTGCTTAAGTAGGAGACATGGGTAGAATACAAAGAATGGAAGGAGAAACAACTATGCAGACAAATAATAAAAGACAAACATAGAAGACACAAACAGTAAGGATGGAGAGTGTCATAAAGCTGCAGAAGAAGACAAGCAGGCGGACTCGTTACTTGAGTTTAATCACAACTATTGATAACTATGTTGATTAGTGTAAGAGTGATTCTCGTGGAACAGATATGTTTTTAACAGCATGTTGCTAATGCTAATTTGGACTGGGATTTAATATGTGATGTAGAAAGGTCATCTGGAGATGTCAATGCTACAGCAGTCACTAGAAAACATGATGAAAGTTGCCAAAACCCGATCTCCTCCTCTAGACCAGCTGGAGCACAGCATCATCAATGTGCTTCAGAATGTGCAAGCTGCTCGACAGCTAGAACATCCAGAGTGCAGCATGGTAGTGAGTAGTGTTCATAGACTGTAGTGATGTTTATAGAGCATACTAGTTAGTTTTCTACATAGAGTGCATCATGGTAGTGAGTATACACTGCAGTGATGCTTATAGAGTACACCATGCTAGTTAGTAATCTACATTGGCGAGGAGAATTCATACAATACAGCTTGGTATTGAATACTGTTCAAGGCCTTTAGTCTGTGAGTGAGTTGTGTTCATAGAGAGCTTTATTCTAGGGTGTAGCATTCACAGAGCTCAGAATGCGATTGAGCAATGCTTTTGAAGTGCAGCTGTGGTATTTGACAGGAAAATGAGCAGTTAAATTTTTACTTTGAATGTTGAACTGCAGAAGCAGCTGTTTTCTTTGCATCCATCAATGCTGTGTCTCATACTTTCTACAACACACTAGCTTTGTCAATAATTTGTAAAGGGATTATCAGAGTCTCTGTCGGTGTGTTAGAAGAGTATCTGTAACTGAGGAGAGAGAAACAATTGTTGCAGAGTTTCTAGCATTGTGGTAAAGGGGGAGAGTATCAATATCAGTTTGGTTTTGTCTGTCAGTGTTATAGAGGATGGCTTGTCAGTCTGTCAGTGTAAAGGTATGATACAAATGATTTCTTAGACGATATTGACAAAGAAAGTATGATTTAATGGGTTATAGGAAAGCACACAGTCTCAGCCAGTGAGTGGTTACAAAGGAGGACCAAGACTTCGACAGCAGTTTCTCAACTTACAGAGTAAAGGTAACACTAGTATGTCATGTACCTTCCCTAGACGCCAGACTGGTGGATATTTATACCACGACAGTTTGTTCACTGTCATAACGAATTATTTTCAACTTCTATCATTCATGCTTGGCACCTGCAAACAGTCTCTGTGTATCCAGTTCTTTTGACCTTAGAACAATGCATTGATTTTGTTTACTCACATTGAAGGCATTCTTGCTAGAATGTTTTTCTTCATTCATTAAAGTTTAATATTTTTAGCTTTTTATTAAAACTTTAATCTGATCTTTCATTGGTTGGAAGATGTTTTGATTACCAAGAATCTGTTAGCACATGCTCATGCTATAAGGTGCCAGATGTTTGTTTGTGAGAGATATAGGCTTGCTTGTGATGTCTGTACCAGTGGCCAGACAACGTGGGGGCCAGTGTGGAGATGGAACACCATCCACTGCTGTGCTGTACTTCTCTGGTCACTCCATGCATCCCTTCCATTGCCTGATACCAGGCCGGTGAGTGTCCAGGAATAACCTGACAAGTTCACATTATCTGTTGGTCTCTTATTGTCACAGATACTCGTGTTCACATAAACGCCTGGACATTTGCACATTCTTTTTCTTAACTCTGCCTCTTTTGCAGGTCTGTATACATTTAATTGCAGTAACAAAAATATGTTAAAATACTTAATAAAATTCTACGATAATTATTGAAGTAAAACTAATTCTTAGTATACATCCCAAAGTTACTAATTAATTAACTGCTTGGATTAACAAATATTCTAAAAAAAAGTACTTAAGTGCTTAAAGTCCGACACAAAGTCACTTTTTACTGTTAACGCTTGATAATGTTCTTTTACAACAGTGTTAAATTATAGTCACTGGAACCTGATGATCCACTTTAGGCACTATAAGAAAACAGTCACCGGGGACTAATGTCCAGGAATCAAAAAAACATATATATCTTCCACACACACAAATAATCCAAAACATAGATGCTTCCACTCGGGGACAGACATTGCAACACAAATCAGTGCTGCCTCTTGGGGTCAGAGGTACACAGAATGGCACTGCCTCTGTGGATGAGCAATCCAACTTTCTTCTATCATAAACGCTGTCTCGCGGGGTCAGATGTTGTACATAAAACGGCATTGTCTCAGGGGACCAGCAACCACAACATTCCTGGGCCAAATACTCTAGGATAATATTAACTTCAGACAACTCACAAAATAGCATCTCTTTAAATATTCCATGGCATCTGCCAAGCCCTGTAGACTGTGCCTATTGACAGTTACAACAAAAACAAATTACTAATATATTCTATATAAAGAATACAGAAAAAATATCTGATTACTCGTACGACAGGTGTGGTTCTGCCACCCACACTGTGCTACCTATTTACCCTCATGTCACCCCTCTGTCACACTTATAAATATTCCAAGTGTTCTTTCTTTGCATGTAAGCAAACCAGTGGGGAGATAATCACGTTTTGTTTGGACAGGTTGGGCGAGATCAGGCTGCGGGACTTCAAGAACTTGTTTGAAGAGGCAGATCAGTACCGTTACTACTTCAAGGCTCTGGACCCTGAATACGGGACAGTGAAGGAAGAGGTTAGTAGCAAATCCCAGATGTGTTGATGAATGGTTTGACAAAATGGATGGGTGGTGGTGGGGGGAGAATGCATTTTATGTCAGACTAGCCAATATGGCCATATCCTTCATCATCCATGCACTTGGGTGTTTGATCCTGTGTCATCTGTATTGTGTTTTTTACTTTTTTTGTGCACAGAGCATTGAATTATCCTTTATTCAGGGAAATGTGCTCTACAAAGTATTAATACTGTACGTGATCGAAAAGTAGTTGACCCTGTAAACAGGTGCTATGAGATTTGAACCCAGGACAGTCTTTCCTCACTGTATTGGCAACAGCCATGTAACTGTTGTGCTACCAGACCATCCATCGGATGGACTGATGAACGTGGCTAATGATAAATTTTCAGAATTAATAGTTCTGTAATAGAATGCTGTAATAAAAGTAATAGACGTAATATTTTTGCTGTTGATGACAGCTGTCAGGCTGATGTTTGGTTGTCTTAACTTGATGACAGCATAGGGCCATGTCAGGCTGATGATTGGTTGTTTTGACTTCCTGCAGCTTGTGAAGGATGAAGCTGTCGTGCCAGGCTGGGAGGACAGGATAGTGGCCTGGGTGGAAAGTGAGCCAGGCACACAGTGCTGACAGAGAGCAGGCCTTGCCAGGGAGGAGTACTCCCAGCATGCTGTGCTGCCCACAGTCTGCTGATGCCCTTTAGAACCAGTCCATGTTGACTAAAGTAGCGTGTGGCAACTGCCCTGAAATTGCATTCTGCTGATAATAAACCTACAACCAAAGGACGATGTGCTAACAAAAAGGAAGCTGCTTAAGATTAGAGCTTGCACTCTAACTGACCTTACTCTCATCAGCAAGTTGTTTTCATGTGTGTATGTGTGTAAAGAGATTAGAAATACCAATTATGACCTTAATATTGGTACTTGTGTGTCTGAAGATATTAGAAATGCCTATGATGATATTATTATAGGTACTTACATATGTTCATATTCCAGAATGAATCTGTTCCAGAGAGTTAGAACTGACCTGCTTCTCCTCAGTCAGTTATTTTTCTTTTAACTGAGGAAACTGCAAGCTACAGGCATATGAGATATATATATATATATATGTGTGTGCTTAATTCCCTTTAAAGTTATATGTGTAAACGTCCCTTTTTCTTGATGAATTTTGAGTAAGAGCTTAACGTGACTCGTTTATAAAACTGCTATCCTATTACAGTTGGACTAGAGGACTCGGCAGTGCGTGGGTATTGTATTCTTTGTTTCTGTGGAGTGCTGACTGTGGGTCATGTGCTCCACAAAGTCCCAACATTAGTGTGAGGCAACAAGCATGTCTGTTCTTTTTGTGCATGCACAATGGCTGCATACCCAGCATCAATCACATTCTCAAATTTTTCAACAGAAATCGTAATTAAAAGTTGTTTAAAGATTTGATATCATAAAATTTTATTTATATCACAGTTGGATTGGTGCTAGATAAATTTGCCATTGTGCATACACTACACGCAACCAAACCTTTTGCCACCTGACCTTGGGAATCTTCAATAAGGCTTAAGAAAGAATGAGTGGGAGTCAGCAATCTTGCTTTAGATGTCTGTAGCTCATAGCAAGCACAAGATCGTTTTCTAAAAGTCATTAATGCTTTTGCCTTTGTTATTCACTTACATAGTTTCTAGTTTGTCTTGAAGTAGGTACTTAATACTCCATGCTTCTCTAGCTATCAGTGTTGTCTTAATGCTGTGAAGTACTGGGCATGCCACTTTATCAGCAGAGATCTACAATTTCATGATTGAATAAACATTGAAATCATACTTGAGAAATGTACATAAATGGGTCTCCAGTGTAAATGCTTTGCATGCTAGTTGTTGGCGCCCCAAAATACTGACTAAATATGTAGTTCATTAAATTTCATCTGAAGCAAACAAGTCACATGAAGAAGGTATTTCACAGGTTTAAACTTTCTCTCCCCACTCCAACCCCCATTTGCTTGGTTCCAACTAGCTTGCTTGAAATGACTTTGAGCTCATGGAAGTGGAAGTCAGGTATTATCTCTTCCTAAGATAAAATAAGGTCAGTGGTTTTTCGCAAGCATACAGCTATGTTGATAATGGAGAATTCGGACAGGATACAAAAAAGGTGTTCAGCTCTGTGTGTGTGATATAATGACGCTGATTATGTCTGCCATGATAAGTACAGGTAGCAAAGCATGAAGAAACATCCTGCTGAAAGACATCTCTTGACAAGCACATTTTATGGGGTGGTTTTTTGTGGTTTTTTTTTTTGCTCCCTCAGCCACTCAGTACTATGAGGATGCCTTTTTCACAATTCCTCAATCCAGGATGTTGATCATATTTCCATAGCTGCAAAGTGTTGCTACTTAAATTGGATCTTGTTTTTATTGAAAATGCTACTTATCATAATGTTACAGTAATACGATGTGCATACCATCTACGAATGAGACAAACATAAAGTTTTTTGCATTGTGCAGGATGTTTCTGTGATGCGACAATTTAAGTACAGTGGTACCTCGAGTTACGAGCTGCTCCATATACGAGCATTTCAAGTTACGAGCAATGGCTCGAGCAAAATTTCTGCTTGAATTACAAACATTCCAAGTTACGAACAGCTCAGCTTCGGGATCCTACGGGTAGTTGGCGCTCAGTCTCAGAATCCTTTCACATCTGCCAGCACGCTGTTCTCAGATGTTGTTGTGTAAAGTCGTATTTCATTCGTTTGAATGTTTTACAACACTTTTTAGATGCTGAAAGTGAAGGCAAAAACAGATGATTAGTGTAAAATGTATCATACGTACATAAATATTGAGCATAGGTTAAGTTTAAAATGAAGAAAGTTGAAATTTAAGAAAGTTCATTTTTACAATTTAATTTTATGAATTCATTTAAAGTAATGAGAGTGCAATTGTATTTTATACATTTTTCTTACTGTATTTTGTAAATTTTTATTTTATTTATTTATTTTGTTGTTATTTGAAGTTTTACGTGTGTTTCTTAATTAAAACATGTATTTTTTTCATAATTTAGGAAGTTTTGGGGACTTATCAGAGGTATGGAACGGATTAATCCGATTTCCATTATTTTAAATGGGAAAATTCATTCGAGTTATGGGCATTTCTAGTTAATGAGCACGGCTCTGGAACGAATTAAATTTGCAACTCGAGGTACCACTGTACTTTCATGAGTCGATGAGAACCGTTAAAGCAGACTGTTGCCAGTCTACCTTCTGTCGTGTAACAGGGTCTAGGCTGAATATATTGCTTGTTGTACTTGAAATATAGTGACCTGTTGTATTGGAGATATTGTAACCTGTTGTATTTCAGGTTTTGTGATCAGCTTTCCATGTGCATCCTCAACCCAGTTTTTATTTTCTGGTTCTTTTCAGCAACCTAAAAGGACTGCTGACAGATTTTTGTTATCTGTTGAAGGAATTTTTTTTTTTTGGCAAAGCCATAGTTTCATGAGAAAAGTGTACAGATGATGATTGTACACAAATCCGATTATTTTAATACCTTATGTGTATATTGTTGGCAGTCACTTGCTCTTACATTCCCTTTTCATGCACACTTGTTATATCCTCTTTATATTGGAGTCCTGCCACAAATGCCTTTTGTATCTTTTACCTCTTCCTGTTGTTTTAATGCATATGTGCTTGATGGAGAGATGTGTTGGTTTTGTATTGATGCTTTGAATGTGGAGTGAAACATTTTCAGAATTTGGAAATATGTTTATCTGTTCAGGACACCTGCCTAATATAGATAATCTAATCATTTGGGTAGATGATCACAACAGGTTCTCATCACCTGTACAGCAAATTTGCAGTTGTGGATACTTAACATGGTTCCGACAATTCTTCTCAGTGTGGTGTTCATATTTGCTTTCTTCATTTCAGGAAGTGCCTATGTTCTTTGTATTCTGCCTCTTAGGTAGTGATGCGCCCATTCCATGGAAGACGTTAATCTGCTATATTTACAGATGTTGGGATTAGGTGAAGAAGCGTATCTGAAACCAGTGGTGATACTAGCATGCCAGCTTGGACACTTGCAACTTACTGCCTAATTCTGACCACCATTGCTCTAATGTGATGCAACCAAAGGTTACATTAATCCAATAGTTGCAAACAAGACCCAGTGTGTTAATTTTGGGTGTGAGCAGTTGACGCCATTTCTCCCCTAAAAGTCATGGGGATTGACATGAGGCAGTTGTGTTAGTGAAGTAGCTGCTTGTACAATCTTCCATGTGCAATTGATGTCATCCTAATTGTCATTTAATTCAGACTTTGACCCAGTGTACATGCAGGTTATGGCCAAACTGAAAATATTTCTTTGTATTGAATAGTATTGGATGCTGCAATCTGGAAGTTGTGTTATTTCTGTCTGGTGAATTATAAAACGGGTAGTATTCTACCGATTTTTTTTTTTTTTTTTAAAAAGCACATCATTTAGATTTTGAGTGCTAGAATGCAGGTAAACTGGAGGTGAGTCATTTTAAAGGTAACCCTATTACAGCAAACTGATAGAAAAGAACTACTGCTAAGGGTTTTCATATTAACACTGTTTGCTTGTAAAAGTCTGCTCCCTATAAGGCTGTAGTAAACTTTCTTTTTCAGCATCAACAAATCAGTAGGAGTAAAGTATTGCCAAAACCCAACTTCACAGTCTACAGAACTACCAGATACTAGAGAAAGAAAACAAGATGATAGTAACATTAGCTTTCAAACCTTTCAGCAGTGATAATGCAGGTGACTTTTTTTTTTGAGAGAGAGAGAGAAAAAAACTGCTGTAGTTGTATTTGAGCCAGTTTTTGTGTTGGAAACTCAGGTTGAATGGACTTGTGAAGATTTGTAGAAAATAATGAGTTTTATGCTGTGATCTGGCCCATCACTGCCACCCATGTTTTAAAAGTGTATTTGTGCATACTTGTTTTTTTCTCTCCATTTTGACGTGGTAATCTCCGTCAGTGAAGCATCCGCTTTCTGTTCTCAATGGTGATAATAGCTCTTTTTTTAAATTTTGGTTTTTAACATTCCAAGCCAGCAAATTGCAGTAATTCTATTATATAAATATTTACAAATATATGCATGTATTGCAGTACTCCTTGATGCCAGTCCACATATTTCATGGATTCATCAAAAGATTTGTTTGTGACCTTTAGACCAGCCACATTTTTTAAAAGTAAAATTTCCACAAAATTAGAAATGAAAAGCAAGGAGAAATGTGTATATATATGTAGGTATAAAAGAGAAAACAAGAATGTGTAGCATTTCATTGGATGCTGAAACCTGTGTTTACCTCCTCAGTTTTGTAACACAGTTTCTCAGTAATGTTTTCAATGCAAAACATCCATGTCTAAGAGTTCATACTTGAAGGATGGAAGTCCGTACTGTAACACCATTGTTTCCGTAAAAATTCATACATTTCTCAGATATTTAATAATACTGCTTATTTTTTCAATCATTTACCTTACACAACATTACGACTATTCAAAGAAACAAAAGATTTTGCAAACATCACTTCGAGTCATAGTCTGAAACTAAAGTAACGGAGAAAATATGATTGATAATGTGACTAAAAGTATTGTAAAATCAGTATTTACTGCAAGGCTAAATATTAACATTGTTTATTTCGCGTGTAAAAATATCTTTTCACAACGTAGATGCCTTTATATTTTTTTCTTTTTTTAGTGGTGCAGAAAGTTCTTGACTAGTGTAACACAAACCAGCATGAAAACGCCCCTGTAGTGACTTAGGTTTGACTGTCAAATGAAAGGTGTGTCTAAGAATTAGTCTCTGTTCACACAGTGACATCCAGTTTATCAAGAGATTTTCTCCACAGCCTCTAATTTATTTGAAGGTATTGACTGCAGTAAGGATGTTGGTCATCCTCAAATCTTGGATTTTGTTATATACCTTTGTGTCCCACCATTTTTCAAGATACGAAAGCAACATGTTAACATGTTGGGAGCATTTTAAGATTTGGAGGCAAGGGGTCTTTTTCATGAGTTGATTATGGGGTATATATAACAGGCTTCCAGTCCAACCCTGCAATAAAAATTTTTTTGATCATTTGTGAATGATGGCTGGTTAAAATAATGGTCTTTTATGTGAATTAACTATGATTTAACTAATGTTCTTGCCTCTCTGTGGTCTTGTCATGGAGGATTTGTTTTTGTGTTTTGCTTGGAAACACCTTCAAATGTTGATATTCATGTGTCCAGACTCGGAGCCCCTTTGTTGGCTAATATGCTTACAAATAAAATTAATTTACAGATGACATTGCATTGTTAATATCTGTGTGAAAGAGTCACAGGTGCACACAGCAAGCCATTTCTGACAGATCTTTTTATTTTAATTAATGCAAGGAATATGTACATCCATGAAAAAAGGAGACTCAAGGATGAGAAAAATGTTGCCAAATCTAATCTTTAAAAAAATGTACAAAAATAACTGAGATAGAAAGTAGGGGCACACACATAATACATACTAGTATCAAAACGAAGTGCTTGTATAGAAGCCACAGGCTTGAAACTGATTTACATGCTGCATACATGGTAAGCCACATGACTGGGTTCATGTCACACGCGGCCCCTTTTGGATGGCTTTAGTGATCAGATCTTCACATTACTTTCACCAACATGCCAAAAGTTTCTCAAACATTCCATCCATGGATAATCTCATTCTCACCCAATAGAAAACAAAAAATAGATGTAGGGACTGCAAATGGTAAATCCCAGATAATGAAATGTCTTCCTGACGGGCCTTTTTTAACAATCATGCACAAATGAGGCTTGTCTGGTATTTTGAGCCAAAAATCTGTTCAGTCTCTTTGGAATCAACACAAATCTGGAGACACCACAGGTTTCTTCTTAGCTTTAGGAAAATGAAACAAAGTTTCACAAAGAACCTGTGAAGCAAAATGTTTATATGGCCTGTCTAGAAACAGAAGTACTACGTGTCCACTCGCTTCCCTTTCCCTGAAAGTAGATAACCTTAACAGCACCACTAATAGTTGGTATAACTCTTGGTGCTAGATCATGAAACTAAAAGGTTTCAGATTTCTGGTCTGACAAAGGTACTTCCCCTTCTAGTACATTTTTGTATTTCACTTCTTACTGCACTGACAAGTTTCATGTTCTACAAGCCATTTCACCGACACTGTTAATAGCTAACATTAAAAAAACAGTTTGCTAACAGTCTCATTTTGAGATACATTTATTATGTGGGCTTGAAAGTGACCCATAATGTGGAATGAAGTCTTCCAAGTGGTCCTGACGGATAACTCAGGTAATTAAGCAAAACTATTTCCCTTTAAAAATTCCTTAAAACATGGCCATTCCATTCAATGTCTACGGGTTGTAATATGAAAGAACAGACTGTCAGATCTAACTCCACATTAACCTATTTACAAACGGTGTATATGGTCTTGCTTTCACCTGCAAGACACAAATCCTGCTTGACAATTATTCACCTTACATGGTTATATAAGAGCTAAAAATTATGAAACATTAAACAGATAAGAAAGTCTGTGTAAAAGTAACATTTCTGGCAACCAAAAAAAATGTCCTAACTTTAGACCAACACAAGGAGAGGGTGGAATCCAACTTTCTGTTGAAAACAGTCTGGCATGTATAAATTGGTGGCATGAGTATATTGTGTTTTCACATACAGGTCCCTGATACATGGGTAACACGTTACCCTGTAGCAGAGCAGATGCTACATCCATACAACACATTAACACCGCACACCAATGAGGAAGAGGGCAATGCACTTAATTACAATATTGAGGCAGCACATTAAGTTTTTAATTACTCCCACTGACAGGATTTTTTTTTAACTTGCACTGTCATTCATGCCACCATCACAATAAGAACTACAAAACTCTTAACTGAAAGAGACTGTATTAATCATGGGCTTTCATGTAAGTTAACACACTGGCCTCAAAAGTTCCTCCTCCCTTCCCATACCTTGCACATAGCTTCTTTCTACTGTCTCACAAAATATACAAGATGAATATGCAAACGTCTGCATCATCAGTCACATGGAAAAACACTGCTTGTATGACAGACCACAAAAAGTGTGCAATATTCAAGCCAGTTCTAGATCATTACCAGCTCAGTGCATGCAGACGTGTGCATACAGGTGTTTTAATGCCATCAGTTGACCCCTTGGGAGATAAACTGTAGACCACAGTTTAGAATTATTAACATACACCTGTCACTCTGTAAGTTGTATTTTTTTTTAATTAAAGGGACATGGAAAAGGACCATGGCACTTTAAAAATCCACAACACCTGATAAGAGATCCACACATGCAGAGAATGATAAATGAGAATGATACACAAGACCTCATACTGATACATGACAGCCATGATACAAATCACACAACCAAGTCTTGAACACCTCTCTGGAGATGCATCTGTCATCAAGGGCTGCATCCCCCAAAAAGATCATGAGACGAACCCCAGCTGCTTTATCCAGACAAATTAAATTTGAAAAGGTGTTTCTGTCCTCTTTCATGCACAGAGAATTTGCCTGCAGTTGGAAGAATGTCTTTTGAGTACACGGTTTCTGTGCCTGATTATCAGCTGTCCTGTTACAAAAAGCAGTATGGCTTTCAGGTTGAACTCCCCCAGGTAGCATCCCGAGGCTACCAACAGAATACATCACTGGTGGCATGGCTAAAGCAGCGCCATGTTGCCAAGGAGGCTGCATGGTCAATAAAGCCAGTAAGTACTGATTCACCAAATACACTTTATCTGTAAGATGGTTCCCACTCAATGTTTAAACCAACTTATGAGACTCCAGAAGCTCCATGACCTGATTCTGACTGCCACATAAAGGCATAGGAAGGGGGAGTATGTGTGTGTGTGTGCGGGCATGCACGCCCACACATAAATGTATATGCTAGTTCTTCTGCATCCAGTTCACATTCATCCTCTCTGAGCTCCTTCTATGCTTCAACTACAAATATTGTTCTTTACTTGAAATGTTGAGCTGAGGTGACCAAATCTGGTAAAAATGAAACAAAACAAAACAAAAAATCAAAACCTGACTGGTTCCTTCCTGGGCATACCATAGGATACTTTCAGTGTGTTTCTCACAACCACAGGATACTGTGTTCAGAAATCTAGGCTCCACCTCCAACGCCTAAACCGATGTCTCGGAGTTCAGGCGTAGCACAAATTTATTTGTCTTTGGGTCTATCACCTCCTCTGTCAGACTGAAGTGAGGTAGTTTTTTCACAAAACACATAAGCGAGATTTCTCCGGAACGTAGCTGGAACTCCATACCACACTCAAGTTCCCGCACCACATTCTGCTCACACACCAGCACCCAGCGCCCAACTTTGCTGTCTTCCCGCTCGCTCAGAATGACCGGCCCCTGACCGAGGTACCGAGCGACAAATGCACGCGGAGCAAGGTCATGTGATATGCAAGTGGCCAAGTGTGACAGCACAGAATCCATGGTGTAGCGCGGCTGCTGCCTGGTGACGCGCAGGTATTTCTGCAGCGCTCTGGCCATGGAGGGGAAGACTGCCTGGGCTGCCTCTTGAGGGTCCATAGCGATGGCAGGACCTGCACAACAAATGCACATATACTTTTTCAATCGTAATGAAATAAACTAACAGAGCTTGGAGTCATTTCACATGATCCAGCAAGTCCTAGTGTTGATGCAAGAGACAAAACATGACTATTTTTACTTGCATGTGTGATCTTCCTAAAGCTTATTGAAATCTACCTGTGAGTAAATACACATATTTTCTTTGAACTTAAATGGTTCTTTTAAAATTTTTGTTGAGCAAAAATGCACAGCTAACACTAAAACAATGTTTATCATGCAGTAAAACCTCTTTATTAAGACTTTCCCAATAACAACTCCCCTCTCTGATACAACCCCAAAAATTTCATGGATGTATTTTGCTATATAAACATCAGCTCTATCTCCCCAACCAAAATTTCGACCGACAAATTTGTACTCCACAATAGCCTATTACAACTTCTTTTTTTTACATAGGGCGCATATTTAATAAAATTACATACATCTTAAAATAGACTGCTTCTGGCCAACCGCTTACCCTCAATGCAGAAACCAAGTAAAATAAAGGAAGTACATTTTGAAAGAGACTACTTGTTTATTGGGTCACTGGCCTTTGCGACTTTAACCATATTGCTCCAGTCATCATTTACCACTTGCCCAGGTCAAATCGACCCTATAATGACCATATCATCCCAACAATGAAAGTGGAATCGATACACGTCCCAGACAAATTAATCTCCGATGACTGGATTAGTTATTAACATCAAATATTACCAACAGAGTCACCTCTAGTTCAAACATGTTCAGCCACCATCTCACTAAAACAAAAATGGCCGCTCGTCAATAAACATTCAGAAAACAAATCAAACAATGGCATAAACCAATGTTTATCTTTTTTTTTTATAAAAACTTGTTAAAGCCTTATCGTCATTACTCTTTAGCTTGGAGGTTTCTATTAAATGTATATGCAGACGTTTGGTTAATATGAAACAGGTGTTACTCCTTGATCATTCATTCAGCCTGGTCAATCTGATTTTCAGTTTGAGATAATGTTGTCTTATGTGATCATGGGATTGTCGATTCAACTCAGGCGGGAGGTTGATATAGCTCTGCAATATTTTGGTTGAAATGAGCAGTGCTTGTTCATTGTAGTCTCTTTACCAGCGCAGGTCAGTCAATTGTGCTTCATTAACAATCTTTTGTAGAAGTCACATATCTATAAAAATAAAATTATTGCGACCAACTGTTTGTGCTTTACTCGAACATTTAAAAATATAAATGGTGCATTTTAAGAGAGCGTCTGTGCCTATCATGTGTGGACCAATTGTTTTTACCTGGAGAGTCAGTTCCCCTATAAATCTTCAGTCAAGCCTAACAATGGCCGAACAGCATTTAAATAAATGAACTTTTACTGGTTGATCTACCTACTACAATTCCCTCTCAGTTACGACCCAATTTTGGTGAGTTTTAGCAAGTCTTTATAGGGAGGTTTTACTGTATTAATGTTTATGTCTAAATTGCACATGGAGATGCCTGTGGCCACACCAAATGCTACCTGACTTGAAAAGGGATATTCTGAAGACAAGGATAAAAACGGAGAGGTGCCCACCCATGCTTATGTGTGAAGTAATAAGCATGCATCATATACAGACAGGTCTGCTTCTACTCTCACTTCTTTTAAACTGTCAAATGTCGCCATTTGTAGATCATGTAAATATTATATACATACTACACTTTACAAAAATAACATAGTATACTATATGGTGCATGGCAAAAACATACATTTGATCTACAATAAAAAAGACAGTACATTTTTATGACAGTCTACACTGATAGGTCCCCAGCATGAACCTCCAAAAATGACTGCTGTAGAACAACTATTCTGAATATTTACAATTAACATTTGAGCACTGCGAGCCCTATTTGTTATTTAGTTTTAAACTGCTCTCAAATTCAACTAAATCAGCTTTGGTGAAATCGTTATGTAATCATTCAGTATATCACTGACTTTGTATAAGTAAGACTCCTTTTGATACAAATGCATTAGCTTTTTTGTCAGATTGACAGGAATTTGAAATTCGAAGACTGTCCCGAAAATCAAATTTAAAAAAATAAAATAAAACAAATGATGTATTAACAGAACAAATTCTCACTGGTCTTTTTTGTGGATGTCACTAATGTAATTACTAATATTTTTGTTAGCAGATTTCCTTGCTGGTTTTTAAAAAAATATTTGACTTTCTGGCACAGGAATGTATTTTTTCCACACTATATCTTAAGAAATATGCACAACATTGCTTTCTAGTAAAGAATTTTGGAATCTGTCATTCATATGCTGTTTCATAAAAACTAAACTTAATTGCATATAACCTTTACAGCACTGAAACGGTTAAGATCTGTTTTAACAACTGACAACAAGATGCAGTTTTTGCTGAAAATAAAGCACACTATAGATGATCTGCCCTATGCTTGACTGTTCAGCAGGTGATGGTTGGTTGGTTGTGTTTAACGCAGTGCCAGCAACTAAGACTATATCACGGCAAGTTTCAGCAGGTGAGTATTACATAATATTACAGTTAAGTACTAGTAGTCGTCACTGACTTACTTGATCACAATATGATAGTTTTGCTTTGCATTACACACTGACCATAACATTTACATAACCTATACACACCCCAAATTCTATTTTAAATAAACCAATGAATGTTACCCAAAGGCACAGTAAACTACACACCGAAGAAATATATCTTGAAAAAGAGTATGCCACTGAAGCAATGAAGATTATACAAAACCACAGCACATTACACACAGATGTAATATAACACAAAAAAAATACACTACACACTGAAGCGATGAATATTACATAAAAGCACAGTACACTACACACTGTAAATTATATATTATTTAAATATCAGTTCTCATCATCCGTTACTACTTATCTGATGAGGCATTTAAATTTTTATGTGCTACTATCACAAACTATGCCACAAGCTACATTTTATCTTTTTGGCCTACTGGCTTGATTTGTATTTACAGAACATGGAATCTCACAGGTAAAAAAAACTCCTTTACTTTCCTAAACAAGTTTTAAAAATAAATTAACTTGTTTTAACTTTAATCAGTAAAATCATCAGTCCACTACCCACAGTCAACATGTTCCCACCCTTGCCTTGTTCCCAAATGCAGAAAAAAGTGTTGAAAATAAATAAGTAAATTAATAAAATAAACAACATATTTATGACATGTTCTAAATGACATCACATACCTTGCTCCTCCTGCATGCGTTTAATGTGTGTGAAGGCTTCCTCTGCTGCCACAAGGAGCCTTGCACGACGCTTGCGCACACGTCTTTCGTGTTCTTGTTCATCATAGAAACGGTCGTTATGGCTGCTGTCTCGGTGTCTTGCAGCAGCGGCAAACATGGCACGGGATCTACCCTGTGCAACAGACTGGTTTGGAGCATTCCCATCAACATCGTAGACTTTAAATCCTGTCATATGCTGCTTCCCTGGACGACGTCCGATGTTGGCTAGGTAAGGGTTGTAGGCAGGGAAATCTCGATAATAGTGCTCCAAAACAGCCACAGCTGCTCGCTGTGCAGACAGTAGTCCTAGGCTGTAGCAGCGAGTCTCACCATCGGGAGAGCGCACCACACGAATCACAAAGTGTGGCTGCAGCTGCCGCACTTCCAGAAGGACAAGGGCCAGGTAATGAATAAACAAAAGTCCATCCAGCAAGCTGTCAGCGAAGCGCACAATAGTGACATACTCCTGCTCTTGTTTACCCAGGATGCGAACACCGTAGAAAAGCCAGAAGGCAAAAATCAGCACGAATACCAGAAAGAGGACCACGGCTCGGAAGACAAAAATACGCGGCATGGTGGCCTTAGGCTGTCGGAAGAACAGGGCGAGGGTGCCAAGCATGAGGATGAGCAACTTGAAGGCAAAGGATATCAGAAGGCCCTCACACTCAGGTTTGCAGGCCATCAGGTCCTCCCCAGCAATGCTGCGCTGCTGGTCCAACTTGATAATATCCACCTTAGGCAGGATCACCATGGCGATGGGGGAGAGAAAAGCAGTCAGAGAAAGTACCACAGCCAGAGCTGTGCTGAGAAATCGCACACAGTTAAAACCCAGCCCCTGTGAAAAGTCTTTAGGCACAGCAAACTTCTGCATGTCTTCCATGGAGAATCCTGTCTCGCTGGTGTTGCCAGTTATGGCGGTTGTGTTGTCACCCCAGTTGTCATCCTGCGGGATGACCTACCACAGAAAGATGAAAGTCTCAGCCCATGCATCACTGATTCATTTAGATACAAGTCAGCCGGTATTTTGACATATCTTTAACACACACTAGCATCCTAAATTATTTCTATTTTTCTCTTTTCTTTGGTTTAAAGAGCATTTTCTTTGTTTTTATTGATACAAAGATAAAAATAAATCCTTTTTCTGCTGACCAAGATGATAAATAAAGTGTTCACAGTAATAGATACATTTTTTAACTGCCTGATTATGCTTATTGTGCTGGATACCTGGACTTCTATCCTTTCCTCCATGTTGCGACTTTCTATGTCTGAGTCTCCCTGTGCAGGGGTTTTGATGGTCACTGAGCGGTCATCCCTGTCCCTCTCTCTGTCAACCCTGTCACGACTGCTGCTGCGGTTGCTGTGAGTCCGTGTGGCTGATGCTGACCGGTGACTGGGCTGGTAGGCAGATGTCGGGTGGTGCTGGTGTGGAAGAGGTCTGTGATGATGGTGGTGGTTGCTGTTGGAGTGGCTGCGGTGTGAACGCTCAGAACGTTCACTGCGGACTGACCGCACCGACTCGGCTCCATCCATCATGGACATTGCAGCTAGTTGGCCCTGCAGGTGTATGCTGGCACGCACCTGTCAGCCTGTAACATCAAGGCAGCATTTCTTGAGAGCTCATCAAGTGGTTAATGTCAGTATCTCAAGAGACTAAGTTAGGCCACTGGCTGAGATACTGAGATAAAAAAATTATTATCATTATTATTACACAGAAAAATATATTCTGAACATGTTTTTTGTGATATCAAAGTTTTGATATGCTAGTTCATGCATGGTAGGTCGAAAACAAATTCTACAATCTCTTATTGGCAGTACAATTACATGCCATTGCCAGATCCCAGCACTTACTGCATCTAACACTAGATGTGGATTAGACGGCTCACCATGATGAAGCCATAGTTGCCAACATGATGTAAAACACAACCAACCAGCATCAAAACAGTTTGATGACAAGACAACCAAGTGCCATGGCATCAGCACTGCCAATTTGATGCCATCCACCTTTTCTATCAACAACTCCAAGTCCTCCAGTGGACTCATCTAACTTAAAACACATACGCTGAAGCAATACTAGAGAGTCTGTTTCTCAAAATAACTCATGGACAGCACTTCAATCATCACAACTAATGCCAAAGAAAAAAACCTTCAAAAATGATTCCATATAAAATAATGCCAGCATCGTCTACCTGGCTTCTGCTTTTTGCATCAGAACATGTACACCATTACATGCAAGGCAGCCTCTGCTTACAGCTGTTCTGCTGCATGTCAGCTAATTTGTTCCCCGGATGTAGTCCGGACCCTGCCTGTGAAGCGGCTGAAGAAGACATCTGGGACCTAACCTGTCCCAGCAGGAGACCAAAATTTGTTTCTCCTTCTCATGGCACTATCTTCAAGTTTGCTGCACAGATAACAGTCTTATGGACCCCACACTCTTGCTCCCATACTACCACCTATTCCTCACTTGACTGTTCATTCACTGCAGTGCATCTTGTTTTTTCAGAATAATAATCAGGCAGCAGATGCAGAACAGCTCGCAGATGCGGTCTGACTTTCAAAAGTTCGATGAACAGGAAATGCTCACAGCAGGAGTTTTATTAAACTCTAAAACAAGTTTGGAAGCAAGGCAATCAAGCTACGTCAAGTAAGGAAAGTGTACGGTAAAATCGGTAGTACTAGTTTTAAACTGAGAATGATGCAGAAGAGCTGTTGATACTGAGGTAATTTGCATGTACCAATAAAACTACAGTTTAGGTGCAGCATAAAGAAATGGTTCTATCTTGTCATTCTTCAAGTGAGCAAATGCCCTTCAATTGCCTTGTGTACATGTCATCATTAAAATGTTCAAACTGTTGATCTAACCAAAGCTTTTCACCAAGACCTGTCTTGAGCAGCCACATTCCATCTTCAAGAAGTATAAATGTTATTAGCATTATGTTCATAAAATGTCACCAGTATGCACAGTAATTTTCCATACCACCAAGCCCTTCCTCAATCACATAACCACTAGCATACAACACCAGATATCTGCAGTGGAAAGGGCATGTATTCCTGGAAGATATCTGAAACTGCTGCTAAGGATAACAATGCTACTTTGGCTACTCTTCAAAAACACTCGATGCTTCCTTTAATGTGTGCAACTCTTTTTTTTCTTCACTACAGTCATTATCTTTGTGGATAAACTATCCGTGTTGAAGTAGCATTGCGCATACTCAACAGCACTTTTTTTTTGAAGAAGCTGTTCAGTATAAAACAGGTGCATGTATATATGTGTGTGTGTGTGTGTGCACTGATGCATTCCAGACCATTACAAATATTTGACCTCTACAATCTATTTACACCAGGAAATTTGATATACTGCTCCGGCATAATGGTATGAGTCACACAGTTCAATCGTTTTCCAGATAATAAATCTACAACATACTTATCTGGCCCAGTGGATTTCTACCTCTTAGACTTTATCCCAGACAGACAATAAACCATGACAAATTTGTAAGAAAACATTCAAACAGATGTCAGTTCTGTTTTCCACCAAGCTGTAAACTATAGCTGAATTAATGTCTAAACCATGGCCGCCAGTCTGCTCTTTTTTATGGGTGCCTCTATTTACATGCAGAACAACCTCTCCCCCTGTCTCTGAGGAATAACAAAATACTTCATTCATTTCTTGATGACACTGATATGTGTGTGCACGCGCGCGCGTCTGCGTGCGTAAGAGATTTTGTTACTTATAATGCACCTGGACACTTCATGTGAGCCCTATAATCAAATTCAATGCAAATCACGACTGGTGATAGTTTAATGTACAACACAGCGCATCCCTTTGTATACAGAGTCCCACTCCGATCAGTGAAAGATCAAAAGCGATAAACGCTACTGTCAGGGGAATCTATGTATCGGTGTCTGTCCCCTACACCATGCCTGTAAGCGATGGCAAGTAGGAAAAACATAAACTGCCCACTGTCACGGCTGTCCTGTTGCCGCCTGTGTCAGGCACTCACTCACCCCATCATGGCGACCAGTGTGTCTGCGGCCTGCAGTCGGCTCCACGCTCAACCTGCCACTTTCTTGGACGGGGCTTGTTACTCACACAAAGGCGGGTGCTCGCGCCGAGCGGCTCCGAAAGCAAACAGACAAGCCGGCGAGAAACAAAAAATATTACGGCCACCGTCAACATGGAGACCCTCGCTTGCCCTTGTAGCCGTCGCACTGAAAGACCGACACGAACCCCAAGTACCCGTCCGTCACAATGAGCTGCATAACATTATCTCCCCTACAAGAGCTGCCTCCCTTGTCTAGCATCTTCCAACAACAACAATACTACAGAATATTCCGCCAAGCGTATTACACTGTGTCAGAAAGCTAAGCGGCTTTAGTTCTCGGTTTTAATGTCTCCGATTTGAAAATATTGGTTATTCATAGCAGTGTTCAGGGATACAGTTTGCTGTGGCTCTTTTTTTTTTGTCTTTGATATTGTATAGTTTACTGTTTTAAGTACAAATATCAAGTCGTATCATGGATGGTCTATTATTATTATTATTATTATTATACAAGGTAACAGTTAATTTCAGAATGTGTCGTACCACGACCTCGCTATATCTGCATAAAGTGAATGGTATTAACCAGAGTTTCGACTGGCGATCTGGTCATCTGAACTTTATACGACTTTCCGATTTCAAAGAACCAACGACTGCATGTGCCAACAACTACAGCAAGATATCTAACAGGTCTGTCAAACGTCCTCCCGCACGAATCATCACTTATTGTCATCAGAGAACAGATACCATAATTATGCGTCCTCCCGCGGCGACAATTAAGTTCTCTTCCCCCCCAAAAAAAAACAAAAAAACACACACACAAATCAAAATTTATCAAAATCTTAAGTTGTCACGAATTACTGTTTATAAAATGCTGAATAGCACTTTAAACTTGCGTGACTGTACTGTACAAATAGATGATTGTTATCACTCATGTTACGGTAAAATTTAAAAAAAAAGTATCCAGGTCTTCAGCAACACTACTTGTGAGACGCTACGTGCGTCTGTTTTGAAGCCAACGCGGTGACGGGGCTAACGGCAAAGCGACAACGCAAGACGCTTGCTGCCCCACATCCACCCCCCCCCTAGTCCCCTCCACCTGACCTTTCTGTCGCTGCCGATGGAGGAGGCCAGGCACGTGTGATGACGAGAGGAGGGTGCCACCTGCCGGTGAGCCACGCGCCCCGGGGAACGACGCACACCTGAGCGGCCATGTGTACCGCAGCTCAGTTTCCTACTCTAATCAAAGAGGACCTTAGGTCTAATCCTTTTCGCCAGCCCTCTTTACACGACCTCGGACCTCTCACGTCCCGCTCTGACATTTGTGTGTACATGTAGTTTGGTTCCTGCTTCCCGACAAATACAATTTCAATGCTGCAAGTCGGAACGATTTTGCACTTTATGGTTTGTACTATTGTTTCCATAAAACTCTTTCTCTCCCTCTTAAAAAAACAAAACAAATAGCATTAAGGACTGCTAGTAATCGAAAGTTGACTTTGGTCCACTGCACTGAGACTGCATTATTTCTGCAAGAAATCTTACAAAAATGTTCAAAGGGTACTAAAAGTACAACTGCGATGGTCCACAGATGTACAGACTACAAAGTACAAAATGTTTATCAAAATAACCTACCTACATGTCTTCAACATATTACATTAACATTGTGAATACAATGATGTTTTTAATAGTGTATTTATGAAATAGTGCTGTCTAGCCATCGCAATGACAATCGATTTGTTCACAAACACATTTCAAGACATGTAGGTTAGTAAAAAATTTCATTATAATTATACCTTCTGTATAAAGTTCAAGTATAACATATAGCAATTATCAGTGTAATAACGCCTGCTTTTCAAGCAGCTATAGGCACAATCTGGGGTAACGGTTCTCCATCAAGTCTTGAGATAAGAGTATACAAATATACACCTCATCCATCTGTGCAAGAATACAATTTATTCAGTATAATAACTTCATCAGTAACAAATGAAATCATTGCAAAATTATTACTGTAAATACAGTACAGGGACAACAGTAGGAAGAAGCATATAATAATAACTAGCATGTGATCTATATAGCATATAATAACGCTCACAAAGAAGCATGCTCTCAGCACTTAAGCACTTAAGTAGGAGAGCTGGACAGCATACAAAGGATGGAAGGAAAAGCAATTGTACAGATAAGTAACAAAAGACAAACATAAGACACAAAAGAGGAATCAGGGAACAAACAGTAAGGATGAAGAGTCTCATAAATCTGCAGAGGAAGACAAGAAGGTGGACTAGTCAATCAGGTACTTAGGCACCGTTTTTGACTGCCAGCTCAAATGGACTATAAACACTGAATATATTGTTAAACGTGGCCAGCAGAGAACATACCTTCTGCGTAAACTAAACAGTTTTTCTGTTAGCAAAGCAATCTTGGGCTGTTACTACCAGTCGTTTATTGAGAATCTTCTAACTTTTTTGTTTGTATACTGGTTCCAGTCTGTCTGTCCTTGACAGGAATAGTCTGAACAGTATTGTCCATATATGTTCTAAGATAATTGGTATAGAGGGATTTAGCTTCTTTCTGTGATAAACAAATAGTCAGGAAAGCTTCCCACATTTTATCAATAACTGAGCATATACTAGCAGGATAATTTATGTTACTAAGTTAAGGTAAATGCTATGCCATGCCTGTATGTAGTAACAATAGGCATCTTAAATTGTTTGTGCCATCTGCAGTCTAGCTGCTCAATCATAGATGAAATGACAGTGGTGTGTGTGATGTTGTTTGTGTGCATTTAAATGGTCTAGAATCTAGATGTAAGGTTTTTTTAAAGATTGTCCCTTGCTCATGTGTTCCCACTTGCTCATACTTTTTTAATACTTTTTTCCACTTGCTTAATTTTTTTCATTACGTATTGTTTAACTATTCACATATAGTAATTAAGCACCTTCCCATGTTTAAATTGCCCAATAGAGACTAATAAAGTTGGTCACTGTCATAATCACAAATACTGACAACTATACTCATTGGTGTAAGGAGTAATACTCATGGAACAGATGTGTTTTTACATTTTTAAAGGATTTAATGGTGGGCAGATGGCAGATATGGAAAGGAAGAGAGTTTCACTGTTTTGAAGCACAGTAACTAAAATCAGGTGACCATATCTATTCACAATTGCTGTTAGTCGTTACAGATGTGTGATGTATACAACCTATAACATAAATGTATAAATGATGTTCAAGCAAAAACATGATGCAACCGGACAGATGTCCGGTTCTGACTTTTACTGACTTTCATAAATGAAAAAGCACTAAAAAAAGCCTTTCTACTGTCCACAGCACCAACAGGTAGCAAGAACAAAGACCCATGTAATATTTATAAATTAAGCACTTGGACAGAATTTTAAGAGTAAGAGGCAAGTGTATTGGAAAAAGTTCTAGTACTGAAATTTTACTCATCTCTTACCTGTCAGGAGTACACAAGATGGTGTAGGCAAGGTATCCGTGTGTTTAATCCACAGCTCCAGTCAGCATCCAGAGTAATCCACAAGAAGAATGTCACAAGAAATTACAGCTGGGGACAAACAAAAAGATGATGTAATATACTATATGTGACTGTAAAAGTGTTACTATCTGCTCAATTATAGGGAAAACAAAAACAAAAAAACCCAAAGCATTGTTATACTAGGATGCAAGAACAGCTCAAGCTTTCTCCATTTCTCTGCAGATGCACGCTCGTCTCCTGCACCTACTCAGACATTTCTATAAATCTTCAGCAAATTCAACAGATGAATTAATCACTGGCCTTTTCAGTGTAATTAAAAAAAAAATCAAATGTAAGTTAGGGTTGCTGTGCAGCCTTTCCAAATGGCTGCCCTGAAGACAAGCCAGCAGAATTTGCGTTGTTATTTTACTGTTGAGTGGTGCTTGTGAAAACTGTCAGAACTAGCATTTAAACTTTGAACTTTTAGCTAGCATAAGATCTTCCACTGACAGAATTTATCTACTTGGCAGACACCACATTAGCCATTCAGCTACCTCCACAGAAAGCAGTGCTTGCTGAGAAGCATACACATGTTTCAGCCGTGTTTTCAGCAGTGTAAGCTATTAAGCTGCAAGTAAATGTAAATTATAAATATAAAATAAAGTCCTGTACATTACTTTAATTCTATTCATTGCAAGGGTCAACACACACACACACACACTCTCTTTCTTTTGTGTCAATCATGGGGATGGGGTGAGAAGGAGGGAGAAGAATTACAGCTTCCAGTACCAAGGTCTGCCTCTAATCTTCAAAGCAACAGAAACTGCCAATGTCTTCACCATCAACCAAGCTCACCAAGAATTCTTCCAGCTATGCCAATAATAAGAGCTTCACAGGGGTCGGCAGAGGAATAACATGCCTGGCCACTGCCATGTACACTAAACAAGGCATCACTCCCTCAGAAGCCCCCTTCTTCTCCGCTGTTAGCGAAATGAACCGCACATACTCTGCTGTGAAGTCATGCACCCTAAGCACCTCGTCCCCCCACCCCTCCAGCACCCACCCACACAAACAAACCACCCCCTGCTGAGTTCCTCCATACCTGCTTTCCCCTTAAGCAGGAGAGCAGGAAAACCAACAGAAGATGAAAGAGCGTTGACTGCACTAGGCACGCTACCCGCACAATCCCCACAGCCCTTTCTCCTTGCAAGTTCACTGATTTGGCCATTCCCGACAAGCCTGCCCTCTAGCGCTCGTGCAAAGGCTTGTAACACCTAAGCCATGCTGGGTTTCTTTAATCACATCATGCACCGCCGGTTCCTTTTAATAGGAGGCGAAACAAAATAGAGGTGAGGTGAGGTGGGGTAGAGAGAGCAAGCGAGCGACTAACATAGGACAAGAGAAGCCTGTGTGGTTTTCAGGAGTCACATTTCCATTGAATTTCATTAGTTGACCATCACCGCATGTCTCCCTACTTTAATAACTTTGGTGACAGAAAACCATTCTGATGCCTTATCTAAGGCGAATTTTCTAGACTCCATATAGCCAGACGCCGTGACGCCATAGCTCCTGCACTCCAGCGCCAGGTGTGTGACATCCTCACCTAACTTGGTCAAAGGACTGCTTTCGCTGCCGCCACCTCTACCAGCACACAGGTGGCGGAAACTGCGGAACTCTGTTGGAGTGGGCTTGTGTGGCAAAGATAAGACTTGAGTGGTACAGCATAACCAAGCTTGTTTGTGCTTGCACGAAAAGAGCGGCCTAGCGATGCAATCCCCCCTGGATGAAAGGAAACAAGCGCTCCACTGTGGTCTGGGGTTCGGTGCATAACATCGCTAAGCGCTAGCTAGGTGGCTAATGCGGTTTCCTAAAATGCGTAGTCTAATTATGTGCAGCTTAACTGACTACTTTTGCAGTAACCATTCTTCTTGTGCACCCAGCCCCAGGCATTTTTGCAAAGGAACAGCACAAACCCAAAACCATTATGTGATCAGTGCCATGCAAATCATGTCCCTGTGGTATCCTGTACTAAAATCATGGACCAACAAACTGCTTTATCAGTGTCATTTTTTATGCCTTTTTTAAGCTTTCACTAATATTTGATAAATAATGACAAAATATAAACCTTCGTATCTCTAGTTTATTTTAAAATGTCTAACGACATAGTGAAACGTCAGACCAAAACTCTGTTAAGTTTTCAGACTCCAGACACCAAACTGTCTTTCCTATTATACCCCTTGGAATTTTTATTTTCACAAATTGGTTTTCTCTTACATGATTTTCATGTATCTATTTCTCTACAAAGAAAGACGCTGACTTTATGAATATTTTTATAATTAAGGGCACACAAAATACACTCAAAGGAAGTGGTTTAAGGCCCTTCTAGTTTATGTGGCTGTTGCTGTCAGTATGGCTGAGGCACAAAGTGCACCTCCTCTGGAGACTGATGTTTACAGTCTCTCCGACATATTGTTTTTTTACTGCAGCAAACAGTAATGGGTAGAATTGTTTTATTTCCTTACTTAATAAAAACATGACTATAGGAAAAATTAAGCATGGATATATTGCATTAAAGAATAAGGCTATGAATGTTTAAAAAAATTTAATTTTGTGCTTAGCTTCTGATTATTTTCCCTGTCAACTCTGGCGGAAAAATGGCACATTTTGTGCAGTTGAAATAGAGGCTGCATATGGTCTGCTAAAAATGTTTCTGCATCTTTTAGAATAAGGACAGATGTGTTCAGATACTGCATGGATAGTGATAAACTGACATCAAAATTAAATCAACACTTCGGGTGAAAATCACAGGCATAATTCTTCAAAAAGATGACAATATATATACATATATAAATAAAATGCACACAAGACTACATTATTTGGAGCTTTAGATGTCTCTTCACACAATGATTCAATAATACATGTATAGTACTTTTATACATAGTGCTTGCATGTTTCTGGTATAACAGAAACTTTCTACTTTCTATTGTGATAACCACCCTTTTGTCAGTGTAAAATCTTTGAACAATGATCTATTTTACAGTTAAGTGCTGATGATCATCTTTCTGCATGTGGTTTGCATGCCAGTCAGAGTAAAACAAACATCATAAATATGGAGGTAAAAAGCACCCAAGCTT
Organism: Marisa cornuarietis; assembly: GCA_004794655.1. NCBI lineage: Eukaryota > Metazoa > Mollusca > Gastropoda > Architaenioglossa > Ampullariidae > Marisa > Marisa cornuarietis. Next base: position 5,360,010 of record SMMW01000521.1, read on the forward strand.
TTCAAAAAAGACAAATCTGCCCATTTTTCAAAATGTATGGCTTGTTAAGCATCATCAATCATCTACTACGCAAATGGGAAACATTTTAAAGCCAACTATTTGCAAAGAATAAAAAAAAATCTTGCTAAATACTTGCAGCTGTTAATCATTAACTTAATGCAAAGAAAATTTATACCATGACAAGTGTGTAAACTTCATAGTTGGTTGGTTGTGTTTAACGCGGTGCCGAAACTTCACAGAGACTGTGAACAGTGTATCAGTGATTGTTAATGTACTTCATAATATGGTTCTCTAACTCAAATGTAGAGGTTATTGCAACTTCATGGGATCACCAGCCAAAGTTTCTTCCAAATTCTCATTAAAACCATGTTTCAGAAGTTACCAAAAGTTAAAGAAAGAAAGAAAATGAATTTTCCCCTTCTCCAATAAATAATAGGTTAGGTTTACTGTTTTAAAAAAGTAACAGACCGCTGTTTACTGACAATCCTGCAGTTACACATATGTTGGTGTCCACTGCTGTAGATGATGGTGATATTTTACTGTTTTAAAAGGTACATAAGCAGCAACAGATAATAAAAAAACGAAAATAAGTTTTGAGCCTTGCCTATGTAAAACCAGAAGTATTTTAATGCCATTTATTAATGACCTGACGGTATATGTTGTGTTGTTCGTAATGTGAATGCAAATCTTATTCGTAATGTGAGTGCAAATCTTCAATAAATTCTCAGCAAAAACTGCCCCTATCTCGCAAAGCGAATGCCTCAAAATCTCTAGCGTCTAGCGAATGTCTTCCTTTCGACAATCAGCTTTTTTCTTCACAAATTATTCTCCTTGTGCATGTTACATCATAGTGAAAATATATACACACCAGACCTAGTCTTCAGAACAATTCTATAATGATTTACAACAGAAGAAGAAACTTTGTAAAGAATAAGGAAATGCTTATAGAGTCAACTAAGCGTGTGTCGAGTCTTGCTCGGCTGTGCTAGTAATGCGACTAAGGAGACAAAAAAGAACGGATCAACTATGATACAAAACTAGCGATCATAGTTTCTATCACAGAGTGCTACAATGAAACAAAAACATACATAATACTGACTGTTGGCATGGTTCAATGTAAGTTATAATTCACAGCAGGAATGTTGCTTACCTTTGAACGCATCGTTCACTCCTGGCGACGACTCTGTGTCTGCCTACCTCCATGTTTTCAAATTACCTTGGCTGTTCCCTTACCTTCACTTCGGCCGACCAAGTTACAAAGCAGAAATATGAACGCCAACGTACTTAAAATTTTGATTCAACTTTTTACACGACAGAAAGTTATCTACAGCAACGCATTTTCTTAGCAGTTGTGTGTCGTTCCACGCGTTAGCTCGGACCACTTTGTTACCGTAGGAGTGAAAAAGAACAGCTAAGAGCACTGAAGGTGCCCATTTAAAACTACAAATTAAGGCCTCAAAATAAGCGGAACTGCTTGCATTATTATCAAACTTCGATTTAAATATGAATTTTATTTCAAAGTGGAATTACAGACGAGTCAAAAGTTTTGAGGTGCGTGAAAAGGTCACGTCACGTGACATAGCGCTATAGCGTGCTTTGTAAATTGGCGGGAGTGATGTCGAGGGCTAGTAACAGGCACTCGTCCATTTGACTAATTCCAACAAGGAAGGATTGAAGCTCTTTTAGTTATAATCCGGTACAATTTTTGAATGCAACAATTCTTAAAGCGCAAGAATTGTTAGTTATAAAGATACTGATAGTTATTAATTATGAGTAAATCGCTTTTGTGTTCCTGCACCAAACGAGGAAATGAAGAGTGATCCTCTTGAGATCCGAAAGCGTGCTGATTCGAGATTCGCTCGAGCCGGTGCATGGGAAAAATAGAGGCTCTTTCAAAATTTATGGGAAATCACTACATGAAAGGTAGTTAGGGGCGAGAAATCACGTATACGTTGTAGTTATGACAAAACATCACTAACAAGTAGACAGTGTAAATTAGTAAATTACTTACACGTTACAAATATATATCAAAGACGCAGAATACAGACTAAAAAAATAATAATAATAATAATGTATAGACATCGTGATGGCTTTTGAGAGCAAAGCGACCATGGTACGTTTCATGGGATGAGTGATGTGTAGAAAAAATGCTTCATGTGTTTTTGTTTTTCAGGTACAGGAACACACAGGCTGCCGTTTACTCGTTCAGTGATTTGGTTAATGCGCACCAAATGCGAGCAAGCACATAAACCTCATGAATTAGGCATGAGAAAGAGAGCAAAGTGTTTGAAGAACATCCGAACCACGCGTGCGTGCGTGCCTGTGTGTGGGGGCGCGGGCGTGTCTGTCTGTGTGTGTGTGTGTGTGTGTGTGTGTGTGTGTGTGTGTGTGTGTGTGTGTGTGTGTGTGTGTGTGTGTGCAGGAAAACATTAAGGTTCACGCTGAATTACGCAGATCGATCGAAGACGAAGGAAGATAAATGGGAAAATCAATACCGTGCGGAGTACGCAGGTCCTCAGATTTGGGGGCCTGCAAGGTTTGAGTCATGGTGACTGTACTTTTCCACTCCATCGCTTGTGGCTAGGGAAGGGGGACCAAGCGAAGCGCGAGATTTGTAGTTTGATCTCGAGGGAAGTTATTAGAAAGGCTTATTTTATTGTTAGCACACGATCGCTCACCTTATAAAAACAACTGCCTAGGAGGAGTCTTCTAGCTAGTTTTACAGACATGATGATCTAGACAGAAAGTAATATAAACCCTAATGCATGGAGACAATGCATAAGAATAGAATGTGAATAGGAAGAAGGAAAAGAATTATAACGTATATGCAACACATGGTGTTCAGTCCTTATTTACGTAGTCCTAATGGCTATTGTTTACTCAGAAAACCTGTATTTAATTCTTTATTTGATACGAAGTTTAATGCACTCAGATAACATGGTAATAAATGAATGCTATTAAAATTTTGCTTGCAAATATATGATTTTAAATATTCATCACTTAATCTGGTTAATATTATTCTCAGTCTCGACTTTTCACATTTTTGAATAAATCATTCCATAAAGAAAGATGTTTTTAGACGACCGAAAACGAAGTGGTTAAGGCTATTAGAGATATATAATTTAGCTATATAGAGTAATTTCAAGACAAAGGAAACTGACATGTTTTAAAAAGACCCATAATGTCCGTTTGAAAAATGACTAAGTTCCGCAAGACTGAATGCAAAAGGTTTAAAGACACATCATTAATTTGTGAACGTGCCAGTCAAACATTTTTCGTTCTACAATAATATCAGTTTTGATGAAATGTCGGCATACATCAAAGTAAAGTCTGCATTATGTCACGAAGAAAGCCCACATATAGCGAATGCAATTTATTTAAACTATTATTCAGTTTACTTCAGAAAAGGGTGTAAGGTTCTCTCAAAGAAGAAAACGTTTAACTTGGATGATTCTGGTTGTAAACGCAAATGCTAAAGGTAAACAGGAGTCGGAAGAGTATCAAGAGACTCGTCTCGAAACCGCCCCCTCAAAAACGACACTGAGGGGCAAGAATCTTTTTGCAAACGCTTGAGATGTGATTCTTCACAAAGTAAAAAGGAAGAGGGGCCGAGAGAAAGAGAGACAAATGTGATCTTTATTTACGAGGGTAACAGAATTAGCAAAAGTTATACCTTTTTACATCTAGCTCTTGGTCTAAAGAAAGGAGAAAGAAATCTACTACAAAACAAAGGCATTAATCAAAGAAGACGCAGGGCTTTTCTTCTGGCACACTGTCTGGCAAACCTTGAATGTGATTATAAAGTTTACCTTATTCTGAATATTACACAATTTCTTGTGATTGCAATATTTTTCAGGGAGTTTTGTTCGTTGTTAGGTGTTGCTTTGTCGCCCAACACTGAAACAGCATATGTTGTGATGCTGCCATCGAGTATGCACGCGCGCGCGCGTGTGTGTGTGTGTGTTTGTATGGCTGCACTCACCCACCCCTCCTATTCAGTGGCGTAGGAAAATGTTCGGCTTTGGTCGGGGGTGGGGGGAGGGGTGGCAAACTCCATGCTGACAGTGAAGGCGTTCACATTCTTGCCACCTAAGTATCTTTTTTGAGGGGGGGGGCTGCCCCCTTGCTTCCCTGGTTCCTACACCACTGGTAGTTTTCTTAATGTGTGATTGCGAACGTCGTTCGCTGTCAGCATGGAGCTTGCCCCCCACCCTCGCACCCCCCAAAAAAATCCGGACATCTTACTACGCCACTGCTTTAGGTAGATCCACCTTCACCAGAGCATGTTTATTATTTATTTATTTTCTCTGTTCTACAATGTAACCCTTGGCTCTACATGGAGAAAAATACTACGCAAAAGACACCAGGACTGACTCAATTGCGCATGATAATGGTGGACATCGAAACTTCGAAATTTGAAGCGGTACCGACGTGTGTGTGTGTGTGTCTTATAAAGAAAGTGTGGCAATGTGTGTGTGTCTGATAAAGTGTGCCAATGTGTGTGTGTGTGTGTGTTTATTGTATAAATAAAGTGTGACAATGTGTGTGTGTTGTATAAATAAAGTGTGACAATGTGTGTGTGCGTGTGTGTGTGTTGTATAAATAACGTGTGACAATGTGTGTGTGTGTTGTATAAATAAAGTGTGTGTGTGCGTGTTTATTGTATAAATACCTTAATAATAATAATGAGGATTTGTATAGCGCCTTTCCAAAGATTTGCTCAGAGCGCTTTACATAAATCATACATAGACTAAATCATCAACAACCAGGACCGCCGAGAGCCAGGACGGGCCCTGGGACAGACGACCTCTCCGGGCCTCTTGTAATTGTCATCGTAAATTATTTTCCCAATATGTAATAATATGCTTATAATTCAATTGTCAATATCTACATTTCATTCAGTAACGTAAAATAGGTTTGTAAACATTAGGGCAAGTGCACTAGGATCTACTAAACTACTTGAACATAGAGTTAGTGATTAGTAAACAAGGAAAACTGACGTTAAAGAATGAAACATGTACCCCAGTCCATAAAAAAATATCTCAGTGTGAGGAATGTTACGTCAACCTTTCTTTAAAAGAAAAGAAAAAGAAAGATGAAAAAAATCCACTGACCAATTAGGCCGGGCCCCCTTCACAGCCGCGGGCCCGGGTACACCAGACCTCCCTGCCTCCCCCCTCCCCACTCTCGTCAGGCCTGTCAACAACCAAGCATCCATATTCGCATATAACAGACAGGTTCACTTCTACAACCTACACTCACTCATACACAAAGTGGATATTACAGGCACACGTTATACACGCTCGTGGTCAGGACAGGGTCACAGTGAAGTCGTCCTTCTGAAAAGATGTGTCTTAAGTTTAGACTTAAAGCCCAACCCGATTGCTGAGCAAAAATCGCTGGAAACAGAACACAAAGTATCACAAAAAACATATTCCGGTGGTATTTTATGACAAAGAGGCATGAGAGATTTTATATTAATATTTTTCTCGTAAGCACGCCTGGATTTGTCCAGAAAACAGGAAGTGACGAAACGGAAGTATGTCTAAAAATAGCATCGTCTGCAGGAGCTTAGGTCGAAGAGAAAACGTGCAATCCTCGGTAAAAGAAAACAGACCAGGACACATTGTGCTGTTGCTGAATGTTCTCTTCGACACTCAGATGGAGTTTGTTCTCATGAAAGAAATCATAAAGAGAATGGCAGCAAACGCCAGTGGATTAACTTTGTTCAGAGATGTGTATATAATATATGTGTATATATGTGTGAATATATGTGTATATATGTGTATATAATATATGTGTATATATGTGTATATACAGGTCTCTGCTTTGTTCAAATCGGCCGTGCGAACTTCATCCCCACACCATACTCAAGAATTTGCTCAAAACATTTCAAAATGGATTGTTATCCAGTCACTTATACAGTACAAGCAAGTCTTGGACTTTCGGTAAAACGAAACACAATTGAGGGTTTTAAATGTATAAGGAGCTTCAACGGGAAAACGTGCGAGTATCAGTAAGCAAATAGAAAATTTAGCATGCACCAAAATGAGGAAGAAATAAGTTTTTATATCGACAAACATGTTTCAAACTAATTGTAAAAAAATCAGCAATCAGCTGTAACAATAAAATAAAAATGCAATTTTTGAAACCATCAAATAAAAATAAAATTACAGGAGTTTATCTTAGACAAACACTTTTGAAATGTGTTTATATTTTATTAACAATAATATACATGGGAAAGCTAACTCAAATGCGTCCATTTAGTAACAGACAATCAGTAATAATACAAGATAGACTGCAATGACCGTGATTGTTGCTCATTACATTTTGATCTGATTGACTTACCAGTCTGTTGAATGAATTCAGTTTGGACCTTTTAATTATTTTTTAACTTCATTCAAAGCTTCTAAATAAAGATCTGTCGGGCTGTATTCTAAAATCTGTAGGGCTGTATTCTAAAATCAGCTGTTTCATTTTTTGGGAAAAAAATCGCTTCTTGAACACGACAGCCTGACTGATGTTTCTTCATTTACCTTAAAGACATCCACACTCGCTGTTAAAAATACTTCGGGCGCGTAAGAGAACTCTTCAGTATAGAAGAGTAATTTTTTTTTTACCCCTTTCCTAGTTGCAGGTGAGATGCCGACGTTTGAAGGCTTATATCTTTAAAATTAAGCATACTTATGTACTCATATTTTGGGAATTATTATTTTAAAACGAACTTAACCCGATCATAAAGAAAAATGGGCAGAACTTTCACATAGGTGGTTTTACTACGTCACGGTGGGCTGTGCTATTTTGTGGGAGGGGAGACCGGGTATGATCGATATTTGAGAGGGGTGTGAGGTTGGGCATTGGTTGGTGTTGTGTGTGATTTATGAAGTTGAGTTAGAGTTTGGGTTTGGGTTTGGGTTAGGGTTATGGGTGTGGGGTAGGGGTAGGGGTAGGTTTTATTGTAGAGGACAAATGCTGAGGACTGGTCTAGTGACATGATGGTGATTGACATGGAGTTGTGTTAAATTATTGGCTGGTTTTAGTCGTTAAATTATTGGTTGGTGTTAGTCATGTGGTATTTAGCGCGGGAAAAGTTTTGATTTGATGTGAGCAGACGATAGAAATTCGAGAGGATTGAAGATGGCGAGTGTGCGTGGAAATTTCGCGAAAATTTGTGGTGCAATTGTGGAGTTCAAGGAAAGGTTGAGAGGTGTAGAGTCTAAATTCTGTATATTTTTTGGATATTATTTCTCGGAAAAAGTGGAGGAAGGATTCGAAGAAGATGGGGAAGGCGACTTCAGGCAAAATTTTGTTCATTTGTGTGAGCAGATGATAGAAATTGGAGAGGACTGAAGATGGCGAGTGTGCGTGGAAATTTCGCGAAAATTTGTGGTGCAATTGTGGAATTTTAAGGAAAGGTTGACAGGTGCAGAGTCTAAATTCTGTATATTTTTGGATATTATTTCTCGGAAAAAGTGGAGGAAGAATTCGAAGAAGAGGGGGAAGGCGACTTCAGGAAAAATGTTGATCATTTCTGGATATTATTTCTCGGAATAATTGGAGGAAGGATTCGAAGAAGATGAAGGAGACGATATCAGGGGGAGTTTAGCGAGGAGAGAGAGCAGAAAATGAGTGACGTAATAGTGACGTCACTAATTTGCATAGCTCCGCCTAAAGGTAAGCCATTTTTGTTATGGCGTCGCAAAACCACCTATAAGAAAGCTGTTCCGAAAAATGTTGCGCTCGATTTGTTCTTTAAAGGTGGTAAAAGAATCAGAGTGTTAAGGCCTATGTGTAATCTGTTATGAGTTGCTGGTGCTTGGAAGAAGAAAGACCTCTGTCCTTACGTCTTTGTCTTAGCTAGTGGGTCTGGCAGAAACTTGGTTTCAGAAGAAGATTTATCTTATAGATAAAGTGCGGCACTGTGTGAGTGATTATCTTATAGATAAAGTGCGGCACTGTGTGAGTGATTATCTTATAGATAAAGTGCGGCAATGTGTGAGTGATTATCTTATATATAAAGTGTGGCAATGTGTGAGTGATTATCTTATATATAAAGTGCGGCAATGTGTGAGTGATTATCTTATATATAAAGTGTGACAATGTGTGAGTGATTATCTTATATATAAAGTGTGGCAATGTGTGAGTGATTATCTTATATATAAAGTGCGGCAATGTGTGAGTGATTATCTTATATATAAAGTGTGACAATGTGTGAGTGATTATCTTATATATAAAGTGTGACAATGTGTGAGTGATTATCTTATATATAAAGTGTGGCAATGTGTGAGTGATTATCTTATATATAAAGTGCGGCAATGTGTGAGTGATTATCTTATATATAAAGTGTGGCAATGTGTGAGTGATTATCTTATATATAAAGTGCGGCAATGTGTGAGTGATTATCTTATAGATAAAGTGTGGCAATGTGAAAGAGGGAAGTGAGGGATGGGAAAGAGAGAGTGAGTCGCGTGGCACGTACCTTCACTCAAAACGGTCGTGCCTCCGTTGCCAGACATGAGCTGTGAAGTTAGGTGAGGGACATCAAGTGCTTGACTGTTTGGCTTCACTTCTGCCGCGCATGAATAATCATGACTCAAATCAATCAATAAATCAAAAGCTTACAATAACAGCGCCGATGGAAACGTTAGCGCCAGAAATGAACCCAAAGGAACCACGTGCAGGACCTGCTGACCATTGCCCAATGTCAACTGCTGCGTCTATCCATGTGCTACTACCTTCCATCCCTACCCATCAGTACCAGTCAAGGGACAACTGCACGAATAATGAATAAATGAATGACAACAGGGCACGCGAGCGTGGAGTTGTAGGGATAGTGGCATTTTCAGGCGACAGCCACCAAACAGTGAACAAGGTGGGTTTTATTTTAATATGTTTGTGTTACAGTCAAACGTCAATATGTGCGCTCTATGGGAAAATTCGGCCCTAGTGAATGACTTTTATAAGGCCAATGTACCAAATGTAATCGTTAAAACAATCTTAACTCTTGTAACACTTTCTTTATCTCTTTTCCTTTAAATTATTATTGGCCACCTAACCTTCTACTCTTGAACTTGCAGCTGGACTACCGAATTTTCTTTGAAACTCTATATTCAGGTGTAATTTGGGATCAGTTCATTCACAAATGTTAAAGGTCAAGATGAGTGCAAACATTTTCTCGAGGGGTCAGTTCATTACAAATTACTAATTTTCAACACTAAGGAAACAAATCCCATTCGCGAGATGGAAACAAACAATTTTGCACTCGTGCTGGTCTTTAAACGTCGGGTTACATTTGACCTCTTGCCCAAGCATTTAAAAAAAACAAAAACAAACAGAGGCTACGGTTTCTGATCAGATCAGCAGATCGCAGAGATTGTTGGGGCGTAGTCACAGTTTTATAGCGCCACTGACCTAAAATTTCTAAATGTACTCACCATTGCACAGGTGGGTTTAAATCGCATTTAACACAATTGTACGTTTGGGTCTGGGAAAGCTCGTTATTTTGAGCAGGCTTCAAGCTTTGGAGCTCCGCCAACAGATGGTCGGTCTGTAATGCCACCAGCAGACCATCATCTTCCGCACTGGACACTGCCGGCTGCGTGCACACGTAGCGCCTGGGGCTGCCATACACTGACAACTGCCATGCGAAATGGGCCTACAGACCCCTGGGCATGTCCTACAGCTCTGCCCACTACACAGGCAAACATAGACAGAGCTGTGGCCTCGGGGAGCCACACTGGACGAAAGAAAATCTGGAAAAACCGACCCATTTCACAACTACAGAAAACGTCAGACAGGCATGATCCCTGGAACGCAAGAAAAATAATAGCTTTCTTCTCTGAATTATATTGGGACTATAAGCATTAAAGAGATTCTTGCTTGGAATTAGAACTTCTACACTCAAGCACAGTTTGTTTAAATGCTTAAGTGATATTGTGTGTGTGTGTGTGTGTGTGTGTGTGTGTGATTGAGAGAGAGTGTGAATGAGTGAGACAGAGATAGATTATGTTTTATTTTAGTTAGTCAGTTTTAGCCAAACTTGTATGTCTTTCTTTGTTCAGATGTTTGCTTTACATTTGAAGTTCAGATGCTGCCATGCTGTTTTTGTTCACCTATTTATTTGTCACACTTGGAGGCAGATGCCTCCACAAAAACAAGAGTTTTTGTTTTCTTCCAGGTCCACGGAGGTTCTCCAAATTATGGTGAGGATCTGAAGGTCTGTGGTTTCAGTTCATATCTGGTTGAAACAAGGACATGTCTGTTCTCTTTCTCTCCACATCTGTGCCTAACACAATCTGCTGTGCCTCTTCTCTATGGATGTGTTTTCCAGTAGCTAGATCCAGTACGGATGCAGAAAAATGACAGTCTGCTTGACATGACTGGAGATGTTGTGACCCCTCCTGTAATTGTCTAGCCTGAGTTGAACTTTGTACAGCTTTAATTGTCTGTTGCATGCTTTGATGGATTGATTTTGACGGTTTACTGATTTTAATTTGTGAGGTTCTAGGTTTATCATATTAATAAATTTCTTCTATTTTTTTTTTTGGGGGGGGGGCACTATTGTGATTTAAACTCTCATGTTGTCTTTGCAAACCTGGTAAGTAAGGCTCTTTTGCTTGTAGATGGAGGGAGGGAGATTTTCAGTCACAGGAGAGAGAGACTCAAAATAGAGAATTTCTGCTTAAAACCACAGGCTATTGTGTCTTGCCAACAGTAACACTGACATGTCTTGTAACTGGCACAATCAGGTTCTTGTTGGTAACATAGATACCAGAAAGTCCAGAAATTGAGAGGATGATATTCTTCTCAGTAACCTACACACTGGGGAATAACATACTATCATGCTCTTTTCTGCAATCCAGACACTAGAGAATGTGAAAGGTAATCTGTGATCATGCTCTCCTCATGAACCTGACATAGACACAGCAAAATACTGAAACTGACATGATCTTAGTTACTCTAATACATTCCAGTGAATTCTGTTACTGGGATAATTATGTTCTTCTTGGGAACCCTCATGTAGAGACTTAAGAGAGCACTGAAGAAGACATGAGCATGTTGTTTACCTTGGTAAATATTGCACTGGCACCAAGGAGTTCTTGGCATAAATCATGTTCTTCTCAGTAACTTTATGGACAGCACCGAAACTAACACAACAATGGACTTTTTCCCAGTAACTATAATTTATAAACTTAATTGACAAGTTGTTTTGTTGTGATGTGAATTATGGTGAAGAATGGCACAGTAAATGCACTTCATGGGACCATACCCCCAGGGTTGCTTTACCTTTCCTCAACACCTACAGCCCTTGCAGGCCTCTGTAACCATAGCTTCTAGACTATGGGTAACATTAACATATACAGTAACATTATTTCATGATTAAGGTATGGTGGGTAATCTCCAGCCGTACTTTCCTCGATGTCCTTTACTCTTATTATACCCACCATACCATGCAACTGTTTTAGCGTGGGTCAATGCAATGCACCATTTACCTCTACTGCAGCAAAAACTATATACTATATTTTGGCATATGTGTTAACTTTGCTCATAGAATGTCATATGAATCATGCATAATAGATCAGTTTTTCTTGTGTCATGTCATTGATTGATAAGAGCCTCAAGTCCCCGGAAGTTATGCAGAATGTGGAATTACACGTTAATTTAAAATAACAACAAAAAAATAATCTCTTGTGACAAGAAATGCATCTTACAATTTGCAGGAAAATGGTCTTCAGCTACAGCTTGTCTTCCGACAGCCAATGGCTTTCAAGTGATTTTGCCTGTTTTAAGACAGCCATGAAACATTAATTCGTCCCTTGACTGGTACTGGTCGTTAGGGAAAGCACACAGATGTGGCAGCTGACAAGGTCTACCACTCAGGCCTGTCTTCAGCAATGGTTAGCAGGTCCTGCACAGCACGACCAATCATTCTTTTACATTCATAAGCCATTTAGTCTTCCGACCACCATGACATCGACGTCCCTCCAAGATATCTTAAAGGACAGTCTTTGACAGAGTGCTGGCCAAATCACATGACCAAACCAGACCAGTTTACACCGTGTTGTGAGTAAGGGTTCCTGGTGTCGTACGAGTGTGGCAACATTGCTTCATACACAAAGTCATTGGTTCAATGCTCTTTTGTAAGAGATCTGGAGCAGCCTTTTCAGTTCTTGAATGCCTGGATTTTCATTTCCGTATCAGCAAATAAAATAAAATAAACATATGATTTATTAAGCACATGATCACACTCACAAAGGAGATGCTCTCAGTGCTTGAGACAAAAACAAGACATGGATAGCATATGAAAAATGGAGGAGTCCATGTTTTACACCTGTAAAGCAGAATCAGTACTAAAAGAGACTTGTCCAGCCTAGTCATTGCCACTGTTCCTGTTGTGGAGATGCTGTCTTTGGAGAGCATGGCTCCCAAGTACTTAAAGCTGTTTACCATTTTGAGCTGTACTTTGTTCATGTAGATATCTGCTTTGCGAGTGACCATGCCCTTGCTCATCAGTGCTGGTCTCCATTTTATATGAGTTCAAACCGTGTCAGTCTGTTGGTAAGATTTTGTAGTTCACTGCTGGTGCCTGCTATCAGATTAATGTTGTCTGTGTGTATGTTGCAAATGAGGGAAATCGCAGTGTGATGGTTGTGGAAGGTTTCGGGCATGATGCCGTCTAAAATGTTAACGACCAGGTGATAGGGTACACCCTTGACAAATGCCCACTGTCGTTGAAAGAAAAAACAGTACTGCACTTGCTGAGCTATAATATTCAATGACTTGCACCAGACCCTCTAGCATTGTTTCCTTTGAAAGGGATATGACTGGCGACTGTGACTATTCTTTGCATGCTCAAACTCTTAGGCACAGAGCAGTGAGGGCCTTTGTTGTTTCCTCCCCACCCTGCTTCAGCAGGAATATTGTCTAAGTTAGCTGGTGACTTTCCTCCTTTCAGATTGTTTACCGCTCTGGTAGGTCTGAGGGTTCATTGGTCCTAATCTTATGGTTTTGAAGAATGTTAGCTTCTGTTTTCAATTTGAAGTTGTACAGGTCTTTGCAATATTCAGTCCCTCAGTTGACTACAGCAGTGCTTTGTGAAAAGGCAGTCACTGCTGGTTTTGATGACTGAGTTTTTCTGCTGACCTGTCTTGGTGAGAGTTCACTTTTTTCCTGTCAACCTGTACCATTCTTTTTTCTATGGTCTTGCATGGGCCCTTAAGCTAACTTAGATTCAAGTACAGAAACATACTTTATATCTCAAGAATATCTTAAGGTCATGTTAGGCATTAAGGTAAAGCCAATGGGATAGCTGGAAGAATTTATTCAGAATATCACTTGATATTTATGTCTTGGTTTTAACCCTCTTCTATTGCTTTATGTTTATAGAAGCTTACATCTTCAGAACACAAACAGGTTATTCCCATTTATGTTGCTTTGCACTGAGCTTAGCAGCCACCTGAAAGCAAAGGTACTACTAGTGTTAGCAAGATTAGCTTTTGTTATCTACATTTTAAAATTTGAAGTATAAAAGACTGGGCATGCGATTTGCGTGTACTTTCATGCATAAGTCAGACCTCAATAACTAGCTAAGAAATTCTCTACATGAGAAGTGTTAATTAAACCTTCAGATTTCAGAAATGTTCCTTTTTTATTTCATTAAGAGAAAGTTTGGGCTGTCCACTGTGCCAGTTATGGATGCCTAACCAGTCATTAGTACTAAGCTTACATGTTATTTTACTGATTCACTTTGGTTTAAAGGTTGTGCAGAAAACTCAGCAAAGGAAGCTGAATCGGCTGATTACATCAGTGAAACCAAAATGGCCTGCTGTCATTGTGCCGTTGTGTACTTCAGTTGGGTTTTTGACAGCATGATCCTGCAACAGTGCTTAAAGGATTGGCCATGCATTCTGGTGCTCAATGTGTACAGAGGTTCACCATGTAGCAGATGGGTATCTTAAGAATAGTCAAGCATTGTTAGTTCATGCAATAGAAATGAATCAGTTTCAAGGAACTATAGTGTCTGCCCATGGTAACATTACACAAAACATCAACACATGATAGAAAAATAAAAAAATTTATATCCAATTCTACATGTAGTTCTCCATTTGAAATCATGTAAGCTGACACTTATGGTTTTTAAAAATCTGAGTGCATATTGTCACTCAAAATAGGAAAACAACCCTGCTTTTTACACACAACAATGGTAGATAAATCCATTGTTTAGTTTGTGAAATGAAAAAATAATTTGGTCAGTTGTTACTTGACGTGGTTTATTCTTAGAAAAATGCCAACAAAACAAAGCTTAGCAATTTTTGTTCCAAGCTTCTCCAATTTTCTGGACCGCTGGTATTTGTGACAAATCTCAGGAAATGGTCTTCAATTCTGCTGGCATTATTTGAGTCTTTAAATGTTGTACTAGCCACAAACTCCTAGCTCTTTTACTAGCATATTTTGATGTTGTACCCAGGTGTGCTTATTAGAAACAAATTATTTTTAAAATAGCATTAATGCAATTAGAAACATTAATTATAGCTGCAACTGATATTTAATTAAGCAATGAGTTTGTGATGACAGCCTTTCCCCAACTAAACATCATGAACAGTGATGCAACACTTATTTTCAAGGTATCAGCCACTGATGCAACACTTGCTGAAATAGTTTTTCTTACAAAACCTATCTCAATGCACATTTTTCCATTTACAGTCAAGTTCACTGGCTCTCAAATTTCACCATATGGGTCACAAAACTACAGCTTTATGAAGCCTATTGTTTTATCTACTAATCCACTCGCCTGTCTTCCTCTGCCAGACTCTAAATCTTTATTGTTATCCTATGTTTCTTCTACATTTGTCTTTGGGCGAGGTGTACCCACTGATCACCAAGCTAACATACACTATTAAATGTTGTGGTCGGTACAGCACAAAATGTGGGACCACTAGCACCCATCAAGTGCAAAGCCTGGTCTAAGGGGAGAGAACCCAGTTGAGTTGACATTCAGGGTAATATTTCCAAATTGTCACCTGCTTCTTGCACAAATAGTCAACCGCACATGCTCATTCTTGTTTAGACTACAGTAACACAGAATTTAGAGCGAACGATAAATTTTATAAAAAGCTGTGAATGTTAATTTGAACTGCAGCTGTAACATGCAAGGATTACGTATTTCTCATATGAACCTAACACAAGCTCTCAATCTGAGCCTTGTCATTCTTGCCACTAAATAAGGATAAAACACACAGATGTGACTGACTGCTGAACTGTCTTTAATCATCCAAAATGATCACAGCAAATTCACAACAGCAGACCGGCGAGTAATTTACTTCAGCTTCTTTTTGGGCCGGATGTTGCTGGTGTGACCACATTTGCGTTTGCGGCAGTTAGTGGCTCTAGGATGGAGGCGGGCATAGCACCTGTGAACAGTTAAAAACTCAATTATTGTAAATGCTCATCTGGTTACCATATCACAAGGTGGAATATAAAAAGGAAGTTTTCTCAATTATTCTCAAACACCATTTTGACCCCACCCCTAAGTGGGTTACCAGCATTTTGAAGCTGACAACTCCAAATATGAGTGTTAAGATAAAATGTATGGAAAACTAAAAAATTATAGATCCTTTCCCCAAAAGCAGGTTTGGGAATTCCATTCTATGAACCTTTACAAAAGCTTAAAAAGAGCTCGGCCTGAAGATCTGCATTTCAAAGACGTGCACGGCTATCATATTCTTAAGCACAGCAAGATCTACAAAACATAAAGAAATAAGCATAAGTCAGCATATACAAATGGCACGGTTACAAAGATGATACATACTTGCGACAGATCATCTTGTCACAGTTATACTTTGATGCCAAAATACGAAGACTGGGCTCAATGATGCCACCACGAAGGCGCAACACCAAGTGAAGGGTTGACTCTGAAAAAGATGACTTTCCAGTTATCTACAGCATTTTCAATTCTGATCATTATGAACAAACCAATCATTATAGTTAACTTAAATATAGAGCCATATGGGTAGGGGCACAGCACTTTATGAAGAAGACATAGTCAATAAGTTGACTGATCGCTAGGGGCTAGGGTTTTGTCCTGAAGATGGTATCCAGCATTAGGCGTTGATGGGTTATGGCACAAAGTTTCTAATACAGAATGAAAGCACACACTGGAACTTCTTTCTGGATCCTGTGCAAAATGCATCTCTGAATAACATTACAGGTTTAACTTTTAAACATTTACCTTTCTGAATGTTGTAGTCAGAAAGAGTACGTCCATCCTCCAACTGTTTGCCAGCAAAAATCAAACGCTGCTGATCTGGGGGAATTCCTGGGAAAAAGAAAAGCAGAAGGGTATCATAAGCCATTTAACTTCAATGGTGGTGTGTGGTATTTTAAACTAATTTGGCAAAGTACTGACTTTCTCAGCACTATACTTCCAGGCGACAAAAAGCATCATACATACCCTCCTTGTCTTGAATCTTGGCCTTCACATTTTCGATGGTGTCTGAAGGTTCAACTTCTAGGGTAATAGTTTTACCCGTCAAAGTTTTTACGAATATCTGCATGATTGCAGTTTCTGAAACAGAACGAATAATATGAACCAGCAACGTTTTCACGCGTTGGAATTCTTGAAACTCGTCAAAATATGTGAGATTTTACTGAATAAATGCGTTCACAGTATAAAGAAACTCGCTGAGATAGGGTTGTGCAGGGCATAGAACGTGTAATTACACTGTTAAAACATAGCGAAAATACAACATAAGATTGTGAACTTGATGTGCGTGACTTCCAAAGAAAATGCTATTTAGAGTAACGAAATTAGTCCGAAGAAAAAATAAAATAAAAACCAACAATTATGATAGTAATGAGTAACAATTATATAACAAACTAATGACAATACTTGTTAAAATAACATAAAATACAAAGAAACAAATACTATTCTATTTTACATGTGGAAACGTACAGTGCTTACCGTGAAGAAGAACAGGAAGGGGTTTACAATTTCTAGCCAAGGGGTTCTCAACTTCCGGTATCCTCGCGCAGCGAGTCACACAGAGTCTCTCGCACGCTGAGCTGACCTATGACCCTCCACACCATTTCATTCTACTTTGAGGCTGGAGTTCTTTGGCACGTTCTGATTGGACGAATTAGCGCAGCTCGTGAAATTTGATTGGATTATCCAGATCAAACACCGTGTGCCTGAGAAAAAAGTGTGCGTCTGTCTCGTGTATTGATGTGCGGGCCACATTGATCAGACTGAGGGATATTTGGAGCAAATTCTTGGGAAACAGTTTTACACTGCCAGACGTTTAGATGTCAGACGCATGGAGGATTCCTAGCAGACTAAAACGTCGGATGCGGTCATGAATTTGAGACCAGCATGTTTCGCGCTGGTCTGGATGTGTGCGGTTCTAATCCGTAAGTAAACAATTTTGTTTTGACTCACGACCCTCCATCTACTTTACTTGAGTCGAGACTATTATTGAAAGGTTGACACATTTTGCACTCGCAGCATTGTTTTTCACTTCATTCTCAACATCAAAGAGCCTGATAATTGAATATGCAGGTAGGTAAACGCAGAGTGCCTGTCAGCAAGAAATCCTCCCCTCCTGCACAGATGCGAAGATGCTGCAGTTTGTAAACACCCACTCAGGACAAGCTTAGATTTAAAGTTGAAGATTAAGAATATACGTTTTAGACCTTTTTTGTGCTGTCGTTTGCCTAGAAACACGAGAACCGTATGAAGGCAGGCCACGTTTAAAGGAATGTGTAACAGTGATACTGATAGGTGGTTGCCGAGCAGACGACAGGTTACGCTGCTGAGGTCCGTTTCAGTCTCGTGGAGTGCTGCAGCTTGCCGGGTTTGTTTCAGTGGCACCGTAGTTCCTCTTACATTGCAGTCAGACAAATTGAAGACAATCAGACAGATCATTAAGTTGTCAGTAAATTCGGAAGCACGAGAAATGATTTGTGTTGCACATTTACAGGCGTTACTAGTGGAGTGCGCTTGCATTACCCACCAGGGTGTCTTTGGCATTCTCTCACTGACTTTGATCAGCTGTACATCTGCACTTTCAAACGCGAACAGACTTATTTAGAGAAATTGTAGCAGCATAAGTTTTTATTAATGTTTGTAATTTATACCATGATCAGGTTCTTAGGAGTTTTCGCGATGCCATCAGAAGAAACTTGTTGAAGTGCCTTATAAACTTTCAGGGAAAAAAACTCCTTTACCATCCTCAAATAAAAGCAGTTCTCGTGTAGGATAAAATCAAAGAAATAAATTTCTATGGCTCAGCTGCCTTTTTTGAGCCTTTCAACCAGTTGGTTTTTTATGATTAGGCACGAGAAATACTTTTGCATCTAATATAGCTTTTTCTACCACAAAATATATTTATACTTATAAACAAAATGAATGTGCAAAGAGCAGTTTTCACAAGTATAGCCTAATAAAGCTTTCACTCTGGGAAGCGTGGCTTTTTTTAAGTTTGCAACTGCAGAGAAATATGTTGCTATCCCTATGTGCCAGTCAGTCTGAAGCTATATCAAATGGCATAGCAAATATGCTCTTTATTATAGTTGAGCCTGTGCGGAATAACATGCAGATGTTTGTCTACTGGGAAGGCGATGTTACGACTAAACTAAAGTGCTTGTAGACATAAGTATCTTATCTGTGAGGAGCAGGTTCTCCTGTCATTCCCTTAAAAACATTTTTGTGGTTTCCGATCAAAGTCTGTGCCAGAGCACTTTGTAACCTCTATCCACGTGTTCGAATAATTAAGTTTAGCCTCGCAAAAGGCTAACATTATTGGGAACTATCAACTTAGCTCATGGGAATTAATGCCACACACAACATTTTATTGATTAGCTATGTTTGGAATAATATTAATTTATTTCAGAGAGGATCCTATTTTCCTATATATCGTTATAAAACTTACACTGCAGCTGTTGATATTTTTTTAAAATAGATAAAACCTGTTTACGTGTTGTAAATTTGAACTATATCTGAGGAGGCTTGTGTTAAATGCTAGTGGAGTTAAAATTTAGGTGTGCTTTGCAAAAAACTTGCAATAGAGGAATTCTGTATCATGTTTGGTAGCCACATCTGAAACATCTTGGGAGGCAGGCTTGTTATACAGACATCAGGCATTGTTCACTGATTTGGAATCCACACTACATATGCTGTTAATTCAACCATTAGTTATTGAAGAGAGACTGAAAAACAGACATGGAGTTTTTCATTTTTACCAGTCACAGATGCAATGAATGATGAAGCTTTAAACCATGAAACTGGAAAGTGGTGATTAGTGAGCTGCTGATGCAGAAGAATAAAATAAACCTACAAATTTGCCCCTGGCTGCCAGAAGACACTATATAGGGGGTGGGGGGAACCTTGTGACCAGTAACAGATCACAAAAGTCAAGTGTGCTGGAAATCATATTACACAGATGACAACCAGTAATAACCATTCTTGGGACATTTTATGTGTTGCTTTGTAACTGTGGGTCACAAATGAAAATTGAAGTTGCAGGACAGTAGTTCAGCATGTTGTAAAATGTGTTTACTATGTTGATTTTGCTGCCCATCATATCTTACATTAGTTGTTAGTTGAAAACTTTATTGTATACTAGTCTGTTGTCTGTTTTTGTATGCTCATATGTCTTAGGCCACATGCTGATATGCTTTAGATGTATTCAAAGGTTCATTGGTCTCGTCATGTTTAATACTTTCTCGGTTTTGCACTGGGATTGTTCAAAGACTAGACCTTTTTTCATGTAGACTTAATTATGTGTGATGGTCAACCACTATATTATACTGAACAGAGGGTTAATGATATTTCCATTTTCACCTCTTTCTCTCTCTTTGTCTATATATATATATATGAGAGAGATGGAAGGGGTAGGATGTGTACTTGTTCAAATGTGCAAGAGGTATGTGGTATGTTTTGAGCACATACGTAGTTGGATTTGTGTGTGTGAGTTTTTTTTTTTCACCATTCCATTTCATATGCATGCTACACACAAGCAAGTCCCAGCTGTTTCCACAAAGTTGCTACTTTCATGAGTTACTCTTGTGAGCATTACATTGCTTTGTGATCAATCACTTTCTTTCAGTAAGTAAGATGGAGGATGCAGAAAAGCGGTCGTATTGTATGCACCGCTTGCTTGCGTGAGCTGTTGGGCGTACGCACCGACATCTAACTGCCCTGGTCGGCTAGCGCGTGTTGCCCACAGGCGGGCATGCTGGTGTTAATCTAACAAGCTGCGGTAATCGAGTGAAGAGAGTGAGTGGTCTGTGTCGCCAGGGAGTGCGGTGGGCTAAGATTTTGCAGGCTGGCCTGGATTCTCGACACATCGCCGCAAGCCGGCTACCGGAGCAAGAACCTTGCCAGCCTCGTCGATATTCCAAGTGGACATGGGCGGCCTTGGGCCAGGTAAAACAGACGACGCGCACGCGACCACGGCAAGATGTCCGAGACCACAGGACTGTCGTCACTTACTTGAGGCTGCATCGAACCCTTTTGTGTCTTGTATATGGTTCTAATTTTGTCTCCCTCGAACTCAAAAGTCGCATACCTTATTAAACTTCAAAAGTACAGTCTGGTGCTTAGAGCTATAAAACGGGGACCATTTCACTACTTCGTTTTCAGCAACGGCTACCTAACCGTTCTTGCACTCGGTACAAGCTGTCTGTGCTGTGTTTTTCTTTCCATGCTCCTGCCCTGGCTGCTTCTCTGAACGTTTCTTCCCCGACATTCCAGCCAGACCTCCGCTCTTCGTCTGATGACCGTCTGCTAACTATCCCTGTCACCAGAGCCCCATAATTATGGTCACACGATTTTTAGTTGCTGTGCTGCAAACTAGTGGAACTCTCTCTCCCCTTCCATCTTCGCCACCTGCCCACCATCGAATCCTTTAAACGTGCACTAAGCACACATCTGTTCCAAGCTTCTACCAACAGTGCACACAATGCTAGTCCCTCTTCCAGCCCTTTCTTTCACTTTTTTTTTTTGTTCGCCTATTGACTAGTCCGCCTTTTCGTCTTCCTCTGCAGATTCACGAAACTCTAAATCTTTACAGTTTGTTCCTTGATTCCTCTTTGTGTTCTTTTTCCTGTTTGTCTTTGATTGCTTAGCTGCACGGTTGTTTATCCTTTCGTCTATTATATACTGCCCTCGTCTCAAGAAAGCATACTTTTTCGTAAGCGTGATTATGTGCTATAAAAATTACACGTTTTAAATTATTATTATTATTAATTGTTTTTAGTGCGCAAAGGCTTTTGCCGGTATGGTCCTTGCGGGTAGAGAAATGGAAAGTAAGGTAAGTGAAGGGGTTGGAGGTGCGGAGCTGTCGCCGCGCTGTCTACGGCACTTCTTGAACATTGGTCATGCGGCACCTGGTACCTAGACGGATCTCCCGAACTACGAAATGTTTCGGTTGACAGACTGATAGCTACGCTTGCTCCTTCCATCATGAGATTAGTGTGTGGCCCGTCTCCAATCGATGGCATCGAGCGCAATCGGGTAGGGGAGAGCCGGGAGTGAAGCGTTACAAGGCGAACCGCGCTATAGGTGCATAGCCAACAGCGTGGGGTGGGGGTGGGGGTGGGGGTCATATTGAACAGGTTGCGAAAAGCATCAACCAGTTCCATACAGAGAATTAAAAGTCATGGTGTCGTAAAGTCACATGTGTGCTCAAGCACTCGCGCGAACACGTCACTGCGATCAAAATGATCCGCTCTTGACATTTCTATTGATGCAAAAAAAACAAAAAAAAAACAAAAACAAGTAGCAAGATAATGAGATATACCGTGCAAGTGCTTTGAAGATTTATAACAGAAAAAGTATGCCTCACATTCCTCATTGATTTGTTCGCTGCCTAATGCTTTAATGTGGTTAGAAAGCCTAACTCAGTTTTCAGTGTAAGGGATGGGGCTGTATTTTTTTTTTTTAAATGTGGCTACAAAATCACCACAGTCGATTAATTCACGAAGTGTGCCATGAACCACATTTGCTTAAAATGTTACCACGTCGTACGTTTGCTTCTTTCCTCCGTTGCACCTCCATCCCCGACCGCCTCTGCCTTTTCAGAGCAATTCACATTCTTTCATTTCATCGTGCTCCACCACAAATTCCCACGTCATTGGGGGACTGAATCGATTACGGTGAGCCGTGCTCATTACAGACTCGTTAAAATGAGCGTTGGGTGCGAATTACGTGTAGGAAAATTAATCACACTTACACGGTCGGTTGAGTCATACCGTCAGATCAATGGACACGGCGCGCAACTGACATTAACTTGCCGTTTAGTTTGGTAACTGTTACTGATGTCAGCATGGTACTTAGTCTTGTAGTTCTTCCTGCTATGATCATTGTATTTAGTCTTGTTATTGATGTCAACATGATATTTTAGTCTCTCAATGGTTACTGATGTCAACACGGTAGTTTAGTCGTGTAACCAAAACTGATATGAACGTCGTAGAGTCTTCTGCATCTGTTGTCCCTGATAAATTATGCCGCTGGTTCTTGGGTTAAGATAATTACACATTGAAGTCCGGCACGAGAAATCACGCTGTCCAAGGGATCAGATGCTATTTTGAGCATCGTGTCCGCTTGTCGTTGGACCAACGAGGTCATGGGATAAAGGTCACAGTGCCAAGGCCATGGATTTCAGCCTCCAGCCCCACCAAGCGGTCACCTGCTGGGCAAACCTGAGTATCTGTGGATTGCGCACGCGCATTTTATGTCATTTTTCTTTTAAAGACCAACCTGAATGGTTTGCGTTTTTTGCAGGCATCGGTAGATATAGGCGACATAAACCTAACCTGTAAATTTCAGCCCCCCCAAACTAATCCGTTAATTCATTATCTGCTACGATACGCACCTGCGATGAACAAGCACCGCTGACAGTGTACTACGTCACACTAGTTCACCATTCACAACATTCACAACCATTCAGGTTGGTCTTTAAACACCGACACCGTTCATCTGATCAAGTAGGAATGTGCTTCTACCATAACGGCGATGTCGCTTGGTGGTATTGTGGGTAGGATGTGTGCTGGGGGAGTGGAACTTTTTTTTAAAAGGTGTTTGCCTTCTCGATCCACGTGCGTCCTTATTAAAAACGCCGCCTGTTTTGTAGGTAGTTTGCAGCGCCTGCTATACCGAGACGAAGGGGGAGTAGACGTCCGCCATCAGAAGATCGCTTGCATCCCCCCTCATCCTCTCACGCATTGTTACACGGCTAGAGTCCCAACTGCCTGTCACAGAGAGCCACAACCGGAAAACGTATCCTCGTCGCCACTTTGTTCCCCGCTGTCCGTGACCCTCGGGCCTTTCACCCCTCCCCCGGTCGATGAAGCTTTTATTTCAGCGGCCGTCGCCACGGCATGTTTGCCTTACTAATTTGCCGTTGATGTCTCCCAGAGTGTGTAAAATAATGAACAACCTGGGGGGAAAGAGTGTAACTGCCCACTGAGTCACGTCTATCGATTTGTTGACAGTGGACACGGTTGAACGCCGCGCCCAGGCAGTTTTGCAGCACGGAGTGGGCACGTGCAGCATGCTGAGTCGTGCTGGGCAGGTGGTCACAAGCCGCGGACGGAGGGTGGGGGCTGTCGGAAGGGGTAGAAATAGTTCAGCTTGTCGTCTGCATATAGGGGGCGAAAGAAACAAATTCACGAAAATGTAGGTGACAAATAAAAAAAAACCCCAAACAAACCGAGAGTTTCTTTAATTTTTTTTCAGTTCTAAGCCTCTACGTTATGAATAATGTATGCATTTTTATACTGTGATGTAGCGTTGTCTTGGTGACGTGAAAGGCCTTAATTAGTGATTGACAACTCACGTTGGGCGAAAGTTGTGGAGGCTTGCATGGTATTAATTCTCCTCTTCGCGTCCCATATACGGGCCGAGCGGGGAATCGACCCCAGACAGCGCAGCACAACGTTTGACCCATCAAGTTTTTTCCAAACTAATTTAATAATAATAACAATAATAATGAGGATTTATATGGCGCCTTTACAAAGATTTGCTCAAAGCGCTTTGCATAAATCATCAACAATCATGCACCCATATTCGCACATAACAGGCACGCTCACTTCTACAACATTCTCTCATACACAAAGTAAATTACAGACACACATTATGCACGTGAAGTCGCAGTTCTGAAACGATGCGTCTTATGTTTAGACTTAAGGAGGTAAAAGAATCAGTGTCGAAGGCTGATGGTAATCCGTTCCAAGTTGATGGGGCTTGGTAGGAGAAACACCTCTGTCCATACATCTTTGTCTTAGCTAGTGGGACTTCAGAAGCTTGGTGTCAGAAGATGAGGGAAGTCGTGCGGAGGTATAGATGGGAGTAAGTTCGGAGAGGTACCGAAGACCAGTGCCAGAAACTAATTTAGACAATACAAGAAAGCAAAAATAATGCTTTTGGGTTCAATGAACATGAATTATGCATGATGTAATGGCTTGTAATCTCAACCCCTCACCAAAAAATGGAAGAAAGTAATAAGTTGAAAAAGTAATATTGTTTATTGCGCCGCATCAGTTCATGGCATGGTAGGTGAGATTGGAACCCTTAGATTCTCTGGTGACAAGCCCTTTTCCCATGCGCCATCGAAGTCAGGTTTTGATGTTTGATGACCAAAGTTCAGTTGTACATGTCTAAACCCTAAACGTGTTTTTATAAAACTGCACCAGTGTGTCTTTGTAGCTCGGGAGTCTTCTGCAAAAGCTCAACGGCTGTCGATCATTCTACGGAATGTCTTACTGTTATGTCTGATAACAGTGACGAAAGCTTCGGAGCTAAGCATTCTAGCAAACGCACTTTTGTTGAAGCTTTCATTTGACCACAGGTGGTGTTCGTCGAAGCACCTGTGACAAAGACTCCGGTTACGTGATCCAGGATTTCGCGAGCGATCAGCCAAATCCGGGTTCGTCATGGTTGATCTGCATCACGTTGATTGAATTCTCGCTGTGAATGCAGACGTTTTGTTTCAACACAGGTGACAGCACGACCTCACATTTCTGTTTGGCTCCTGACTGGGTAACATGGTCCATTTTCTGCCATGCACAGTTCGTATATCCAGAGTAATACATACCAAGCAGATTCTTTTTTGTGTGCACCACAGACGTCTATGCCTACGATCTCGAGGCAAGCACGTGACCTTTTTGAGACTTCTGACGAGAGCAAAGGGAGAGACAACTATCCACCCGTGAACATTTGTGAGTGGCAGTCAGGTAATGTAACTATGTAAAGTGGGAAGACAATCCATAAAGGACCGGCTGAAGGAAGGATAACGGCCCTTAGTTGGAAGCAAACAACATTATCACCGAGCTGTGTTTGCTCTCCAACGTTCTCTTTCTCTTGCTCACACTCGGGCGAGGGTGATCAAACGAGAGTGTGGCACAAACTGCCAGAAGTACCGCGATTAACTCTGTTGCTGCTGACCTTGAGAATGTATCCCATTCCCGGAGGTGCTGATTTCGATTGATGGTGTTGATGTCGCTTGGGCAAGAGGAGCAGACGAGAGTGTGTGCGCCTGCTGGGCCACGGTGAGGTCTGCCGTCTCTCCCACCCCACCCCCTTTAGCACCATGCCCGGATGTTGCAGGAGAGCTCCATGGGAGAGAGCACTCTTGGCGGCGTCCAGATCGTGCTGAAGGAGGCGGCCGAATGTTATGACACGATTGACCGGTGCGTCGCGGATCAATAAGCAATTAGACACAGGCAGTTTGCTATGCGCCCAGCTGCAGAGAAACGGTCTTTTATGGGACCGGCAGAAGTTTGTGGTGGCTTCGGTCCACGTCGGAGCGAAGCTTTGTGGCGCAGAGGACAGGCCATTGTGGCTGCTGGCACCATTGTGAATGCTTGTCATACGGAGAACGATGATGTTGTCCGGTGCCGAATGTTGGCGCTAGTATATGCCGTTTGTCGCCTGTCTTTTATTGCCGTTTCACCGCTTTTGCAGAAATTGAAAAAGCGAAAAGAGAGAGAGAGGGAGAGAAAAAAAACCCCACAACGACAACCTTTCAATGTTGCAGGGGGACATATTCTGTGGGAAGCGCAGTTGCCTGGCTATTGGGATGTCTTTTTAAAATATTTTGTGCTCTTGCGCTTTTTTCCCCCTGTCGTGCGTGCAATATTTTCTCGAACGTTGAACATGAATCATTTTTTATTTTGCTCCTTTTTATGCCATAAAACTCTCCAGCCCTCGCTGTTTCGCATTGCCGTAAGTATGAAAACGCTGAGAATGCCTGCAGCTGCCTTCGGTCAGCTTCATTTCTTTCAATAACTTGAAGGAAAGGCGTTTGATGCTCTTTGTCTGACCCGGTCGCAGTGGCTTTCATTGGTGTGCGTCACAGTTTAGGTTACAGCATAATGCAGCATAGTCCCCTAACCCCCCCCCCCACTTTTCAGACCAAGATTTCAGACTAGGGGCGTATGATGTTTGTAAATCTCACCCGATAATCATTTGCGGAATCATTAAATGTCGCTACTTTAAACATCGAAAAGACATTTGATGTTCAGATGTGTTTGATTTCCGAGTTAAATGTTTTAAGCAAAAAATATGTATTAACTGCACTAACAAAGTTTAGTTTATGAAGTTATTGAAAGACAGCTTTTAGGGCTGCAGTGGTACGTTGTATTCCGGTCTCTCTCTCTCACACACATACAAACAAGCATATAAGTCTTTCTGATGTAATAATTCAAGGCCTGAAGCTGGAGCCACTGCAGCACCGTGGCGGTGTTGGGAAAAGCGATGACCCAAGAAAAGGAAGAAAGAAGTGGGGAAGTGTAAGAGTCACGAGACATAGCCTTCTGACCTGCACCTGGTGTAAGATATGAGACGTATCGCCTTCATCTTCTACACCACAAAACCGGAATCGATGAGACCCCACCACCTATTTCTAAACACAACAGAACTTGGAGGACTGTCCAAACTCCTCTACAGCATCACGACTTCTTCACTTCTTGACCCTGAGCCATTCCACGAAAGGGAGGTAGCATCTCCCTCCACCAGCAAACGACAGACCGGCGTGTTCGCCTCTGGAATGGAGAGGGCAAAGTTTAAACGCTCGTCAGCACCAGAGCCAATAAAGTTTCGATGTCTACACGGTTTGCCATCTTTCCAGTACCCAATCCCCATGAGATGCAAACCGAGAAGGAATCGCCGACACTAGCAGCAGAAAACAGTGTGAATGATTTTGCCTCCGACAGTCAATACACGTATACCAAAGGCACGCTGTTCGATAAACGTGTTATGTTACGACTAGCACCAGATACTATTTTCGCTATTTGAAACAACATTCTTACACTAAAAAGGCTTCCCTGATATTTGATACTCGCGTGTTTGAAAGAGAGAAGGAGGGGAGAGAATAGAGAGAGAGAGAGACCGGAGTAAAACGCGCCATGAATTCTAGTTTGCAGCCTTAAAAATTCTTTCATGGACTTTAGAAGTTAAACTTTGGGTCCAACCGTATGTGCTTTTGTAAACGAGATATTGAATGTCACATGAAATGTCACTACGCATGTTTGCAAAGGTAAAAAAGAAAAAGAAGAAAAGAGAAAGAAAAATACCGATGACTGCTTTATTCTCTGTGAGGTTGCTGGCAGTTTCGAGATTGATTTCAAGTTTCTCCGTTCAGTCGCTTGCAGAGATCCCGTGCACGTGCTTAAAGACGCTGCTGTCGGCAAACCTTTATCACACTGTTATACTAGATGAAAAATTCACGGGTTGTGTGGAAATTCTGCCTTAAAAAAGACGATTTCAATTAAAGTTCCGTCGGTCTGCGCAGTGAAATGGCCAGAGAGTTGCAAGTCGTGGTGCTTTGTAGGGCGTGTCACACAGCGGCCATTTGCCTTCGTGAAATCGAAGCATCCTTTGTTTTTGGACTATTTTTAGGAGGAGGAAGGGGAGGAAAGGTGGGTGGATAGACTCAAGGACTTGGTAATTTTCTTTCGGAATTACCAGCACAGCAGGCGGCGAATAGGATTGTTAATTCGTTTGGCTTTAAAACTTGAGCAGGTTTTTGCCCCTCTCACCCAACCCCCCCCCTCCCGTCTCATAGCTCCACATTGGCCAATAGGCTTGCTATCAGTAGATAAATGCTGGGGTTGCGGAAGGAAGATCGCCATGGCGCCGGGTCCTCAGCCAACGGCAAGGAAGAGAGCCTGCAGTCGCCGGGACTAGCGTTCGATGAGCCCTGATGAGAGACGCCATGCTGCTGTCGTAGGGGTCGGCGTTTGAGTAATTCCTTCATCAGACATCGATACATCGGCTCGACCCCCCACCTGCTACCACACACACACACACACCACTTTCCTCAAGCCATCCCTCTAAAAACAAAAGGGTCGTTGGCAGTATCAGAAAATTGAGTCCGTGTGTTGGTTGGTGTCTTTATGTGAATAGGTCGAGAAAAGTGCCTGCGTGCGTGCGTGCGTGTCCTGGCAATGCTTATGCTTTCATATTTTTTTCATGAAACGACGGTAATGGAATGCGGTCATGTACTTTTTGTTCAGATCATATATCTGTCTGAAAGGATGTCTAAAGGGACATTTCGTCTTGGAAGACGATTTGTGAAGATAAGGCCCTGAAAGATGGGCGAAAGGTACAGCTTTGCACCAAGTCTTTCGCAGTTTCTGTCACATCACTCACTGAACACATAATATGTTTATGTGCACTTAAAAACGCGGCGTGTCTGTGGTGGCGAATTGTTTACAGCAAGGCTCGGCGCTGTCTTAAAAACCCTCAGCTGGAGTGCGACTAAATCTTGATGCCGCTGACTTCGACTCGTTACAACTCAACTCATTAATTTGCAAATGTCGCGAACTGCCTCCTCTGTCTTGTTCTTGTGTGAATAGATTTCAAACATAAAAAAGATCTCACCTATACCCACGGAGATATTAAAATGATGACATAGTGTTTTAGGACCGGATACAGATTGTTAATGTGATTCCAACGCTGCCATAACCGAAAGTCCGGAGGACGTATACATCATGATGAAGCTACGAATCGAACTCTTCCCCCGAACTTTTTTTGTTGCTGCTGATGTTTAAAGAATTATTTTCTTGTTCGTTTCTGTACCTTGAGTGAAAAATACTCACTCATTGAGGATAAGGGAAAAGGTTCTAACCCTTAGCAACAACTTAGCAAAGAAAACAAGCGATAGGGCTACTCAGCCCGAGTTGACTTTGTCCTGTAGTCGAGGGACGCTTGAGTATACCTGTTGTACGTATGCAAACGACGCAGATTTCACAAATTCAGTCTTTGACTAGCTTGAGATGGTCCAAAGAGCCATTCATCCAGGCTGAAAGCTTCCTTCCAACCAAGTAAATAGGCACCTGCTGTTTACCGAACCAGATGAGAGGTTGTCCCGCTCCTCTTGGATCTAGCCGACAAGGCTATCAAACATGCAGAGCACCTCATTAATGTCGGCAGCTCCTACAGTCCACCCCCTGCTACTCTTGTTAATGATGTGAGATTCATAACTCTACATCATCCTCAGTGGGGAGCCGGCGTCCTTTCATCTTGTAATTAGATGCAAGTGACCGGCGTGGCGTCACTGGTGCTGTGGACGAGGTCTGCAAAGTTTCCGTTGACAAGCAATTTTATTTTATTTTAAGTTATTGTATTGAACGTAGAGGAGTGGAAGACCTTCTCATGCCAGAACAACTTTCCGCAGCGCTTGTAAAGCGACTAGAGAACCCTAGGTGCTGCATCTTCACTTCCTCCCCCACCTCCCTTGCCCCCATCTACAACCTGGACACGTAAAGGGATTGAACTGAACTCAGGCTATTTTGGTTTTTAAATCAATGGAAAATTAATACCACTTGGGTTCGTAGATGGAGAGTTAAACTCTGATTTTTTAATTTTTTTCCTGCAAGTTTTCTAATTTAGTTTTGAGACTGGAAATGAAGATATTGAAACCGAAATGCAATTTTCTAGTTTGTTTTTCTAATCGAAAAATCAAAATGGCGCTTGCTGTCGAGCGTGATGAATTGTTGATGTTGATTCGTGGCTTTGTGCCAGGTTGTCTCCTAAGTGTCGACGATATAGCTGCCGAGCAGATTCCCCGGTCTGCGCATTCCGGTGGTCATTTATTGTGCATCGGTTCATTTATTGTGTAGCGTATGTCAGTTCCGGTTCAGTTGGTGTCATTTCTAGTGTATTGCCTGTCAGATTTGAAGAGTCTGGGTATTGACCGTATTCTTTGTTCTTTTTTTTTCGCTAATGTTCGTTACAAAAATTCCTCTCTGTTTTGTTACAGTTTGTTGTTTAAGGATCCGTAAATTGAAATTAATTGCCATTGTCCTCTCTTAACTTACCTGGGACCATAACCATAAACCACAGATGTGATGGTGTCTAGTTAGTTGGTGTCAGTATTAAGTCCCCGGCTCAGGCGCCTGTCTTCAAATAGTGAGGGTTGGCTGTTTTGGGGGTTCTCGGGCACGCACTTCTTTCTCCGCATGTAGCATCTGTTTACAAGGCTTGCTGCCTTGCCGTGATATCGCCTTACTTGCTTGCTCGGTGTTAAACACCAATTCCGCTTCCCTCCGGCTCGTGCCATCATCCTCCGTCTTTTAAAATAAGAGCACGTGCAAACATCTTAGAGAACAGATTATCACCACTGTCTTTGAAATTTGTGGAGTTCGAGGCAGAGGGACTTATGTCTATACCAAACTGTTGTTCTTTATATTCTTTATGTTTTAAAAAAGAAAGTGTTCTTTATTGCTTTTGTCTGAGAGAATCGTCCTCCACACCTACATCAACTCTCCCACTCCACAACCTCTGTACGTCCAGTAGCTCTCAAGGTCGTGAAGACCTGCAACGGTCGAGGCGGTGCAGTGTGGTGATCCATCAGCCGGGAGCTAAAACATCACCCGTTCTGAACTAGAACGCTTAGAACTTCCCCTCGTGTTCTGCGCCGGTCCTTCTTGCCTGTCAATACCGGAACCGAACCCACGGGGGGGGGGGGAGAGGAAGGGTTGTAGTACAGTTGGGAAGGACTTCTTTATCCTGGAATGGCTCGACGATCTCTCCGGAGAAGAGGGTGTTTTTTTTTTTCCTTAACGCTGTCGATATGTGCGGTGATGTAGGTAACAATGTAGTTTATGTGTCGTCATTGCGGCGACGACCCCCACTTTTCCCGTCCCTCCCTCCTCCATTAATGCCCCATGTCCGCGGAGAAGAAACTGGTTTGTGAATCAGATTGCAGGGCCCCTTCTTTACGACTGTCTTCCCATGTGAATCAGATAACAGGGCCCCACGCTCTGATCCCTCTTCTCATCGATTTTTCCTTCCCTTCCTCTTAGTTATTCTTTGTGCGTTAACGTTTCCTTTGATGATTTCCCGCTAATGATTTTTCCCCATTTCTCGCTCACCTCATGAAATAAATCTTTTTAATGACACGTTTTGTCCTGTAATTATATTCTGATTGAAGTGTCAGAAGATTGTTTAATATTCCTTTAGGTTCCTTTTTGCCTCATTTCTTTATGCTAAAGCTCGACACATAGCTGTTTAAAGAAACAACGTTAACTTCATTAGATACAAATCGACTTTCCTTCGCCTCTGTTGATCGGTGGGATAGACTGCTTTACCGGGCCTCCAAATTATAAAGAGCAACGAAAGACTTTTTTTCCCCTTTACCAGCTAGAAGCTATTTCTTCACATACAAATAAGCCAGCATTCCCTGTGCGCCCCACCCCGAGTTAAACTTCATTAAGACCAAGACTTTATGTGGTTGATCGTCTGTGCGCGGTGCAGCTGTGTAGAGTCGTATGTTTACTAACTTCGGGTCCCGTGTGATTAGTCAATAGAAGATGTGTACACAGCATGTGCATTGATGATGAACTTTACTTAATTAGTGTATCACGGGGTGGGGTTTAGTCACATAGGGCTGAGCACGACCACGTGACCACGCGCTCTGCTTGACTGGCCGCCATGAACGCATCTCAAAAGCGACATCCGGAACGTGTGCATATTAAAACAGAAGAAAAATGTGGCTCTCTTTCTTTTGTCATCCCCATTTTTCACTCGGGAGGGACTGGGTCCCTGGGCAGAGACAGAGTTCGTGACATATCTATGATATGTAGAAGAACATGGTAGTTTGTTAATACATATTTTTTTTCTTTTTTTGACGAAGAGCCATCTGGTGACAAGTTGACAGAGCTTGTACATATAATCCACCTGGCGATCGTTTCTGACGGCGACACCTGAATAGACGCCAAACCTGATGTCATCGTCGGGGAAGTGGTTGAGGGTGGATGGGCGGGGTGTTGAAGAAGGAGGACGGAGTTGGGAGGGCATTTCCTTGGACGGGTAAATGATAGACTGAAGAGTTGAGCGTCTCGTGGGACACCGTTGCTGCCGACCACTTGATGCAAGACCGTTACGGCCACATGCGCACAGCTGTATTGCCGGATGCATGCTAATCAATACACGGAAGAGGAGGAGAACACTAACTGCTCCCTGCGGGGAGGAGTAGTGAGTTGGAGTGGTCCAGCGGCACAGATGGCGCAGCGGTCGCGGGACTGGAAATCATGGCACTCGCGTTAATTAGCATAAAGGGCTTTTTTAACCGGGCAAATAGCAGCCACGTGTCAATATATTTGGCAATAACTGACCATGTTTGACAAATTAAAAAAACAGAAAACGTTAAAAACGCAATTACCTCTTTGAGGCATATGGCCGTTTAAAGATCGTTCCTAACCGGAAAAATGTGGACCAGATTTTGAGCATGTTTGGCAGAGTATATATGTATATACATAGAGCATGTATATATTTTATTTATATGTGTTTATATGTAGCACTCTAATAAAAAATTTTCCAAGGATCTTTAGAGAACACATGTTGGTTTTTTGTTTTGTTTTTCTTGCTGTAGGGATAGGGGGTTAACTGTGTGTTTTGTTATATATATAATTATTGTAGTTTTACGCCTGATTGGGGGTGGGGGGATAGGCGCTAGGGGAATGGAGGCTAGGAAAGTATGGGGGTCATGCACCGCAGCGTTGGTCGGGGGGGAGGGGTCAGCTAGGAAGGTGTGTGGGGGGTCATACACTAGCAGCATTGGAAGTAATTAAGACAGTAAGGATGTCATATACTGGTGTTCCTACGAATTACCTAGTAGGTATGCCTCTCTCTCTCTATATATATTATATTTAATATTATATATGTTGAGTTTTGTGTGTGTGCATATATATAGTTTGATGCTGTATAGGTTTTACATTGTTATGGTGATTGAGTTTTGAATCTCTTAGTACCATTGGGAGGGTGAAAACTAAAGTTTATTACATCCTAGAAGCGTTTTGAGTGTATGCAGGGATACAGAAGCTAAAGAAAAGTCACGCGAAACACTAGCAGCAGGGAGGGAATGAGTCAGCCAAGTGCCTGGCCTCACTCGAAAGCCGCAGAGGAATGTATACAAGTGCAGTGCCATGCGGCAGAGTCAACCTTTGGCTTGCAGCGAGATGGCCAAGCAACACCTAGCAAGCAAACAAGCAAGACGGTTTCCAGGTCACCTAGGCCCGTCTGGCAAACCATCGTTGAGGCAAGAACTGCCCGAGAAATGGTAGTTCATCTGTGTGAGACAAGAACTGCCCGAGAAATGGCAGTTCATTTGTGAGTGAGAAAATGTCAGGAGGTCGTAGCCGGCACCTGTTGCCACGCACGCGATGTCGCTAAGGGCTGCTTTTCGGAGGGCAGCAGTTCCCAAGGTCCGGCATGCCCTCGAGGCAACGGTGTCAAGGCGCGAGTTTATCCTCAGTTGATCACCAACACGTGGCTTTGAAAATGCAGCCGTTATCACGGCCTGCCACTCGTGAGACAAACTTGTCACAAGACTCATGGAGTGCACCGGGCGGTTACCGTTAACGTCTGCTGAAGTTTTCAAGAGAATGCAAATGGAGGAGAAATGCACTCTGAGGGGCTGGTTACCCCCGACAAATCACATCTATCGGCCGGTTGCTTTGAATCAATAGTGCTGGCTGCCCTTTGATGACGGCCGGGATCGCTCCGTTGATAGGCTTCTGTGCCTGGGACAGCCGCTGAGGGCGGGAATGGTGCAGATACATGAGACACGTCGGCAAGACTTGCCACAGTCTTTGGGCTTGTCGATAGTATACTGTTTTGGAAACAGTATTGATTCGTCCACGCCATCCACTAGACCTTTGCTTCTGTATGATATACTTCATTAGACTTTAGCTTTTATGTAGGTATACTTAACAAGACTTCAGCTTTAATACAATGCAGTTAAATAGACCACGGCCATCAAAAATGTAAACTAGTTTCGTGACCTAACGTTGGTCGGGGAGTGAGGTGTTAGAGTCTTCACTTATCTGCGGGCTGTACCATCTCCTGCTCCACACTTTCCCCAAACC
Source organism: Marisa cornuarietis (assembly GCA_004794655.1). NCBI lineage: Eukaryota > Metazoa > Mollusca > Gastropoda > Architaenioglossa > Ampullariidae > Marisa > Marisa cornuarietis. Next base: position 5,394,378 of record SMMW01000521.1, read on the forward strand.
CTGTGTAGAGCCAGGTACGAACTCTGCAGCCGAAGAATACACAGCGCCACATGGTTATCGAACCGTCGGGTACGTTGCTCAAATTACTTACCCCGTTCTTAAACGATCTGCTCAACTAGACCGTAGTTTCCATATGATGCACTGAACTAGATATTCGCTTGTATACGATACACGTAAATACCCCCATAATTTCTGTGCGAAATAGTCACTTAACCTTATTTTCTCTAAAGCTCCGTTAGTTCGACAGTAAACAGCTGCAGTAGGATATGAATTTGATAAAACACCAGGAGACAAATTTGATAGTAAATACAGAATATAATCTTGATAGTAGGGAAGTGTATAGTTCTTTATAACATTTGTCCGCGTTCACATTTATACAGGTGATGTTAATGAGGTACACCAAGTGCTTGCGGGCACGCAGAGAGGGCAAGGAGTCTGGCTGAAAAAAATAGGTCAGGCGTTGATCACTTTAGCGTTTCCTTTTCTGTCGCGTTTCTCATCAAACATCGATAGCTGACCATGAGGCGAGGACGGGCAGGCGGGGACGGGGTGGTGGGGGTGGCACTAGACCGCTTGAGCTAGGTGATGCTGGCAAAAGACCTCGCGACGGAGGAGCTTGCAGATGCCGCCAAGAGACCAGAGAGGCTGTGGATATTGGCAAGAAATATGTTGGCGACATGATGACAAGCGCGAGCCCAAATGTCAGCCGTGACGTCCGTCGTCGTATGGTGATGATCAGATCGATGATGCACTAGGTTTGGGGTACGCTGTTCGGAGCTATTTGGCAGAGTGTTACACAAGACATTAAGGAGCTAGGGTTTTATTTTTGGTAGTCCCTATGCTTGACCTCCTTCGAAAATCTTTTTGCTGTTTTATTGCGTCTGTCAGTAATATTGCAATTAATTATTTCATATTTCCGTCTTACTGTTTCATGCATTTTCAGTTCTTTAAAATGCAAATTGTTTTCAGACCCTTCCCCGTCCAACCCAAGTTAAAATTCTAGCGTGTTTTCAAACCCTCTGTTAAAAATTATGGCGTGTTTTCACATCCTCGAAATTGTTGGGGGTTTTATCCCCCAACTCCTCATCCCCTCAACGACAAAATACAGGGCGCCTGTTGGACCAGTTGTAATTAGAAGTAAGCACAGCAATATGTATATTCGAATATTTTTGTAACCTTTATCTTGTTTTTTGTATGTAAACATATCACTGGTGTTTGATCTTAATGACAAAATCTGACCTTTGATATATCTGTTAATTTACAGAATATGTATGCAATGAGACCTCGGACCTCAGTCTTTTTACATTTTCAGGCCCTTGGCGCCAAATCGTCTACACTTTTGGACCCCCTAGGCAGATTTACTCTTCGTGATTCGGAACACTTTTACATGATTTACGCACGTTTCAGCACGATGGGAAGCCCTTATTTTGTTACTGGAACGCTTTTATCGTTAAACATATTTTGCCCTTTTTAAAACGAGGAGTAGCTTTTAAAAAAAAGCCAGTCACATCGCTTGTTTATGCTGTCACTTTCGTAAATAAACAATTGTCAATGCCATTGTCATTCTTTCTGTCTTTCTCTCTTTCGAGGGGGAGGGGGTGTGAGAGAGTGATAGAGAGAGCACATGCACTGTTATTGGGCTGTGGTTTTGCTTGATTGCCTCGAAAGGGAATGTGCATCAATGGCATCACAGGCTGCTGGAGTAGCGTGTCAAATTCCAGGGCCTATTACGCCGGGCGGTAATCTTTCAAACCCCGTTGGCGGCGCCGCGCCGCAAAGCCCTCGATAGCCGCCCGTTGAAAGAGCGGTCCCGTCAACATAAAAGCTTTCTAGTGTTTCTCTATCTGTGGCAGCGCTGGCCACCTCACTGGGGCTTGATCTTCAGATGCCTGACATCCGGCACAACCGCTCTGCGGCAACTTCGGTGGTGGCGCCTCCCTGGGGGCAGTTCGTAGCGTCAGGCGAGCGAAGGTGACCGCTTTGTCGTGTCACGTGGCTTCTCCGCCTGTTTCAGCAGGCTGAAGAATTTTTTTTTCTGGGGGGTCGCGTCACAGGTGACCTCTCTTCCCTCCTGATGTTAATTGTACCCTTACCTCCGGTGACTGAAGTCAAGCATGGGGTTGCACATTGCCGGTGGGGTTTGGTTGCTGATCTTATTCTCTGAACGCGGCGTTTGCTGGCGTCCTGTTGCTATGCTTTTCTTGTCTGACATGCATTGTCCACCACGACTTATTTCCTACTGACGCCTGGCACTGTGTGTGTGTCGGGGTTGGGCAGTGGGGGAGGCGATTTGGCATGGCTTGGGTTTGGAGACGACACTGGACTTTCCCCGCGGTTGTCAGCATACTAACATCTCACAGCTACGCCATCGACACTTGAAATAACCGCTACAGTTCTCGGTCTGGTTGTTGGCTGCCAATTACCCCAACAACCCCTCTTTATCCTTGTTCCGGGAACTACGGCTCAAAAAAATAATAACTAAAAATTCTTTGAGACATCTTGATTACTCATCCATCTTTGACAACCATCTCCAATTAAACATGGCGGTACGAGATTCCACACTTCACGATGGCCAGCCACCAGTTTATTTTTTGTCCCTTGCTCCTGGCACTTGATGACCACGTGTTGGGCATGTGGCTTCTGGAGTCCCTGCCATCGATTGCTGACCGCAGTCTCCTGCTCAAACCTCTCGACCGTTGTATGGATTGCCCGAGCCACGGCCCCACCTTGGGCCACTCGCCTTCGTGACCCGCATTTTGGCTTCAGATTTGTAGTTGTTGTTATTGTTGTGACGTGTGTGGTGTACGTGTTGTTATTTGCTGTTATTGTCGCATTCGTTGCTTGTCCGTGCGCTGCATTGCACGGTTGTTGAAGATCCTGCGCGCACACATACACACATGCTCTCCACAGTTTTAGCCACGAGTTGACAGATTCGCACTGCCGATTTGTTTGTTTGTTTGTTAGGAAGTAATTAATGTCCCGCTCGACGTTCAGTTCTATCAGTGTTAAGACGATAAAACAGATGACATGCAAACGAAACGATATGGCGTGATTCGTCAGAGAAAAACAATCTAGAACCAACAAAAACTCAGTGAAATTGTGAAGGAGGGTAAGGGTGGGTGAACCGGGAGGGAAGGGATAGGGGAGGACGACCGGAAGTAGGTCAACGGCGACGTGATATCGGCCAGTCTGGACGTAGGCTGACGTGGCCTTCGGGTTGTTGTGACCAGGGAGGATATTGACGTATGTTAGTGGTGATGGTCAGCCACTCGCCTTTCTGACCAGACAGGCGTCTCATCAAGCTCGCTTTGCGCTAAGCGAGGGCTCTCTTGCCTCCTGCGCTTCCGCACAACGGAGCAAGGGGCTGTAACGTACACGCATTCCTGCCTGGGTCCTGCTGTCTCCTGCACACGCGCCCGTCTTCGGCAGCCTCCACAAAATATCCTCCCCCCCCCCCTCGCCCAACACCCGTTTCACTGGAGGAAACGCAGTTCTGGAAGTCCAGACACCGCTGATGCCTTTCAAAACACGATCGTCGCTGGTGACGCACGCACGCACACACGCATAAGCGCGCGCTTATGTGTGTGACTTTGAAATCTCGGGATGAGTGCTGCTTACTGTCTATTCGCTATGTGCGTGGTAGTCAACCATTGATCTGAAGCAGCGCACTTATATGCTGATAGACTCTCGAGGGGAAGAAATCCATTCCCAGCGTCCGTTGGCGTCCTCACTACGCGAAGATTCCCCAGTTTCACACACTTTCGACTTTTATTTTTCATTCGTCTGCGTACTTCACCTCGTGCTATTATGTGCTTCATGTTGACGCGATTATGTTTGTCAAGTACGCACAGTCTCTATATTTGTCTCGGAACAAATTTAGTTCCTCGGGCCAGTGGCGGAAACCCCATTTAACCAATGTGAATACGGTCTTTGAAGACTAGCGGATGTGACTGGACGGTGTTTTAAAGACACTGTTTAAGTTTAGGCTTAAGTGGCCTTCAGTTTGGCCCCCGGTAAGTCAAATTTCTTTTTTCCCCTCTCTCTTTTGCTACTTCTGTACTAGCCGTCCTTGCCAACATCCCACTCAAAAACCTCGCCGTCTGGATTTCTGGATCAAGCATGTCGATTGAGAGACGTGGCTGGATCTTGGACGCGATCATGATTGTGCAAGACGACCGCCATCGGGTTGACCGGAAGTAAGTCATAATCTCGGTCTTTGTCTCGGAGCAAAAAGTAACGTAACGGGGCCATTTGATGTCAAGGCTGCCTTTGAAGTTTGACGAGACTTACTGTGGACGCGATAGAAATGAATGACATACAGTTTAGGTTTAGGATTATGTTAAATGACCACTCCTCCGCTGCCCGAGTTAGTCAGATATGTTACTCTCCCCCTGTGCTGCTTCTCTCCCAGTCTCCCCGAAACACCTCCCACCCTTAAACCTCGCTGTCTGGATCTCTGGATTGAAGACATAATCTGGATCTTGATCCATTGCAGTAATTAGCTTTGTGCTTTTTTTTTTTGCAGTTTCGGTTTTGTCACCGTATCGGGGTGGGGGTGGGTGGGGGTGTCCCTGTTTCATTGATGCACACATGCTCACACGCACACAGCCGCGCTCTTCGTTTGCAAGAGTCAGATGGATTTTTGAAAAGATACCAAATACTGGCAAACACAAATCAACCTTTTCAGGAAATCATGGTTATTTTTGATCGTTGATGATGATATGATAATAACGACTGTGATGATGACAACGATAATGATAATGTGATGCTGTTTACCTCCCCTCGCCAACTACCCGCAGGACACTCAAGGCCTTGGGGGGATGAGACCTGTTTTCTCTTCTCAAGCAAAGTAAGAACGCAACACAGAAAATGTGTGTGTGTGTGTGTGTGTCGGGGAGGGGGGGTCATTAAAACGCGACAAGGAATAGCAGGCACCGCCCCTGTCCTCATCATCACACAACCCTATCAGCGTCAGCACTCGGCCATCTTGGTCGCTGGCATCATTATCTACGACAGGCAGTCACGCCGCAGCGTCAAGCGTTAACTCGCCGCGCGGCATAAAACGGCGGAGTTCGATGAGAAAGAGAAGAGCGGGCCATACCGACAGACGGGGGATGGCGAGGTGGCGAGATTAATGGCCTCGTTCTTTCTACATCTTCACCTGTTTTATTGCCAACATCAGTCCTCTTTCTTGGCCCATCTCTAGCTACCCCTACCCTCACCCCCAACATACCCCTCCACCTCCCACCGTGGCACGCGAAATTGGTTTTCTTATTTTTTTCCCTCCTTCGCTCTCCGCATCTTTCCTTTGGCTGCCAAGGGTCCTGGCACCTGCCCTTCTTTTGTGTCCGCCCTGTACCCAAACCATTCCTATTAATCCCCCCAACCCCCCACACCCCGTTCCCCGACTTAACCATCCATCCCACTTCCCACCCGCCAGAGCAGACCGGTCGGGGAGTCAGAGCTCAAGAAGACTCCTTTACGTCTGTGAACTGGCTGCCTTGTGAGCGGCCATTCTCTAGGTGTTTGGTCTGATGAGGGGATTTGAGCAATTGATTTTCCTGGGATGTGGTAAACGACTTTATTTGGTGGTATCGAACGTCGGGAGGGCTGTGCTCAAAGGCCTTCCTTGGAATTAGACAAGCCTTCAAGCCATCCGCGTTTTTCAGTGGCGCGGAGAGCATACTGCAGGGAGACCACTCTCTTTCCCCTCCCCACCCAATCTCCCCCTCCCCACCCCTTTGCTCCTCACCTCCAGGCGTCAGCAAGGAAGACGCGGGTCACGTGATCTTGTTTCACGGTCCAGTCTTTACGCCGACATCAGCGAGGTTTAGGGCGTGCACAGAACAGTGGCACTAGGGGAGGAAACTCATGTGTTACAGGGTCTTGATTTTCTGGAACCTTTTGACGGCGAGCAGGTGGTTCGTGGCCGCTAGGTGAGTGAGAGAGACGCCGCCATGTTTTGTGGTCAGGAAAACCTCCACAGCGATGACGCGTTCTTTCATCAAACCAGTTTTCATCAAGCCTTGACGACACATGCACGTGTTTTGACGCCACAATCGTCAGACGCTGTGCGTTGTCCCCCCCCCTCTTCTGGAGAAGGGCGGGCACTAGTCAAGGGGGGTACACCGATAACCTCTGACCTACCTAACGTGTCACATGTATCCGCAAGGGGCGCAAACAACTGGACCATGAATGAGATAATGATATCACGAGAGTACTAATTACTCCTTACACCAGTCAACATAGTTGTCAATAGTTGTGATTAGAGTCTCTTGACTAGTCCGCCTCCTCGTTTCCGCTGCAGATTTATGACACTCTCCATCCTTACTGTTTGTTCCCTGATTCCTATTTGAGTTTTATGTCTGTCTTTTATTACTTGTCTGCTCGGTTGTTTCTCCTTCCGTCCTTCGTAGTCTGTCCTTGTCTCGAGCACTGGAAGCATGTTCCTTCGTGAACGTGATTATGCGCTGTACGCTGTACACGTTTATTATTAGTAATAATTTGTTTCAGAAGCTGTTAGTCCAAATCATGCATATTCGAATGAAGCTTCTGTGCTCTTTTCTCATCTTGTTTCTACTTTCGAGTTCAAAACCCATCTCCTGATTAAAAAAAAAAAAAACCTTCCACAATCCAGCGAAGTCTTCCTCTCTCTCTTTCCTCACTTTGACATCTTTATGTGTGCCATGGTCTTATCCGTTTGCTATTGTGTTGTATTATTCACTGCCGTTTCGTTTGTAGTTTTTCGTCTACGGGGCATTGAGCCCGCCTCCACATGAGGAAATGCGATCTACAAATTAAGTTATTAATTATTTGTATATTTTGATACAACCCAATCACATAGCGGTATTCTACTCACTCGATAGTAAATTCGATTGGTGAATAATCTGTGGGGCTCTATGTAGGGTAAATACTCATCAGTGCTACTTTTTCTCGCTGTCTGTTGCAGCTGGGTCCCCTGGGCTACTGAAATCTATCGCCTCCAGAGGTGATTAGTTTGTCCTGACCTAATCACATGGCATACTATTTTTTATAACAACCTATTTGTAGGCGTGGACGTAGTTGATGTGATTGTGTCCCTGGCCATGATTACTTCCGGTCCTCCAATGTTGAGCAACAAGTCCGCGAATTGACAAAAATTAGAGACGAAAGCGAAGAAAACAAATACAACGAAGTAATAAATAGTAGTGAGATTAAACTTTTTAATTTATTTCTCCAGTAAGTATCCTTGTTATACCGTAACCTTAGTGTCAGTAAATGTTCTTTTATTTCTGTTTGAATTTACTTCCCGTGATTTGGATAGACACGGTGCACACGTAACACGTGTACATTTGAATTACTTTAAAGCATCTGTATTTTGTGTTCTATAAATATCGGCGCACACGTGACAAAAATCTCGTACCTCGAGTTTCTCCGTTGTTTTCTCACTTTTACCTCATGGTGTTGTTAGGACTGCGTTCAGAAATATCAGGAGAAAAAAGAATGTTTATGTGATGGTTCTTCGTATCGCTGACGTAGGAGTTCGCTCAGAAGCGATAAATAAAACCCGAGTGTCTGTAATCCAACCTTTCCTCACTAGAAATATCAGACAACACACTGAAGACAACAACGAAAAGGAGTCTTTAAAAAAACAACTGCTAGCGATATCGCAAATTGACATTGTCAACAGTCTTGGCTTTCAATTCTCTCTTTGTTTTCTAAACTTATTTTTTTATCCGTCAGGTCGGATGATCGGAACGCACTTTTGTCGGGAAGTTCGATAGTTGTTAGCAGGTTAACAGAGCACAGAGTTGTAATTAGTTTGTAGCAAAGTGCGTAGTGATTGAATTAAATTTAATTACATTTTATAAAAGCGGAGGTGGATTGACTTAAATTTGTACTTTGACAACACGGAATGCCGTATCCAAGGCGAGTGTGAAGCTTATGTCCAGAAAACTTTACCTAGTCACTGGAGCCGACATTTACCACGTGGAGAGATTGAAGGCCATGACGATTCTTTCCTCCATAATACAAGAGGGAACTGCGAGGTCTTGTGAACGACATCAAGTTTTTTTTTTGTTTTGGTTAGTTAAGATTTTGGGAATTGTATCTTTTAATGAGTTCAAACAATGATTTAAAAATAATTTTAGAATCAGGGGTTAGCCATTGAATAAAAGCAAATTGTCAGCGTAAACGTGGACATCGCAGTGCAAACCATGAACTTACACCACGACAGATGACACTGGTGCTCTTGTGGCCACGGGCTAACGAACTTCTTATAGCGAAACAGGGCGTTAAGTTCGAATCTTTCCTTCGTAAACATGAACTTTGCTTGGGCGGCAAATAATCCCAACACGAAATTCTTCATCAAGTGCACAATTCTCCTCAGTCGATTATCTGTCCTTGCACTTAGGATTCCTGACAAGGGACCGTCATCGTCCAGGGGCCAGTTGCATGATACATTTCTAATTTTAAACACTTTTAGCTTTAACTCTCTTTCTTTTTTTTTTTTTTTTAGAAAGGCACAACACATTTTCAGAACTTTTTTAAAATTAAGAAAACGCTTTTTAAACCATATTTTTGTTTCCGTCAGCACATTTTTTTTTGTGTAGCGTGTCTAAGTGACATGAGCGATTTTTGAAGAATAAACAGTTTCTAAATTTCCTTCTTTAAAACAGTTTTAAGGTGTAGAAACATGTTGTGCAACTAGCCCCAGTTTTCGAACTGGCACAGTGTCTGCTTTCCCTCCTTCTCATAACGGGTGATGGGAAATGGGAGGTTGACCTTTCTTCGTCAACTGGTTGCTGACGGTGACCCTGCCCCTCGCAACCTCTGACCTGTACCGAGAGATCCGAGGGCGTATTAAGAAAATAATACCGAAATAATGATGATTATGTGGGAAAGTGTTTCCATCTACAGACGATTTCGCCCTGTGCGGAGGAGTGATAGGGAGGAAGAGTTCTGGTGGTTAGGGTTGAGAGGGTAAAGTGGTCCGGGAGTAGGGAGGGGGGTTAGCTGTATGCGTGTGTTCACTGTGGCCGTAGGCGGTGAATACTTCTGCAGCTTCCTTTCTCCGGACTTTTCTGCTGAACAACCGCTATTATGATGCGACGACCACCGCCGACAACAAGCGCGATTCGGTTGTCTGGTCTGACCCTCTTCTCATCCCGAGAGCACCCAGCTCTTGTCGTTTGCCTGGAGGAGCAGTCTCTTTCTGATGCGCGAGGCAGTCTGTGATGGAGAGTTGTTTGATGTCTGATGGCTGAGTCCGAGGGTGATGTTGTGTGAAAGCCGTGCCCACTCCGCCTGACCGCTGACGCGCTGTTTGTGTCGGCGGCCGACGAGCTGCGCAGAGAGAAAAGGTTTGAATGTATGGCGGGAGTTATTTACACTAACAACAGGCCCTTGTGTCGGCTGCCAGTCGTTGTTTTGATAGCTGATGCTTTCCTCACTCCCGCCAGACTGCGGTGGCGTAGACGGGTCTGCAGCAAGGCTACTGCATGCTGCTGCTGGTGCGAGAGACGCACGCGTCAGAAAACACGGTACAGCAGACGTAGAAAAACGGTCGCGCGACACACGTGGCGGCCATGCAACATCTGCCGGGACTAGCCTCATAATATGCCGCTCAAACACCCGGCTCGTGCCGCACAGCAAAGTCGCACGAGCTGACGCTGCTGTCCTGTTTTTTTTTCTTCTTTTTGTTCTCTTTGTTTCAAGTGTGAATGCTGTAAGCTTTGCGTTGATGCAAATAGGATTACCTCGCGCACTTCCGAATGAGAAAGGGCAAGTAAGATTATGATTAGTTACAGTTAAGCGCATTTATAGAAAGCGCGGTGTCCCTGGCATCAAAGCGCACAAGCACACACCTTTTCCGGGTGGGCACCTTTCTGACACGAAAATGTACGCAACACGCGCGCGCGGTCACACACACACACACACACACACACACACACACACACACACACACACACACACAACGTACAGCACACACAATGTGTATACTTATTCAGCCTCTTTTTATGCGTGTTTTGCGGTTAGGGATCAGGGACATGCTGTCACATGATGGTGTGAGTGATCAATGATCAGACAGCTCGAAGACTGTCACACCAACATAAGCTGTCGGCTGCTATACTACAGAACAGCTCTGTGGAGAGTTTCGCAGCAAAAAACAAACAAAAAAACAACCCTTTGGATACCGTTTCAATCTAGCGTCCCTCTCGGGCCAACTATTTTTAGCCGATTAATTGGTACACGTACTACGAAGGTTGCAACCATTTTCTTGGAGCGAGTCACTTGAAAGATTAATGAGCAAAGTAAACATTGCGAATAGAGTCCAGGGAAATCCAGCTTTTTTTCCTCCTTCACCCCCTTCATTGTCACTCTCTCTTAAAAAACGTATTGATCGCTACAGAAGGCATCGTCCTCAGTCCAGGCTTGCCAGGGAAGAAGTGTATATGTAGAAAGCGCAAAGCCATTGAGTGAACATGTTTTTTGTGTTTGGCTGCAGTAACGATCTCTTCATTAGGTCCTTCGCGAATTTTCTGGCGTACCGTCAGTTTCCATCAGTCCTCTTCATCACCAGCAGCTGTTGCTGCTGCTATAGTATTGTGTTATCAATGGATAAGTGGGATGTAATCATCCTCTCATACTCTCTCTCCCTCTCTCTGCTGTTATTAAGGACATCATTGTAACTCGCAAATATTAAAGAAATCCGAGGACTTTTCGCCTTTGCATCTTTATTGTCCACATAAAGTTACTCGTGAAAACTGGACTATTTATCTTTACAAGGTACTGGAAGCAGGTACCTGCTGTTGCCAGGGGAGATTACAGCACACTCTGTTTGACATGGGATTGATTTCCCCCCCCCCCCCCGCGCGCTCTTCAAACAGTGCTTTCATTGTCGACGACCACTTCATTCGAGTCGAGATTATACAGTTCAGTAACTGATATCCGTTGCGCGACGTTAGCGTCAATATTTTCCTTGCGTATGTATATGTATTTATGTATTTTTTAATGTATAGCATCCATTAACATCCATTATACCCGTAAACACGTACACGTTAAAGAAAAAGCCCAGAGAAGTAGCAAGCTTGGCTTAAACGGTAGATACCAACGTTCTGAATCGTTTCCGTTCAAACTATCTGCTTTCAAAACAATCGTTTTGTTTTGAAAACAATTGTTTTACTTACCGCGCTTGTCACAGCTGTAGGGTGGTACAGGGTGGCCTCCATGTTTGGTTTTCGAGGGAAATCTTCCAGCCTCTTCGGCGGCTGCGTTTATGTTCTGTTTCCTAACCGTAAGATGTTTTATTTATAAGACCTGTGGCTAGACCAATAGCAGTTCCGTAAAATATCTGTTTGGTGCGATCGTATAGATTTAATTGCTGGGCTTCCACATTTCGAGGTGGTTTTAGCACGCGCGCGCACACATACACGCACATGCATTTGCATTCCCGTATTCAACACGCACCCACGCACAGACATTAAAACACATGCACAATCAACACGGTAACCAGATCAGACGAAACCTAAAGCTCCATCAGCTTTAAGCAGTGAATCATTTCACTGATTTCACCGGTTGGTTTCCGCTGTTTCTGGTTTTGTTATTTTTTTCCCCTTCATTTTCCACCATCCTCGTCTGGAGCGCGCGCGCGCGCATGCTTGACCTCTTAGAGCGACAGAGCGTGGCACCAGTTTCTAAACAAGCATTCTGTTTGAAAACGAAAATGATCCGGCTCAAATATACCTTCCATAAATCACTGTAGGACATACAGTTACAAACAGAATATCAAGGAATGTTTTTAGCCAATCGTTTTTTTTTCTCTCTCTCCCACTCTTTCTTTCGCCCAGTCGTCTTGCAGGTGATCTCCAATAACACAAAAATGTGAACAATACCAATAATAATGGATAGTCAGTGTGAAACCTAAGAAATAAATCCATGCTCGGATGACTCTAATTTATTCAAAAGGCCAAATCTCCACGGGACTGATATGGACAAACGTTTGACCACTTTCACAAAGTGTTTAGATGAAAACTAATTAAAAATTGTTCTAATTAAGGAGGATCTATAATTGGGCAAAGTATTAAAATATTAAACCTCTATAGTGCCTCTAGTTGAACGTGAAAATGTATTGGCAAACATGTTTGGACTTTAGTTGACACGTTGACCAGAGTTTCCAATGTCTCGAACGTTCGGCACCAAACCAGTGGCTTGCTGGGACCACACATAACTTTGCCACCCTTGGTCAAACATTCGACATTTGTCCAGGAGCTTTTGTCGAACATGTGACTGTATATGACAAACTCATTACACGACAATCTTTTGCCACAGTCACCCACATTCGATAGTTGCAACAATGCTGTGAGCTGGAATCAACAGCGAATGCCCTCCAGGGGTAACTCTACCACTCTTGTTTTAATAGCGGCTTCACTCCATTGATGCCAGGGTAGGAGGGAGAGTGGAGTGCAATGGGGTGTGTTGATCAGACTACAGCGTCGACCATCACCGACATGACCTGTTCATCTTCAGGTGTGAACACCAGGGCTTCGACCGCCCAGTCAGTTGTTTCTTCCCACCCCGCCACGCTCGTAAAGCTGTTTCACAGTCGCTACGTGGGTAGCACGACCTTACGTGATTACATCCGTGCGAATCGAGTTTCTAATTACTTTCACTGGCATTCATTATTCACATTGAAATTCAAGCTTCACTGTCTTCTCGCAATGAAACGACAATCTACCTTGATCACCTGCGGTCTAAGGGGAAAGGAGTTGGGATCGGGTGGAGGAGGGCTGGGGGTAAGGAGGAAGAACCGCATGGCATGTCGCCTACCCGGGTTGCACGGTGTGGTCAGAGAGGGTGGAAAAGAGAGGAGGAAAGGTAGTTTATCAGGAGAATATCGCGGTAGGTGGTGGGGACCAAAATTGGACGGAGTTTTCGTAAGGCCGATGTAAGCACAGTGCGGCAGGCAACGCCGTAGGGACGAGCAGGTAGAGAGAGAGAGAGCTAGTGTGTGTGTGTGTGTGTGTGGGGGCTCTAGAGCGTCAGGTAGGCCCCTGAGACTGATACGTCAGGCCGCTCGCAACGGCTATCTAATTAGATTGAAACATCGAAGCTGAAAAAAAATATTTTCTCTTTTTTTTTCTGCTCTCTCCCCAACCCCCACACACCGTCTTACCTCTTGCACACACCTACACACAATCGAGGGTTAGCTTTTTAGCTGCCGTTGAAAGTAGCAACGTGTGACGACGACCTGGACGTGGCTGGCTGATGAGTGATGAAATTGACGAGGCGGCATGGGCAGCGCGTGCACCGCGGGGAGTTTTCGGCCGCACGAGGACAATGAGTTTAATTACACGCGTCAACAGCCAGCCACAAGGGACGCGCATCGGTGGGGTGCACAGAAGCGCCTGTCTGTCGAGCAATACGAATCGAGGGGTAAGCGCTACGTGGGCATAAACGCCGGCGCTCACGTATCGTAAACCACCGCGTTTTCGCGAAGCCAGGTGAAGGCAGTTGATAAAGACCGCAAATTTTTTTTCTCTGGATTTTTGTTTAAACACCATTTTCTCTTCTTATCGTTCATGCGTAGACCAGGAGATTGCAAGTCGACAAGAAAATCACCTTGCAGTTGAGAAGCTGCATAGATGTGGTCAGAGATAGCAAATACACAGAGGAGTGCTCCATTTTAACGCTTTCTGTTATCGAGGACATGTGGGATTTCTGAATCAGTGATACTTACCTTGTGTATGTGACGGGCACAGGTTAGTTACCTCGATCAAACGTGTGCATTGATGAATAACCATTTCAAGCTCTTTCTTTTCTCTTCCTAACCTGATGATATATACACCAGCAAGCCGCCGATTCTTGCCCAGCTTGAGCCTGTGTGGCCGGAAAAATCCTGTTGGCCACACAGCAGGGTCCAGAATTGGTTGCTTGAGCTATCAGAAGGGGAGATAGGCGCCCCACCTTCTACAAACCGTGTCGTAGACACGGTGAACCACTTTAGTTCACTGTCTACTTAGCGGCTAGGCTGTCAGTTGCTTTTTGTTTCACAGGTTACTCGCCCTCTCTTGACTGATGTCCGTAGCGTGTGTGTGTGTGTGAGAGAGAGAGAGAGAGAGAGCGCATATGTCGTCCAGCTGCTCGGACGATAATTATGTGTGTGTTTGTGTACGGGTATTGAGACATGGAGAAAAAAGATGAGGGTTAGCAAGGTGGTTTAAAGTAGGGAACTTTGGGCTCCGAACGAAACGGTGCGAAACTCGGCGATGTTCTCAAAAATCGATAACCACGCGGTGCCTAGACACATTACTCGAATAGCATCGACACACTTGTATTATTTATTTATTTTTTGCGAAGGGGAAGGGGAAGGCAACATGTTGGTCTTATTAATTAACGAATTTTCCTTAGTTTCCCTAGTGTGTGGACATGCCATTTCCTCCCCCCTTTTTGTTTTTTTTTGTAAAGCGGCGTAACATGGCAGAGACCTTTTGTCGAGGTTGAATAGGACAAGGCGCGGCCGGTATCTACTAAGTAGCGACTACTGCTGTACACTGCACGGAGCTGAAGTCCGGTCACGAAGGCGGTGGCTAGTGGAGAGAGAGCCCTGGGACAGACTTGAAGCAGTCGCCTCCATTCAACACGCTAGTCTTCAGGCTGCCGCGCCTTCTATTGATCTGACGTTTGTGTGTGTGTGTGCGTGTGTGTGTGTGTGTGGAGGGCGAGAGAGGGGATGGGGTGAAGGGAGCGGAAGGGACAGTGACCAGAGATTGTGACCGCCGACAGCCCCCATCAGAACACGCACTTCTGTTGTAGCTCCGCCGTCATTGGCGGCCGCAATCGGAAGCGATTTGATTTTTACTCCCAGCAATTTCTCCTTGTCAGCTCTTCTGCGCAAGAACAGGGGCCGCCCGCTATGAAGTGTAGCGGTGGGTGGGGGGGAGTAGGGGAGACGGGGGTGGTTGAGTTCCTGCGCGGGCCCACCTTGAGCCCCCGCCTCTCGACGGAATGCGAAAGTGGGTGAGTAGGGGGTTGGAGAAATCGAACTTGCTGTGCAGGTGCCAGAAACTTGTAAGGTCCTCCGAGCACAAGCAAGGCTCGAGGACATGCTAGAGTGCACGTGTCGCTCCTAAGACACCCTTCCCTCCCAAATTGAGGAAGGGTCTGTCGGGGGGGTTGAGGGGCGGGACAATGAGGGGAATAGGAGTATATTCCGGCACAACACTAAAATTTGTCAGCTAAAAGGTTTTTGCCGATGTGGCTTTCTGAGGCATGAGATAAAACTGTCAGTGAGGTTCTTTCAAGCAGACAGAGGAAGTTGAGGCGGGGGGGGGGCAAGTTTGGTTACTGCTCGTTTTGCAGATCTTAGTGATGTATTTGTCTACACGTCTGTTGGCAAAAGGTGTGAATAAAACATTTGTCTAGCACTCGTGTTGGCAAGGACTGGCACTTAAGTCTTGGCTAGGTAGATAGCTATGACGACGTTCTGGCACATAGGTAAGGTTGGCTGTCAGATATCACTGTTATTAGCTATTGACTGTATCGTGTGAGTAAGCTTAAATTCTATAAGGATTATTATGGAAGAACGAAAGAGCGTGAATGACGTCAGTTGTTTCCGAAGACGTGTATGTGTGATGTAAAAACTAAGGAAATGACGTGAGGGAGAGCGCGAGGAGCAGTTAGTCAGAGGGGAGAAGAAAGAGGTTTAGGACGGAAAGACAAGTAGGGTAGGAATTAACAAAAAAAAATTTGTTGAGTAGGGCTTTAGGTATTCTTTTAGATATTCAGAAAGGAAGGACTCAAAGGGTAGGGATTCTGTTATTTTAAAGTAATCTAGATGTAAGAATCGGTTTTTAACTGACTTTTTCATTTGTGTATTTTTCTTGTTTTCTTCTTTTTTTATTCATACTTAGTAAAGCAGATAGATTGGTTAGACAAGTCATTCTTTTCTTTTAATTTGTGTGAAAGAACACGTGTTTGTCAGGCTCTCTGTATGTGTTGAAAGGATTGAGAGACTGATACACTTCGCGGTGACGTGACATTGGCATTACAGCTGTGTATAGCATACATGTAGACAAGGTTTATCAATAGAGTTGCGTGTAAAACGTTTTCAAGTCAGAGGCCTTAGTCATGAGGGAGAGGTAATCTACCCTCAGGATTAACTATAGACCGGCAGCTTTGCGGGTTTCTTTGACTGGAAACAGGCAGAGACATAGGTGATCGGCTGATAATCTAGATTTCCACATCTTGGATACGATCCACATTTCTGGCTACAGAGGGGTTGTTAAGTTGTAGATTTAGAACTGAGGTATAGTAAACTAGAGGGCACTGCTGTAATACCTCTCGGGCTGTATTCGGGCTTAGCCGTTACCCGAGGGTTAAATGGCAAAATAAGAAAAAGAATGTCTTATCTCCGAAGTTTCGAGGCGTGGTCTGGATGCCACTTTATAACTACGGAGATAAGACGCTTGTCTTCGATTAACCTGGGATGACGACTTACTGTGGCTTCTTGAATACAACCCCTTAAACATCTACAGCTCCTGGACAAAAACCATTTTTGTCCAAACGAAGCTTTTGAGTCGTCAGAGTGTGCGGAAATTTTTGCGTGGGACGCGAGAAAAAATGGAAAATTGGTACCGATTCTAACCTGTCACGGGTTGTCTCCTTCGTCTCCATCATTGTGATAGCTTGCCCTTAACCCATTTACCTCGCGATCATAATGGCCGATTCTTTGTCGCTGTTGGCCTGCAAATATTATATTGACTCTGTACAGCCATCTTTCAGCCCCCTTCGTCTCCTGTGACTTGTTGGGGGGTGGGGGGCGACCTTCGCGGCCCATTTGTTGTGCCCGACGCCAATTGGATACAAGAACGGCAGTCATTGTGAGGTTCAGGAAAGTGTGGACGCTCGGCCCTGGAGTTGAATCCCTAATCACATGATCCGGAGCGCGTGAATCAACATGGCCGTGCCCTGACAAACGGACCGGCCCCGAATTCCGACACCCGGTGCTGACTAGTCGCATTCGCTGGGCCGCCGTGGACGCACGGGGGTGGGGTAGCAAGGGGTGTTTGGTCTCCGGGACTTGTGTACCCAGCCTGCAATTGCATTACTCTCGCCAAACGCTGTTTGCGCTTGGTCTTGGGGACTTTTGAATTTCAACCCTTATTTGGGGTGGGGAGGGTGAGGGGTCTGGTGTGTGTCCAGGAAATGACATGTTGCGCGAGTCAATTGACGCTGGCCACGGCAGAGTCAATGATATGTATGCTGTTATCACCGAGCTGTCTCAGTCATCGGAGTCATTATTGTCATGGCGTTGGTCGCAGTGTTACCGGTGTCGCTGACACTGATGCCAAGTTACCAGCCCATGTCCCCTTAGTATGCGTAGTAGTATATTAAAAGATCGACTTTTAAACAGAAATAGCAGATCAGTCCAGCGTTGCAGAAGTTAAGAGCTTAGGGAATGGGGGTCGTTGGTTCAGATCTTGTCTTGGACACGCTTTTATTTCTCTGCATGTGATACCTGTTTATAGCACCTATTACTTTGCTATGACATAGTCGTGGTTGTTGACACCAGTTATCTCTCTCACTTTCAATTAAAAATGTAGATGACATGAATAGTGTAAATGTCTGTAGATACCGTGAATAGTGTAAATGACTTGACAAATATTCCCCTTGCTTGAGACCCCTTAGTAAAGGCCGCTGGGGGGAGCCTTGTCCTCTGCTGCGTCTGTTCAGTGTTCTCTGATGACCATCATCGGTCGAGGAACTGGAAGAAAGAAAACTGTAGATGGTTTTAAAGTAGTTATATATTCATTTTAATCATAGTTTATATATAAATATAAAACAGTGTATCCGTCCACTGGAGCAAAGCTGATAGTCGAATGGTTAGAAGACTGGTGTCCGATTCCGGAGGCGCGCTCGTTCGATACTCGTGTGGCGCATCCAGTCGATCGACTCAGCTGTTAGGGAACGAGTGCTTGACTGCCGGTCTGGGGAAGGTAAGGCAGCTAGGAAGGGAAGAGAGGCACCGCCCTTACAAAACGTTGGATGCTGCCAAGGTTAAGGGTCATCAGACCATTCACTAGTCCAAGTACATCATCGGGTACTTCACAGTATTAACCCACTCATTCCACCTCAGAGACCAGCCTGACATTAACTAAAAGGGTGGGCGGTAAGCCGTTTGTCAGTGTCATGCGAGCTTATGAAGTAAGACTAGAGTTGTCAGCAGTTCAAAGCGAGAAAAAGACGAGAAAGCAAAGTTTTTCTTTTTTCCGAAGCGCGTGCCGCGTGTGTCGCAAGTTTGGGTAATGGAGGAAACCACGCAACTCCACAACACAAACGCATGCTTATCACTTTTCGCCTCGCTTCATTTTACAGACAAGCACGATTTTTTTTTTCCCCTCCTAGCACCTCGTCTTTCACGCGTGGAAATCTTTCAGACACTGAAATGCTTGAGTTGCTGGAAACAGAATTAGCTCCCCTCTGCTGAAGACAATTCGTGTTTCCGTGCAGGGTTAAGGACCTCGCTTTCGTGGCGAGAGAGACAAGAGGAAAACAAGGGAGAATGTGATGTGGTACAGAGTCGAGAGTGAGGCTAGAAAAACACAGGCTGTGTGCACTGGTACATCTCGCTCACCTTTAACAAGAGCAGGTGAGGGTAGAGGTGCGAGATAGACTATACCAGGTACACATACCCCTCCCCCCCGCCCGTCAGTCCGTAGACACATCAGGGAGATTGTGCTACAGAACGGCGCCGCCGACCTTCTTACTCCCCTCACCCCCCTACACCCCGAATGTCCTTGTCTTTTGCACCTCTCCTCTAACAACAACAACAACAACAACAACAACAACAACAACAAGCGAACTCAAGCGTATCTTTTATTTTTGAGTCAACGTATGTTTAAAGGCTATCCAAAACTGATACGATGAACTCCTGTTATAAATTACGATTGTAGAGTTATTATTGATTAGAAAGCTACATATTACTCAAAAGAAATCGTAGAAAATATTGTAGTAAAGGGATACCCTAATTTATTTGACGTTTACTATGATCACAGTTTGTTTTCGAGAAAGTGATCGTAAAAATTTGTTCTGGAAAATTGATACTAGCTTATAAAATATGTTTATGGGTTAGACCTGACACGCCAGCAGACGCTGTGTCAGAACTAAAGTAGCAGGTTACACAATGCAGTAAATTGTCTGCAAACTAAAAAAAAAAAAAAAAAAAAATCCAAGGAAGGTTCAGATGGGAATGTAATGAAGCAAGAGTAGATGGTGACTACTACATTATTTTGCGTGGTTATCATGTCCGTGTGGACCATTTGACTGTACCATGCAAATACAGTAGAACGCCTGCCGCCACCCCAGCAGACTGTGTGTGTGTGTGTGTGCGCGGGTGTGTGTGTGGGCAGGAGAGATTGTTGATTATATCACGAGTTAGTGTAGCCGTAGAAACAGTAAGAAAGAGTAAGAGTCAAACTGCGTATGCTACAAGCGAGATAAGACCCACTACCCACAATCCTCTGTCTTGGTGACAAGCACTTTATTGTAACAACACTACAGGAGAGAGAGAGAGAGCTGTGATGAGTGGCCAGGCAGAAAGCTTTTATGTTTCATTCCCTTTCATATATTTTTTATGTGGTTTTGTTGCTGCCAGCACGCCATTTTCTGTTTGACTTGAAGTTCCTGTACAACCAGTAAAAGTTCAAGTTCGTTACATAGTACCTACTCCTTGTAGCGTGGCGACGTGCAACAGCGCATCCTGCCCTGCGCGAGGACAAGCCCCCCCCCCCAGTTCGCATGCCACCGCGCAGATCGAAAGAACCATTGTGGTTAGTTCCTGCGCGGATGACCGCAGCTAATAACGCCACGGGAGAAAATTGCTTTTTCTAAAAAAAAACAAAAAACAAAAAAAAAACCCACAACAAAAAACACCACGAGTAAGGTCGCGAATGATAAAGACATATACTCAAGCCACACAGTGCTAGCGAATTAAATCGAACCGAAGAAAGGGTGAGATGTTTGTTTTGTGGTAAAAACCTCACATGGTGGCGGAAGAATCTAGTCAGGTTACCTCACGTGTTTTCAGAACGTGATGATCGGCAAGTGAAATGGAAATATTTGTGTGTGTGTGTGTGTTTCGCTTATATACGGCGGTCTGACAACAGCTGTTGTTTTATTTTCCCCAAATCCTGAATAGTTAATGTTGACCTCAAGGTAAGAGGCTTCAGAATCCATGCAGTGGTCGACAGCTTGTGCAAAGATCCATGGCACCAGACTTTGTTGTTGATGATGTTGTCATTCGCTTTGGATTCGCTTGTGTGGAGGCCAGCTGTCACGATGAAACTGGCAGTCATCTGAAGAGAGCCCACAGTCTGCACAGCTTGAGGTCGAGAGGCATAGGCGACGGCATGATCTCCGCCCTCATTTCCTGCAAGAGCCTACACCCACATGCTCCATGGTTTGCTCCGCATCTCCACAGGAGCATATTAGGGATGACAGCAGATGTAGCTTCCGGTATAGGTGGCGCTTTAATCTGTTGTGCCCTGTTCTGAGGTGGAGCAGATAATGGTAGCTTAGCTGTCTGGTTGCTGTGGGGGGTCTGTGCAGTCTTTATTATGGTCACATGCTGGCAGACTAATGATAGGAGATACACTTCTAAAATTTGAAGATCAAAAGGGGTACCTGGACGTGGCCTTTGACAGAAGGCTGATATGAAGGCAGCACATTGCCAGCGTTGAAGGCAAGGACATAAAAAACTTCACATTATAAGAAAGTTGGCTGGAACAGACTTGAGTGGGGAGCGGATGAGAAAATCCTCAAAACCGTGTATCAAGGAACTGTAAGACCGGACCTTGAAAATTGGTCAGGCGCTTGGACGATAGCAGCTAAGACACACCAACAGACCCCGGAAAAGTCCAGAACCAAGCACCGAGATTAATCACTGGAGCCTTGAGACCAACATTAGTAGAAAAGATGGAGCAAATAACGGCAATCTTCTCTTCGCAAGAAGAAGGAGTGCAAGGCACTAATACTAGCAAGCAAATACAAGTACAGGGCAGACTGTACACTGAGTGCCAGACAAAGACAGCTATCTTCAGGCAGGCATACAAGATTCGTGAGAGAAACACAGGCGCTGCCGAGACAATATCAGAAACGATCTTCCTCTCGGAGAGGAGACGGAGAACCGCGTTACCATCTGTACTTTTTAGTTTAAAGCCAAGGACGAACAAAACGATATAAACAACACAGTGCTTGCCATGTAGCATGAAAAGTACCATTAAGAAGCAGGCTTACACAAAAGGGTCAACCACGGACACAGTCCGTAATGTAGGCACTGTACCCTGACGGACACAGGCAAGGGAGTAGCCGTTCCAACAGGCTTTCGCTGCACTAACTACTGAAGAGCCGAAGTCGAAGCCCTGACATGCGCAATGAACAGTGCCAGTAGCAGGGGTGTGAGACATGGCACTGATGGTCCGCCTACCGTATCGCTTTCCTAAACTGTTGTTTAGCTGGGGCCGTATTCACGAAGGGAGGATAAGTCGTTGCCTCGGGTAAATCAAGGGCAAGTGTCTTGTTTCTGTAGTTATAAAGCGGCTGCCCGACTCCATGGATGTTGTTTTACCCCAGGTATCATAGCAGTGGCTAACGTTTATTGGGATAAAGCAGCATAAGGCATTATCCATGGGGTCTGGACAGTGCGTCATAATTACGGATACAACTTTTTCCTTGATTGCCTCCAATTTACCCATTTGCGACGACTTATCCTCGCTTTGTGAATACGGCCCTTGATGGTTACGCGTTAACTGTCAAGCCATTGAACGCTTAGCAGATGTGTTGCACTTTGCCTGATGCATGAAGCAAGACGGTGAAATCCTAACAAATGCCTGGGCCCTAAGGTGCGAGAATTTAATGATCGACAGAAGAAAAGAAGAGAAAGCGATAACGTCAAGTTAGCGAGAGCTGAAGAGGTCATGGGGGGAACAAACGATATTTGGAAAGCCATTTTTCGGGAGTTTTGGTTTTGTTATCTCTCAATTAGGACTACCTAAATCCTAGGCCATCGGCTAGCTTCATGCATCAGACCTCATTTCTGGTTGCCGGACGTCACACGGAGATAGAAGATGTCAGTAGAAAGAGTCTTTGATCCTGAGGTGAAAATCTGGGAGGAACCAGATACTTGGATCTGTGTGTGTGTGTGTGTGTGTGTGTGAGAGAGAGAGAGAGAGAATAACAGCAGAAGTCTTTTGTCCTCCTCCCCCCCCCCCCAACTTCTTAGCAGACATACGGTGCTACGATCTGAACCTTCGCCCCACACAGTGCGCACGCACAGGAGTCAATAGGTCATTTTCGCCGTCGAAAAGACAACGTTTCTCCTAGGGTATAAGTAAATGGTCGTCTTGGCGGATTACATTGTTAAGTTCAAGACATAAACTGTTCTAGAATTTAAGCGAATGATCGTCTCAGCTCATTAAATCTGCTTTTTTCATTGCAAGTTTTGTTTAAGCGTATGAGCGAATTCTCGTCTCAAAGCGGACTACATCGTTACATTCGAGACAGATACCGTCATATACTAACACACGAGCGTATCTTCGTCTCAAGATAACCCTCATATCGCCTTATATCAAGATTCGACCTTGTCTGGGCATGCGTTTCTTTCACCGTCCAGCGCATGCACTCCGAGTGGGTCGAGTGGCTGTCTCGGGCGAAGGTTCAGATCGTGACAACGGCAGTCTGTGGGTTACTGAACGGCCTCAAGGCGTGAAACGAGGATCTTAGCGATGACAAGATGACCTTTTGACGAAGAAGCTGGCGGGAAGAAGCGTCGAGCGCTGCTAAGGGCAAACACCCTGACCCAGGGCTTCGTCTTCCGTCTTGGTGAGCGAGACGTCTGCACGCTGCAACCTGCTGCAACCAGTGCAGACTCCTTGTCCCTTCCCGTGGCCAGTCTTGCTCAGAGTGGTAGTGGTGGTGGTGGTTATGGTGGTGGTAATCCTGGTGGCGGGGATGGGGGGACGGCAGTGGGGTGGTTGTCGTTCAGAGTGGAAGTATTCGGCGGGTTGGTCGGCTATGAATATTAGATGGCTGGAGGAAATGAAGGCCGACTCGGTCGGCATGTTGCGTCTGCAATATTCATCTGTTTTGTGCCCAGTCGCCGCAACCCTCTTGTCCCTGACGTGGCGGGTGGGAGAGGGGTAGGCGGTTTCATGTGATGTTAAAAAAAAGGGGGGTGGGGGATTTTTCATGCGTGGCGAAAGTTGTCTCGAGACGAGGTTCTGCTGGACAAGAGTCACGTAATGGGAGTGTCATGACATGGGGGAGAAACGCTGTCACGTGGTACATGTAGGCGCCGAGTCACGTGGCGAGGCAATGCTGAAACGGCAACGTCGCGTGATAGGGGAGGGTGGGCAGTGAATGTTTTAGGCCGAGCCAGCAACTAAGGCTATATCACGGCAAAGCAGCCAGCCCTGTAAACATGGCGGAGGAGAGGGGATGGTGTGTCTCACGGAAATCACAAGGGCAGTTCTGTTGATGCGTTCTGGCCACAATCTTTGCGAGGCCTCTTCAAAAAAAAAAAAAAAACCCACAAAAAAGCATCTGACTGGAGGCAATGCATATGTGAGAACCTTGTGGAACAGAGTTAGTCGAATATTTGAATGTGTTTAGGAGATTGTGTTACGTGACCCTCATGAAAAACTTTGCCAAACATAGTGACATATTCGACCATGTTCCTGACTAAAAGCCGTTCTTAGCAGGGCAGATGTGGGCGAATGTGTGACCAAGTGTGTTTTATGTGATAGTTGTATAAAACTTGCCACACTTGGTCAAATGTTCGTCCATATTTAGTTAAGACCAGCCTTGAGAGGGTTCGTAGTTATGAAGCAGAGGTAAAGTTACCTCGAGGTTACCTCGAGCGTCGCAGGCTGGTTTAATGTGTGGCCAGAACTGGGAGTTTGGCTGATAATCTAAAGGTCCCTGTCTTGTTCCTAGCTGTGGCTACAGAGGCTTTGCTAGAACTGTGTGAATTGAACAGAAGTAACGCAGACTCGTAGATACAGGTATACCTTTGCTTATAATTACGGCCCCTGGTGGGTAGATTGTCAAGGATGCTGCAAAGAAGGTGGGGGCGACGGACTCAGGCCTGCGACACACCCATCCCTCTAGGATTAGTTTGGAGATGCCTTCCTTCTTTCTTCCTTCACTTCACTGAGTCACCAGAAAGGAAAAGATGACTTAAGACACATCAAGAAGTTTTTTTTTTAAACCTCGAACATTCTGCCTCCAGCTGTAGCGGATTATCCAGGACCTTCTGTTGCCATCCACTGAATCAGCAAAAAGGTTGCCACTGGGAGGAAACGCGTATCAATATGTTTTGTTACATTTTGTTTGCTCGAACCATGTCCGATGAAACAGAATTTGCCATTGACGGGTTTTCAAATCAGGAACAGGAGAAAGAGAATGAAAATCAAATTTTTTCTTATTCATTATTTTTCCATTTTTTAAATTCATCCATTTATCTTTCCTTCTAATTCATTCATTATTTCTTTTTGATCGATTCATTTTTTCTTCTTTTTGATTGATTCATTCAATTATTCTTTCTAATTTCATTCAATTATTCTTTCTATTTCAGCTAGTTTTTATAATTCATTTAATTATTCTGTCGAGTTCATTCAATTATTCTTTCTAATTCATTCATTATCTTTCTAATTTAGTGAATTATTCTTTCTAATTCATTCAATTATTCTTTCTGATTCGTTCAATTATTCTTTCTAATTCATTCAATTATTCTTTCTGATTCGTTCAATTATTCTTTCTAATTCAGTCAAATCTAAACCACTTTCTACCTGTCCCGAGGCTTGGATATTAATTCCTCGATTATACAGATCAGCAGGCAGACATGATGATCCGCAGGGGCAGCCCCGTCATACGGGGCACTTCTGGCAGCATGAATTATTCGGGTGGCAGGTTGCAGCCCCCGGCAATATAAAAGCAGATAAAACTGCCAAGAAAGTCGGCCTTTATCATGCTCTCGATTCATCTTCATATTTTCCTGACTCTTAACCTTTTATTAAGCGGAAGCGCGATGCATGCACGCGCCCTCCGCGAAGCACGTGTCAGCAGCACGGTGCTTAGTCCGCGTCAATTTACCTCGAGACGTACGCGGAATCGATCCGACGACCGTTTGGAGAAGCTTCCCTGACTCCTGGAGCTGCGGGCACTTTGAAGCACGAGTTATATACCTCATAACATAAGCTGCGCCCAGTTGCATGCTCTTGTGGTTATTTTAAACCCTGGAGTTGGTTAGAGAAACAAAGGATGCATAGTTTTTTTTGTTTCCGCGAATAATGTCAACAACAACAACAACATCAACATCAACAACAACAATAATAATAATATATCCAGAGCACGCCTGTCTTACGCGGGTTGCAGATGGCAACTCAAAATGTGAGAAGTAAACGGAAGGCGGAAAGATAACCCATGAAGAGAACAGAGAGAAGAAATTTTTCTAACCAGCACATCAGTCATAAGACAAACTGGTGGCAGAAAAATCTAGAAATCCAGCTAAATTCTGCCGTGCCAGCACACATTCTATATTTTGGTTTCTTTTGGAAAATGTTGATTTTTAGTTGTTTACTTTAGCAGCGGACAGATATATGCAATCTGTATGCTACCAGGGGTCGTTAATCACTATTTTGTCTGAATCATCGGGACTTTTTCTTTCTTCTTTGTACCTGGTAGCGTTTTGGTGAGTTTTCGACTGTCGGGTGTACATGCATCACTGAGGCAAAACCAGTGCATGTATGGAAACCGACTTTGCCAAGGCATTCAGCTCAAGGTGATTGCTGTTAAATGATAAAGCTAATGGTGTTGTTGATATGAAGTAGCAATGCACGGACCCATCAGACATTAAACAGCGTATATACAAGTCGCAGGTGACGTGGCATTGCATACCACAGAGAATGTAACAGTGTCTGGAGACATCGCATGCAATAATATTGCGTGTTTCAGCGAATTGCGTGAGCTTACCGAGAAGAAGGAGTATACCATATCCAAAACACCACAAATGGCATCTTTGTAGCTGTCGCCTTCTTGAAGAACCAGCTGCTCTACAATGAAATCTCCATCTTGGTAATCCTTGTTTTTCAATGACTTATGCAGTAAGGAGTGCGCATGCGTTCCATCAGCTGGATTACTAACATGGCGTCGATGACATCTCGATCCTTTGAAGTCATGTTTAAACCCCTCAACAAAATGATGGCTCGCCATGAATAATAAAACAGGTCAAGGTCGTCCCCTAAGCTTTCTAGGTTGATGGGGAGGGAGGTGTTAGAGATCTCGCTTTTCCCGGGGCCAGCTTCACGTGAGGGCGGTGCCCGTCTCCTCTCCCTCTCGCAGACTATACAACGGTGCGTAGATACTACACGTTCAATGACACTTAAAAAAAAAAGTTTTTTCAAACCTTGGATTGAGGCTGTAAGGCGATCAAACCAGTCTCATTACGACTGGAGGAACTTCGAAGAGTGTAAATGCTGTGTACTATCAAAAGTGGTCATAAAAAAACTTCACATTAAAGGCACTAAGAACAGCTGTCTAGCCAGTGCAACCACTTCGAAAAGGTTATAGGAAAACACCAACGGCATGAGAGATAAAAAGAGGATTTCAAACTTTCGGAATGAGGCTATAAGGCTAGCTTTCTGGACAGTCCCTACCTTGTCCGGAGGAGCTAGAAGATAGCACTAGTGGTGGTCGAGGGCAGTTCCGGGTTCAGCAGACAGGCTTTGTCACGCCCGGCACCGGACACTGGGGAGGCCGTCACGCTAGGCTGCACACGTCGCGTTTTCTCAGTTAACGTCGGCTTCATTGATACTAAGTCTGGGGTGCACGGAACTCGCCGCCTTGATGTGTCTCGTGCAGTTCATCCCAGTGGCGCGCGTCTGCCCTTTGATGTTGCACGAGAGGCGTAAGCAAAGGGCAAGCGAGAGAGAATGGGTGGTGTCGATAACATGGATGGTGGTTGTGACAGTGATGAAAGTAGTGATCATAGGGATGAAGAAACAAATTAATTTTTAAAAACAAAGAAATTGCCTTTAATCTTCGTCAGCGTCACCAGATTTGACCCCCAGAAAGACACGATCGTGCGTCGCCTTTGTCCACGACGGGGCAGTGTGCATGCAGTAGAGTTAAAGTTATCTCGAGG
The DNA here is from genome assembly GCA_004794655.1 of Marisa cornuarietis. Taxonomy (NCBI): domain Eukaryota; kingdom Metazoa; phylum Mollusca; class Gastropoda; order Architaenioglossa; family Ampullariidae; genus Marisa; species Marisa cornuarietis. Next base: position 5,421,556 of record SMMW01000521.1, read on the forward strand.
GTAGCTGTGGGCTGGAAGTAGAGAATGAACCGCAAACCCCCCCCCCCCCATTCGCACGCAGGCGTACAGCTCGGAGATAGATACCTAGAGGTATGGCTGTGGGCCCAGGAGGTTCGTAGAGACTGTAGCTGTAAACCAGAGGATAAACTGTCTCGCTATCATTTAGGCAGAGACTCATCTTCCGGTAAGGGGAAGCGGATATCCGAGTGGTTGGAGCGCTGGCGTCCGAACCGAGAGCGCGCTGGTTCAATTCCCGATAAGCGCAGCATCCATCCCCCAGTCGACCAGCTGACGGGAAGGAGTACCTGACTCCATAGAGGGTTGGGGAAGGTAAGGCAGCGAGGGAGAGGAGATTGGCACCACCCTCATGTAAAAGCTGGCCCCGAGAAAAGTGGGGTCTCTAACACCTCACTCCCCAACGACCTGAAAAGGTTATGGGATGACCTTTACCTTTACTTTTTACATCTTCTGGTCGTAAATTTTTGCTTCTGTCATACTCTTGCTTGAGTTTAATTTTGTTTAAAGTGCCTGCAGACCGTAAAAACCAAAGACATACAGTCCTTGTCAGCAGTACCGTCGTGTCTGCATAAACCTCTTGTACAGGTTCACTTCTTATTTTCCCCCTGCCTTTAAAATAAATGGCGTTACAGACTGTGACATAAAGTCCTGTAGCCATTTTGACGGGCACCTGTGATAAGAGACAGACTGCTCAGAGCTACTGATGTTGCGCACATCTCGAAGCAAACAAGTCCACAAGTTGCAGACATTTCCTATTAGTTTTGCCTGAAATATAGAAGCGGCCGCAGAATGCGTCATGCAGCTCCTGAAGGGTGTCAATTAAGCTACAAATTTCGAGCAGGTGGAGCATGCCATCCCCGAACAGGTTAACGCTTCTTCCTCCTTGTGACGTCGCGTCTGGAGTTGTCGGTCGTGAATGATTCACGCAAAAACAGGCGGCGCTTTTGTGCAGACTTCGGCGGCCGACTTCCGTCAGGCGATGAAACAGATTGAAATTGAAAAATCTGATCCTTTGTTTTCAAAGCAAAATGGGAAGTCTTGAATTCCGGGCTCTCTTCGGGTGATTGACATTATGATGGGCAGTCGGCATGCTTCCGAAGTGATTATGAAACCTGAAGACAGTTGTTATTGCTGTCAATACTTTTCCCTCTTCTGTTGCCGTAATGGAAAAAGATTGACTAAAGGACGTCATCGGACGGACATTAACGATTATTGAGCATCCTCCCTCCCTCCGTAGCGGTTGAGAATGGAAACGCTGAGAAGTTTTACCTCAGGATTCGATACTTTTTAAAATAAAGTTTTAGAATCATTTTCAGTATTGCAAAGACCTTTCAAGATGTCATTACCTACAAAGGGGAAACGAAAGCATACAAGTATTTCACACGCATGGAAACCTGTATAAACTCGTGTGGCGAACCGCAGTGTCCGTGTTAAGGTAGATGTACACAGTTTATCTTCTTAAAAAATGCCGTTCATTAATTTCGATCATTAAAGCGAAACACAAGAACGTCAGTCTGCCAGTATTTTTTGACTGTTTCTTCTCACAACCATTAAAAGATAAAAAGCCCACATTATTTTGATTTAACTGTAGTGGGACAAAGAAACACATTCATTCGTTGGCTGGTGTTATTTGACGACCGGGTATGCTGGTCCGTCGGTACTGGTTGGGGGAACAACGCAGTGGCTAACAAGACCCGCCACTCAGTCCTGTCTTGAGCAGTGGTGAGCAGGTGATGATTGGAGCGACCAATTCCCTTCATTCACGTTCTTCCTCTTTCCACCTTGGTGGGATCGGCCCATCCCCTCAAGGCCGTGATATAGCTGCTGGCGCGGCGTAAAACACAAACTCAGGCATCCTGAAGGACGGCCAGAGAGAAGCGTGTGCCGGGTATCATGGCTGAACCAGACCAGTTCGCCCCGTGTGGCTGTTTCGAGAAGTTCCTGGTGTCGCAGGGTGGTAACTGTATTTCGTACAAAGTCATCAGTTTTGCTTCCATGAAAAATATTCGGCGCTGCCTCCCCAAGATTTTGTTCTCGAATGCCTGGATTCTCCTGTCTTTATGTATTAACAAGCAGAGTCCATGTCTAACTTCCTTACAGTACAGAACTACGAGGACTAATACAGTCGGTGGTTGGTAGCACACTCGTTGGTGTTGCTGCGCCAAACCCTGTCCAGGCTGGCGATTGGCGTTGTCGCTGTTGCAGTCCTGATGCGGATGTCTGAAGTACATCTGCCATCTTTAGAAAGGGTGGCTTCCAAGTGCTTAAAGCTGTTCCCCCTCTCAAGCTGAACTCTGTTTATGTTAATCTCTGCTTTGTTGCTGCGGTTAGCGTTGCTCTTGTCAGTGCTGGTCTCCTTTCTATATGCATTTCCGTTGACTGTTGGTGTGGTCTTGCAGTTCGCAGCAGGATTCGTCTGTAAAGCACAGGTTGCCTGTGATGGCCGTGAAGAGTTTCTTGCATAAGGTTCGCCAAGCGTACAAGGAACAGAGACACCATTGGCAGACACCCACTGCTGTCTGAAAGAAGCCTTCCAGACTGGATGTTGATAAGTATTGCGCTAACTGAGCTCTTGAACAGAGCACAGAGTGAATTAAGCAGGTTCTTTAGTATCAAGCGTTTACATCTACGGGCATAAGCGCACGCCCTAACTTCCTGTTCTCACAGCGCCACGTATAGAGTTGTTCCTCATTCCCCCTCCTCACATACACTTCGTTCAAGCTTGGCTGGCGAAGCTTGCGCCAGGAAACCTCGAGTCGGTTGAGCAGCTGGTACTAACTGCCTACGCCATCTTGGATGGCGGCCCACGGCGCGGCTTGGGATGGAGGCCATCTGTTTACAGCCGGTACGCGGTTGCATCACATGAGCCTCAATGACAATATCAAGCCCAGTGATCGCTAGGGAGAGAGAGACAGGATTAAACTGCTGAGCGAAACGTCAGGCAGAGTGAAGAGAGAGAGACAGAGATGGGCAAGTGGGGGTGTCGGAGCGAAAACCTTAAGATCGAGGAGAGGGTTAAAGGTGTGTGTCTGTGTGTGTGTGTGTGTGTGTGTGTGTGTGGAAGGGGAGGGGCAGGGGAGGAGAAGAGGGAAAGGCAGTAGGATGGGGATAGGGAGGAAGTTATCAAGCAGTTGATCGGCGCGTTATCATTTTTATGCTCATCTCCATTATGGCCCCTATCAGGCCGACCATCTTGTTAGCTAGGGGGAGCCCTTACTGCCGCTGACCCGCCAGTGAACCGGTTGCGGCGGTGAAATCATATTTGCTCGCGGATATTGAAATTAATTTGACAACACCGAGATGGCTAACAGGCCTGCCTTCACGCCTGGCGTTACCTGATGGCCCATTCCCAGCGTCTCTTGCCTGAACTGAACTCACTGTGCACCCCATAGTGCAAGTTTAAAAAAGTAAACTTCTACGGCACTTACGGAATAGGGAGCGTGGCCCGACCAGAGTGTTGATGCTTTTTTTTTTGAGTGGGTTGAGGGGGAATCGAGTGTGGGTGAGAGTCGGAGCCTCTTGATGCACAGTTTGCCTTTTGACTCGCTGTACAACCGACGGTAGATGGAGATTGTGCGCTTGACAGTGGAGCAGAAGGGCGTCGGTTCGAGGCTTGATCGAGGACGGATAGAAAAGCGCAGCTTGCCTAGCCAGCTGAATCGGGACTTGACTTTCTTTTATTGGATAGGGAACACTGAACTGTACCTTGGGCATACGTTCTGACTAGAAGTAAGTCAGTAATAGCTTAGGTGTTGGTGGCAGGCGATGACTAGCTCCATGCTAAAACATTCTTATTCACGAAACGCAGAGCGACTAGCCTTTTGCTAGTATTAACGGTCTTTTTGCTAGTATTAACGGTCTAAGCTGTCATCTATATCTGTGCAAACTAGACCATAGAAATAAAAAGATGACGTAGCGTTTATGAGCCTAAAGGTATGGGCTGTTTTTTTTTTATTAGAGACACACACACACCTAATATAAATCAATTTAAAACACTTCTAATGTTGGCATTTCTTAAGTAGTACAGATGAGGACTATCAGTAAATGAAGATCTAAACGAATTTTAGAACTGTCGTCGCTCTTTGGAAGATATGTTAAAATGCCGTTCTCGCTAATTACAATCTTGTAGTCTCTTTTTAAAAGTTGTAACAAATAGTTCAGGGTCTCCAACATCTTGATTCTGCCGCGTAAGAGAGACAGAGAGAGAAAGAGAGAAGATATCATCATCCACGTCTTAAAAAACCTAGAATTCAAAGAAAAAAAGAACTACACCATCGAAGCTACGCTATTTGACGATGTTTGTGCAAGCTCGGCAAACACGTGGCAGGTACGCCCATACATTCTCTGGTCATAGACCCACAAGGAGGAGCATGAACGTGACTGCCACTTGACTGTGACAAAAATGCCACACCGTGATAAAGAAAGAAGATAGAAGACGGCTGTGCTTCTTCAACATTCATGTACCGAGTTTTTTATTTAGTTTTTTTTGGGGGTGACGCAAGAAGAGCGAATAAAATCAAGTCTGTGATGTCGAAGCCGTATTTGATTGTAGACGTGATGTTACCTGATGCCTTACTGACATTTCTGCCATTAAAACACGCATGATCTTCCCACTTCCGTCTTGCACGCGGCTTTCATTGTTCATTTTATTTATTTAATTAATTAATTATTTATTTAATGTGTGCTTGTCACCTGTCACAGTGAAGACTGGCTGTCCTGAGCTTAGAACTGTTGTCGGGCATGCTGTTCTTTCTCTACATGGAGCACAGGTAAACAGGACTGGCTGCTTTACCTTAGTTACTGACTCGGCGGTAAATACTTATTTCCCCACACCTTTTGGAAGCCAAACCTATTTCATTTACGTGATTTCTGTGTGTGTGTGTTTGTGTGTGTGTGTGTGTGTGTGTGTGTGTGTGTTCTAGTATAAGCTAACTGTCGGTTCGTTTGTAGTCTTTCCTTCACAGCGCATTGAGCTCACCTTCACAAGGAAATAATGCGCTCTGTAAATTCTATTATTATTCTTATTGTTGTTAAGGGACAGTCTGTAGCAAAGAGCTGTGTGATCGTGCTGCAAATACTTCCGGTTTCTGCTGTTGTTTAAAAACAGTTCTTTATTATCTCTGCCTCACAACCGCCCCCCCCCCCCGTTCAGAGACCTAATGAAGTGGCGTTGGGTGTACAGCAGTTGGGCAGAGTGGACATGTCAGATGACACTTCCATGACAACAGTCATTGCTCGCACCTTGACGTGTCCCCACCTCGCTCCCTCCCTCCCTTCTCCACTGACGCATCCCCATTCTGTCAACAATGTGTTCGCACGGGCTAATGTTTTCGCTGCGATACTGAACGGCTGCGTATCGATGGAGAAAGCAGCTGGAATCCAGCGCGTCCCTTGTAGCTTCCTGTTAATGATAGGCAACTCTCTTGTCACGTGATGTGCGCAAGGCATTATTATAGTCCGCCCTTGGACGGGATGTTTGCCTCTTCACCCCTTTACACTCCTCTTTACCCCTCTCTACCCCTATTTCCATTCCCTCCCACAACCCCGCCTCATCCCCCCACCCCAACCTGCAGCGTGCTTTTCACGAGAAATAATGCACGTGCAACGCTCGCGCTTCAAGACCGAGCAAACGAAAACAATGCAGCGGAATGAGCCACGCGTGGCGGCAGCTGGTAGACCTGTTCACGCAGACGATTTTGTGTCAGTTTGCGCGCTTTTTGTTTAGAGTTCTCGACATCAAGGAAGACAATATGCGGAAAAGAATAGAAGGAGAAAAGGTGAAGAAGGAAGAAAAAATTTGAAGGATGTATCGTGAGAATGCCAACGTTAATGCCCATCCGACATTAGGAGAGAAAAAAGGGAAATGCTTCACAGATAAGGAAAAAGACTCCGTCTAGCGACACGGCAGGCGGCGGGCGGCAAGTGGAGATGAAGCTTGTGTATTATTCACTATCGCATTTCTCATGTGGGGAGTGGGGACGCATAACAGTCGTAGGAAAGACCCCGTGAAGCGACGCGGTAGACGGCAAGCGGCAAAGATGTAACTTGTATTCATACAGAGTTTCACTTGAGTTGTCCTACTGTTCTTGCAATTTTGTTTTACCGCGACCGTTGTAATGGCTTCGCACCCACAATGTTTCCGTGGAGATTTTTTGCAAAAGGAAGTAATGGTAAAGCATATTCCAGGGACTGGATCCTGGGGCTGCTTTATAAACAAAACCTCGCTGTCATCTCAGACGCATCCAGAAAGTTTCACGATGATGCCTTCCTGAAACCATTGTAGTAGCTTCCGGAGGACCTCCTTTGCGGATTAAAGGGCTGAATGTAGGCTAAGCGCGTACAGCGATTCCAGCCGCATGACCCTAAACTTAACTTGTAGACTGTGAACCATCAAACATGTAACCTGGAACCGCTGGATGTGAGCAGCACATCACAAGTACGTTCAGGACATCACAGGGACCTGAGCTGAGTTGAACCCCGCTTATTCTTCAAAACCCACACTGGTACGTTTTAAAAGAGAACAAAACAAAAAAGAAATATCAAAGAAAACAACGTTCTTTCCATCCTCCCACTCACTTCTTTTTTAACATGTTATCGCTAATGTTTCCGCTGTCCCTTTTTTTGTTGAGCCTCGTGCCGCCATCTAAAAAGGACGCCGATCCTGTTCTGCAAGACTTCCCGACTGGCGCGGTTCTGTCGATAAATGATGACATGTACACGGCCACAGGGTTCAGAAAACAGCTGACAGGAGGGTGGGTTTCTAGGCTTGATTTGTTTCGGCGGTAACTTCATTGAAACTGTCTTGAACTCGTTTAGAGCGTCAGCAAAACTGCAGGCGAGTATAGGGCTAATGCCAACATGTCTGTGCTCTCTTTAGACAGCATGAAAAGCCAGCTTATCCCACCCGCACGTGCACCAAGTTCTTTTCTGGGTTTTCCGGTTGCTTTAAAAGATCACATGGCGAGATTTTTAGGTATACAGTAGGTGCCGAGATACGGGGCTGGGTTAGCGAAACACGTGAAAACTCTTCTGAACCCGTTTCATCGACGGTACCCTCCTTGGTTAAGATGTGGCCGACTAAGAACGCCGCTGGCGCTAAGACCTCATTCTGTCGTTTATTCAAAATAATTTTAAGACACACCCAAATTAAAATTGTTAATGACTAGTTTAAGTTAGTAATAAGACGTTAAATCTTTAAATCTTCAGGAATATCATTGTTCCGTTGACGAGATACAAGACACTTCATGCATACTGTTCTCACCTGCGGTTGGAAAGTAGTCCTGATGTCACAAAAGTAGGCTGACTTTTATCTTGACTAGAGGAGAAGACGTTGGACGTCTTGCAGTTACTGGACTGTTATAACTTAATGCTACCTCGGGTATCGTAATCACTTAGTAGCATGTTAAATAATAGGATACCATTCTATCTTTTGATGCTATTGAAAAGGATCCAGGAGTTTCCTGAACGAGAGGAAAGAATGCAAGAATGCACATGTCTGTGAAGGAAACAGTGAATAAATACGGAACGAAGGGTTAGTAAGCAGCGGACGATTCAGAATTTACAGTTCAGAAGTTGGTTTCATTTTTGATGAATTCTAGTGTCCTCTCATCATTTGACTATTTCGTGGTTGTCTTATCGGAGGCGGAAAAGAAGACAGAAAAAGCGAGTGACTGATCACGTGAACACATTCTGCATTTTGATGAAGGCCATTTTTTGTTTTTTTAAGCTGAATAGAGTGGCTTCCCTTTTATGGGGTTAACGAGTGAATTGTAGTGGAAGGCAGGAGAAGACATTATTCCTCTCTCTCTTAGTGTGTGTGTGTGTGTGTGTGTGTGTGTGTGTGAGAGAGAGAGAGTGAGAGTGGAGGAACCGTGGCAGGGCATCAGGCTTGATAGACAGACGTACGATTTCATTAGGCCGAAAGCCATTCTTGGGATTGAAATGGCCGACGCGATTAGCAAGCAGTTTGTGGCCAGGGTGATAAGCTGCATGAGGGGTAAGAGGGGGGGGGGGAAGAGGCGAAGGACAGTATAGCAGCCTTTGTCCTCCGCCATCCTCCGTGGAGTTGCAGAAGCAGTGACGCGCCGCGTCACGCAGCAACCGTTGAGGGGTGGTGGTGGTGGAAGACGCCGATGCACTAGCGTGACGTCATCAAATTCGTCACATCTGAGGCAGAAATGTGTGCAGCAGCTTGCGCTTAACGATGCCCAATTGTAGTCCCTACGAACATTTGTCATTTCTGCACGACAGTTGCGCGGCACGGAAATAAGAGAGAAAAGTGTGTGTGTGTGTGTGGCAACACCAGCTAGACGAGATGCACGCCTTGCCGCTAGAAGACGAGCGGCCACAAGCCCAGACGGCTAGATAACGGTATCTTACGATGTCCCCACCCCCCCCCCCCCGCGGCATGTCAGTAAATGCCGACTGCCACCCGAAGGTTGGCCCGATGCCGGACCGAGCGAGGACAATAGCTGGGCCGATCTTTGATCGATCATGGCCCGAAGAGGGGCCGCACATGCGGCATGGACGCATTTCCACGAAGGAAGCTTGTTTGGCTAGACGGTGACGCATAGTTCATTTTCTCGCGCTTGTCGTGGGGTCGCTGGGAGAACAAGGGGTGGATTGTCAAGCCCGCACGGCTACTAAATGCAAGGATGCCGCCATGGAAATTACAGGACTCGATACAATGGCTAGCATGCGGTCCGGCCGTCACCACGCTACCCGCTTAATCCAATCACGGACGGCGGCACAGAAATAATCTCTTTTCTCGCCTGGCTCCAGCCAACCCGCGGCGGCGTTCTTTTTTCTGATTCATATTCTAAGCACTTGTTTTGTGACAATCTGCGGCTAATCTCGTTTGCAAGGTTACCTCGCTTGCTGAGCTCACAATTTCCATGATATTTTCCGCCAGCAGGGGGCGCGTGGAACAAGCCACTTGCTGGTCTCCCCTGCCAGGGGAACGTGATGTCTTTCGGCCGCCAGGCGGCGCAGACTTGCTTTCGCAGTTGGAAACGAGATTAACAGGTAGCCAGGGTAAGGCTGGCCGTGTTTTCTCTCGGCAGCGACAACACCTTGCCATGGCAACCGAACTTTTACCGCCGCTGCTTTTTGGCTAGTTCCTACCAGTCAACTGTAGGTATATTAATTGGTTCCCACTTTTTCACTTTCAGCGGATAGGGGCTTTAATATTTTATGTCTTGGCTCTTTCTCGCTCATTCTGTTTGTGCGCGCATACTGGATTATTTTTGCTTGTGTTTGATGTGTGTGTGTGTTTGTGTGTGTGTGTGTGTGTGTTTTTGTTTGTGGGTTTGTGAGTGCGTGTGTATATATTTATTTGAAATAAAAGAGAATGAGTGAGAAAGAGAATAAACATATTTTTAACTTGATGGTCAGTGCAGAGCTGAAGCCGACTGAGGCTTGCCTAAGTCAGACTGTAGAATTACCTCTACACACCCTGCAGATGTATACCTGATTAATTGGAGAAACTCAAAAGGGGGCAGTAAAAGATGGTTGCTAGACACTGTGAACCACTTTCATTTTCTCTACGATCGCCAGTTAATGTGACCTTTTGCCTTTATTCTACGCTGATAAATACTGAACGCGAAACATGTTGACGTCGTCGAACATATAGGGCTACATTTTTTTTTAAATACAAAATTCTTCTTGTTGTGTTCTGTCTTTCTCTAGAGACCGGGTCTAACCTGTTTTTACACGCAGGAATTTTTTCCCATAGAGTGATCTCTCTTGACCAGGAGGCAAGCAAATCGCATGAAGCGGCAGGGGAGGTAGGAATGGGCAGTGGTGGGAAAGCTGAAGGAGGCTGCACGTGATTGATCTTGGCGGCGCATCCCTGTTCCGACGCGACGCGTGCGGCAAGGGGGGCTCAACGCTGCCCCAGCACGCAAGGCGCTCATGTCGCAAGCCTGTTCACACAGCGCCGGCGTTGTTATCGCTCCCACATCGCACCCATCATCCTGCTGTGGTGCACCATTGCTGTTCCAGCTTTTAGACCGTTGTCGTTAAATAGAGAAGTGGATTTGCACCCTGCACCTCATGCTTGTTCCAGCTAGTGCTGCTTTGTTATTTCTTTACCAAAGCCTGTCGACGAACTGTAACGTGATAAGAGAAAGTAATATTTTTCAGTTGTGTGGGAGGTTTTTTTCGTTCTCTCTTTTTGTTTTGTTTTTGTTTTATATCTAGCTAGAATGGTGAATGATGTACAACTAAACAAATAATACCCAGTGCGTTTCGTTAAAAATCACTATTCTAATTTTTTTAATTTGCTGTTTATAACCTTTTTTTAGCAATTAAAAAAATCTGCTGAGCTCTCTTTTGTCCGTTTCCCTTTTGCCATCTCCCTGCTCTCCTGCCATCCACACTCTATTTTCTTATCCGCCCGCTCAGCAGGCTATCAGTCGACTAATCAGAAACCCCGTGACAAAAGCCGTTCTGTAAAGCCGCGCGATTGGAGATCGCGCAGTTGTGAGCCAATCGGTGGAGGTTACACCGACGCGCGGAGGGTGATTAGGCTGTAAAAGAGGAGTTAGCGCGCGGTGTAAGAAACGCAACTTTATGCTTAATAGATGAGCCACGGCCGAGCACGACAGAGGGCGCAGCAGTTGCGCTGGTTTCCATGTGTACGAGGGCGTTGAATGTGCAGTGCAATAAGTTGGGGTGCGGCTGTGTGGGTGTGGGTGGGGGGAGGGGCGGGGGGCAGTGGGGGTAATGAGATGACTGGGGGTAGTGTTGGGGAGTGATCGGCCTTGCGAAGTCACTCGGGCGAACGTCGGGGCAGCTCAGAACTGGCTTCAGCGTAGCTGTGCGCGCAAATGTTTAATGAATGGAGTTAATCAGGCGAGTACAGGCCATAATGGGATATCTCGGTGGTCGTTTTTTCTCGTCCAGCTGCTACCAATAATAATAATAATAATAATAATAATAATAATAATAATAATAATCATAATCATAATAATAATAATAATGTTTTAGCGCTTGTTATCAATGGATTGAGCGTCTTGGGTTCAGATCTCCTCTCTGGCACGCTTTTCTTTCGCTGTTTCTGGAGATGTTTAGCGCTGGCTCCCCAGGTTTCCCTTTTCCTAGAAACATGCGTGCATCACGTAAGAGAGTTTTTAACCACGTAAACTTCAGAAAATCTACGAGGTTTGGCTTATGGAGTCTGAAGACGTAGAAAACAAAGCTGTGATCGGAGGTCATATTGTGTAAGACATTTTGTAATAAACCAGTCAACAAAAATGATATTTCGTGATTACGTGTTATCAGACGCCAGTGACACACCTTTGTAGGAAAAAAAAAACCCCGACATCATGGTTAGGAGCCACTGTAATAACAATACTTTACCACTGATCTATGACCTCCAATATTTTTATTTAAAAGGTGGCTGTAAAATATTACAATTTTAACTGGGGGTCTGTATTTTATGGATATGAAAATACGAGTGCCGTTCTGTAATATAGCTTTTTAATTGTGTCTCGGCTATAAAACACCATTTCGTGCCACCAATCTCCCTTTTCCAAACCCTTAGCATAATCCTGTCTTAATCACAGATATCGAGTTTATACTTAAAACACACATAAAACTACGCAGAACAAAAAAACGAACATAAAGTGTGTAGCAAAAAATGAAAGATCCACCACCCCCCCAAAAAAAAAACAACAACAAAAAACAAAACAAAAAAACAAAACAAAAAACAAACAAACAAACAAACAAGGAAACCGAAAAAATGCAGCGTGTGCATTTAAAACTATTTGATTTACCGACTACACTACAGCAGAGCCAACACAAGCAGTCAACGCTGAAGCTATTTACTACATTTTAATACATAAAGTGAAAGACGGTGAGCGTGCCAGAGACGAGATTTGAACCCAAAACAGTCAGGTGGAGAGACAACTGTTTTTTTTTCTTGTTTAACATTATTAAAGTAGTCATCTGTATTCATATTACAAAGTGGCAACTAAAATGTGTTTACCATTGTGCTATATGGGTCACAGCAGAAGGACATACTTGGCAGTTTCTGACAGCTTATTGTAGCTCAAAGCTCAGGTGTGTTACAATGTGTTATTGGACTAAAGCCATGTCTTCATTCTCGGTCTTAATCTGGTTCAGGAGGATCAGCGATCAAAGTCCATGTCAGCTCCTCTTTTTTTTTTTAAATCTCTGAAAAATATCGCTCCAATCCCGGTTCGATCAGGATCATCTAGTAGATTCAGTGTGGGTAAAGGATGCGATAACACACCAGGGGGCCTTGTCGTCTGCTTGTCCTTGCAACTGACTGGGGCTGAGCTCTAGTGTTGAAAAAGTCGAAGAAAGTATTCACGTTGAAATGATGAACGAGACAGCACTCAGTAACGACATGCTGACGCTTTTTGTTAATCTGTGGGAGTAGCATCGATGTCTTTGCTCCCCCCACCCCCCACACAACCTCGCATATTGATTACTGGAGCAGGACTGCTCGGCTAAACGCCCTTTTCGGGAGAAGCTACTTTTGATATGTCAGCTCTAGGTCTGGGCAAATTAATAACTGAAACCTAGGCCACTGATGAACACGAAATCAGCTGCTCAGCTTTTAAATTCCGAACTAATCTCCGACTGCTTGGAGCAGTAAAGATCGCTAACTACGGCTTAATAACGTAGTGCCGTGATGTGCTTCTGCACTGACCTGTCAGCTGACTGTAACATGACGTGATGCCCTGATGTGCGCTCGTTACTCTTGTGCGCCACGTGCTAGGTACATACTAATCACGTGCTAGTCACCTTTGTCATTACGTCGTTAACTTATCGTAATGATACGTGAATGTAACACATCGTCATGTCACGTGACGGCAACGTAGCGCCCTTTACATGCTTGTCACTGCGTACTGGTGCTGGATTAAAAACTCGACTTTCAGACATCATTTTGTAAGATGAATGGCCTTATTTTCCTTGCTTGTGTTTTGACACGAGGGTTTTACGCACAACACTGAGCTTTCAGTACATCTCGAATAAAGCCACTCGTGGTAATACTTGACATCAGGTGGAGCCATTCATTCGCAACATTTGGGAAAACTGCTTGAAGGAAATTGATGTACTCATTTATCAATAACATTTGGAAAAAACTGTGAATTAAAGAAAGCATATTATTAATTTCTAACATTTTGAAAACTATTCTAAGGAAGCACATGTATTTATCTGTATGCAATACTTTGCAATTGTTCCTAGCAAGTATATGTACTTAGTTTTTCCCGATGCTCACGAAAGGGCATAGAGCTAAGGCTTAGTTCCCTGGAATCTCGTCTTTATACAAAAACCTCGCTTGATTAAAGCTACTGCACCGATTTCATTTGATGTTCCTATCAGGCGCATTCATCTGGTGTTTGGAAATGTTTCGCTGTAATTTGTGAACGTTTGTCGTACGTGAAAGCCCCTTTACGGACTGCGATTAATGTAGTATAGGATGCCATTGTGTTTTTCAACTACCAACCTTATCCGTTCCCCTCAACAACCTTTGTTTAAGTGAGAGAGTGGGTGCTCAACCCGCCGACAACAACTTGTAATAGACTTGTCCATCATAGACTGCTGGTAAGTAAATTGAAGCAGCGTCGATGAAAAAGATTACAGCCGGTGGTCCGCCCATTCTCTTCGCAAACTCCTCCGTGTGTATGATTAGTACAAGCCTACTCTACGTGAAGCTACCATTTTACCTGGTCTCTAGCAAACATCATCTTGCGCAAATGAGTTCCTCAAATAGCTTGGTTCCTAAACGCTGCACCCATGTAGTAGAAAGACTCACAGAGCAACGCAAAAATCCATGCACTGAGGAGTTGCCAAGGAAACGCAAAAAAAAAACCCCGTTACTGGCAAGCGACGGTCGGCTGTAGGAAGCTAGCTTGTGAGTGTGACAAGAGGCAGACGTTCAAAGCACTTGTTCAGGACGAGAGGGGCCTTGGAACCTCGGGTTACGGTGGGTGGGGTGGGTTGGGGTTGAGGGAAGAGATGGGGGGTAGATCGTAGGAGGTGGGTGGGCGAAGGAACCGTTGGACGCGAAGACGGAAGATCTTGACGACGAGGTGACAGGTGAGGCGCCCAAGTGATCAGCTCCGCACGCGCTCGGCATACTCGGAGACATCTTGAGGCGCGAGAGAGAACTGTCTTTATCCGGCTTGTCTTAGCTGTCTTACCCGGCTAGACTTGGGAAACCAAATCAATGTGGTGTGAATGTGTGTGTGTGTGTGTGAGAGAGAATTTTCATTGGCAACGTCACAGTCTCGGTCATGACCTCAAAAGTCACTTCCGGTGCCCGGCAGCACGCTGGGAGATGAGTGACGGAACGCGGTGGGACGTGACCGGATGGAGACGAGACTGAATGTGGCGACCCCCACCCTCTGGAGGCGGAGAATAAACAGTCGCATAACAGCAGCAAAGGGACCACAGAGAGACAACCACAACAACTGCGGGAACGGACCAGGCGTCTCGTGACGTCCTAGTTACGCCAGTTGCACCTCGTGCAAAGGAGAGACGGGTGCGAAGTTTGTTGGGGGAGAGATGAGAAGTACGGACCGAGTGCATGACGCGACGTGAAATACGAGCGTGACGTGACGTCCAGCCCGTGGTCACGTGGTGTCATGCACAGGTGTGGGAGGGGAGAGAGGAAGGGGATGGACGTGACGACGGAGAGCGTGCCGCGCGCACTATCCAGAGTTGACGCGCTTCATACCCTCGGGGTTTGCCACTGCGCGCGAGTTGCCGCGCGGCTTAAGTTCCGCCAAGCGGAGAGCCGCGGACGTTGGCGTACGTTGCGTGCCGCTTTGAACTGGATGCGTGCCGCGCGGACATAGTGACACGTTGTTACGGGACGGGGCGCTGTTGCAGGCACCAGCATTACTGCATTACAACATTACAGGCCGGAGCGCGCTCGTAGGCAGGAACCTCATTTCCTGACGGCGTGGCACCGTCCCTGGCTTGTCTTCAAAAGAAAATTGGTTGGGGAGATGGCGGTCTTCTTTGACTGGCTCGCCTGTCGCTGAGCAGAGCTGGCAAAAGCGACCTTTTTATTTTTGAAACAAAATGTGGCAAATCGGTTAACAAAAAGCACCGAATGCATCCCAGCAGTGCCGAAGACTTACTTGAAGAGGCTGGCAGATGGAAGAACACTTGTATGCATAAGTAGACTGACATGTGAAATAAAGGTACAGTGCCTGACGATTTTAGGTCCAGATGTTTTTTTTCTTAATATTCAAAATAAAACCATATTTTTTTGGAAATATTTGCGATTGCGGTCGTAATGAGAAGAAAAACCCATAAAAATACAATCACAAGTGAAAACAGTGCAGTAATAACAACTACTGTGTACATGTACCATAATATACAGAATGGACGTAGTCACTGGCTGCTCCCTAATACAACTACGTGACACAAAAAAGGACGTAAATACTCTAACATGAAGGCCGATCAATAAAGCTTTGTAATTGGCTACTAATAAAAGGAGATCACACAGGACTAACATAGAAACACTAACATTAGTGCAGCTTATGTAAAAAAGAAGAGCTTGGGCGGTGAGGAGGATTTTTCCAGACCTCACATTGTTGAAGGTGCCGTCTGCAGAAATCACCCGCGCACCGCAGGGTTTCTTTGTTAGCAGGAGCGAGTTCCTTTCACCGGGGAGACGGGGGAGGAGTGCTTGCTTTAATTAGGGGTTTCTAGCCAGTAGCAGAGATGCTGTAAGCACAAGACAAGAGTGCCTAGTTTGAGTGCACTGCCCTTTACTCCGAGAGTCCTTGACGTCCTGTCTGACGAGGGGCTTCCTCTCCTCGCACTCGGCATGGTCGGAGCATGGCACAGCTTTTAGTTCCACGTGGCCTTTCTTGTCGTCTACAGTGTGGTAGTCACACAGTTCTACCTGATATTCCCGATGTCTAGACTGTGGTAGTCACGTGGCTCCATACGAGATTCCCGTTGTCGCAAATATGATAGTCACGCAGCTCCTCTTATTATACTTGCTTACTACACTGTAGTAGTAAGTAGTTCCAGACGTTGTTCTTGTTGTCTAGAGTGTGGTAGTTAGAGAGTTTCGCCAGGTATTTTCGCTGTCTGGACAATGGTGATCGCAAAGTTCCACCTGGTATTCTCGTTGTGGAGAGTGTGGTAGTCACGTGGTTCTATTTTCCTCGTTGTCTAGAGTATTATAGCCACGTAGACTTCCCTGGTATTCTCGCTGTAGTCACATAGTATCACATAGTATTCTCGTCGTCGTGAGCCTCGAAAGTTCGACTCAGTTTACTCGTTGTCAGAGTATGATAGTTCCTGGGACTGTTATTGTCGAGAGTATTGTCGCCTCCCTCCTGGACACTGGTAAATAACGCAGTCGCTTGTTACTGCTCGGTGGGACGGTCGTCGAGCAAAATACGACTCGTTTTTACTTGGCATTCTCAACGATTTTTCCATTATCTAAAGCAGGGGTGGGGAACGTCCGGCCCGAAATCATTTGATCGAGCCCGCCAAGGCAATCGTAGATTTTAGTAAATCTATAAACTTGTTTCATAGCAGCATAAATGAATATTAAGTAAATGATAATAATAATAAAATAATAATAGTAAATTTGGAGGCACAAGCAAGAAACGTGCATTACGATATAGACAGGATACGAGTGCATGCCGGGAAAGACCGTGGCGTCTATGGACGATTTTGACATTTGTGCATGCATGCGACCTTCACCCCAAACCGAGGGCAAACCACTTCCTGTTTGGTGTTGGCTGTTGGTACGCGTAGCGTTCTTTGACCGTGTCGGCTCATACAATAACAATAAAAAAATGATCGTCGACATTGCTGTGTACCTTACAAGTGCTCAACATTATTCTTACCCGGATTTCCAAAGGATGCTCAAAGGAAAAAGCTTTGGCTGGTAAAAATTATTATATTTTCACTGCAAACCACACATATTAATAGGATAATTTTGTACAGCCCGCGAATGATGTCATAAATATCAAAATGGCCCTAGATAGTCTCTATGTTGTTGTACTTGGTATACTCAAGGTTTAGAGCGTGGTAATGCATTCTGTAGTATAGTGTATATCTACATCCTTCAGCATGCTCGGTATACATGACGACATCGCATGAACTGCGCAACTAATAAATAGGAAAACCGCTGTAAAACAAAATATATATTAAAAGAAGATGGTTGTCCCCCTTTGCCTACTCTTCGTCGCGGTAAGCGGAGAATGTACAAGGAGGTCAGACTGGGGTTACATGGCCAGACCTCGCTTTCTGCTGAATACCGTAGCAACACATGAAGTTACCTCACGTGACTACAACCCCCCCCCCACAAAACAAAACAAAAACAAAACAAAACTCGACAACTTGTCGCTGCGACACGTTTAGCGATACCGAGTTTCCGTTTGCCGCTGTCGTCTCTTTCTATCGAACTAGCAGGGTCGTGGTCTTGTTATTTCCGATGAGAAAAAAGAGAGCAGAAAAGAAATAAAGGGGAGAGGAAGCATGAAAGAAAGAAGAGAAGAGAAAGCAAAAAAGAAAGAAAGACATTTCAAAGAAGGGTAACCCGCAGCTTCTTATGTTTTCCAGAATGCCAGAGTGTCGACAAGACATTTTTGAGTTTCAGTTTGTCGCCAGGCCAGTCTTCCTGTGTGCTTTAGACAGACCTAGCATGCACCTCATTTGCTCGCAAGGCCTCGCATTTTTTAAAATTTTTTCCCCCCAGTTCGTTTACTTTCTTAACATCCCTGGATGTGGTCTCACCAGAATCTCTCTCTCTCTCGCATGGCCAGCTCGCCCTGCCTTCTATGAGCACCGCGCCTCCTTCATTTCTGGCACTTGCACCCATACGTGAAGCCACACGCGCACGCGCGAGCACGTGCGTTCGGATTTCACGCCAGCATGCGTCCTTTGCTTGCCCCGGCTAGATCTTCATTCGTGGAAGTGCAATTACTAAGACAAGGAGAGGCATGATGGTGCGACTAATTGCTCGCTTCCTGTTTGTATCCGAAGATGTGATTTGTGTTTTTGGTTCTGACATTTCTTACGAGGTTTGAGCCTTAGACTCTGGTTATATCCGATAATACGGTTTGTCTTTTAGACCCTATTTATATCGTGGAGGTCTGGTGCCGCAATCAATCAATCAATCAATCAATCAATCAATCAATCAATCAATCAATCAATCAATCGGCAGTCGCACGTGACTCATTTCGCCATCGAGCGCTGCAGCCAGCCTGGTGTCACAACGGTTGGGGGTATCAACGAGATTCCCGTGACTAGAGAGATCAAGCTAGCACGCGCAAGCGCAGTAGTAACCGTAAGAGTAGTAAATCGCTGAGCGATGAGGCGGTGCTCGAGCTAACCCAGAAAATGAGTGTTCAGACAGGCGTTTTTATCCCGGATTCTTCTACAATTTGCTTCATCCTTAAGCGTACAGAGCACAGCTAGGGGCCTCTTCCTCGCCCCATAAGTTTTAGGCTATTCGAATATCCATGATAATACTGAACGCTTCAATAATCACCAGCAGAAAGGACGCCCCAGACCTAACAAATAGCCCAGTAGTCAACCAGATATTAAAGCAATAAGCTTGGACGTCGTACTTAAAACGGGTTAGATGCACACACTTAATTAAAGACATTTTGCTGTCACATGACATAGAGGAGTATTATGTTTAAAGTATATTATTAGTCAAAATTGAAGCACTCCGCGCACTTCCTAATATTGGCCGATTGAAGGAGGAGAAGGGCCAGAGTGCGTCGTGCTTACGACCATCTCGCCTCCGACGCCTGAACTCAGTACAAAAGCGAGATATCATCACACAAAAAGTAGTTCCACACACGATACGACTGCGACCACGCGTGCTGGCTTAATCTCTGTTAACACGGTGCTAGGAACGAGAGGCGGTGTGTGTGGGTGTTGGGGATGGGGGGAGGGGATAACATGGTTCAGAAATGTAGGAGAACTCTGTCGGTTGCCTAGTCTGGTTGTGGACGTGTGTGTGTGTGTGTGTTGGAGGGTGGAGAGTGGAGACAGTGGGGGATGAATGACGACAGTGGTGGGGGACGAACTACAGGCTTGTCATAGACTAGATGATGTCCAGGTGGCACGCCATGCAGCCAGCAATCAACGCTGAAAAACAACGAGGGCACGGCTGTTCCTTCCTCCGCCACGACCAGCATCCTTTCTTATCGGAGTCTTTATACTTATAGTTAGATGGTTCGGTGTCGCTAATATATATATATACACAAACACAGATGCGCGCGCAGACCTCGTCAGACCGAGTAGGCGAGGGGCTGAGAGAGAGAGAAAAAGAGAACTTCAGATGTTTATTCAATGTCCATATCAGGCCCATGACTGAAGGGGCCATGAACACTTCAGTTTGTTGACACGTAGATGTGTTTCGAAATAGTTCTGGTAAAATATAAATAAAGATGTAATACAAAAATAGACAACTACATCCGCGTCGTCTGAATTCTAATGCTAAGATATAGAGTCGACCAGAGATTGAGAGAGTGTGATGTGCGAGAGTCAGGTTAATGACCTCCACCAGACTAAAGCAATTAATGTATGATCCGGGCATTCTCGTTGGCTGTAGTCATGACGACAGTAAGCTTATTATTGTACATTCCCGATGTCGGCGTGGGTGTGTACGGTCGAAGTGGACATCTTGCTGTGCACAGTGATTTATGTAGGTCTGTCTCTACAAAACTTAGGGGTAATTCGTTGACATTTAGGAAGATAGATGTTGTCAGTCATTAGAACCCCGACGCTGGTTGGCTTTTCAAACATGACGAGGGAAGTTAGAGATGTTTAAGTTCAGTGAGTATTGGTTGCAAGAAGGAGCTCCACTCATAATCACAAAGTTTGAAACTTTTCTGAGAGAAAGAAAAGGGGGTGGGGATCTTGTGTTAAATTGAACAACTGGACCTTAAAACGAGGAGATCCGGAAGCATTAAGAAATGGGGCTGACTTGAGCCTTTCCAACCTTCCCTTCTTCCCGCCCCTTCGAAAAAAAAAGAAGAAGAAAAAAAAAGAATGAATGTGAACCGACTGCCTTTCTAAAATGGGAGCCTATTTTAGCCGAAAGAAACAAACGCTATTATTCTAACAGCGCTCGGAAACATATGGCGGTACACTCGAGGCCCAACACCCTTCTGCTCTAAACAGGAGCCTAGGCCAAGCGGAAAAGTTGAAACAGTAATTTCTAAACACAGTTTAGAGGTGGCAAGACTCTTTCGGTATGCTTTGCCTGCGAAGAAAATTGCAGTCCTTGGTAGGTGCTGTGTCTGTCTGTCTGATAGAAAAATATTTGTTTTAAATTTAAATATAAGCTAGTTACTGTATGTGATCACATGATCTGTATGTAATTAAAAAAAAACTTAATGCCTTTACTCCGGTTGGGTAGAAGACGAAAGTAGTGAGATGACGCCCTGGTCAAACAAGAAGTGAATTAAGATATCAGATGCTATGTTGCCACATGATCAGGTTGAGAAACATGAACCTGGACTGTTCTGAGTGTGCTGATATTGACAGATCCACGAACATGGAGGTGTACCGTCCAGAGGTCATAGATGTTTGCAATCTGGCAAACATGTGCATGTCCTGGCTCCAAGATGTTTGTAATTAAAAAAAATAATAATAATCGAGGTGGTGTTTATCGACGGGTTGTGTCCCCAGAGCGTTTATATTGACAGAACTATGAACATCGTATGTTCTGTCCTGAGGGCATTTTTATTGATGACGGTGGAAGATGCAGAAGACGATCGACCTAGATCTATTCTGATTTTTTTTAAATTAATGGGGTGAAAATTTGTTTCTAACGATTGGGTAGAGCTCAGTGCAGGACAGAGTTTCTCAAAATCCGAATACCATCGTTCCGTTCTCGAGATACACGCGGTACAAACCAAACAAATTAGGCACAGAAAGAAGCCAGAACACAGACGACAGGTTTGTGCAGAGATACCCATATCCTAGTAATTCCTCAGCCAATGGGAGAACTGGTATGTTAATTAGACTTCTGTTTGACTTGTTTCTGTATGAGATGATGGTTGTATACCTGTATCTGGAGAACGGAGCGATGTGATTTACTCAGCAAGAGTTTGGAGAACTGGTATCTTATACTGAGTTGTATCCAATCTTTAGAACAAAAATTGCGCACCGCTAGACCTTTAAAAACAAACATTCTTCCCCTCCCCCCTACGCTGAATTTTCAGTTTAGAACGTTATGATTCTTCAGTATACTGAGTTTTTACTTCTTTCCCATTCTCTCCTTCTCTCATTCGACCTGACTTGTGAAAAAAGCTGTTGGTGAGAATCCTCTGTAAGCGACGACCTCATCGTCACAGGACCGCCGCCACTCCCTACCCCGTACCCCCAACTCCCTAAGAACATACGATTGGCAGAAAACACGTACAGAATGTGTCTTGAATGTTGAAGTCCACCTTACAAACGCGGCAAACTTAAAGTAAAAAAATATGGTAAAGATAATAAGAAAGAATAAAAAACAGAACTGTGAGTATTCATAGGCCCGTCGTTTATTTTTGGCCACAGCGGGCAACCCGAATATTGAGAAGCAAAAATAATGCATAACTTTTTTAATGATGCTGGCCATCTGAAATAGCGCACAGTGCCTTCTTTATTGCGTGTTAAGGAAAGACAAGAAGAAGAAAATTTAATGAAAAAAATATTTTTCTTGTATTTTATGGAAATATACCGAGCTGCTTCCACTTAGGAAAGGATGGAGCAACTCAGACGGAGCTGAAGGAGAAGTGGGAGAGCAGCAACTAAACGATTTGTCAGCCGTCGGGAGACCGAGACAGGTTTAACTTCGTTTTCGTCCGGTGGTTTTCACTGTCGATAGTCGAGACTTCTCATCACTAATGCTCGCACCGATGGCTTTTAGTTATGCACTGATGTTAGCCATGACTGCAGTATACTGGTTCCTACCGTCGAAAGACGGGGGGTCACGGGGGGACAAGAGGGGAAATTTCGACAGCAGGGAAGATAAACGCACAGTAATCAGTATGTAATTGGAAGGCAATCAGTTTGGAGAGAGAGGCTGATGAGACAAGGGGGCGCGGTAAGACTTGCTCAGCCATGTAGATGAGGACAGCGAGAACGACACCAGCAAGGATGCGTCCCAAACACGTTGAAATCAGTCATCCAACAGGTCTGCTGACCATGGGGAATCGGTCAGCCTCACTCAGTCGCCGGTGATGTTTGGGAGTTGTAAGCTTTTATAAGGTCAGAATGACAGAGATCTCGGGATATCATGTGACTTGCTCTGCGGCCTACCGTTTGACCAGGCTTCAACACTGCAGTCCTGTTGCATGATGGTCCGAAGATCACCCAGAAGCCAAGTGGTGGACCTCCTGGAGAAACCTGGGGCCGGGTGCACCGTACATCACTAGTGGCTGGCTGCATGATCAACCCGTAGTTAAGCGTCTTGCATATTGTGAGCATTGGAACTGAGTGCTTTGCATTAATCTTCTACCTTCTACCTAAGCTTACAAGCTATGCATTCTTCTCCTGGCTGCCACGAGTCGAAGATTCTTGCTACCTGAGTTTTAATCTTTTTTTTTCTAATCACGGGATAGAGCTCCGCCCAGAACACTTCCACCTAGAAACTGTAGGCCTGTTTCTCGAAAATATTGTGTTATTCACCCAGAGTTTAGAAAAGTTACTGTCTTAAACTGATCCCAACTCAGTCGTTCAGGGATAAAACTCTGATTCGTAGAACTTAAGACAGTTTCTCTCGTAAAACTGAGATGAGCCGTTAAGGAGCGGTACGTCATGGTTGATGGAGGTAAGAGTTGGTGTGGGCTAACTGCGCGCTCAGTTCGGCAGGATACCAAGTGAAACCTTTCTCTACAACATGCTTAAAGACAAAACAAAAAGGTGACAGAAAAGATCACCTTGTAATGAACGTGTTTTCCGTCTTTGCGTGAAAGCGCAGGTTTTTCAGGCGGTGCAGGTGTTATCTTCCAGAACCTCCAACATAGCGTTGTCATCGCGCGCACTCTCTTTCTTCCTCCTCTCTCCCCAAAAATACCCAGCATGCACTCAGAGCTGTCTATTTAGCGCCATTATTTCCAGTAATTGCCCGTATGAGATATGAATTCCCATTAGCACAAATCAGATTTTGGCATCTGAGAAAATATTGGCCCTATCCCAGCTGCATGCGTTGTGCACACATCCGTGAATCATGGAGCAACCGGTCTCTGCGGAGGGCTACAGCCAGGTCGGGACAGACTTTTCACTTTAGCGCATGCATGCACGCGCGCGTGTTTCTGTGTGTGTGTGTGTGTGTGTGAGTGAGAGAGAGAGAGAGAGAGAGTGTGTGTGTGTTTTATTCCGTCCCTAAGCAGCGACGTGTCGACGAGTATGAAACCCGTGAGTTTTGTTCAGTCAGTCAGTCAGTCCAGTCTGCTCGGTCGGTCGGTCGGTCGGTCAGCCTGCTCCGGTCGGCAGTGACGTGGCGTGAGCGGTATTATGGAGGTCGGCACGCAAACAGTTCGCCTGGCGATTAGACCAGCCATTGTTTGCTCGATGATATCAATTGGTTGGCGGGGGACCCACTTACTTGTCGGCGCCGTGACCAGCTTGCCCTGCCGCACGGGAGAGGGCGGAGAGAGGTTGGAGTGGGGTGGGGTGGGGGTGACAATACACTCTTGTGCAGCAGACTGCTGTGCTGCAGTGCTGCAAGGCTGTTGACGCAGGGAGCGAGCATGCTGTACTGTTTATGTACACCAAAGAAAAGCTGGTCTTGACTAAAAGCAGTTTATCACTGCCTGTTGCTACTGTTATCTAAAAGGGTTCACACTTTTTTACCTCCACTGTTAAAGGTCTCCCCGAGCGTATTTTCTTTCAAACAAATAGGTTGCCCTGTACTGTCAAAATCTAAGCGATCTTTCCCTCCTGTGCATGAGATCCAGACCTGCATACAGCATCATGCACATGCAGATGCCAAATCCGTGAGGTCGTTCTTGAAGGCTGATGCACTGACATCAAGGCTACAGCTAGTGGGAGAGATAGGTACATGTAATTCGTGATCGTTAATACGTACCGTACATCAGCATGTCATCATAGACTGACCTGTCTGCGGACCTGGTCAAGTGGCTCGTAATGTTGTGGTAAAAAACGTTTCGCATGACATTACTTCCGCGAGGATCGTAACTTGATGAGTTCAACTTTCATCCTCGGGCACGCGCATTTCTGAAGCCGGGGTTATGAAGCGAGAGTAACTCATTTCCAGGGCAAAAGTGAGGAACGAAAGGAGGAGCGTCTTGTTTCCAAAGTTATAAAGCGGGGTCGTGACCTCTCGGACAGTACATCGTGTCTTTACCACAGGACATATTTGCCCCACGCTTTATAACCCCGTAGTCCGGGTAAAACATCTGTTGGTAGGAAAATGCTTCCACCTTGAGGTGATTTCACGCCATGGGGCGAGAGGGATGGGGGAAGAACTCGGAGTACTCGGGGGGGGGGGAATCCACGTCCAGCCCCGCGGGCAAATGTCACATACAGAGAGTGTCCCGAGGCGAGATCTGAACCCTGAGTTTCTGACTGCAGTGGTGACAAGCGAGTGTTTTAACTTCACTACCGGCGCCTCAACAACATCTGTAGGGTCAGGACATCGCTTTATTAAGGAAATACAACACTTGTCCCCCGAATTCTACATGTTGCCCCAGCGCAACAACTTACCAGCACTCCCTCCAATGTTCAATCCCCAAGAGGTGGTTAAATCACCACCAGATTTAACAGGGATCACTTTCTAAATAAACCGAAACCAATAACATGTCAGTCTTTGAAGGTCTTTGTCGAATCTCGCAAGTGCAAGATGAATGAACTTGAGGTGGAGAGGGGGAGGGGAGGGGGAGGGTAAAGGGCGTGAGAGTTTGCTCGTATTTTGTAGTTTAATATCTTGTGATAAAGTGAACACAGTCCTCGGAAAAATAAAAACAGGAAAAAAAGCCTCACACTCAAATTAAACCGAGGGGTAAGGTCTAAAAAAACCACCACCAGACAGGCAAGCTGCACGAAAGCGACCGCCTTAGTAGGCCATGCGTGGAACCTTCCACAAGGTGCAGCAAGCGGGCACTGAGGGACTTTGTCGTAACCTGGTTACCAGGGGAGCCATCTTTGTCACGGCCACTTCCATTGAAGGGGCCCGGGGCAGTAACGGACGTTTGCGTAACTCGGTTATCACAGGGGCCGCCACTTTCATGAGTCTGTCCAGTTAAGAGCTTTGACAGTGACAGCTGCCTGGCATAAGTGGATTACCGGAGGAGCTGGTGCTGTCATGGATAGGTCACAAAATGGGGAAGTTAAGGAAGCGTGCTTGACGGAGCGGACTCTTTGCACTCTTCCTTCTCTCTCCGTGGTGAGCACGACTTATTACGACTCGACTCAAGAGAGGACGCAATTGCAAAATCAGGTGGATAATCAGGATTGTTGATATTAAATGTTTAGTCGTATGTAAAATATCTCTACTTACGTACGTTCCTGACGAATCGATGAGAGGGGCAGTGTGTGGGAGGAGAGGGGCAGTGTGTGGGAGGAGAGGGAAGTAGGGAGAGAAGATAGAATCACGGACTTGTATTACTGGACTGCTTGCAGACGATTTTTTTCAGTGAAGTCATAGAACGAGGCTGGTTACGAAATAGCTTCCGGTTTAGTCACGTTTCAGTTTAACTGCTAGAACGAGGCTTTGGACGATTTAGCTTCCGGTTTATTCACGTTCATTGTTAAGGCTCGCCGAGACTAACAGCAGAAAACTTCGCAAGAAGATCAGCGTTGGTCTCGGCAGACAGACAGCAGTCCACCTGTACACGCCCGAGATAGAACAGGACAGGAGTGCGAAGCTTTTTTTTATAGAAACTGCTGCAGTCACGTGAGTGTGTCACGTGGCCGAATCCCCAAAGATCTGTCGATCTTGTGTGGTATCGGTGTCATGTGGCACAGCCTGGAGTTTGAGTACCGTGACATGGCTTGATTGTGTGTCATGAGACGCAGTCGTGGTAATCCGTGGGCATTAATCTTTTTGTCTGCTTTGCGGTCATAGTCTGAACTTCATGTCAAGCCTGTAACTCACTGGCCGGTAAACCGGGCAGCTAAGGTCTGCGTACTCGTGCGCCCGTCATACGGGTCTCAGTCGTTACGTCCCCCTGATGGGCACACGTGCATCAGAATGCAGAACAGAGGTTTCTCTCCTGGACAAGTCTGTTTGTAGGCTACAAAATCGACATGAAATCGAACCATGTCTAGTAGCAGTTGTGGCAGAATAATGAATACGTTCATGGTAGTCTGGGGTTCTAGTGTTGAATCTGTACATTGTAAAGTTGGTGTGTGTGGCATACTATGTAGTCCGTTACGTAGGCTGGAGTCTGCGTTCTTTGACACGTGTGTGTGTTTACGTCGTGCATACCCGTATCTTACAACACTTGGTGCATGTGAGGTCTTCAAAATATATCTTAATTCGAATAGTTGCTTTGTCACGTGAGACCGGCGACTGAAAGAGAGAGAGAGAGAAATCGACAAATCAGACGACAAATATATTTTAAGAATTTCTAATCTAAGTACAAATTTATAGATGAACGAATGGCAAAAGTCAGGCAGACGAAACCCTGTCTTAGCAAGCAAACTGTTTGATTGGTGTGTTTGGCTTGTGCTTGTTTTTTTGTGTATTATTCGTTGGCTGACGCTTGGCAAGCCAGTCGTTTAAGAGAGATTCTCTGATTGGTCGGAGACGAGAGAATGAGGGGGATTGGGGAGGGGCCTCGTCAAAACGAGGTCTTATTGTCGACGAGATGAAATCTCGGTCGTCGGCAAATCAAGTACTGCACGAGGAGTTTGTGGCTGGCATGATGATGATGATGATGGACCTTATGGGACTGGATGAGGGTGTGGAGGGAGGACACCATCAATATCACATGATCTGTCACATGATTTCACTAGACGGCGCCGCTGGGTTTTGTGTCGCTGTTTACCAGTACGCACACATGAATGCTGGATAAGTTTGGTAGCACAGGGGTTAAGCACTCGCTTGTCCCCCCTACAGTGACTATCATAATGTGCTGGGTTCAGATCTCGTCAAGTGGCGCACACGTTTCTCTCTGAACGTGGCATCTGTTCACAAAGCAGCCCATCGAAGGTTTTTTTCCCACGTAGTCTACTTTACGCTCATCTTTATCATTTCTCTCTACCTAACTACTAACTCTAGTGGAAGAATTTACTTACTACTTACTTAATAAACCAAAGCGACTGGATGGTTAGACAGTAAGCTCTTCTAGTTATTACATATAGACAGTAGATTGATATATATATATATATATAGAAAGTTTGATGAAGTAAACCGTATTTAGTGGCATCACTGTTTGCAAGTACGTTAAAAACTGCACTGCGTCCGCAATATTTATAAACACGTTTGTTACGCCGATCATCAATCTTCCAGTTATGAAAAGACTTTCAGATTCGCAAAACTTTAGAGGATTTCACATCCGCAGAAGACTTTAGAGGATTTCATATCTGCAAAAGACTTTAGAGGATTGCAAATTCGGAAGCGCTTAAAGCGATTTAGGGCGGGCTCAAGCAGCTTACAGGACTAATGTAGTCACGTAAGGTACGTAGACGAACAGGTGGAAGAGTGTATAAAAGATCAGGAATTGGCGGGAGTGATGCCTGTTCTCTTTTTCATCCAACACTAATGCAAATATTCATCCCACCCACTGGTGTCCCACCCCTTCCCAATCAAAAAAAAAAAAAAAAGATCACGCACACTGAATTCTGATAACATAATAAAAAAATGTGAATAGAATTTAGCAAGTGCAATTTGCACAGTCATAGATGTTCATTATGCTCACCATCAGCATCTGAATTTTTTTGAAAATGTATTAATCTCCCTTTTCTGTGTTCTTTGCTCTTTTTTCACGTTTCCTGCTCGTTAATAACATTTTAGAATCCATTTACGCAGCTCGGATTGCAGTCGCAGAAATGGCATGATTATTGCTGTAAAGAGCGTAGTCCAGCTCAAAAGCATGTGCGGGAGGAAAAAAAACCAGATTAAAACCATGTATCGTAGAGGTATTTTTTTGCGCCTTTCTTTGTGGACATTGTGTGTTGCGACCACAGACAGACGTCCATCTCTCAATTACAGACATGTTTATTGTTCCTGCGGCTGAGTGAAGAGAGTCGGGTGAGAGCTTGTTGATGGCACCATGGCACACGGCGGCACTTAACGCAGGTGTTCGTAATGCGAGGGACTCGCCGCAGCAACACTTAACCACAGATGCTCGTAACACGAGGGAGTAGCTCCAGCTGCAGTGTTGTTGCCGTCCCGCGGCCGCTGCCTGGCGCCGGAGCGTACAGCTGCACGGTGTTCGCCACTCGACACCTTCTGCGCAACTTCCATTACTTGTCAGAAGCAATTAATCTCCCTCCCGGCCTGGCTGGGGATGAGGGTTTTTCTAGTGAGGTCCCTTTAATGAGAAAGTTTTGTTTCACCCTCGCGCAAACATCACACGTCGGCGAGACTGCAGATGACGTCATTGGCACCGCACTCGCGCAGCAATCCTGGCAGGATGCAAAGTCCCTTTATGAGGGGTCACGGCGCACACCGTTGCCACGTAGTTTTATGACTGGTTACCGCGAAGGTAATTACCATGTAGTTTTTATAAGGGGTCACGGCGTTGGCAGTGGGCACGTAGTGTCAGAATAGGTTGTGGCAAAAGCAGTTACCACGTAGGGTAATGACGTATGATAAGCTATTCGTCACGTAATTTTATGAGGGTCATGGCGTAGATAGTCATCACGTAGTTTTATAAGGAGTCATGGCGTAGGGAGTCATCACGTAGTTTTATAAGGAGTCACGGCGTAGGTAGTCATCACGTAGTTTTATAAGGAGTCATGGCGTAGGTAGTCATCACGTAGTTTTATAAGGAGTCATGGTGTAGGTAGTCATCACGTAGTTTTATAAGGAGTCATGGTGTAGGCAGTCATCACGTAGTTTTCTGAGGAGTCACGGCGCTAACAGCTGCCACGCAGTGTTCTAAAGACTTACGAAGGACGTTTTTGGCGTAGCTTATTTAGTGGTAACGGAGAAAATAGGTTTGACGTAAACAAATGACAAGGCAGGTGTGACATACATTTCTTAGGGTACACGGTATGACATCAGGCTCTTTAGCCACCTTCAATTGACGATGAAAGCGAGTTGTACCATAGTAAATCCTGCAACTTATTTGTCAGGTAAGTCGAGAAGAAGCAGAAGAAACTAAGAAAGAAAAAAACTATAAAAAATCCCTCCTCCCAATAACCCCCCTCCCCAAACACACCAACAACCAAGGCTGCAACCGAAGAAGCTGACATCTACCTTGAAATAGGTCAAGGATTAGTTATATGTGTGTGTGTGTGTGTTTGACGGGGAAGGGTGGGGGTTGGGTGAATGAGTGTATGTCTGTCTTCTTATATTGTGGTCCATCTCTGTCACGCAAATTCGTTTCCAGACAGCTTGCTCCCTTATCGGAAAATATGCTGCATTATTAAATAAATAAATAAATAAATAAGGAGTAATGTTAAGCAGCATGTCTTGTGGGTTCACAGGATTAGTCACATCAATATGTTGCATTGACGTGTATGTCAAAGATTTGACAAAAAATCCGTCAAGTTCGAGGGTCACATCGTCCTGGAGCCTCACACATGTCCCCCCCCCTCCACCACCCACACATCCATTGTCCGCAAATAGGTCTGCACCAACGTCATCGCAGCCCACAGGACACTCGAGCCCCGGGAATCCTCTCAGCAGGACATGGTAGAGAAAGACTGAACCGCACAGGAACCGGAAGAAAAACCTGCGATGACGCCAAAGGATCGATATGAGTGAACGGGAAGACAGCGCTCAAATTTCATTAGCTTTATGAATGTTTCATACGGAATTCAGTTTGTTGCTCGTCTTTTTTGCACACCGCAGGTCAGTGTACGCACTCACGCCGTGCGGGCTGGTCAAGCTGTCAGCTTGCCTTCGTAACGGAGCTCCTTCTGGAAGCTTCCTTTGGGTTCCCTCGCTCCTGGTGCCGCTGTGGTGCATGGTGGCTGCGCTACCTTTCCACGATCACAGCGTTTCCTTACACTGCTGTTGCGCGGCTGTGTTATGTCAGCCACTGGTTAGTTTGTAACCACATTATACCCTGTACTGTTTCACGGCCCGGAAACTTTTTCTTATTTGGTAAATTGGTGGGAAGTTCCTGAGCGGTTAGTGTACTTGACTGGAGGTTGTCCTCAGCCAGAGACTCATCCTAACCATGTAATGGAACAGTTTTGCCTTCCCATGGGTTTATGGGTTATCATAGTAGGGTAAGAAAAAAGTACAACAAAGGTCAGGCTGTACTTCCATATGTCTAGACACGACGAACCACTTCCTGTTCACAGTCTTTACTAACACTAGGCTATAGGAACTTTTCCCCCTTTAACTACTGGTTAGCTAACATGGCTTGATTACAGATGAAAGTGTATAACAGCAGAAAGTGATAGTGGAAATTGATAAACAGTTCTTGCAAAGGACTAGACCAGTCCTTCACTACCTGGTTCTTTGACTTTGTCATACAGTGTGAACTCGGCGTTAGTACCACTAATCTCTACGTGTGGGGAGCTTGGCTTTAGTACTACTAACCAAGATTCAAGATTCAAGATTCTTTATTCTATCACCCTCTAATGGATATTGAGAAATCCATCTATATTCACACACATTCCTATCATTTTAGATACTATCTCTCATTCACATACACTCACTGGTTGCTTTATAGCAACTAGTATGAAAAAAAGAACAAAAAACAAACTAGAAAACAACAGTAACAGAAAAAAATCAAACTAATTCTTTGTATCATCTACTTATTCTTTCCTCCTTCCTTCCTCTTTATGTATAGTCAGATATGTAGTTGAGGAAATTAGAGAATATGAACACATGTAAACAAAGGATAAGCATACTCTTGTTCTCCCTCACTCTCTTTAACAGACATTTTGTATTCTTTACTATTTCTTTATCACAAACAGTACTGTACATATTAGTGCACTCCCATCCATCCCAGTATACAATCTCTCTCTGACACACACACACACACACACACACAGACACACACACACATTTTATCTATCAATTTATCTACTTCATCATTCTTAGTAATATCTTTCCGAATCGAGCTAATCTGCTGAGGGTCTTTTCATTTTTTGAACTTCATAAAGACTGGAATTTATAAGAATTTGGATTGCGAATACAGTAACTTGATAAGTCATCAAATTTGTTACAATTTAATAGACAATGGAAATCATCCCCTATGTCCTTAGTCTACAGAACCTTTCATTTCTAGGGATATCTGTTTGCCTACATTTATTCAGTTGAAAATGGTTATTCAATGACCTAAATTTTATTAAAGGGAGATAATCATGGGGGAGAGGGATTTTTAAGTAGGGATCTAGTAAAAAACTACTTTTAAACATTCTATAATTTGAATGTATTTGTTTGGGGTCTAGTTCTCCTATCAAATTCTGAATATAGTGGTCCTGAAGGGACCTATCTACTTTCTTCTTGAACCAGTCACCTGATATGTTCATGCCTTTTTTGGTTTATCCATATTCTACTTAGACCGAGAAATTACAGTGTTGTCTGGACAGTACTGATATAGTTAGACTTAAGGATATTTGTTTCGTGTCAGGTTAAGAGCATTCTATTTACAATGCTTGATAGTTTATTACTATTATTTGCATTTATCAATTTAAACCAAAACCTGAGCATCCTACTTTTTATGAGACTAAAGGGAGGCGACCGCACTCTCCAAGCACTATACAATGGTGGGCATTCTTGTTGAGCCTGTTACTTAGTTGTACCTATTAAGCCTATGAACTTAGTTATATAAGCCTGTTACCTAGTTGTTTGTGCCGAGTCTGCACTGAAACACTTCTTGACTGCTCCCCTTAAGTTCAATACAAACGACATTATGTACAGATGATACGAAGGCCTGCCTGAGGGACCGCTCCCTCTTCAAGGTTTTACAAGTCGCTAATTTGACATGAATTCTTTTGAGGACCAGCCCTTCGCATTTTACGATCACAATGACGGGACATTCAAGGCAGACCCAAGCAAAGTGTAATGCAGGAGTGCATGACTGATTTATTACATAATATATTTGAGTAACAAGGGCAGCATGCTGAGCGCGCGCCTAGTCTAAGTGGCAACCCATGTCGCAGAACAACGGGAGGCAGCGCATGTCGCACAACATCGGGAGGTTTGTCCTGCCTAAGCGTGCCACTCATATGCTGTTTTCCGTTAATGTTGCTGTTGTTCCTTTGACAAAAGCAGGTGGCCAAGCGTTGATGATGCTGCAGACATAATAATTGTCCAAACAGACAGACGCCAGCATCGTCAGACGGGCAGGTTAGGTAAGACCAGGTGAATGCCGATGCGCGGCTGGTTCCGACTGTCATGAAATTAGGGCAGTGCCAGGGGAAGAGACTACTGCCAACTCCAGCAGCAACCGGCGCCGGCAGAAACATAACAGCCAACCTAAAAAAAAATAAAATAATTAAAGCCACACACAGGATAGTCTATTGACTACAACCTCCAAACAGTAATTAAAGCCACAGACAGGATGGTCCATTGACTGCGACCGGGAGCCGCAAAAGTGACCCAACTCAGATCCAGCGGGACTGGAACTACCGCCAGTAACAAGATTGCCAACGGTGTCTGCACAAGATCTGCAACAAGAGAGCTGCAATCTAGGGTCTTACACTGAGCAGCTAAGTTAGGCACGTGTCTTTCGCGGGCGCCGGGTCCGTAATGGCTGAGGAGGTCGTGTTCGCCTGTAATTTCCCCATCGCCCACCCACTCCCGAACGTGGCGCCGCGTGGTGGTAAAGATGCCTGTCGCCTGTGTAACAGAATTACGGCGTACAGTCTCAGACGGTGGGCTCCGGATAGTAGCCTCTTAACACCAGTCACATTTACATACACATTTACATACCTCTCGGTATGACTGCCGCTTGTGTAACGGATTTATGACAGATAACAATCGGTTTCGGACAGTCACCACCACATGAGTGGTAGGTACCAAAGGCCTGCCATCATCACTCTTCCTTCCAAACTTTGCGCTGCTTCCTCTTTCCATTGAGCTGGTACCTACACGGGAAAATAAGCTTTATAAATTCTTTTATTATTTTTTTCTATGATAACCCATAAACCCATGGGCAGGCGAAAGTTTCCCACTACAAGGTTAGGACGATCCTCTGGCTGAGGACCACCTCCGGTAAAGTCCACTAACCGCTCGGGAGCTTCCACCCTATTTACCAAATAAGAAAACATATACACGCACCTTGTAGCCTGTCTTTCCGTAACTAATGTTTGCTAGAAGACATTCGTTTCATATTTGAGGGTTGTTTTCTCATTTTAGCTGACCCTGGTACATCGCATTATTTCACAAACACCGTGGCTGATACCAAAGTTACTTTTCTGCTTACCGTGAGACGAAGGCTCCGTCATATCCACCTTCATGTGGCCAAATTGTTGACCGTTACAAACACCTGTATAACCTTTTCGTGTTTTCTCTCTTCCCAGAATGCATTGCCCCTATCAATTCGTACAGTCACCACTTTCGAAGTTCTCAACGCTGGTCTAAAGGTTGTTCTTAACCAAAGTGCCGAAGCGCCTGACCTTCAAAGTGCCCCAAATCTCAAAATATATATGATTGACAAACAAGTTTAAAGTTAGTATGGTCATCAAACTTACAAAATCCTGAACCTTTGCCTCAGAACCACTAATTTCCTGTGACCTTGACAGAAAACTTAGTCAAATGTTTGGCGATATTTGTTCAGCTAAATTTTTTTAAAATGAAAAATAAAGGGAACTAGCAAGTTGAGTCTGAATGACAAATACTGCCTTTCTAAAATATTTCCGCTTGCAATTTTGGGTTACGAAAGAATCGGTTACTTACAATTCTACTTCCATCACAACCGGCCTCAGTGCAAGTGACTGAGAATGAGGCCTGTACAAATTTGAAGCGACATTTTCTAGTTTTACACATAGCGATCGTTGGCTCTGCAACATCTTTGACAACGATTGCAGTGAAAATTACATGTTACTGTTTGTAGCTTTATTGTCTGTCCGACCAGTATTCTCCAATTTGCACAACATTTAATCACTGTGCTCTGTGCTCGCAATTTTGCTGCACGATCTTCAGATCCATGGTGCCAGCGTGTTGGCGCCCGTACTTAGGCCACTGCCTGGACGAGAGCGCATGCGCCGGAAGAACGTCGAAGACTTCAAGGACATTAAAATATGGCGGCCTGCATGAGCCGGCCTAGAGCTGTGTTGTAGACGCAACAACGGTTCTTTTGGAAATCAAGCGTAAACGATTCGGCAAGGCGTTCTGTATCATTTAATCCCAGCTTGTTGGTTGACTGAATTGTTCATTGACGACCCCCCACCGTCCTTCGTGAACACCTCCAGTAGCTACTGGCCTCCTTCTCTCACCCCTCCTCTCTTTACTTCTGTCTCCCTCCAACGCCTTTGTGGTTATAGTTATTAATCAGGCTACTATATTAGTTTCTTATCTTTGCTTTGCTTCTTGGAGTAGGGAACATCGGTGTTCAACTGATTATAAGGACACTGACTAGCGTTCACTGTGTACAGGAGACACCCCTCTTTCACCTGCCTAATGTGTCGTACACAATTTGATCAGCTGTAACACTTACTGTACTTATTGCTAGCACTCTGAATGTAAGGTCGTTTTGGGGAAAATGGCCGTGGCTATCTTTCCTCCTAGGACACGACAGGGTCAAAGGCCGCCAGGATCCAAATTATTGAGGTTCCCGCTGGCTGCCTCCATTCTTGCTACGGCCATCAAGACAACATGCAGCTATAACACTGGCGGCAAGCGGAGATGCTGGAATCTAGGCTCTGTATACGGTCTTGTCATGCGACCAGCCATATTCTACGTCTTAGACCGTAAAATGGCCGTAGTTTCGTCTTTAATTGGCGTCGAAGGGACTTAAAAAAAAGGATGGAGGGTTCGAGTACACTTTGTTCTAGCGTTTCTGCACGGACCTGGGCTTTGCAAGCTTGATCAAGTGGTTTTAAACTTCAGCGATTTTAAGGTTTGTTGTCCTTGGAATCTTGGCCTGTCTTGGGCAGTTGGAAGAGCTATTGCGCAACGATAAACGCCGTTTGGACTGAACTTTAAAGCAGGGATGTGCTTCCATTTACAGTCGTCGCTGTACAGTCGTCGTATTTACAGACGTCACTTCATCGAGAACATTAGCATCTAGCTGGGCGCCATGTAGCTGTCTAAACTGTGGGTTTGACTGCGTGTTGTTGTTGTTATGATGATGATGATGATGATGATGACGACGACGTCCTTCTCTTTATTCTTTGATTTTTTTCATGAGCTCGTGCAATAGACATGTAGATTACAAAGTGCACGGCGTTGTTGTAGGATCGTCCGGCTTATGTGAACGAGTAAGTGGCGATTGCCCGTCCAAGGCTTTAAAAGCCTTTTAACGTTTCATTTGATCCTGAATTACGGGTAGGGACGTCAGTTAGGAGTTGGCAAACCAAGGGGGCCGTGTCTTGTGCTAACGATGCAGAGGAAAAGTTTTGCATGATTATTTTCTTTTTTCGCTGGGTCAGTGCGTTCATACCAAGAAAGGAGATATCGTTCACACTATGACAGGTCAGACTGAGGGAGAAAACTCTTCATTATTTCTTTGTTCCGGAGTTTCATTTCTCTCTCTCTTTCTCTGCACACACACACCACTACCACCCTTCTCATAATAGATATACATCTGAGGTGCGTTTTAAGTACAGCTTATATATACACAGACATGCACATATTATAATCTTGTGAATATTATCTTTAGGGTAGTTATGTGAGTGAGATCTGTGGTTGTGTTTGTAACTGACAATATGTCAACAGTCAGTTTGCAACACTTTTGTCAAAAGTCCAACTGTCTTTGATCTCGTACGTCAGTCAGTCGCCGACATGCATCGGTCGACGAAAGCAGAATGCTTGCTGCAGCGGACTACAACACACACACACACACAAGATGAGAGCTCTGATATCACCGTTGCTATGGAGACCCGAAAGGTGCGAGCGATGCGGCGGAGATTTAAGCGGTCCAAACTTCTGTGAATTATGGCTCGATTGTTTATCGAGGGTGGCGAACAGAGAGGGAGGGAGTAAAGGCAGAAGGAGAAGAAAAAATGTAAGGCTGCAGAGAACAAGCAGAAAAGTCAGGTTCCATATCAGTAAATCACAGCGGGTCTTCATAAAGCCGCTCACAGCAGGCGGTGCTTGTGACTGGGAGACTAGCCTCACAACCGTTGGGGTGGGCTCTATACCGGAAGAGGGGTAGACGAACGAAAAAAAAAACCCCAACAAAAAAACAACCAAACCTTAAAGCGTTATCGAGGGCTTTCGATGTCGAGAACTCGTCATCTGGCGGCCGCACGAGTGACCAGTGTGGGCTTCAGTCGCCGCGCGCTGCGCGCAACGAGTGCTGCATGCCATGACGTCAGGCAAGATGGCGGCGCCGGGTCGGAGTCTCTATGGCGTAAGTCTGACCCATCGACAGCGGGCAGTGACTAAAATGGTCGCGCGATTAATATATAGTCGATCGCTGGAGCGTGGGAACTACCTCAGCACTTCCGGTGCTCACCTTGCATATGCGCAAGCAACTGGGTCTTTTTTTTTTTAAACTGCTTCTGTCTCTGGAAATAGGTTTGTGAAAAAGGCGGCTTCCTTGCTTTAAGAAAGGACTTAACTACCGACATGGCATGGATTTTCTTGGTCTTGATGGTATGCCTGTTATTTCCATGATGAATAACTGGAACCGTTTGCTTGAGTGCCCTTTTCTGTGAAGCGCCTTCCAATGGCGCAACGGTTAAGCGGTTACCGAAACAGTGAGGTTCGCTGTCCAGGGTTCATATCTCGTCTCGGACACGCTGTTCTTTCACTGCACGTGTATCTCCCATTTACAGGGCTGGCTGCACTGCCCTGGCTGCTGGATTGGTTGCAAAACATCACAAGTTCCCACCAAACCCCTTTCCCGCTATGTGAATGAGAGAGGTATAGGTCCGCCCACCCCGCTAAACTTTAGCCATACTAACCCTAACACTGACATGCTGTCACTGATAATTCTGCAAGCAAGCTGCCTACGAATCCTCCACCAGAAAGGTGATGCCTTGCTTAAGGCACTTATAGGATTCAGGTTCTAAGATGAGGCGCATTATCTTTCGTCGGTAACCGGGACAGTAGCTGTCTGGAGGCTGTAGTATTACCGGCCGACCAGCGTCAAGCTTACTAGTATTTGTCTCATTAAAAACCTTAGCTTTCGCAACCTTCTTTTCTCCATCGTTCGCTGAAAATGACATCGTTGTCCAACTCTCCCGAATTAGTCTAAGCTTCATCACCCGCTGCCTTGTGATTGGCTGCTCGTAGAATCGGAAGCTGGCCGCTTTCAGCAATGGCGGCCTCCGCGCGGTGCGAGACGGGTCCACGAAAATGGCGGTCATCAGCTTGCCCGCAGCCAAGATTCCATCTTCCGATCGAAAGATTCTTTCACTTACCATCCCACCTCACACCTCCACTCCTCCGCCCTTCCCCTCCACCCTTAGGAAACGTCTTCTCATCCAGACGTCAGGGAAAATCTGCATCTGAACAGGAAAAAAAGTGGATCCAGTTACGAGGAGACGAAATCACTTTGTTTTGCTGGAGGTGGTTGGACCAGCTCTTGATCGCATCTTTTACCCGACTAAGTCGCAACACCTGAGAATGGCTTACAGTACGACGGTCCTCTATCTTTAGAAACCAGGAGGCGCACAACAGGCAAAAATATAGTGTCGTTGTCACCCAATCACTTTTCATTTTTATCTCCAACTCGGACATTAATTGTTTCGATGTTGGCAAAGCCTTTCTGTAGTGGGGAAAGTATTGCACATGCAAGAGGCAGCTGTCTTTTTCTCACGAAGTTCTGCCACTGATCTGTTCTACGCTTGCGCGAACAACCCAGTCCGGCTGCCGACTACCCAACATTGGCTTCAACCAAGCGTTTCTTTCTTCTTCACTCAATCATTCTGACAAAACAAAAACCTAATCCAAACCCACCCCAACACTGTCTTGGGCAGGCATGAGTTAACAAATTAACACACACACTCTCTCTCTCTCTCACACACACACACAATTTCTCCATAATAAGAAAAAAAGGTAAATTTTAAGAGCTGTGTACTAAAGAAAAAAACAGTATGTTATAGAAATTGAACCATTAACCTTTCCATTTAGAACCGCTCTTTTTACCCGCTACATTATTATAACTTGAACCAAAATCAGTTAGCAGTTAATCTGTTTGAAGTACCTCATTTTGATTGCTGGTCATAAAAGGACAAACTAAAAACGGTCTGCACGTGCGCGGCAGAATTTTTCCGGAAAATAAAGTCGCTTCAGGGAGGGTGTTGTGCGTGGTGTAAGAAGTAGAATCTGGAAGTCTGGAGCTGAAGGTTTATGTGTATATGAATCGCATCAAGTATATAGGAGACAATTTAATGCGGGGTGTAAACTGTAGAGGGATAATGCGTACTGTGTAGAGTTATAGCGTGAAGCAGACTACAGAGAACATAATGTGTGGTGTAAGCTGTAGAGGGATAATGCGTACTGTGTAGAGTTATAGTGTGAAGTAGACTACAGAGAACATAATGTGTGGTGTAAACTGTAGAGAGATAATGCGTACTGTGTAGAGTTATAGCGTGAAGTAGACTACAGAGAACGTAGTGTGTGAGGTAAGCTGTAGAAGGATAATGCGTACTGTGTAGAGTTATAGCGTGAAGTAGACTACAGAGAACATAATGTGTGATGTAAGCTGTAGAGGGATAATGCGTACTGTGACTGTAGAGGGATAATGCGTACTGTGTAGTTATAGTGTGAAGTAGACTACAGAGAACATAATGTGTGATGTAAGCTGTAGAGGGATAATGCGTACTGTGACTGTAGAGGGATAATGCGTACTGTGTAGAGTTATAGCGTGAAGCAGACTACAGAGAACATAGTGTGTGGTGTAAACTGTAGAGGTATAATGCGTACATTGTGAGGTAACCTGTAGAAGGATAATACGAAGTGAAATGAGAATGTCGAGGTAGAGGCCGCGGACTACAGTAGAGGTGATAGTGCCAGAGGTTGAGTGAAGAGGTGGACAAGAGGTGGACAAGAGTAGTATTGAAGAGATGAGAGCGCGGAGAAGTAATGTGTCAGCGAGACTCTCTAGAGAACACCTTGAGACTTTTGACCCTAAGAACCTAGGAGGGAGATGTGTGTGTGTGTGTGTGTGTGTGTGTGTGTTGGGGGGATAATGAAGAACTGGTTGGTTGAGCTCAGAAATAGGATGTGTGTGTGTGTGTGGGTGCGTCTGTAAGCGTGCAAGTCTTTCTGTATGCACGTGTGTAGAAGAGAGCGCGGATTTCTGTTCGCGAGACGAAGTCTTTGTGGCTGTATCGATTTGGGTGTTGAGTTTTGTTTGGGTTTTTGATGCCTTATTTACCTTCTTAGCCGCTTCCCTAACTCCCAGCTCAAGATGTTTGGCAAAAGCTTATGATCTTCTTCGAGTTTCTGCAAAACAGGAGAAAACCAGATTAAAGCGGAAAATCTCACTTTTGAAGATGTTTTGGTGTGACAGGACTCTGAGCAAGGAAAGCAGAAACCCAAGGTTTAAAAAAAAACTGAGTTAATGTAAAATAGGAAGTCGAACGGTTGGACACGCGCAGAACGTGATTCGGATTTCAGTATTTTAGTGTTTCCCTATTTTTGTTGCCCATTTTGTTCTTATGCTCTTCTCAGTGTGGTTTGCTGCACAGGAGGAGAACATGCAATTTTATACAGGGTAAAGTCGTAGACATAGGTAAAATCGTACAGAAGGCAACTTATGTTAAAGGTTAAAGATTTACACTGGTAGAGGCTGAATGGATACATTTTTACACCTGTCACACACTGGTTAAGTCCGAGTCACACTTAGGTTAAAATTTTCCTATAGTCTCATGAAGTTCTGATTGAATGAAGAAGACAAATGATCGAGGTGTAATTTCTGTTTCGTGATATTAACAACATCGCTTTTAAATATCGCAGTATAATGATATTGCTGATGTAGGGCTTTAAACCGCTCTCAAAAAATGTTGTTCGTCGGGTTTTATTCCATAACCTGACATGTTGTCACCTGCTATTTATTGCTTGGCGGCGTCAGAACTCGACAGTAAAAGGTTTGTCTGTGGATGTGACTGCTTACCTGTGACCACGCACCTGGGTGCGAGCAAACACACACACACACACCGCAGCATCAGAGCCAGCATATGAGTATAAGCCGTGGTTGGTCTAGCGGCTAAGGGTAATAATTAAGTATAGATAAAGCGGCCCCTAGAGGCTCGTCAAACTAAATGCGCTCATAACAATTAGTAACAGGCACAGCGGCACCATGGCGACAGCCTGATGGCGACATAAAGTCGAGTGTATGAATCTATTTACCCGAAGATTACGATGGCGACAGTTACAGGCTGTGTCGCCAGTGATGATGGCATTTTCTCTGTGCTCAGCACGAATTTTTTTTGTGTGCCTCCGGGCTATGAAATGCAAAATCAATGGCGTTAATCTCCGCCCGATGATGGCAACTTTAGAGCTGTCTCAAGTTCGCAACTTTTCCTCAAAGTCTCTGCGTTTCACGGGTGGTAATTCTTGTGTCCTCTGTCCTCACCGAGATCGTCAGGAGAGACCAGGAATTGGAAACGTTTTATGAACGTTGTCATGAGAAAATTAAAGATGATGATGATGATGATGATGATGATGATTATTCATTTTTCGAATCCATAGATACATGAATGATGAAGCCATGTAGTGCGAGATACAGCCATGTCGAAAGATACTGGAAACATGCCAGGCACATGCTTTTTCACACACTCTCACACACAAAATTGTGCAAGAGAAAGAGAGAGAGAGAGACAAGACGGGGTAGATGATCGGAAAGGCATGGCTGGACGATGTAAAGGAGAGAAAGTAACAGATACCAGGACAACGTGGGACTGGGAGGGTGGCGCGAGGGGCAGGGAGGCTGGCGGTAAGCCTGATGTAAGTACCTCATCATGGCGTCTTACTGCCAGCTTTGTCACCGCTTGTACCCGATCTGCACCCGGGTCGTGCACCTTGCGTCTTCGGACACCAAAGCTGGCCATCTCGTAATAGTCCTTCCTCATTCAGCGGCAAGAACCGCTTGCCACAAACGGGAGGCAAACAGATCTCATTTGTGCTGGACCCGCATCCAGCTACAGTTCGCCGAACATGAACCCGGAAAAAGGTCATTGAGTGCGGGACGGTGTGTTCCTTAAAAAAAAAACAAACACAAAAAACAAACAAACAAACAAACCACCACCACCACCACCACCACACACACACACACACAAAATCAATCAATCCTAAGACCGTAGATTATAACTAGGACTGCCGTTGACGAAGCTGTTGGGAAGAGCGGGGTGGGGGGGTCCAATGGCGCAACAGTTAGCACCTGTCACCAATTTAATGAGGTTCTGGCTGTCCTGGGTTCAGTTCTCGTCTCAGGCAAGCTGTTCTTTCTCTGCATGTGGCATCTGTTTACAGGGCTGGCTGCCTTGCCGTGACACCAGTTCCCCCCCCCCATCCTCTTTACCCCGAACTCATTCATACGTGGGCAGGCGAAGATCTCGGAGTTTGGCAGTGGCCGTAAGCAGAATTATTTTTCCCAAGAGAAATGAAGAACAGAAATTCTCAAGCAAACAAACTAGATTTGTGATGTAGGAAAATGACACGAAGAATGAAATAGCGCTGCTTTTCTGGTGAGTCCATTAAGTTGCTATAGTGAAGGGATAAGAATGTGGACTTGTATGCAAATGTTGTGGGTTCGATACGTGTCAACATTTGTTTCACCCTTTTTATGTAGGGGAATTTTTGTTTGCTTTTCAGATATTTTGTGTTTTTTAACTCACTGTCTGCTGCTTGAATTAGCACTGGTCTGGGTTAGAGTCTGCAAGAGGGTTAGATTTGAGGTTAATGTTCACAGAAAAGAAGGAAGTGTCTATCTATCGAGAGACAAAAACGGTAACATCAAGACGTGAAGATGTGTCTGGCCAGACTGGATAAAACATTAGCCCAGCCCTCGTCCAGCGCCCACCCACTCATCTCCTTCCCCATGAAGGAAACGGCCTTATTGAACTAACTTGTACTTTGTATGGGATCATGGCTTGACTATGCGGGCCAGTCATACCAGTATTTCGTTTTATATTAATCCTCTCCATCCCCTCCACGCAGACACTGTCATCAGTCAGAAGGAAAAGGGTTATTGTTAAGACAGCAGCATTAGTCGTCCCCACAAAAAAAGGCGCTCGAAGCCCAGTCTGACTGATGTCCGTCATAAGAAAAGAGTAGAGTTCAGTCTCAGTGGTGGTTTGAAGATATACAGCCATAGTGTAGACAAGACTGCAAGCGAAGGGAGGTGTTTGTGTAGCCAACTGGTGTTTTTACATGATGTGTGTTGTGTATCACTATGTACACGTGTAAGTCCTGAACGTGTATATACATATCAGTATCGTGGTTGTGGGAGACTCGCTCGCCTTGTGGGCAGTGCACTCGACTATACTGCAGAAGATCGCAGGGTCGAGGCCTGCTGATGCCTGCGGCGGAAAAATTTCCCACCCACTCCTCTACAAACCCAGCATTTATTTAGCAGTAATGGGTGTATGTTTTATTGGGGAAGGTGTGTTAGACACGATGAACCACTTACACACTGCGCCCTGCGGCCACTGGGCTGTGAGACTCTTTATTTCATAGATCAACTCGACACTTGCATGCATGCAGAGAGTGCATATACATGTGTGTAACCATCATTCGTCAACTCGACCCGCATCTCTACATATGGGCATATCAAATATGTGCATGCCAGGAGATATGCATTACCTGCTGCGTATTTCTAAACCTGTGCATGCAGTACGATACACTTGTTGGTATGTATCCATTTTCACACACAAAGAAATATATATATGTAAAAGAAAATCAGTATTATATATATATGTGCAAACTTGCCGCGGGTGTCAATATGTATGCTCGCAGAATATGTATCAGGTATGACGCACTGTGATTATCGTTCTCTTAGAAGTTTTGCCCTCACACTCAGATTC
The DNA here is from genome assembly GCA_004794655.1 of Marisa cornuarietis. NCBI lineage: Eukaryota > Metazoa > Mollusca > Gastropoda > Architaenioglossa > Ampullariidae > Marisa > Marisa cornuarietis. The sequence goes on from SMMW01000521.1 coordinate 5,464,771, forward strand.
ATCATATTATGGCTGTCCATATACCTCGCAGAAACTGGGACAGGTTCACAGCACCTAGCCTCATCACATGCCAAGCAGACCAGCGGGAGGGAAGAAGCGCGCGATACACGGCGCCATTGTTGTAAATTACAGATCAGTCTTCTCGTGCTACGGGTCGGCTTTCACATCTCCATCAGTGATGGCCAGGCTGCCACTGACCAGGCGAGGCTGCTGGGTGGTGTGTGTGTGTGTGTGGAGGGGTCCTTCCGGCTTCCTGCTTTCTTGGTTCTTCTGGCTTCTGCTGTGTGTGTGTGTGTGTTGGGTCGGTGATGGTGGCTTTTTTTCTTTGGCGAGGGAAAGAGGTGTTTGAAACTACAAGGAATACAATTAGAATGGGATAAATTAAAAACAAATATTATCGAGCAAAGTGTCGCATGACGATGAGTATGTTGCGATTTTGTGAAGTGTAGAAAACCTAGCGGGAAGTCCACAGCAAATTAATTTACACCACCTGTTCAGACTTCGATTACAGAATCGCTTTACGGTTCCATTTCCTTTTTTTCAGCCGCTAGAAAGTGCCCTGATTTATTTTCCACTACCCACAATAATGTTCTACCCCTGTTACTGTGAAATAGGTGGGTGTGACACCACAGATGTCCCGCAATCCGTTCACTGCTCTCTCGAAAACAGCGTGGATGGCAGGCCTGAAAGCCGTACAACAGTAGATGGCATCCAGAAGCTTTTTCTGGGCATCTCGGTCTTCAGTCTCTCTCCTCTGCTGCACTCTCTTCTTTTCGCTTATCGATTTTTTCAGGAAAAAAAAATCAGGTCTGTGTTGATAACGTTTTGCATTTATAAGGCGAATAAAAGCCGGATTATGTGTCGTAGTGCCGCCATTTATGAGGTAGAATTTCTGGAATCTTCCGAGGAAGAGCGTGACCCATTGCTATGTGCTGTTCTCTTTATTTCCTTGGTCCTGAAATTCGTGGTCGTGTGAAGAAACTCAGACAAAGCGGGTGGCAGGGCTCAACTCAGGAAGGAGATAGTTGGGTTGGTATCTGGGTTAGGTCTACTTTTTAATGTTTTCAGAACTGCTTTGTGGTCGCTTCCTATACTGACATATAACATGGGGAGATTTAACTCCACACCTACCCGTCATGCACCGCTGAAGTGCGTACCTTTATGGGGCTCTTGTGCAAGATCATTGACTCCTTTTGTGACAACATGCACTCTTTGATTTTGATAAAAAACATAGTGCCATGCTGTGGGTTAGCCGAGATTGTACTTTGCAAAGTTTTTCTCCCTTGGATAGTTTGTGTTTCATGCAGGCCTATAAGGGCATGCTGGTGTTAGTGTTGTGTAAGGGCATATTGTCAATAGTTTGTGTTACATGCAGGCCTATAAGGGCATGCTGGTGTTAGTGTTGTGTAAGGGCATATTGTCAATAGTTTGTGTTACATGCAGGCCTATAAGGGCATGCTGGTGTTAGTGTTGTGTAAGGGCATATTGTCAATAGTTTGTGTTACATGCAGGCCTATAAGGGCATGCTGGTGTTAGTGTTGTGTAAGGGCATATTGTCAATAGTTTGTGTTACATGCAGGCCTATAAGGGCATGCTGGTGTTAGTGTTGTGTAAGGGCATATGGTGAATAGTTTGTGTGAGATATAAGAGTTTAAAAGCGAAAAGTGATTAGACCATTGGTGTTGTAGCCCTGAGTCGTGCGTATCCCAGTCGCCTCAGCTGTCGGAAATTGCTACCTGCCTCCCTAAGGGGTTGGGGAAGGTAAGAAAAGATGGGTCTCATTTTCAACAGAAAAAAAGATGGGTCTCATTTTTACAAAAAACAAAACAAAAGAAAAAACAAAAACAAACAAACAAACAAAAAACAAAACAAAACAACAACAACTGGCTTCGAGAAGTACAAAACCCAACACCTCACTCCCAATGACCGAAAGTTTAAAGGAGGACCCTGTTTTAAGATTATCAGGGCATATTTTGGGAAGTTAGTGTTGAAAGGTTATAAAGACATGTTGTTGGTAGTTTATGATTGATGTATACAATGTACATATTTGTATAAGATAATCAAGAGATGTTTTGGGTACTTAGTGTTACGACCCCGTTGCATCAAAGAATTTTATTTGTCAGGACATCAGGGCGGCCAGAAAGATGTCGTATGAGTTCAGTTGCGCTTCCTTCACATGTTTCTCTTTTGTTTTCTAGTACTCCAGCGGCGGCCCGGGATCATAGAAAGGTTCGAATCCGTTGCTGTCTTTTGTTCAACAATCTGTTTTTCGCCTCCCGCGGGGCAGCTGCGGTGGCATGACATTGATCCTCACGGCCGCGGTTCAGGGGCTGCAAGTTCCGCTGGTTGGCTGGCAAGAGTAGCTGTCCCTAGGGGCCGGGTAGCCGCAACAATGATCTATCACGGACATCCGCACACACACCGCCATCCATCCCAGACCCCCCTCCCCTTTTCGTTTTTTTTTTTTTTTGAAGTAGTGTCAATGCTTGCTTGGTCGTAACGTTTCTTACCTTCGTCTCTCAAGTGAGCATCGCTTGCATGACGGAGAGGTGAGGTGAGGTGGTAGGAAGATGAAGAGAGAAGGTAGGGCGTGAGCAGGGGAAGGGTGACAAGGCGGGGCGTAGAGTAGGGGTGGGGAGATGAGAATGAAGGTCGGGCGTGGGCGAGAGGGTATGAAGGATGTATCGACTGACTAGCGCTCACAAGCCGGGTTCGCACCAGCAAGAGAACGTACAACGATAAACACGAGCGTCAGCCGTGCTGCCGAAAATGAATTATTAGAAATAACGGGCTGTCACTTCTTGTTAGCGTGTTCACACCATCTCCTACCCCCACTACAAGCCTTCCTCCCCCCCCCAGCCCCGCCCCGCCACCTCCAAACCCAGTGTTCGTGTCGCTTTCCTTTCCGCACCCACCCTTCAACACCTAATGTCTTTCCTCCCTCCCTCCCTCCCGCGCAATTCACTCAAATTCCTCCCTTTCTCTCGCCTTTTTTCCCATTTACTGTGCTCCCCAATGTTATTATGTAATGGCCAATGATTTCATAGCCTAGTGGCCGCAGGAGAAGAGAGCAGGTGAAGTGACTAGGGCGTGACCTTGTTCTTGCCTTTCTTTTGTGCGTGTGCATGCGCGTGTGAGAGAAAGTAGTTATGATTTGAATGAATTTTGAAGAAGCATTTCATGCCTACTGATAAGTGTGTGCTCGTGCGGCTTCGTGTAAACGCCTTTAGCCTGCCGTCTTGGGCGGGGGTAAGGCGCTCTATAAATAATCTCCCCTGCCTCTTACCTCCCCTGATAAATCAGTTGCCCTTGTGCTGAGTGGACAGGAGTTGTGTAGTAGCGGGGCTGTCTTGAAGCGTACCTCCCTCCGACCGTCTACCTTCTGCTTCACACGCATGAACTACCAGGCTATGGTGCCTAGTTTGTAGAAATAAACAGCAGCAGACATCACTCAGTGCATGTCTCTTCAACTCTGTAGCGGAACTGTCCACATCCCCAGAGGAAAGTGACGAAGTTGTTGTTCATGTTTCCACAGGACTAGAGCGGCATTGTCCGCGCTTCCTCGAGACTGTAGCGACTTTGTCCATGTCTCTCGTGGGGTAACAGAATTTTCCATGTTTCCACAGTACTGTATTGAATTTTATTTATATTTTTTTCGGGATACTTAAAAAATGTTTCAGGGATATCGTTCTTCACGTGATGTTTTATTATTTTTGAACGCCATCCAATCAGGCGGTAGTTGTGCGTGTGAGCGTGGGTGGTTTTATACGCTGGGTGATGGGGGCGGGTATGTGCAATAGTGTGTGTGTATGTGTGTGAGAGAGAGAGAGAGAGAAAGAAGAAGAAATGTGCGCGTGTACTGTAGAAGGTCCGCAGAAAATATGGTACAGTTCCCTGGCCAGACATTAGACGACATTATCGTGTACCCTATAACCGGGGCGTGAGGGAGCAGTTATTTCTGTAAGGAGGACGAAGACTAAAGGGAGAGCCTGGGATGGGGATGAGTGGGTGGGGGAATGAAGGCAAAGTTTGAGGAGGGCGCTGTAGGTCCCCGGAGACTGCAGCCCGCGACTGCTAGTGCTAATTACATCTCACCGAGACTTAGACGAGGGTCCCCGTTAGGTGACCGAGCCTGTCGACAAGTCCTCGTGATTAGCCACCCCTAACTCATCTGCCGCAGACACTCACCTCCTCCGACCCCGCGCAGATGCTTGACGTAGGTCCCTGGCACGCGCGTCTCTGCTGGCACCATACGTGAGCCGCGAGGGGCTTCTGTGCAGGCAGCGGTCTCTTCGGCCCCTGACGCCTGTGTGTCGCAAACGTCAGCGAAATGAGCGTTTGGCAGAGAGAGACAGGACAGGATGTCCACAGGCCCGCTTATGACGCACTACAACGTGCTGCCTCAGCCGAGCCGACTAGATGCGACCTTGGATAATAATTGCGGTGAGAGGAGGAGCAGACATCGAGGTGTTTTTTTTTTATCCTGTGCCCGTAAATCTCTGGCATGCCCGAACTGCGGTTGGAATGATGAAGCGGGCGATGTCAGCGGTGTGGGTACTTTCTGGTGCTGCGTGATGAAGGAGGACTTAGTGTCAACACCGAGTTTACGACGAAAGGGACGTCAGAAACTTGGCTTAGGGCTTTATAAGGATGCGCGCGCAATCACGTGCCGAGAATGAGCACCAGACGCAAGGGTCGTCGTCTTCGAGAGCGGCTACGTTGATACCAAAGAGTTGTTGGCCGTTCTTGTAAAGCAAGACTGAGTGAAGATCCTGTATATTAGGATTTTATGACGACACAAAAGTACCTCCTGATGGCGTTGTGTACTAAAACTGTCTCGTTGATGCTCAAGCGTTGCCTGATGATTGTACCACTCAGTAGGGACATCATCGGCACAGGTTTTCTTGCGAGAATGAGGAAATATGTCAGAAGCAGTCTGGACAATCCACAATTATTTGTGTTCTGTACACTGGGAGCAGTGCGCTTGTAATTTTTTTTATACAAATGTGCCCTGCGTTGTGTATATTTCTACTTTGTGTATATCCTTCCTCTGTTTTGTACTTTATGCGCATTTGTGTTTTGTTATATTTCTGTTCTTCACTGTTTTGTACATCACGTGTCGTCTTCACTCATTTGTGTACATGTATTCTTCGCTGTTTTTTTACGTCTGCATTCCGTCCATTTGGGGACGGACACGGCGGACGACAAAAAAGACAGTGAGGAAACGAGATTATCTGTAGACGAAAGATTGGTATCATGGGTCAAAGAGTTGGCACCTGCTATCGGCCTGTCTTACTATACCCAGCTAATGCTGCAATCGTGTTCCCCTGCTGATGCCTTTGTTTGATGCAGCTCAGTGCTCACCCGGCCCCTCTCCAATAAAATGCATTCTGGTGGTGTGTTCTGCGAACATCCGGCAGCACATTTAGAATTTTTGCTCTTTTTTTTTTAAATCATCGATCTGTTTGCATTGGAATCCCCCACTCGAGCCTTACGCGCTCGAAATTTAATTAATTAGATAAAGAAAAAAAATGAAAACGCACACTCAGGCATTGAAATGCAAATATTTTGAAATTTTCTTGTCATTACTTTGACGTGCTTTAATTACTCCATTAGTGTGACCAGGGCGGCCACTGCTGCGCAGCGGTAAAGCGCTTGTTACCGTGGCAATGAGACTTGGGAGGTGTGTGTTCAAATCTCGCCTCGGTCACTTGTAGTTTTCTCTCTGGATGCTGCTCCTCGGAAGTGCTCTCATCGTGAGATAGCATCTGACTGCTGATTCGGTGTAAAAGAAATCAAACAACCACCGAGCCACAGAAGAACAGCACAGTGCATCACTTAAGCTGAGTGCATGGTTTGACATAAATATCAGGTGTGTACGTGTTCTCATGATAGCGTTAAGACTAGACGATAAACTGGTCACGAGACTCACAGAAGGTAGACTAGACACTGTGCTGGTCACCATACTGGACAAAAGTAGCAGCTGTGCACACAGTTTGCCTTTCATTGACAGTGATGCCTACGACGCCCCTTGGCCGGCCTCGTGACACTAACTAGACCGCTTCCTGCTCCTCCGCCCACACCTTCCCGCCAATTTTCTTGCCCTCGACCTCCTCCAAGATCGTTTGATCTGTCACAGATGACGCTGATGAAGTTATCAGAGTCAATCCTGGCGGCCACCTCTTTTTAATCTCAGGTTTTTGTTTTCTTTTGTTTTGTGTTGAGCAAAGAAATGGTGTCGGCTCGAGGAGCGGATTCTCAGCGGTGCCGGGAGTTGTTTTTCTTGTCGACTGACTTCATCCTCGCCTGAGCCTAGGTCGTTGAGAAGAGACAGATGGTGGCCATAAATATGCGCTGTAAGGCAACTCTGAGGACGGAAGCCGGTGGCGAGCAACGCATGCCCAGAGATTGTTTTCCGGTTTGTCGTTGTTGCAGCTAAAATGTTGGTGTACCCGCTACAATATATCAGTCATCGCAGTCTGTTGTCACGTGACCTTCCAAAATGTCTACGGTTTCCGTCATAGACGTCCGTCTAGCTTTGGCGAGGCTAGGGGCCCGAGGTGCATACTATTGCGCAGGTTAGCTAGATGGCTAACTGATGTCTAGCAATCAGCTAAAGTGAGTACAATGTAAAACAGTTTTAGCTAAGAGCTGCGCGTCTTCCCGGTCTGAACCTAGTTCAGGCAGTCAAAGGTTCGTTCTTAATTAAAAGTCGATCATCCACGAGCTGGTTTGGTGGTCAGTGGCGATCTGAAGGCTCGGTTTCTTAATTTGCTGCAACTCACAGCCGCCGTTGCTAGGAGGGTTGCTCGTACACATGTAAATACTGGCGACTTTGCACTGACTGCCTTTCTTACTTTAGTGATAACAAACAGCAATGTCCAGTTTTTGGTTCAGAGCATTACACCTTAGTTTGATCATCACTTCATATATCTTTGTATTATTATCTATACACGGGGATTTCCATTTCCTCGTTCTGGGCCTTGCATCTAGTTTGTTCATCACGACTTCATTTTTTTGGTCTTATTTTTATTACATGGGGATTTTCATCTTCTCTTTCAGGGCCTGGCACCGTAGCTTGTTCATCACGACTTTATTTATTTTATATTATCTGTAGATATGTATAGTAAGCTACATTGTTGCCTGGATGTATGTCATGAAGGTTACCTCCGTAAGGCTTCACCGACACGACACGGGTAGGATGCTGGTGGAATCACGGGATCTTTCCTGGGGCTTTATTGACTACCTGGATGGCCAGGTGATGTAATTTGATCTATAAGCTGTATTGATCACTCGGTTTTTCCCAGTGTCGTGATTTTCCTTGAGCTGTATTGATCGCCCGAAGGGAGACTGCGCTTGACTTTTTTTTTTTTGTCGGCTGATCACATGTATTGTGATTACTTCCGATTTGCAGTCACTGATGTGATATCATGTTAGGGTTGTCGCTAGTATAGTGTGGTCACGTGTGTAGTGTCGGATGGTGAGGGAGGTCAAGGGCCGAGAGGCAAGCCGTGTGCTAGCTGGATGCTAAGTCTAGCTAAACTGCTTACAAAATATTAGCAGCTAGCATTGACACAACCAACGCGATTGTGCAGTGACCCCTGACCATCGGGCGAGACTTTCTTGAGTAGTAATTAGCTTATTCTTACAAATGATGTTAAAGTGTGTACCAGCTGATGATCTGTGGTCCATAAATGTCTTGAGCTCTGAAAGTACTGACGTCTTACTAACAACTCTTGTATATTTATGTGTATGTGCGTGAAAATGATAGGATATATATATATATATAATATAAAACACTTTATTCAGACTATGCGTGAACTACCGAGAGTGCTAGACCGCGCTGTTAAGGTACAATCATGCATGCTTCTTAATATGTTTCTGCCATTTTTGATATTTTAATCTCTGTTAGTTATTACATCAATGATGGAGTGTCGGAAGGCCAAGTTTCCCATGTAACATTTGACATTTTCTTTTTTGCCGTCTGGCCTGACAGGTGTTTGTCTTCTTGTGTCAGATTAGCTAAACAACTTCTCGTTTCGCAGGTTATTTCTTTGTCACCTCACAGCAAATTAGGCTACTTTTGTAGTACTTGCCTGCCAGTAATATTATTACACTCACGTGTATATGGCTATGAGACCTTGTGGTGGTACATGTAACGATCATGCCTGCCTTACAGTAATTATAATGCACGCCTGACAGTACTCGCTTGACATTGATTATAACACTCGCCTGAAAATAATAATGCTACTTCCCTTCTGACAATGATTATGCTACTTTGATTCCAAACTGACAAGAGTTGCTATCGGCAACACGTTCAGAGGTTCTCTTAATTCAGTGCGAATAAGATTGGAAATATATCGATCTGACGGAATGCTAGGGGGAGGTGCGTTGCTGATGGGGTGGGATGGGGTGTGTGGTTGGGTGGGTGGGTTGTGCCCATGCCTGTCGTTCTCCTCAGACATCTGAACGAGATTACACCTAGAGGCGACACCGTCCACTTTATCCTCGTTAAATTCTCTAAACATGGCGTTTCTCTAGCCTTCAGAGATAACTACCTCGAAACAAGGAGTATTGTAACATGTAATGCATGCCATCTGAACAAAAAATTATTTTAAGATGGAGGCGAAAGCAAGCCTGGCTACAGCTAGACGTTGAGACAAGGACCCGGTGTAGACAGAATAGTCTCTCTGATAGTGATTCCTGTGCAATATCGTGGCACAACCTCAAGCACAGCTATATACAAAGGAGCCCAGCTAATGTTCATCTATCTCATCGACACAGTAGGAGAAATCCGCGTCGTCTACTCATCACCCTTCTGCTTGACGCCATGATTGCCATGGAAATCCGCGGCGTGGCGTTGTGTGGTATTCTCACGCAGGAGCGAGATTTTCCGTTACCTAGTGACCATAGCGCGAGACGCTGGCTTTGGCCCTGAAAATTATTAACAGTCATGTTCATTGAGCGTTTTAGATCACGCTCACTTTGGTAACACCTGCTCACCTATTTTGTAAACATCATTGCTGTGACGGGTAGGTCTTTAATAACGGACTGCACACTGCACAGAGCCTGTTACCCGTCTTGGAAATGAAGAGTACATTGACAAAGAACTGTTGTGTTAAGTAAAAACAATGTTGTGTGGCTTACACTAAAACAGCTCATTTACACAGCAGGCTTATAGCCAGCGAGACTCCAGTAGAACCGTTTTTAATGCTCCCATAATGCAACCGGCGGTTCAATGGCGCTGTGGTTAAGCGCTTGTCATCAATACGGTGAGGATCGGCTGTCATGGGCTCACATCTTGTCTTGGGACCGCTGTTCTTCCTTTGCTTCCGCCACCAGTGTGACTGCTTCTTTTTTGTTAGATAAATAAATAGGGATAGGCGGAATTGTTGGCTTGCCACAAAACAATTAACCCCAGCACCCGCGCATGTGTGTGTGTGTGTGTGGGGGGGGGGAGGCACGCGCGCGCGCGCGCGCGCGCGCACACACACACACACACACACACACACACACACACACACACACAGAATGCGGGTGTCCTCATGTCAGTATTGTAGATGACGGGACTACAAGTCCCTGACACACTGTCAAACATCTCTTATTTCAGTCAGTTTAATCATATTTGCCTCGTGGCTTTAATCTGACTACAATCTTGTTTTAATCTCCTATTAATCTTTTTTTTCAGACGTATTTCAGACTTTTTTTCAATTTTATTTCAATCAGTCTCATCCACTCGGCCTTTCCACCAGCAGTATTTTTTCGGAAGATCTCACAGCTTTTCGTAGGTTTAAGAGCTTGAGTAATTTGTGATGACACTTGGTCAGATAAGGCGAAGAGGATTTTCATTTCTACAGGTTTTTCTTGAGATTAATCTCTGTCCTGTAAATGAAGGTTTATAGACTCTCTTTCGTAGTCCGCTTCCATTAAATTAGGCCAGCTTGTCGACAGGTGGCGTTGGTTTTATGAGAAATATGTTGTTTGAAATTAGCTGACATCTTTGACGGCGCATTCCCCGTCCTTCTCTCACTCCCTCCCCTCTCGTCATTTGTTTGCGTTAAGAATGTCCGCACGTGATAGGAACGTTGGGCTATCCTTATTAATAACCTACAGAGGCGTGCAGCACAACGAAAAAAGAAAAAAGAATTGAAAAAGTTTAAAATTAAGTCGTGATTTGAGTGGAAAAAATGTTTAATCAAATGATGGGAATTAACGATAAATGGAAAAAAGAAGGAAAGAGCGTAAACAAAGGACATAGAGCAAAAGGAAAGTAAAAACTAAGCTGAAGTTTAAGGCTATAAACTTGTCGAAAAAGTCCACATTGTTAGCCTCTGATTCTTTTAACACGTCTGGGGGATGCAACAAGAAATAACGCATGAAATGTGGTGTGAAAGAGACCATTACAAGCAAGAATTATGGTGTTCAAGAGAACATTACAAGCAAGAATTATGGTGTTCGAGAGAACATGACAAGCAAGAATTATGGTGTTCGAGAGAACATTACAAGCAAGAATTATGGTGTTAAAGAAAACATTACAAGCAAGATATATGGTGTAAAAGAGAGACCGCAATTCTAATTTTCAGTTGTAATTAATATCTTCACTGTCAGTATCACTTACAAAGTGAAGAAGTTTATGGCATAATTCCTCAATGGCCCGAGAAATACGAGTGTCGCTGGTTCGGATCTCGGGTCGGACGTATATCTCTTTGTATGTGACCTTTGTTACAGGGCTGACCGTCGGTAGTTTCTCCGGGTATGTGCGTACGCGCGCGTGCGCGCGCGCGCGTGTGTGTGTGTGTGTGTGTGTGTGTGTGTGTGTGAGTGAAATAAAAAGAGAGTTATAATTCTAATGATAGTAAATGAATGCATTATTATCATTATAAAAATATTTCGATAATTCTTATTTTAAAAACAAACACTAAACGCAAAACAAATATCTCGTTATTCCCCGATGCCCGAAAGCAACTGCAGGCAGTGTTTTTCTCACGTAGGCATGTTCATCCAGGCAGAAACAGCATGTTTCTATTTTTAGACTAGTTGGCAAATACTTGTCGGAATCAAGCAGCGAGCTCGCTTTCATTTAATCAACTCCACCGTGGGCGGACATGAACATCAAAAGCCAGTCTGCTTTTTCAAGCGGGCATGCCTAGCGGCACACACCACTTGTAACTCGTGTTACAGATGTAGCTTTACCAGGGTGTAAACAATGTAGCTTGTAAACACTTGAAATTCGTGTTCGAGATTTTTGTGTGTGTATTGTATCATTCTTTAAGTCATGGTTGATTATGTAACTTCTGCCACAGATGCAGCATGTAATAGCATGAATTGGTGTTACAGATACAGTTACACATCTTGGTTCTTGTAGTTCATGTAAGAGCTGTAACTCCTCTTCCAGATGGCGCTGTTAAAGCTTGCAGATGTAACATGCAATTCATATAAACAATCTAACTTGAAATCATTTGTAACTCATTTTTAGATAAAGCTTGTAAAAGCGTGTACTTAGTGTTCAACATAGTATCAGACTGTAACTCGGGTAACAAATGTAACAGCTTATAAGGTTGTTACAAATGTAACCTATAATAACGGCTTGCTTGTTACATATGCAGCACAGTTTGAAATGATGCTACATACTCGTATAACCATTTTGACGGTTTATAAATATAAAAAAATGTATAATTCGTGCATTGAATGTAATTCACATCAGCGTGTAATTCTTGTTACAGATGCCGGGGGCGGACAGCAGCACCAGACGCGACCACGCGTGCCGACATCTAGTCGGGTGGCCAGTGTGGGTGGGCAGCAAGTACTCGAGTGTTCCCTTATCTTCCCGGGTGGGCAGCCCGTCAACTACATCTTACAGTGGCGCAAGGATGGCATCAACGTCCCCATCCTCATCAAGTATGACGGCTACAGCGCACAGGTAACGCCACCCGTTACCCTCCCACCTCGCCTGGTCACGTGACCGCTGTGTAGGGCCTGTGGTCAGAATACAAACATATACCACTACGTATTCTGGACGCATAGAAGGGCGCAAGTTCGTAATTTAGTTCCGCGGATCTTTGTCTAAAACGCGCGTGCCAGTAGGTGAAAAAATAAATAAAAGGTTGCGTAGCCCTGTCGTCCTCCTTCCACCTCCTTTGACATCACCAGGTAGATCGAAGACTTGTGCACTGCGTGTGCACTGGGGGAATGATGGAGGAAGGAGGATGTCACGGATCACCCGCATACACACGACGAGTCATCCGCAGACACGCGCATTCGTTAACTGAACACAATCAACAAATGACCACTCTGGTGTAGAACGTTCCTCAAAGAGACAAATACTTATTGACCACAAGAATCACAATTTAAATACACAAAGAAATATGCTCAGTACTGCTCATTTTTATACAAGGCAAAGCATCAGTAGTTAACACGAGCAGTTAGTCAAACATGATATTTAGCATTACTTTAAACTCTCACGGCTAGACGTAGCCTGAAAATCCCTCTCTTTCTGTAATTATTACGCCGCTCAAGCTGACGTAAACAATAAACAGGCATACACAAGGAGCAATTGTTGACAAACAATAGTGTCTAACAGGTATATCAAAACAAAAATATGAAGAAATGTCTTTCAGCGACAGTGCCCTCGGCACCAACACACAAATACTTGGTTCTAACAACAGAGTCAGAATGGGTAGCACACCCTAGGCCTTATCACCTCCTCAGTAAGGATAACCTATCCGTCTTCCTACGCGTGCTTAATTTCTTCCCACTCTGGACCCGAAGCGCAAACACAAAGTTCTCCACTTGACCCTTTTTCTTTTAAAGTTCAAGTTATTTCTTTTTACAAATATTTTAGCAACTCCTCACGTATGAGTTATACAGGGAGGACATCTGGTGTGTCACTCTACCTTAATCAAAGTCTTACTTCGTTGGGGATGTTCTTCTGGTGTTAGATCATCGGAAGCTCATGCCTCTGCCTCACGTCAGTGGACCTCCGGAAACTTCGGATATCGTCTGTAGGATATCGCACCCACGCAAGTCAGTCATTCAGCCTCTCGGTATCGGATGCTCCTCCCCAACCTTGGAGATACGCGGACACCCTTTCACTCGTCTTTGCCGAACCACAGGCCGTCTATGCGCCAGCTCCAGCCGTCAACACCCGTAGTTTCCCACAGCCTTCCACGCTCTCGGCGGAGTCCCTCTTGTTTACGTCAGATAAGTTCTCAGACGCCTGTATCCAGATTTCAGCAAAAGTTCTGTACTGTACCGGTAGTAGAATCACAGCCCTCGGCTTGAATACCAGTAAGTAGGGTGACAACTCTTGTCACTAACCAGCGCTCTCTCTAGCGCCTCACGTCGACATACACTATGACGACTGGTAGGCCTGAATGAAGACTGCACCCCCCGTCAGTGACAGCACACAGCAAGCAACACACCAGGATTGCCGGAATATCCATCGTCCAAATCGAGCATTCTCCTTACTTGCTAAATGTCGGGTCTAATATACCCACCCTTGTTTACATCGCCACAAGGTGAGCTAAGCCCGCCCCACACATAAAATTTTAAAATATCCAAAACCTCAATTTTCTCATGCAACTCGCATGACAGCGACAGAAAAACAAGACACCCTAACCACCTGGACGGATGGAGCTCTGCTCTGCTCGCACGTGAAATAAGGTAAAAACCGAGACTTTCAAGTTCTCGTGACTTCCAGCGTGGCAGTGTCAAACCAAGGCACACCTGTGTGTCGAACAAAACAATACTCAACTGCTGTACCCCCTTGTACGCTACAGAGGATTTCGAGTGACGAGCCCCGAGCCGACTTAAATAGGGGAACTCTACCCCCAAAGCTCAATTGATTGATCACCAGGCTACGGAGCTTATCCATATACAAATAATGGTTCATTAAAAAAAGGAGTTAAATACCGGGCGTATCGTGACTCACAGTTGTATCGTACATTGTGGCATGTCATTTGTATCGTAAGACATGGATATATCGTAACACAGTTGTATCGTAAGATGTTGTGTGGTATGATATCACTATGTGCTGAATGTTCGTACTGGACCAGGTTTGATGTAATGTTGTGTGGTATGATATCACTATGTGCTGAATGTTGGTATTGGACCAGGTTTGATGTAATGTGGCTTTGCGCTGGGTACTGGTCACGCGCTGATGTACTACATCATCATCTTGCTGTTACTGACGGCTTAAGCTCGCGCGAGGAAGCACACCTTGACAGGTATCTTTTATTGACAGCATGTCCTTGCACTTGTAGTTATTCCTGCTGTTTTCTATTCTCCTCCTTTGGAGGCCACCGCAGCCAGCTTCCCTGTTTGTCGAATCTTTCTTTTTCCGATTTTGCGAAATAATTCCAGGCATCCAGTTGTGTCTCTAGCTTCATTGTCCTCGCATGAATATTGCAGGTTGTCCGCAGATAACGCACTTCTTTTTAATCAGATCCCTGAAGATTAACTTCCGAGTTGCTGGCGATCTTTATGGCTATTTTAGAACCACCTGCTATTCAGACCTCCCTAAGATGATTGGAAGGAACACACAAGTCAGCAGTTTGTTTTTTCGAGAAAATATTAGAAAACAGAACAGCTTTTTATAGGGATAATATTTCGCAATTCCGGTGAAATCTGTGAGGGGCGAGAAAAATTGATGTTGGCTGATTAGAATATATTGTACTCTTAGTGCCTTATTTGTGTATATTTTTTCATTTTTTGCAGTTGTTCCATTAGCATGTGTGTGTGCGCGCCTGCTTGTATATGTATTTGTCTGTGCGTGAGCACGTGTTTGCATTAGTAACATCACAAAGTTGTAAGGTGGTCAACCTCAATAAATTTTTTAAAAATTGATTGAAGGCCCTCAGGAGTGATTGTTTTTCCCTGAGTTTAGTCAACTGCATGATACTACTTCCCTCCCTCTTCATTTGGCGATAAGAGTTTTGCTGTGGCGAGTAAAGGGGTAGTGGAGGCCTCTAATAAAAATAAAAATAAAGTGAATTAATATAACCCCATATCCCAGCCCTATAGGCTCGCTCATGGCGCTGTACAGAGAACACACAATAAGTAAGTTAATGGAATGACAGGGAGGTTGTTCTGAAGATAACATTCTGTTTGTAGATAAGATGTCGGTGGGTCACAGTTTATATCTACAGACCGTGCAATCATTTGTCAAACGCAGAATAAATTGATAAATAATCAAGAATGTGGCTTAAATCGTCAGAGGATTGCTGGTATTCGAATGGTCACATGTCACCAGAGAGAAGCTGCTTTAAAATGTTAAAACATATGGCTGTTTAGCAATGATGTAAGGTCCATCGTAGTGAGGAGTGTGTGTGTGTGTGTGGGGGGGGGGAATTGGTGTTTTACGCCGAGCCAGCAACTAAGCAACAGATGCCACATGCAGAGAAAGAACAGCGTGCCCGAGACGGGAACTGAATCTAGGACAGCCAACCGTCACTGTATTGATGACAGGCGCTAACCGTTGCGCCACCGGACCGCTCTCATCGTAGTGAGGACAGACGACAGACGAAACTGTCATGGCGATGAAAAAACACAAGGCCGTAGGCAAGTATACAGTCCAACACAATTTCATGGGCGCCATCAAAACGTGGATGTCGATACAATGGCACAGGAAGCACAGGAGCTGTTGAAGTAAATGTTACAAATCACGGACTGCAGAGGAAGTGGCGGGGTATGAAGCTTGTTAGTCAACAAAAAAGTCGATCCCATCTATCCATTTAAATTGAAAATTGTATAAAGTCACAGGCAATCCATCACACAGAGGAACATAAA
Organism: Marisa cornuarietis; assembly: GCA_004794655.1. NCBI lineage: Eukaryota > Metazoa > Mollusca > Gastropoda > Architaenioglossa > Ampullariidae > Marisa > Marisa cornuarietis. The sequence goes on from SMMW01000521.1 coordinate 5,480,557, forward strand.
GGAGGGTGTAGCTCCACAAGTGGATGGGGATAAAACTACAGCAGATCGTCAACAAAACAGTGAGAGAGAGAGAGAGAGAGCTGCCCCTTACATCGCTCTATCACATCTACTCTATCATCAATAAACGACAGTTCTTAACAGTGTCGCGCCAGTCTTACTTTTGTGACATTGATGGCAGTAGACACGTGGGTATAGAAAACGACAGACATGACATTTCCGTGATGTGGCAGTGTCATGCTTCCTCTCATTGTTGTAGCAGTGTCGACAGTCTGTCAGTGTTGTACTGCCATCAAACAGTCCCTCATTAGCATAGCGTCTAATTGTTTTAACAATAGTCGTGTATTATAACAATCATTTTGCATATAATATGACTTATTGTTGTCGCAGCGCTACATACATCCACAATGATGTAGCACCAAACAACAACAGATTGTTTCAGCAACACTTAGCAGCTTTTCATTGTTGTAGTAGCGCCAAACAATATCTCACTGCTGTAGTAGCACCAAACAATATCTCACTGTTGTAGCACCAAACAATATCTCACTGCCGTAGCAGCGTAAAAAAATCTCACTGTTGTAGCACCAAACAATATCTCACTGTTGTAGCACCAAACAATATCTGACTGTTGTAGCAGCGCCAAACAATATCTCACTGCTGTAGCAGCGCCAAACAATATCTCACTGCTGTAGCAGCGCCAAACAGTATCTGACTGTTGTAGCACCAAACAGTATCTGACTGTTGTAGCAGCGCCAAACAGTATCTGACTGTTGTAGCACCAAACAATATCTGACTGTTGTAGCAGCGCCAAACAATATCTGACTGCTGTAGCACCAAGCAATATCTCACTGCTGTAGCAGCGTCAAACAATATCTCACTGTTGAAGCACCAAACAATATCTGACTGTTGTAGCAGCGGCAAACAATATCTGACTGCTGTAGCACCAAGCAATATCTCACTGTTGTAGCAGCGCCAAACAATATCTCACTGCTGTAGCAGCGCCAAACAATATCTCACTGCTGTAGCAGCGCCAAACAGTATCTGACTGTTGTAGCACCAAACAGTATCTGACTGTTGTAGCAGCGCCAAACAGTATCTGACTGTTGTAGCACCAAACAATATCTCACTGCTGTAGCAGCGTCAAACAATATCTGACTGTTGTAGCAGCGCCAAACAATATCTCGCTGTTGTAGCACCAAACAATATCTCACTGTTGTAGCAGCGCCAAACAATATCTGACGGTTGTAGCACCAAACAATATCTCACTGCTGTAGCAGCGCCAAACAATATCTCGCTGTTGTAGCAGCGCCAAACAATATCTCACTGCTGTAGCAGCGCCAAACAATATCTCACTGCTGTAGCAGCGCCAAACAGTATCTGACTGTTGTAGCACCAAACAGTATCTGACTGTTGTAGCAGCGCCAAACAGTATCTGACTGTTGTAGCACCAAACAATATCTCACTGCTGTAGCAGCGTCAAACAATATCTGACTGTTGTAGCAGCGCCAAACAATATCTCGCTGTTGTAGCACCAAACAATATCTCACTGTTGTAGCAGCGCCAAACAATATCTGACGGTTGTAGCACCAAACAATATCTCACTGTTGTAGCACCAAACAATATCTCGCTGTTGTAGCAGCGCCAAACAATATCTCACTGCTACAGCAGCGTAAAACAATATCTCACTGTTGTAGCACCAAACAATCTCACTGCTGTAGCAGCGTAAAACAATATCTCACTGTTGTAGCAGCGTAAAACAATATCTCACTGCTGTAGCAGCGTAAAACAATATCTCACTGTTGTAGCACCAAACAATCTCACTGCTGTAGCAGCGTAAAACAATATCTCACTGTTGTAGCACCAAACAATCTCACTGCTGTAGCAGCGTAAAACAATATCTCACTGTTGTAGCACCAAACAATCTCACTGCTGTAGCAGCGTAAAACAATATCTCACTGTTGTAGCACCAAACAATCTCACTGCTGTAGCAGCGTAAAACAATATCTCACTGTTGTAGCAGCGTAAAACAATATCTCACTGCTGTAGCACCAAACATTATCTCACTGTTGTAGCAGGGCCAAACAATATCTCACTGTTGTAGCAGCGCCAAACAATATCTCACTGTTGTAGCAGCGCCAAAGCATCTCATTAGTGCAGCAACACCAAACAACATCTTAGTACAGACTTACCGTTTTTTTCCTGGGTACGAATTAAACATCCCCTTAATTATTTAGCAGCTCCAGATATCCCTGGTTAGCTACGCCAAACATTTCATTGTTGTATCATCGTCAGATGTGTAGCAGTGCCAATTATTGTTGTAGGAGCTGTCAAACAGTGCGGTGGCGCCTAAATTCGTTGTTGTAGTAGCGGTAAATATTTTATTGTTGTAGTAGCGCCAGTTAGCTTATAGCTGTAGCAGCACTAATTAGGCTATTGCTGTAGCAGGGCTAATTAGTTCCTTGTGTTAGCGGCGCTAATTAGTTCATCGTGGTAGCAGCGCTAATTAGTTTATCGTGGTAGCGGCGCTAATTAGTTCATCGTGGTAGCAGCGCTAATTAGTTTATCGTGGTAGCGGCGCTAATTAGTTCATCGTGGTAGCAGCGCTAATTAGTTCATCGTGGTAGCGGCGCTAATTAGTTCCTTGTGGTAGCAGCGCTAATTAGTTTATCGTGGTAGCGGCGCTAATTAGTTCCTTGTGGTAGGAGCGCTAATTAGTTCATCGTGGTAGCAGCGCTAATTAGTTCCTTGTGGTAGGAGCGCTAATTAGTTCATCGTGGTAGCAGCGCCAAACAAAGTCTTAGTCCACACTCACCCTGTGCTCTGCTCTCTTGGCAAGAAGCGCGCGCGATCACGTCGGTCAAAGGTCAGTCTACTCTTCATCATCGCACCGCGACCGTTCTTCGTGAAGCGCGGTAACTGTAGCCCGATAATCTCTCCTACTTTGTGTTATGTTGATCAGGTTGGGGGGGGGTCGCGACTGAGGCGATATCTTGATTGGAACGCGAATGAGGTGATTAGGGCCAATGGAATTAAGCCACGCCAAATTAGGCGGAGGGCGCGCCTGACTCCCGGCTGATGAAGACAATCTGATTTGCGCTATAATGTCACGAAGGGCTAATTTGATTGGACAGAAGCCGGACAGAAGCTCGCTGATTGGCTAGGTAGTCTCGCCTAGCTTTACTTACAGGCCACCCAGTGGTGACGAAATTGACTGACAGGACCGAAACCTCGCCATTCTTCTGTCTTGGCTCTTAACTCTGCAAAAACATATCCATTTCCTGCCAAGATATACCCCGGGTGGCCGTTTTGTCATTATTATGACAACACAAATTTACCAGCTGGGGGATTCATAGTCTGTCTTAGATAGGACAACATGTAAGACTCGGGATGGTTAACACCCTATGCAGATTTCAAGCGCCTTTTGGTTTTCAAGATGTTGCACTGCATTACAGTCTGTTTTCGGCGTGTTTGGACTTTTTGTTGGAGACGTGACATGCAAAGTTACACACACACACACACACACACACACACACACACACACACACACACACACACACACACACATGTGACCCGCCACCACAAAGTGAGTCCTAACTCACACACAACAGATACCCCGCAGAGGCCCGGAAAGGTTGACTAGGATCAGCTCTGTGCAATTTCACTTTTCTGTAAAAATGGATTCTTTGGTCATTAAACAAAGAATTAAATGCATCTCAGTGTTAAAATAAAAGTGGGAAATAGTCTTAAAATGGATTTTAATCGAGGTAGCCCACGGTGATCATTCTCGATTGCTGCAGGAAAATGACAAAAATGGTCACAATTCAAACACTATATCGGTATCGAATCCCTTGTCTGAACCTCATCATATTATAACTTTCCCGAGAGCCCGGAATCTTTATTTTCGATCTCTGTCATTTCTGATTCGAGTATTAAGCAGTCGAAAGATTTGTTTGCAAAAGTTTAAGAGTAAAAAAAAAAAAATAAAAATAAAAACTGGCAGTTGATTCCAACATTATCCAATGGGAGAATGAGATACTGAATTGTCTTTGATAACGAAAAGCAACTCGCTGAGCTGTTAGGTGACGAAGAGGCGACTCCCTACTTCCTCCAGTCTTTGCTCACATTTCGAAAGTGATGGTATAGCGGGAGAAGGGCGAAAGAGAATCTTACTGACGAAGGATTATCAGCTTTACTTAATTCTGATTAATCTTCGACTCTTCCATCTTCAGAACAGAACTCGGCAGATTAATTCAGAATATTTCAGAAAGAGCACATTGGAGATGACTTTGCGAACGACTTCGAACACTTTACAGACAGCAGTGATCACACTGACGAAGATACTGATGTACCACTCGTTCAAGTTCATTTTTTTTTTATTAAGGAAAAAGATGACTTGAATGGGACACGAAAGTCGATAATGATGCACCAGCTGTGCTACACAGAGCGCAGCATCGTTCTTACAAAGCAGACGGCCAAGGTTGTGTGCAGATACAAATTGTAGAAGTCCATGGAGAGTTTGAAGATGGCACTGGATCACAAACTGTCCCCCGAGGAAATTATTGTATTGCAACTGTCTGTTGTGGATAGGAACAGTGGTAAGTGCTACTCCAACTATTTTTAAATTTTATTTTTTGCAAATTGGTTTGCTTTAAAAAAATTCATCCTACTTATTTCATTCATACTTAATTATTGTCTTCTTTATGGCTAGTGGACTAAATTGAAAATAAATGATGGCACATAATAACCGTAATGTAAGGTGCTGCTTGCTGCTGATAATTCAACATCCATTTATATGTTTCAGGTTCCAAAGATACCCTGATACTGGCTATTCTCAGTTCTTGTATTTGCCTTCATGCAACTGCTCTACAGTGCTGACGGGGCGAGATGGGCAAGAAATATTTGGCATAATTACTGTATGGCGAGATGGACAAAATCTTCTGTGGAATGCACAAACTGGTAAACACAGTGTGCATTAAGTGTAATCAGGAAGACAGTAGAAATATAACTGGAAAATAATCATTGTTTGGAGTGGACCAACCATCCCTATCTACAGAGGCCAGACTGTGGAGTGACCTGTTGAAGAAGGTTCACTCTGCACTTGGACGAATTATAAATATTTGCAGAACAAACTGGCAGAACACTTTGTGCTTTTTTGTTGAAGTGAAACTGTTTATTCAGTGTCTAGTAAATTAACAGATCAGTAAGGTACTTAAACAAACACAGTTTGGCATTAAGCTGTGCTTTAAGATGAGTACATTTTTATTCTTGCTTGGAGCGCCAGTTCTCCAGTCTTTTTACATGTCAGAGCATCTTTTCCTCGATGTGTTGTTTTTCTACTGTTACTCTCACAAGTCAATGAAAACGCACAATTGTAAATAATGTTTTGAGTATTGTATTGTTTCTGTGTACATGCTGATTGGAATGCAGTAACACATTTCTTCCGCTGCAATTTGTTGTATAGTAGGTTGATGTACTAAAAACATACAAATATTCAATGCTATGGACACATGGCATAAAATGAAGTAGCTCGCTGTGTTTTATTAACCTAAAAAAATTAAGTACAACTTAGACAGTTAGAAGTACCTATAGCTAAGGAAAAAACTTGTGGGGTTGTTGAAAAACTTTGAACGTTTTTACACCCTTTTATTTATGTCTGTCTGGTTGGAATTGTGTAAACGATTTTTCACCTACTTCCCATCGTCCTAGAGGTCTGAAAGATTCAGCAGTTACTCATGTAAAATTGTTTTCAGCAGTCCACAGTTTTTGGTAAAACTTAAAAAATTTGTTCGTCGAGTGTTGTACACCTTCCTACTAGCAGTAGCTGTATGAGAGATAACTTGTGCGAGATATTGCCAGTCACGAGTTCTCGTACTTGGTGCTTGGTCGTTGCAGCTTTACAGACCGTTTACAACATTCTATGAGACGCTAATGTACTCGGTGAATAATGCACAAGGCTCTGATGGTAGACATTTTTAAGTCTTAAAGTTTTGTTTTCAGTTTTTCAGAATTAAATTTCTAACGGCATTTTTGGAACTTGGGACACTGGGTCCCCTCACACTTTTCCATTTTAAGTTATATGTATTAAAGAAAATTCCAAAAACTAAGGAAAAAAATATTTTACCCTTGTTAGTACATTTCAAATAAAAGTGCGTGTTTAGAAATATCTTTGTACTTATTCCATTTTCAAAATGTCCGTCACAGTACTTCCATGCTCAGTTCTGGGACTAGCTGGACAACTCTGGTGTCGAAACAAAGGTTAGAACCTGTAGATGATAAGAATATGAGATTTGAAATCAGTTGATTCCTTTTCGAAATGGAAAAGCAAACGCAGATGTAAAGATATATTGGATGTTTCCAATCGGGATGCTAGTGTCACGATTTTTTTTCTGTTAGGTCTTAAATATCCAAATTGCTCATTCTTCCTGTTCCGTGTTCCCAGTCAGTTACTGGTATCAGAATTCTGTATTTTTTTTACTAATACCAGAAACATTTTTAGTGCTGCCAGTCACAGTGCTATAACTGTGGAATTACAAGGCTGTAGAGGACTTGTGGCCAGTAAACCACGTAGACACCCGACTACAGATGGTTGGCGGGGTGTGTCACCCGGCCTCAGGCTGCACAGCTTATCGGCTCACATCCTCTGCCAGCGTCACGAGCGTCAGACGAGAGGACTGAGCGGTGCTCCTCATGCCCCAAGCTGCTTTTCTCTAAATACCCATATCTGCCCGCACCACCAGTGCTTTTGCCAAAACACCCGAAATAGATGGCAGAGAACTTGGTGCCCTTCTTGTCCACGTCTTATAAGAACATTGTCATCGGCTCTTTCCTTGGTGTGGATGTATTTTGGGAGATTGATAATTAAGGGTGTCCTTTGAAGATTTTTCCGCTGGCATTATAGCTCTGCTCTCTGTCCCTCTCTCTGTGTGTGTGTGTGTGTGTGTTTGAGGGGCGACAATGTGCAGGAGCCATGCGAATGCGCTTGATTAAGCTCCCTTTCAAAAAGGTTATCTTCATAACATTTTTAAAGGTTAATGAACCCTTGTAAGTGATGGCGAGTTATTGCTGCTTATAACTAGTTTAAACGCCACCATCCGCAAACATAAATGTTAGGAAGGATGAGGGGAGGAGGATAACACAAAGAAGGGAAATATTCTATAATTTGGGAGGGCGGGGTAGCTAAGCAGGAGAATCCCTGTCTGCCACAATATGTGTCTCGAGGCGGTGTTGAGAGAGAAAACCAGTTAAGACTGTACTACTACTACTAGCTACAGGCCGTGTTTTTGGAAAAGATTTGCTGGCGGAAAACATTACATTCGGGTACATTACTGCATCCATTTTCAGAATTATACTCCTCCACACTCTCGCCACGTGACCTCTACTTACATCAGCTCAGGTATTATCATTGACATCGACATTGGACAAGCAGTGGACAAGGGGGAGTAGCAGTAAGCACAACCATTGATCAACAGTCAGTGGTATTGTCTGACATTGAGGAGTATGGGTGGCATTGGTATTATGGCATTAACGCCCGTATTTCATCATGTGACAGGTGAAGACCCTATTTATCGCGTTACAAAAACAACAACAACAACAACAACCAAACAAAAACAACAAAAAACTGGCAAACTTGGAAAACGCCCAAGAAGATTTTAATGCAATTTATTAATTTTGTGAAAATGTCAAATGCCCAATATTAAAAATACTTTGGACTTGAAAGCTCCATGTATATAGTGTTTTTTCAATCTTGAATTGTGACAGGTGTGACGTGTGAGATGTTTTTCTAACAACCAAAGAAGGTGCGCTTGCATTTAGCAGTGCGCCGTATTAATGCAGCGACGGTAAGTTGTTACCCAGGGGCAAAACGGAAAAATCGTGGAAAGTCTAGACCCCTGCGGATGTTGCTTTATGTTTTTTTTTAAACCCAAGGAATCTTTATAATTGTAATCTCAGGGGTGAGGTCTCATCCGTTAAAGATCAACCTGAATGGTTTTCGAAGTTTTCATATATCGGTAGATACAGGGGATATAAAACTAACCTGTAAATTTTAGCCTCCAAAACCCATCCGTTAATTAATTGTCCGTTACGATTCGTACTTACGATAAACAAGCGTCGCTAACAGTGTACTACGTCACACTAGTGCACCATTCACAACACTGACAGCCGTCAACACCAAACAGTGTACTACGTCACACTAGTGCACCATTCACAACACTGACAGCAGTCAACACCAAACAGTGTACTACGTCACACTAGTGCACCATTCACAACATTGACAGCAGTCAACACAAAACAGTGTACTACGTCACACTAGTGCACCATTCACAACACTGACAGCAGTCAACACCAAACAGTGTACTACGTCACACTAGTTCACCATTCACAACACTGACAGCCGTCAACACCAAACAGTGTACTACGTCACACTAGTTCACCATTCACAACATTGACAGCAGTCAACACAAAACAGTGTACTACGTCACACTAGTGCACCATTCACAACACTGACAGCAGTCAACACCAAACAGTGTACTACGTCACACTAGTGCACCATTACAACACTGACAGCAGTCAACACCAAACAGTGTACTACGTCACACTAGTGCACCATTCACAACATTGATAGCAGTCAAAACCAAACAGAGAGAGAGAGCGACAGCTCAGGTTAGTTGGACGTTGAAAGTCTGTATTTCTCGTGGTTTTGAAAATCTGCTACTTTAGCACGAGAAATACAGACTTCAACATCCGAATAATCCCAACTGTCGCTCTCTCTCTCTGTTTGGTGTTGACGGCTGTCAGTGTTGTGAATGGTGCACTAGTGTGACGTATACACTGTTAACGGCGCTCGTTGATCGCAGGTGCGAATCGTGTACTTTGCTAGCGGATAATTAATTAACGGATGTGTTTTGGAGGCTGCAATTTACAGGTTAGGCTTATATCGCCTATATCCACAGATATCTGCAAAAAAACACAAACCATTCAGGTTGGTCTTTAAGTCTGGTCCGCTTTCTAGCTATGGAGACAAGACGCTTTCTCTTGTTTTAACCCTGGATGCCGACTTACCCTTGCTCCGTGGATACGGCCTGTGGCATGTAGTGAAGTTAGTGACCCCGATGACTGTGTGTTGGCAGGTGAACAATGAACACTACCAGGGCCGCTTGTCCTTGGTGCGGGGGGTCTCGCTACAGATCAACTACATCCGACCCGACGATGAAGGGTGGTACGAGTGTGACATCACCTTCATCAGTGATTCCGCCAACAAGATCAGCGCCAACGGCACCTGGATTTACCTCACCGTGCACTGTAAGTACCGGGCTGCTCGACAGCTGTTGTGTCGGTCATAGGCTCTTGTTTTGCACCTGTCGGAGGTTTGTCCTGTACCTTCATGCTGCCTTGCGCCTCTCAGAAATTTCGTCCTATACTTTTTTTTACCTGTCGTGCACCTGTCTTCGGATGTTCTCTTTCATCTGTCTTACAAACGTTACAGCTGTCTGACCTGTCTAACACATATCTGAAATCCGTCTGATGCCGTCTGAAATTTGTTTTATGCAGTCATTTGTCTTCTCTGTGTGCTTACAGAAATTACGCTTCATAAAAATTTCTCACACTCTTCGCAGCCATCTTCTGAACGTGTATCATTACACTTGCATGGATTACTTACCAGTAAACATTTACATGTTACATTTCACACCAAACATGTCTGTTTTACATTTAAATACACGGGCGTCTGACATTAGCATCTGTTTGTCACATGTTAATCCTACATCACACATTTCTCACAGGTCCATCTCACATTGCATTTTTAATATATTTATCATTATATAGCTTAGATAAAACGTCTTTGTCAAGTCCGACATCCACAAACAATTTTGACACAGATGTATGCCTGCATTTTCCTACCATTATTCAACGTGTACTTGCATGTTTTATGCCGAGGTCCAACAAGTACCTGCAGTTCTGACATCCTATTTTTACGTGTAGTGTGTGTGTGTGTGTGTGTGTGTGCGCGTATGTACGTACGTATTCTTAGCGATTGCCCAACTTTCGCGAACCTCTTTGCCCGAGTGTTTTTGTCATTGTCTGTGCTTAAACTAAGACTGGGAAACCCCGGGAAATGACTGGAAGGCTGATGGTCTGAGGAGCAGCTTGCAGGTTTCTTGTAGAGCCCACAGCTTTGCTGGACTGACAGCTGGGGCTTACGAGTGAGTGGGGCGTCACGTGCATGGTGCGTGCACTTAATATCTTAATATCGCTAACACCGCCCTCGCTTTGTCGCTTCTGGAGTGTTGGAACAACAGACGGCCAATGTCCGTTGACACACAACTACTTCAAATGTTTAGACACATAAAACAGCGGTTCCCACCCATAAAATGCAAAGGGGTTGTTAGGCCTCACGGGTAATCTTTTTTTTTGCAGATTTTTCAGACCTTCGTATTCAGTGGTTTAGGGACTTCAGACACCCAGTTACAATTTTTGGAAGTTCTCCACCTCGTCCCTTCGATAAAAATTGACCAGTAGTAGAAAAAGTACACAGTAGGTGTGATAATGATTTGTGGTTTGACCCAAAAGTAATTGCAACACAAGGGTTTTTATTTTTTTGCTGGAGCTTAAAATTCCTTTAAACACTTCACAATTTATATCACGAATCCTCTGTGTAACTGAGTAATTTTTATTTCAAATAATTGTTACATATGGAAATAATATTTACAGATTCGATAAATATTCAAAATAACAACTGAAGTTTTTATGGTTGAATATGTAATAGTATTTTGTGAGCTCACAAAGCTGCGTTTTCAAACCAACTCTAAGGATAGTATTTTAGAAGCTGCACTTTGACCTGAGGAGAGTAGCATTTTGATACTCATTGCTGACATGAGAGAAAAGGTTAGTAGCTTGTGTGTTTGTATATCACAGCTATATTACCAGTGCAAGTAGGTACAGCGTGTTGTAATAATACACGAGGGCATTGTCTTTTTGCCTTTCTCTAGTTTTTTTTTTCGTTCAAAGTGATTTACCTGATGTATGTTGTCTGGTGTAAATTGAATGTCAGCTTGTCAGGATTGTCGCCTGGGGAGTCTGCACATATTTAGTTTTAATGTGTATGTTATATATATATATATGCCAAATTGATTTCATTTCCTCCAGTGTAAATAATCAGGGTGTAACTTATTGATCTTACACTTACCATGTAAACCAGGAACAGTTTTGTGTTTGTGCAGAGTAATTATGTACAACTTTTTGTAATGCTACATGTGGAGACTTTCTTCTCGTCCCTCTCTCTCTCTTCTCTCTCTCTTCTCTCTATTTTTAAGTATGGAGATCAAACACTCTATATCTATCGTTTCTACCTCTAGTATGGATTTAAGAATGAAAGAGGTGTTTGAATTGTGTTCTGTGAATTGTGAATTGTAATACGGAATAAAAAAAACTTCACTTAAAAACATTTTACAACAGTAAAAAAGTTAGTTGAAGAGCCGATCACCATGGTTACTTGTAAAGAATGTGTCAGACATCCTGCCTTGTATTGTGAAAGTACAGGAAGTTTTTGTCGCTTAAGCTGTCTCAATTATCAGGCATGTGTGTGACGGGTGTTTGAATACATGGAGACAGACAATGCATCTAATCAAAGTAGCTTTGGCGGCTGACGAAGCCTCGCTTCTGAATGCTCAAAATTTGCGATTGTGGAAAATGTTGCTGCGAAGATTACTTCGTGCTATTCACGTCACCTCTTTTATCTAACGGGCATTTCACTAAATCGTCTGCTTCACCTGTCCTGGCCTCAGCGCCTGTAGTAAGGTCAGGTGACCTGGAGCTTGCCTGAGGATGGTTTGTAGGTGAAGGCCACTGAAAAGACTGAAGTCAAGCCGTGGACTACAACACTAGAAGTGGTGCCATACTATTATTTCAGTCTTAAAAGCGTGTTATATTTCTGAGAACTTCCAGACAAATTGAATATTTCCATTTGGGGTTCACATCGGTAATTACGCGTAAGAAATGTTGCGAAGCCAACTGTCTTTGTACGATATTGGCTGGCATTAACAAAGACTGATTGAAATCCGATGAAATGTTGGAGTTTTTAAAAGGGAGATTACTTTTGATCTTTTCTAAAAGCTTCTTCTGGCAATTCATGATTTTTTGGGGGTTAAAAATGCAAAGCAAAGAAATGGGAATTTTTCATGACACATCAGAACTTTCAAACATGATTGGTTAGATTGTCGTTCTTTATGGTGAATGTCACGTGATAAAACTGGCTTTCATCATGACTAATGAAAGAGAAGACTAGTTTTCGAGTTATTCAAATCCCGGAGTCAGAATGTAATAAGATGAACACTTTTGCTGAGCAGACGTCTTGTTAAATGTCAAGACTGTAGTTTAAGATGTCTTCTTGAGCTTGAGGTGTTTGTCACTCAACAGACATTCTGTTAGGACGTCAGACAGTAGCTCGAGATGTTTGTCACTGAACAGACATTCTGTTAGGACGTCAGACAGTAGCTTGAGATGTTTGTCACTGAACAGACATTCTGTTAGGACGTCAGACAGTAGCTTGAGATGTTTGTCACTGAACAGACATTCTGTTAGGACGTCAGACAGTAGCTTGAGATGTTTGTCACTGAACAGACATTCTGTTAGGACGTCAGACAGTAGCTCGAGATGTTTGTCACTGAACAGACATTCTGTTAGGACGTCAGACAGTAGCTTGAGATGTTTGTCACTGAACAGACATTCTGTTAGGACGTCAGGCAGTATCTTGAGATGTTTGTCACTGAACAGACATTCTGTTAGGACGTCAGACAGTAGCTCGAGATGTTTGTCACTGAAAAGACATTCTGTTAGGACGTCAGACAGTAGGTTTAGACGTTTGTTGTTAAACAGACATTCTGTTAGGAAGTCAGAGACAGTAGCTCGAGATGTTTGTCACTGAATAGACATTCTGTTAGGACGTCAGACAGTAGGTTTAGACGTTTGTTGTTAAACAGACATTCTGTTAGGAAGTCAGAGACAGTAGCTCGAGATGTTTGTCACTGAACAGACATTCTGTTAGGACGTCAGACAGTAGCTCGAGATGTTTGTCACTGAACAGACATTCTGTTAGGACGTCAGACAGTAGCTTGAGATGTTTGTCACTGAACAGACATTCTGTTAGGACGTCAGACAGTAGCTCGAGATGTTTGTCACTGAACAGACATTCTGTTAGGACGTCAGACAGTAGCTTGAGATGTTTGTCACTGAACAGACATTCTGTTAGGACGTCAGACAGTAGCTCGAGATGTTTGTCACTGAACAGACATTCTGTTAGGACGTCAGACAGTAGCTTGAGATGTTTGTCACTGAACAGACATTCTGTTAGGACGTCAGGCAGTATCTTGAGATGTTTGTCACTGAACAGACATTCTGTTAGGAAGTCAGAGACAGTAGCTCGAGATGTTTGTCACTGAACAGACATTCTGTTAGGACGTCAGACAGTAGCTCGAGATGTTTGTCACTGAACAGACATTCTGTTAGGACGTCAGACAGTAGCTTGAGATGTTTGTCACTGAACAGACATTCTGTTAGGACGTCAGACAGTAGCTCGAGATGTTTGTCACTGAACAGACATTCTGTTAGGACGTCAGACAGTAGCTTGAGATGTTTGTCACTGAACAGACATTCTGTTAGGACGTCAGGCAGTATCTTGAGATGTTTGTCACTGAACAGACATTCTGTTAGGACGTCAGACAGTAGCTCGAGATGTTTGTCACTGAACAGACATTCTGTTAGGACGTCAGACAGTAGGTTTAGACGTTTGTTGTTAAACAGACATTCTGTTAGGAAGTCAGAGACAGTAGCTCGAGATGTTTGTCACTGAACAGACATTCTGTTAGGACGTCAGACAGTAGGTTTAGACGTTTGTTGTTAAACAGACATTCTGTTAGGAAGTCAGAGACAGTAGCTCGAGATGTTTGTCACTGAACAGACATTCTGTTAGGACGTCAGACAGTAGCTCGAGATGTTTGTCACTGAACAGACATTCTGTTAGGACGTCAGACAGTAGGTTTAGACGTTTGTTGTTAAACAGACATTCTGTTAGGAAGTCAGAGACAGTAGCTTGAGATGTTTCCACAGACCTCTTGGTAGAATTTGATGCCACTTCCTGCTTCCATATCGTTGACACATCAGAAGATGTCCATGTTCCTTTTTACCTTGATGCCCTCCTTGTTTCTCCGCTCATATCAGGCTGACTAGCCTGTGTGGCCTGACTAACAGATGCTAACTGGTTGCGTGTTACAGAGACTAATTGCCGCGTTGCGTGTCACAAAACTCTTCGTCGATTTGCGTTGTATACCAAACGATTAGCTTTATTATTTTTTTTTTATTGTACCTTGGCCTACCGGAATGTTTCTGTGTTGTCTGTTTTAACATGACATATCTGCTCTACATTTTATTCTTTTGAAAGAGAGTAAAAGGAAAAACAAAGAAATTAACCAAAAGAAGAGAAAAGAGAAAGAAAAAGAATGAAAGAAGATAAAAGAGAAAAGAAAATTGAGAGTGGGAAGGAAGGAGAAAAAGTAAGGAGAAAGGAAAGAAAGAAATGGAGAAAGTAAGAAGGGAGAGAGAAGAGAGAAAACTGAGAAGTTTGAAGAGGAAGACAGGAGAAAAAAGAAAACGAGAAATATAAAGTGAAAGACGAGAGAGGAAGAAGGAGAGGAACACGAGATAAGGAAAAAGTGAGAAACATGTAAAAGAGACTCAAGGGGGTGGGGGGGTGGGGAGAGAAACGTGAAGAGAACAGATTGAGAAAGTGAGAGAGGGAAGCGAGAGAGAGAGAGAGAGCTGGAAAGCAGAGAACGCCCTATGACGCGTGTTGTCGATGTTGTCTTGAAGCTGGAGACCTCCAGTCAGGAGTGTGTCATCACGGGCGGCGTGTGTGACGAGGTGTGTGCAAACAGGCGTGACAGTACTTATTCTGTAGAAGGCGGACGATGCAGGCCCAGGGTTGGCTGCTGGTGACAGTGCCATTAGAGAAATGTGTCGTGCGGCCACGTGCGCGCGGCGTGGGAGTGCTGCAGGCTCTGTCCAGGAGTCCTTGCGCTACCGGAGGATCGACACGGCACCATGGAGGGCGCGCCGTGAGTTGAGGGGGTAGTAATGGGAGGGGGCTCAGAGTGTCGAGAGACGCCGGGGGAGAGACGACAGCAGCCACAGGGAGGACAGGAAGAGGCCGCGGCGGGCCATCTTTGATCCTCCTGCTCCAGAGTTAAAGGGGAGGGGGGGACGGAGGGACCGGCTTTTACCTGATTGCAGCCTCGAGGAACTGGTGGAGGCTCTGGGCACGCGCAGTCTTTGTGCTGATGTTTGCTTTTTCAGCGCCTCTCCAGTCGGTCTCTTGACTCTTTCTGTCGGGCTGCTTCGTGGTGGTGGGTGAGGTGGTTGCTGTCGGTGGGTGGGTGGGGATAGGTCCAGCATCCGCGACGGACAAGGGGTAGCCCACGACCTTTCTTAACGTTGAATGAACACTGCTCAAGCCAAAGGACGCACCACGAGGGGCTGGCGCTGTTTGGTAGCAAGTGGTTATTTTTCCCTTAGAAGACTTTGGGGGACACTTGCCTGGTGTCGAGTGTCCTCACCCGGCAATGATTGTGTGGGAAGGATCACATGATCGTGTGGCGTCAAACATTCTTGGGAGGGGGAGGGGGTGGAAGGTCTGGTAAGATCAGTCAATCCACGCGCATACCTTTCGATTACGTCAGCATTGTGCTGTAACAATCTCAGTCGAAACCGAGAACTTACGTTTGTAATGGACCGCTGGCTGAGGTCACGTGATCCAGCAAGTGTCAGCGCCGAGCGCAGGCGATCGACCAACAACGTCCGGTTTCGTTTGCGCACGCGCTGTGGCTGATCTTCACCACGCTGAATCGAATTCCAGTAGTAAAATACACGCAATTTCTTTCAACTTAAATTGTTTTCCATAAATTTCCGAGGAAAATGGAATACGTGTTTAACTCTTAAACTCCATGTCTGCGGAGACAGATTTTGCTGTTACGTAGGCGCACACCACAAAATAAGTTACCTTTTGTCTGGCGCTAAGCACTTGACCTTACCTGCGGTTTCTGAAGGAGATTTATCAAGAACCGGGGAAGCAGTGGTAGAGAAGCCATTCACCTACGAATGTCCGTGTTCACAACGGAATGCCGTCGACCCCTCTCCTTTTGAAAAAACGCGCAACGGAAGTGTCACGTGGTTGGATGAACGCCCCGAGGGTGGGTGTTTTTTTTTCTCTCTCTTTTAAAAAAGATGACGACTGCTTTATAATTCATGAGCTGTACTGAGGGTGGGCCCAGCGGTCACGTTTGCACAAAGACGCGGAAATGGCAGCGAGTGCAAATATAAGCGACACATGCAGTAAAGATCAAGACGGGGTTAAAGGTCACCGGGATGGTGCAACGTCCCTCCGTAATTGGGTTGAAAGGTCAGAACAGTATTCATGCATATTCACGCTTACATCTACCCATAATAACAAACCCATATACGTACACACACGCGAACACACGTGTGCATTGACACAGACACACGTGAACGTGTATGCCCTTTCTTCTTCTTTTTTTTTTTTGGCCGGCTCGATTTCCTTCAGGCCTGATTTTGAAGAGGACTGCGTCAAAGTAAATAAATCAACAAATACTTCAATCAAGAAACGAATCCAAACCAATCCCATAGTGAATGAATAACTCGAGAAGTAAACTGGCCGATCAAGATCAGTTGATCAGTTAAGAAATAAATGACTTAAATCATTCAATCAAACTGAAAGTAAATGAATGTCCACACCACGTGCGGTGACAAGAGACCCAGCGCCTCTCATTATCAACTTCATAAGCTGGGCTTTCCGACCAAGTCGAAGAAAAACTGGACTTTGTGATCTATGGCGAAAACAATTTATTTCAAGAAAGAAAATCACCAAAAACAGATTGGTGAGGAGGAAAAGGCTGAATAATATCAAAGAGGCAGACAGTGAGAGAGAGAGAGAGTGGCACGAGACTTTTAGAGGCAATACAGATGCCCGCGTCAGCACGTGCAGACAGTGCAGCAGGTTTTCAGAACAGCAAACACAATGCCGCCACAAGATACTCGTATTGTCCGAGCAAATCAATACAGTTCTTTCATTCTGTTTCTTGTGTATGTTTTTTTGTCCCACTCATGAACGTATCTTTTGTGATGTGGAGGCAAATATTTTTTTTCACGGAACGTTGGAAAACGAGGTTTTGAAGAAGCATCACTGGGTTGACTTGGATGGACACTGCAGGACAAGTCATAGCCAGTCGTTCAGAGTTGGTAGTTTAAATTGTAGTTTGCGTACTACCAGTGGTTACATAATCACCAGAACATCAAAATAATGTCTACAGCGATGCTAGACACATGGGTCAAAGCCATTGAAGTCGCCGATGCGGGTTATGTATGTATATCAGTCCACCTGGTGTGAAGTTGCAGATCTGGTCTGACCGATGTGTGTACAACTTTAGAGCTGGCACAACCCACCGAAGATTGCTTTTTATGATTACCATTTTACGTAATTTCTTGTTATTATTACTATATTACAGGACATATCTCCTTCATTAAACTATTTCGTTGTGCTTTTTTAAAATCTTTTTCAATGTTGTTTACGGAAATAAGTGTTTAATGTAGTTTTTGTCACATTTCTCGTGGTCCCTTCATAAACATTTCAAGTCGTCAATAGATGAACATTTCTCATCATCATCATCTACACAGTACTAGTACATTGCTTTTTATAACCAAGATTTTGACTATTATTAAAACAGTTGTCATTATCTCTTTACAACTACAGTATTCTATATTGTCTTTATTCTTAATTGACAAGGGAAAACACTTGTTTGTCGCCTTTATGCACCACACATCGTGCCAAACATGCCCAGCAAGTGGCGTGGCGGGGTTGTTGTCCAATTGTTTGTTTGTTTTTGTTCAGTTTGTTATTATTATCATCAATTTTGCTACTCATTGAAGCACTTGGAGAAAAAGGTACAGCGTTTATGGGTGAATGGAGAAGGAAAGATATATAAAAGATGGATGAAGACTGCGCGATTGAAGTGTGTCCCTTCTCAGACTTTAAAGATATGACATTGTTGATGTCTAACTTGTCTGGCCTCGCCACCAGCACTCGGCAAACGTCGTCACGCGAGCTGCTGGGGAAACACGACGGAGCGGCCTCCGGTCCCTCCGGGCGTCTTGGACAGTTCCGGAAATGACGACATAACTGACGTCACATCATCTCCAACGATAAGCGGATGTGGAAGAAGACAAACTGCAGTGCGCGGGAGGACGATGGGAAATGAGTGTTACAAGAGGTTCTCTCCCTCACCCCCCCCCCCGCTCCCCGGCATCTGTAAGAAAAGAGATAAAGGCGGGGATAGAAAAGCTTTGGAAGCTGAAGAGTCACAACGCTGCTACGTCTTTGCGATCTTTGTGACGTGAGGAAAAAAAATCCATACACCAGGGGTGGGGAAGGAGATCGGCGTCTTTCAGCCGACCGATGGAGAGGGGAGTGTGGGAATACGTGGATGGTGGGGGGGGGGGGGTGAGGGGTTGCGGATGCGGACGTGGAGTCGAAGCTTTGGCGAGCGCCACCAGACGGACTGGCGAGGTGATTAGGAGTGTAGGACCTGACCGAGAACCCAAACAAGGCAACACGGTCACAACAATTTCCGGACAGCGCGTGCGTACAGGACAAAAAACACGTTGTGAGGTAATCAAGACTCCTCTGTCTACCTCCAACCCCAACCCCCTTTGCGCTCCGGCGGTCTTCTCTCGCTTCCTTTCTTGTCCTCTGCTCCCATCTCCACCTCCTCCCACACGCACCGTCTGCCGGCATACACACTCCTCCTCCGTTCTGCACGTTGGCTGTTTGTTTGTCCGGAAGACAGTGTTTTTGTCTTGTTATCCGCACTCTCTTCTTCTTTATTGCCTGTTACAACCTGACTTTCTCTTGTGTATCAACGTCGTCTGTTTTATCTGTCTTTAGAGTTATCTTCCTTTATTACGCATGCACGTAATCAGAATACCAAAATCTTTAGTGCCTGATGGTTGTTTATATATTTTTACTCTTAGATTGGAAGTCGATGAAAATATCCATTCTAATATGTAAGTTTCATAGGCTGCTCTAGTTTGGTAATATTATTTAATATTTGTATCTTAATGACAGAGCCAGTGACATTTAAGTGTCTATGTCTCTCTCATGCAAGCGCGCACAAGGTGAATGAAGTTTCTCCCTCAATTTCTATAAACATCAGAAATTAAAAAAAAATAAGAGTAACGAGACAGCAGCCGCACCTGTCTGACGGTGTCATTTCCTACGATAACAAGGAACAATTAGGGGCTCTAGATGAGGAAATCATCTCTGTGAAATGACCAGGTCTAGGGCGTGAGGTCAAAGGTAGCGGCAATGTTTTCCGATACATCTCGAGTGTCGTGTCAATGTTACCAGCAATAGAAGTGGTAATATTTCGGCAAGGTCCAAGTTTGTGGCTGGGCAGGACTGTCAAAGCAAGGTTTTCAGACGTTCTTGGGCGTGAGGTCAAAGGCGGCCATTAGGTGTAGGCTGGTACTGTTCACCCCTCGATTACTTTATGGCGTGCACACAATCACCAGTAACTATACCTTCTGACAGACCCGCCGCTGGGAGCTGGATGGCCAACGCGTGGCACCTAAATAGTATGCTTTTAGAGAAATTGGGAGATAAGTTGACCATCCAGACTGGCAGCTAGTCCCATACTATGTACCCACCCACTGGGTACCAAGAAGCGTTCGCTACAGTGGCGATCTTATTCGCGGAGGCAGTGCAGCCTGAGTCTGCATCCCAGGGTATTTGATATGTTCTATTGATGACTATTATGCCATTGGACAAAGAATAAAGATCGCACAAAACTGTAGTCGGAACTAGTGAGCTAGATACTGTGATAATGTGTTCGCCTGTCTACAGCCTTTTATCATGGTAAGCACTGGTCTGGCTCACCGCCCGAGCAATATGACCGAAAGTTCAGTCGCTCATCAGTCATTCGTTCCATGACTGGCACCTGTCGTTGGGAGGCAGGACATGGATAGACGGTCCTGCACAAGACGACCAGTTTACTCATTCACATTTGTAGAACTCTGCCCACCGCGGCGTCGACCACCCTCCAAATTTCATTTAGAAACGGTGTTCGACAAGGTGTTGTGCCGGTTCACATGATCAAACCAGGTCAGTTGACGCTGCTTTACTGTTGTAAGGAGCGGTTTCTGGTGTCTTACGAGTGTGGCAACCTTGCTTCGTACAAAATCATTGGTGTTTGTTCTCTGTACGAGATCCCGAGTAGCATTCTCAAGCCTGGATTCTCCTCTCCGCATGGGCAAGCAGAATCCACCTTTCACGTCCGTCAGCCTGATGTCATGTCTGCACCAGGTCCTGTCCAGCGTGGCCATTGCTGCGGTTGCTGTCGCGATCCTGATGAGGATATTAAGAAAAGATGGTTCCCAAGTACTCAAAGCTGCTTAACTTTTCGAACTCCGTTCACGAAGACATCTGCTTTGCCGTTTCCAGTGACTATGAGGTTTGTCTTGTCTGTGCTGGTATTCATTCTATATGAGTTTGAACTGTCGGTCCGTCTATTGGAAAGATTCTTGCAGTTAGTTCTCTGTTAGTGCCTTTTATCAGATCGATATCTGCAAAGCCAATGGTGCCCTTCCACCGATGGAAATGGAACTGTGAATTTTGTGGAGGGTTTCTTGCATGATGTTCTACAAGATGTTGAACAGCACAGGTGATATGGTCTCCCTCGACGTACGCCTACTGTCGAGTGAAAGTAAGCTCCTGCTCGGTTGTCCAGCAGAGCAGCGCTCGGTAAACTCTTATACAGCACTTTGAGGACTTGAACAAGGTCCTTCTTCGATGTTGATATTTTGTATCACCTGTCATCGCCCTTCAATCCAGACTTTGTCCAAAGCCTTTCTAAGGTCTGTGAAGCTGTGGCAAAGATCCCGATTAAGATGCTTCTCTATCAGAATGTGTCATTTGAAGATCTGCTGAACCGGTCTGAAGCCAGCCTGTTAAGCTGCTAAGTGTTCCTCGCGTCGGTGGTGCTAATGCGTTTTTGTATTACTTTCAGCATGACTGCTTGGGTCTCTGATTAGGCTTATTGTTCTCTATTTCTGGCCCTGTTTGCTGTTTACCTTTTGTTTTTGGAAGGGATATGACTCATGACTGCGTCCCTTCTTTGGACCATTCTTGGGGTCTTTGTTGTTTCATCCCCACCCTGATTTATCAGCACAGCGGGAAGGTCCTTTCGATATCTTCCCGTAGGACTAATGGGTCTGCAAGTTCAATGGTTCTAATCTTGTTATTTTAAAGGATATTAACGTTTATCTTCAGCAGGAATTTGTATCGGTCTTTGCAACATTTGGTCAATGGGATGATTACATCAGCACTTTCTATGAGATTGCTGTCTTTGATGACCGAATTCCTGTGGTGACCTTTCTTGACGAGTCTTCAGTAGTTGGTAGGCCTTTTTGCTGTCCCATCCACCCCCCACCCCGCGTGGCATTCCCTCCACTATGGTTTGCCATTGGCACTCGATCCTGTTCTCCGTAGCTGCTTTCATCCTTTTCCTGATGGGAAGACCGGAAGTTCAGGTTCAGAAGGGACTTTATCGGACCTCATAATTTTCTTGCAGCAAATCACGCAGTCGTTTTCCTTCCTAAATACAGAGGCTGTCGTTAATGAAGGGACTGGGCTCTACGCAGTGTGTAGAGAACGTCCAGTGGTAGGCAGTGGGGTTGGTGGAGTAGGTGTGTAAGGGGTGGGTGGTAAAAGACATAGGCTGGGGTGAGCGGAGTCAGGAGACAGCAATCAGCAGAACTGAAAACTTTTTTCTCTCTCTTATCTCCCTCTGGTTCTGTCTTTCCCCTGAAGTGCCAGACAATCGTTGCGTGTGCTGTCTTATGGTGTCGTCTCCAGGAACGGCACGTGCCGCGCGGTGCCGCACCCCGGATGATTAACCCGCTGCCGCCACGTCACGCCGCGCGCGCACGGCACACGAGTGCAGCAGTGTCCATCTCTTACCGTTCGTCCGGCCCGACCGGTCAGACTGGTCAGTTCTGCACGCAGGTGCTTGACCACGTGCCGCCATCTTGTCCGTGCGACTGTCAACCGGTCAAAACCGCACCATCATCCGACCTTGACACGGACCCACGTCTTCTCGACGGGCGCTAAGTCTGCTGGGTAATTTGGAGGCAGGGAAGCAGGACCAGGCGTTTTGTGAGAAAAAGGCCATGGCAGAGAGAGAGGGTGGAGGTGGCAGAGGAGAAGAGGGAGGGAGGGGATGAAAGATGGACTCTATTTTTAGCCTCAGTGGCAGACAGCGATCTCCTCACTGTACAACAAATAAGGTCTGTTTCAAGCTGCAGGGCACCTTCCTACCAAATAAACCGCCCAACCAGAAATATCATACATAACAAATTTTGTTGAAAGGGGGAGAAAAAAAGTTTTTATCTCTAGAATTGGATTGACGTTGTAGGACTAGGCGGATGTGCCATCGCACATGCGCAAACGAAATCGGATGCGCCTGTAGCTCCGCCAAGACTGGGACTTGTTGGCTTTTGTAACCAGTCAGCGATTCAGCCCGTCTGTGTAAAAGAAAACCCTGTCCCTAGTATTTGCATTGTCTGCTCTGTGTGCGCGTTTGTGTGTGTGTGTGTGTGTGTGTGTGTGTGTGTGTGTGTGTGTTGATTATCTGAGACCAGGTAAGGCTGTTTAAATGGTCTGGGACCGTATCCCCCGGGTTTTCTTCAACTTCGCTCAATGCCTACAGTCCCAGCATGCCCTGCGTGGCCACAGCTTTGAACCGCTTTCAGGACAGACAGTGCAAATACTGGGTTCTCTCACGCTGCCTGTATGCATCACTTGACTACAGCTTCCCATTTCATTACAGACAATGGTGTCTCCAGTTTCTTATACCCTACATCAGATTACTGACTATCATGTCTGGCCGGTCGTACGTTACATTGGATTACTGACTATCGTGTCTGGCCGGTCCTATGTTACATCGTGTTACAAGGTGATGCACGGGGATGGCGGTGCATTATGCCTTATTACACTCTTTTGTCTGCAGCTGGTCCTGAGATCTATTTCCTGACATTATTAGGTGCTCAGTTCGGCCTTCCCCTCCAACCCCCGATTTGCGTGTCTGTCTCCCGAACTTGATTATGAAAGTA
Organism: Marisa cornuarietis; assembly: GCA_004794655.1. Classification (NCBI taxonomy): domain Eukaryota; kingdom Metazoa; phylum Mollusca; class Gastropoda; order Architaenioglossa; family Ampullariidae; genus Marisa; species Marisa cornuarietis. The sequence continues at coordinate 5,503,780 of SMMW01000521.1, forward strand.
AAGTCTTCCTGGACAGAAAGCTTTGTGCTCTGGGTACTACTTTGTATACCTGCTTTTGTGTAAAGGACCCTTCATAACTGGACAAACATGGCCCAGGTTTAGTAAATGTTTTAATAACTTTCATGGGCATTTTTTTTTTTGCCAAACCTGGTCAAACGTTTGTCCATGCTTGGTTTGACGGTTGGTCAGTACGTAGTGTTTTCATGACAGGGGGGACCTCCATATCTTTACACTTCCTTGCACATACACCCACCTCTTTTCCCACTTCCCACTTCTCTTTAAAATATCAATCAATCCACTGGGGAGAAAAAAAAGGTAGTTTGTAAATTTTGCAAGTATTTTTACGAATGTCAATCAACTTTGTCTTTTGGGCGCTGGTCCAGAACTAGCTCATCTTTTTTCGTGTTGTTTGATATATTTTTTTCCTCTGTTACTGAATCTTTTCCTTGTTATTTCCTGTTCTTGTTGGTGGTCCGTGGCGCTTGTCACCGATGTAGGTGGACTTCAGTGTCACTGGTATAGAGGAGGCAGGTGTCCTGGGTTCGTATCTTGTCTCAGAGTACGCTATTCTTTCCCATGCATGTGGCCGGCTGCTGTTTCTGAACACAACCTTTAGCTAGCGGCTTGCCATAGATAACTGGCCCTACTCATGTTCACTAACAAGTACCCGGTCAGACCACTTCACATGATGAACGTACCTGTCTTCTGCGGTCCTCTCCGTGTCCTGTGCGTTTAGGGTATACGCGAGAGGGGTGTCAGTTGGCCTGGCTTTGACATCACTAAGACACCCCTTCACCCCAGCGGCAGCCGATGTAAAGCGACATCGCAGTTTGGTGTGGTGCAGCATCCTGCTGGAGAGCGGCACACCCGTTGTCCAGTTTTGCAGCCGTTGTGCACTAGTCGATGGTGAAGGTGCCGCCGTTGCGTTGCCCCCTCCCCCCATCCTTACCCGGACCCGGGCGGAAGGCGTGGTTGAGATGTGATTGAGGACAGGGTAGCATTGATCACCCGTAAGCCCCTTGTCAGGACCACAAAGCGGCCCATGCTTACGGCAATAAACCTCACAGCCCCGCTCGTCCCTCAGGTCCTGGCACACGGATAGAGAGTTATGCCCAGCGCACACAGGCGCACGACCGCCGAACACACACGCACTCGCGCACACGATCCCCCCCCCCCCACCAATCTCTCTCTCTAAAGAGCATCAGAAGAAAAGGAGAGAAAAGCGAGAAGGTTGCGGTATCCCGCTTTGATAAAGACTGGCCTCAGGAGCAATCTTAATTTTTTAATCAGTTTTAGCGGCACGTTTTGAGGTCGGTTCAAGGCGGAGCATACCAGGAAGTGTGTTCTTCGCTGCACGCGACTTTCGCTTGTGATAATTTGTGTCCATGTTCCGTACCCCTCTTTCCACCCACCGCCTATCACCCATACACTTCTTCTTTCAGAAGGCTCCACGAGTGACGCGTGATGGCTTGCTGCTAGGATGTTGCCAGTGTAACCGATTGTTTGGTTTGTTGCATGGTTGCTTTATTTTTGATAGGGAAGTATTTTTCTACCCAGAATTGATTTCGCGCTGTTTTGGGTGGGATAGGATGCTGTTGAGGGTAGAGGGAGGAAACTATAGGAAAACTCCCTAAAAGTCCGACTCTAGTAAACAGGAGCCACATTTAGAGAGCATTCGAGGGGAGATTGGAACCGAAGACCTTTCGATTCTCAGTGCACTGGTGACATGCAAGCGGTGGACCTCTTCCTCCTCATAGTCGTCAGCGTGATTATCACCATCCTCCTCATCATAATACTTTTTATCATTATCGATGTCGTGGTAGTTGTTATCAAGTCCCAGTCAGCACTACAATACTTCTATAAATAACTCTAGCTTTAACAAAAAAAAAAAAAAAAAAAAAATGTAGCCGGAAGATTAAGTTTGCTGAATGTTCGCCATCATGTGAAAGATACATGCGACCTCCCACATCCAACAACATTCCTCATTCCACTTCCTCCAGGGCAAGGAAGGCGCATGATGATGGGCGAGGCGCATGCTAGTTTTTTTGCGCGTGCAGCAGCTGTTGCGCGTGCGGAACATCACGCGCCGTGCACGGGAGGCGGCGGTCAGCATTGTGACCCGTCACGACCACGGCCAAGGCGTGACCGGCCTCGTCAAGAGGGCTTTGGCGGACGTTAATCCCACGTCACGTTGCCCTCTGACCTCTGTCAGGACGCCATGATCTGCCTTGTGCACCGCGCGTGCGAAGTGAGTGGTTAACAGGCGGCTACCCGCAGTCATTTACAGGTATTTAACAGCTTTTAGATGACTGCCAGCTGCAGTGTCGTGCAGATATGTACAGCTGCGGCTGGTTGCTAGCCGAGGCGACTACACCTGCCACTAGTTGGTAGACACAAACAGGTGTAGCTGACAGCTGGAACCGCGATGATGCACCGTCATGTGACAGCTGTAGCTGAGCACCGTCATGTGACAGCTGTAGCTGAGCACCGTCATGTGACAGCTGTAGCTGAGCACCGTCATGTGACAGCTGTAGCTGAGCACCGTCATGTGACAGCTGTAGCTGAGCACCGTCATGTGACAGCTGTAGCTGAGCACCGTCATGTGACAGCTGTAGCTGAGCACCGTCATGTGACAGCTGTAGCTGAGCACCGTCACGTGACAGCTGTAGCTGAGTCTCCTACCCGTTTGAAGTCACGAGAAGGAACTGGGATTCGGGGCCTTTGGACTTTCGGCGAGGCACCTGAAATGTTGGGCAGTGGTGCCACGAAAGTTTGAGTCGATCTGCACTTGTTTCTTGTGTCACAGCAGCACCTACCCGACGAACCACATCAGCGACTGCAGGGCGGCCTGCGGCTGGAGCCTGGCGGCGGCTTCAAGACGAGCTTTGTGTGCTGACACAAGTGGCCTGTCGGATGACCCCCGCTGTATGTTGGCACTCTCATCACGTTCGCCCGATGAGAAACCTCGCTGTCATCGCTGTTAGCCTCGAGTGTCGGCGGGGGGGGGCGGGTGCAGAGAGTGATGGCCTTTAACCCCTGCACGTGGGGTGCATGCGGACAACACTGCCGCGTTGCGAGGTCAATGCTCTGAGTGTGCATGACTCGGGGGACAGTCTACCCTGGGAGTTGTTCCTGTAGATTATTTTATTGTTGATTTGGGCTCCGTTAACTTCAGAGACTGGAGAGATATTTTTAACTCTCCATCTTTTTTTTAGATCGACAGCTTTATAGTCTGGATATACCATGGTTATCAGCAAGAAACACGCCAGAACCCGTGCTGGCCTGCGCGTGTACAGCAGCCAAGGAAATGTTTATGGATAGCAGCCAAGGTTAGTATTCATGGATAGTGGCAATTTATCCACTTAAGCTTAGCGAACTTGCTAGAATACGCTCACCCGGCAGACAGACTAACATCCGAATCACGAGGCACTGATCAGGTGAAGTTACATAACCGACCGGCATGACATGGATACCCGAAAAAGAATGCCAGTGAGCATGCGTTGTTAGGCTGAAGAGTGAAACCCGAATTGAAATATGGAAAATATCGAAAAAAGCAAGCCGTAAGCTGCGGGAAGTGGAATTCGGGACTAGCGCACTTCCCAGGCTTGTGTCTGCAGCCTCTGCCAGTGTTGAGAGGTCAGGGGTACATGCGTGTCTGGGGGCCGGCTCTCCCAGTGTTACGGGGCGAGAACAAGCTTTGATCACAAGGCTGGAGGGCCACAAGATTGTTGTCGAGCAAATATTGTCCAACCGCCAGCGAGCAGTTCGTGCCTTCATTGTCTTTCAGTTCCGTTTTGCACGGGGCCAGACCTTTTGGTATCAGGAAGAGCTACAAATATTGGAGTTTGTTCGGCACACAAAACGCGTTGACCAAGCGGGCCAGGGGGGGTGGGGGGTGGGAGACCGGTCTGGTCCGAGGGCGAGAATTTGATCGACAGAACAGCTTCCATACTGTCAGGTTCACATACTCCCTGGTAGGAGGGTCGACTGATGATGAGGGATGGTGGAATGTACTGCATTGGTGCCAGCACTTTGGGACTTGTGACACAACTGATACAACTGATGAAAGTGGGTCTCCTTATAGTGGAGGTCGACTGCTTCTCCATTGTGTGTGGTCTCTGACTCGTTTGCGGGTCGAAATCATGAGGATTGTGGGTTGCCATTGTGGTGGGTTGACTGTTTTGCGGGTCTCCACACTCCTCGGGGGATGGGGTGGGGTGGGGGAGACTGCCTTGTGGGTCCACACGCTGACTGCTTTGTGGGTACACATATGGGTAGGCACTAACTGCTTTTAAGGTCTCCCTACTAGGGCTTTGTAGATATATACTAGCGGGATGGGATTGTTGTGGGTCTCGACTGCGTTGGACTGTTTTGAAGATCTCCGTTCAAGCGTTGAGTGAGGTCACCCAGTCAGCAATACTCACATACTGTCTCGTACTAACGGCCTAAGGTGCGCGAGAAGATTGTCAACTTCCTCATTCTCCACCGTTTTCACACAGTCGGACATGTGTGCAGTTGGGTTGTGTGCTGCCTCTGAAAATAAATGGCGAGACACTGGACTTACTTGGACCATTTTCTATAATGCTTCTTTGTGGTTGCGCGCGCACGTGTATTAGTGGGGGAGGGAGGTAGGGGAGGAGACCGGTCGTCAACAGTTCAGCATGTGAGACTGCAAGATGCTGTAGGGAACTCCAGAACTACATTCTGTGTGCGTGCGCGACCTAAGATGTGCGTGAATTTCGTCTTTTTACATTTTAACAGGTCGATTGTCTCTCTCTCTCCACAAAATGTCAAAACTCTCTTTCTCTATCTGTGCGTGTGAGAGAGAGAATCTCGCAGAATTGTAAACTTTCCCAGCAAAAACCACGTGATGTCCAGAAGCTGTTGCCATTTAGGTCTCTCTCCTGAGAAGCGCATAGAAGATGTATGCGCTCACACTCTTTTTTTACACATGCACGCACACACGCACGCACGCCAGACCCCCAACACACACACTGGGCGTGAAAGACGAAAGGCGTTAGCAGGGAAGGATTAGAGTCCGGACAGTGTTTAGAGGTGTTCTTGTGTTTGAGCTTAGGAGCCGCGCACCCGCAGGATCGCGGTGATAATACGCAGGTGATGAGATCAAAGCAGATAGCGGGGCGGATTAGACGTGATTAGGCCGGGGCTCGCACGCGCTAATGTTCTCGCAAGGGTTTGTCGCGAGCAAGGGGAGGCCACTCGATCCACGGCCTCGCTGCTGATAATGATGGTCGTCGTGGTGGGGGTGGGAGGAGAAAAGAGGGGGGGGGGGTGTTCGTGAATGTGGGGTGGGGGAGCAAGTGGTTCTCGAAAAGAAACTCCCCAAGATGAAAGCCGGACGGAAGGGGAAGCGGGTAAAGGGAGGGTTGAAGGGGGGCAGCAAGTCTTTTGGAAGAAGGGAGAAAAGAAGACGCAGGTCCAGCTCCATTGATTTCGCTTGCTGAGCTCTGAAGCTCTTTTTTTTTTTTTTTTTTGAGCACGCGCAAACCTAGTATGTTGTCGCTGCTTTCGCTGCTGCTGGATCGGCACTGTCGTTGTTGGTGTCTACTGTCGGCTGCTGCTGGCACCTCGTGACACGAACATGGTGTACCTCCTTTAGGGTTGGCTGGCCGCCATTAATGTGAGAGGCCGCGCAAGGGGCTACGAGGGCCCTAAGGACATGCTACACATCACTCTATTGAAGATCGTCCAGTCTTGTGTCCATTGGGGTCTTTTTCCTCAGAGGTGGCGCTCCTGGTGTCACAGTACCAAACGCTTTCACCATCGCAGTCAGAGCAATCGTGGTCTTAAGAATCGTAAGGTTCGTTGTCGTCCCGTTCCTAACGATCTCGTCTAAGGGACATTACTTCCGTGTATTCCGGATTCTCCCCACTTTCACCATCCCTCCCTCCTTTCCAATATCGCGAAATCACCACTCCATTAGAAGCACTTTCCTATCAAACCAGCTAACCAGGGTGAGCGAGAGTTTAGGCATTGAACCATTCGTCAGCAGACGCCTCTGCTGGTTAGTGAACTGAAGTAGAATTCTGGACTTGGTTACTTGATCCTCAAAGCGAAATACTCCAGACACTGGCTTCGAGATGAGAGAAGAGGGGTTCTGGTGGGGGGGGGGGAAGACGTTACACAAAAGTCAAAAGTCTGGGCAGGAAACTCTGACCTTTGCTTGACTTCATATTGCTGCTATCCACACAATCTTCGTGTCAACACACGCTCACAGGGGCGCACTCAAACACGCGCACGCACACAAAATTGTCAACCTTAGGTGTCTTTGTGGCTCAGGATGCACTTGATGAGGATCGAGGATACCGGTGACGGTGTGGTCGAGGCCAGGGAGGATCTGGCATCGATCTCTGACCCGCCAACCACCCTAAGATCGCGCCTGGCCAGAAAGGCCCGTGGTCACGTGACGAGGCTAATTGTCGCTAGGGTGGGCGGAACGGGCGCTGAGAGTGTTAAACTCTCATCATTAGCTGGCGGGACCCTGACTATACACTGGATTGCCATTGATCGCCCCTAGACGTCTTCTCACCCCTCCTCTCCATTAACCCTTTGTCTGCTTTCGGGAACGGGTGGAGGTAAAAGTTGGGGTGGTGGACAAGAGGTACAGTTTTCTTTTAGAGTCAGTGGGAAATGACACAGGTGCGTGAGTTAGTGTGGACGTGCGTCCGTGCGTGTGTGTGTGTGTGTGTGTGTGTGTGTGTGTGTGTGTGTGTGTGTGTGTGTGTGAGCTTCATGAGATGACAATTTTGATCTCCGATCATCCATTTATTCTGACTCAGATGCCTCCCGTTTCCTTCGTCAGGTATACGATGTGCGCGCGCGCTGCCAGGGTGTGCAGTGAAGAAACAATATAGACAAATGGTAAGACAGAGCTGGTGGTGGTGGGGTGGGTGGGGTGGAGGAGAGATTCCTGGTCATATCTTAGGACTCTGCTTACCACCTGTTTCCTGCTCAGCAGTTTTCTCGGTCGGCACTCTGTCTTCGCACATGACCTAGATTCCACTACTCATCAGATCTTTGAGCCGACACACCCACCACTCTAAGCATCGAGAAACGCGCCTGGCTTCATCAGGGCAGACAATCATTAGAGCAAAGGGTCACGCAATGCTTTAGAATCCACAGAATACTTTTTTTTAACGTACATGTGTTTCTCACTTCGATCTCTTTCTTATCCGCTATTGAAATACTTCAGTGAGGCCGTTGTCATGAACCAGAGATACATCAGTAGTTCCTGATTATTTTTTACCTCCGGTCAGTACCTACTGGCCTAGATTTGCAGCCGTGTACCATATACAAGACAAGGAGCTCTAAAGATAAATAGCCGACTTTTTAAAAGTCTTTGATCGCTTGTTACCGGGTACAGGACTTAGCAGTGCTCTTTGACCCGGATAAGTCTGGGATATCGTTACCTCTGCTTCATGACAGCGGCCCCAGGAGGTCATTCGTTCGAGCGTGTACCTTTATTGAGTGCGCACGCGTAATGATGACAATGTCTGACATCTTCCAAATTCATCAAGTAAACAAACTCTTCGTCTTAAAGAAGCGTGGTACTGTTAGTTGCTGCTGAATGAAAATGTGAGAACTTGTCTGTCACGTGGACGTCAGCCGGAGTGTTAGCGGTCTGGAAGAAGTATGTCGGGGCCATGACCATTATAGTGCTTCAACAATAAGAGGAGCCTGGAAGACAGGCGTGTTGGACCAATCTATTGCTTCTGTCAACGATAACCCATGACGACAGGGCATGGGTCATCATTGACTATGGAAACAGGTCTCAAACGGTGACACACGGATGTGAATAAATGCGAGAAGTTCGCACTAAGGACTTGGCGGGATAGGGGTAAGGGATTTAGTGTGGAGATTCCAAGCTGCAGAATTGCAATCGGAGAGGTAGGAGGAGATGGTGGCGAGGTGGGATGAGGGAGACGTGCTGCGGCATCAGGTGGGTGGGATTGGAGAGTGCACGTGACTTGAGGTGTGCGCGGGGGACAAGGGGCCCCTAAGGCGCACACCACGGTGTTTATGTAATGCACAGACACGCTCAGAGAGCACGCCTTCATGCTGAAACTGGTGTAGAAAGCACACGCCATGCAAGTTGTATTTAACACACTTCTGAAAACGGCGTGTGCACTAAAGCACATGTTCAAACAGCTGTCCACACCGCAGAGACAGGTGTACAGAACATGAAACAGGCGTACATGGCACACATTCGAAAAGGTATTACAGAAGACACTCCAAAGATGTGTACATAGCACACATTTAATAAATAGGTCCTACTGAACACGCCTTGAGAGATCCTCCTCCTCCTTATCATCATTATTAATAAAGAGGTAAATGAAAACCAAATAAGCGTTGAGCTTGTATAAGTCTAGCAAACTCTAGCTCATGGCTCGTGTGTCGGGAGGACACTGAAGTAAGAAAAATTGTCAGTGCAGAGTTGTCTGCCAACATCATCCATGCGTGTGAGAGAAGCCCTCGTGGTCAACAGATTGAAGGAAATTAACGCATCCCATGCATCGCCCGATTTTCACGGACCCAGTTCCTGGTTAATCGGGTTTTTTTTTTAAAATGAAGAATGAGCCGTTTGACTTCCCGAGCCAGAAATGGTCGCCCAGTTCAGAAACCGCTTCAACAGGACATGTACTGGCGGAGGTGAGACTACGTTCATTATTGACATGACAGTCATGTTGGCAGGTAACTGGCCAAATATTGTCCAAATTTGACAAATCATGTGTCTGTTTAATAAGAGCGCAGTGTGGTGGCGCACCGTTAAAATGTACGAGTCCAGCGATGATCCGGTGTCTTGAGTTCCCCGTCTACCCCACCCACCCAAATCCCTCCGCCCTAGGCAGCTTCAAGCTACAGCCTGTTTTATTATTTTTTTTTTGCGCAACACGGTTGTGAAGTCGCCGTGAGCACTGTTCACTAACGCCGCGCATGCAGCAGGGATTAGAGGAGACAAGCGGCGTGTTTGGCTGGCCCCTGCAATCAATGCCACGGGGCGCACGAGCGGAGAAGCCGGCACGTGCCGGCGGTGTTACAGGTGGATAAACAGAAGCTCAGCATGCAAAGCCCGCCGGTCTACTGGCGCCCTTCACTGTCGCTCCACCAGGCTCTCTTCCTCTCCCTCTTTCCCATCAGTGATGTGGTCAAGACAAGGAGAGAGAGAGAGAGTGTTGTGTTGGGGAAGGTATGATTAGTAATCTACGTCACGAGACGCCTGTCTGACGTAAGTAATGACGTCATGCGCGTGTCGGATGTGGGATGGTGACGGAAGAAGGGAGTTTGAAGAGGGGATTTTGTGTCATAACGGTATTTGCGATCAGTTTCGCCGTGAAACGACTTTGTCAGGTTAAAAAAGACAGTGTGCGGTGATTGGTTGATCTTGTGGCATCCGGCCCCGTCATTCGACGGTACTTGGGAAAAGTGGGGAGGAAAAACCTAACCAATAAAAATAAGCAAAGACAAATAACAACACCAAAAAACCTCTCATATCTCACAGTGGGTATCATGGGACAACTCGGAATATTTTCTATTTTCTTCCGATTTTAAGCAACAGTGTTATAAAGAGCAGTTTTTTCCGCCACAGTAGTCTTTCATGCAGGTGTAATATTTGCACTCGTTACTTGATTTTTTTTTATTTTAGTGCAAATCCTTCGTGACATTTGTCTGAAAATATCTGCCTGGGGCCAGTTGCATGACACATTTCTAAATTTAAACACTTTTAGGCTTTAACTCTGTTTAGAAAGGCACAACACATTTTCAGAACTTTAAAAAAAAAATAAGATAACGCTTTTTAAACTAGACTTTCGTTTCCGTCAGCACATTTTCTTAGCAGCGCGTCTAAATGACATGTGAACGATTTTTGAAGAATAAACAGTTTCTAGATTTCTTTCTTTAAAACAGTTTTAAGATGTAGAAACACGTTGTGGAGCTAGCCCCTGGACTATATTGTTGTGACTTAGCAGATTGAAAAATGAAAATAAATCGATCGAAAGGCGCTTATCGTGGTGGACGAAACAGGAGCTTAACTGCTGGGACTTGGGACCTGCTCCTTTAACTGCTGGGACTTGGGACCTGCTCCTTTAACTGCTGGGACTTGGGACCCGCTCCTTTAACTGCTGGGACTTGGGACCTGCTCCTTTAAGCGGCGACATGTAGTATGTCACAGCATGACGTGATTGCTGTAAACGTCTCTGTCGCTTGTTTTTTTATTTTTGCTTGCCTTTTACGCCGCCTGTGAAACATTATCGCCATTTCCACCCGAACCCATCAAACATTAGTAAAGCAAGCTACATATGCTTTTATCACCTTTGAAATCAACTGTCGTAGCATCAAAAGAGTTCGCTGAGAGGAAACCCTAACTTTGCTGGGAGCTGTAACTGCAGGGAGACGTAAGTGACTACACAAGGCAACTTGCCGGTGGGTGTAAATGTGCAGGGAAACGTCACTGTACAGGGAGGCCTGGTTGACCAGACCATGTCAGTCACTTTTCTATCAGATTTCTCCAGGATGTTTGCAATGGGAGAAGTACAGTTTGTCCGTAAGACATAGGTCTAGCGCTAAACTTCTTATTATTATTTTGGCTGGAATGTATCGTAAAGTGGTGAGCCTTTAAATTTTTACCTCCTGGTTTTTAGTTCAGCTTCACTATTTTTTCGGTGGTCAGGATTTACAGCGGTATGTCGGAACCAGCAGGGGGCGTACTCAGGCACTCTCCATTCTCTATGTTGGAAGTCTTGCGCTGAATTGCGTTTTCCACAGAGCAAGATGAGCAAACAAAGCACTCTACCAAAAAATAAAAAAAGAGAAAATCAAACACGCAGGCACCTCATTCTCCATGATATTTAAGAAAAAAAAAAGAAATCTGCTCAAATAACTTTTTCCTGATTTCCTACCGGAGTCTTTACCACTTTCTACCTGGTTGCCATGGCAACTTCGAGCGTAATTTAATAATAATAAAAACCCACGTCCGACCCATTTAAAAAAAAATAGACTGCACTACTTAAACGCGCGACTGACCTCAGCTGTTCCGGCAGAATTTCGCCTCTTACGTGGGGAAGAGGCGATTTTCTTCCGTAAGGACCGGACAAGTGCCCTGGTAATGGACGCCATGATAATCTTAGTTCCCGCGCTCCCATCACACCACCCCTCTCACATCCCTACGCCTGACCCCCCTTTTTCGTCCTCCCCATCTACTTTTCCCCCCCTTATTTTTCTCCTTCCCTCCTTCTGCTGGTGATGGCAGTGCAAGGCGAGAGCCTGAGTGAGGCTATCATTAAGTACACCGATGATCGGCTCCTCCTGTGTATTGACAATAACCTTCCCGTTTTTTTTTTGTGTGGCCTCGTGCTGAAAAGGAGTGCAAGTATGGAACCAGATCAATGGACGAGGAGATGAGAGCGGCCTTTAGTTGCAGCCTGGTAGAAATAAAGCCTGCTCTTTTTTTTTTCTCCGTTCTTTTTTATCTTCCCTTTTCCTATGTTCTTCATCCTCTCCTTCTGCCTCGGTGTAGACCACTGCTTATTCTTGTCCTTTTTTTATGTCCTCCCACCCCATCCCATTTTGTCAGTATCTTTGTCTCTCCCCGTCTCACTCTTATCTCGCACATTCTTGGTCTCTCACAAGTCAAGCTTGAAATACTCAAAGAGCATCCTGCGGAATAGAGCCTTCCTTGTCATCTCCATCAAATGAACTCTGTCAATTTCTTCAGACAAGAATTACTCAACTGCTTGCGCCTAAACCTGTCATCATTTGCTGGGGCCTCTTATCCGCCCACCGTTTGCGAACCTACCATTAGGACCTGCGTTGAAATTGTGTGAAGAAGAAAAGCTATGATGCGTTTGGTAGATAGTTCCTGACTCCAGGGACAGGGTGTAAATATGAGTTAATAACAGCTTCCTTTGTAGACTTTAACCTCGTCATTCACCTTTTATGTCTTTGGTTATTATAGTATCATAGCAGTATTGACTTTTGTTTTTATTGCTGCTTAGCACTTGTGTCTTTTGTTATTTTAGTAGGTTAGCAATTTAAGATATTCTTCCCGTTTTTATCGTCGTCTCGGGCACGCTGTTCTTTCTCTGCATGAGGCATCTATTTACAGGCCTGGTGGCCAGTTGCACAACATGTTTCTAAATCTTAAAACTGTTCTAAAGAAGCAAAATCTCTTGTTAGCCATTTGGATGCATTGCACAAGAACATACAAAATATTATAATGACAGGATGGACAGTCAGACTTAAACAACTTTATCTTACTTAAAGCAGTTTTAGTTTAAAAAATTCTAAAATTGTGGTGTGCACTTTAAACTGATTATCTAAACAGATTTAAGGCCTAAAATTAGAAATGTGTTGTGCGACTGGCCCCTAGGTTGCCCTGCCATGATATAGCCTTAGTTGCTGACTCGGCGTAAAACACCAATTTCACCCCTTTCCTCTTTTTTATCGCGAGGGCTAGCTGTGAAAAAAAAAGTTATGCTTTTTTCTGTCAAACAGATATTGAACGGGTGTTAAGTAGTTGCCATTGTTTCTCTCTCCTCACACACTTTGTCTCGCTGTCACTTTTTCTGTCCCTCATTCAGCGCCAGGCATTGTCCACAGTCTCGCTAAGCGAGCAGAAAGCACATTTTTCTAGCGCAACTTGCCAATAATTAAATCGTTTGTAAACAGCAGACCTCCTCCCCTCGCCCACACCTCTCGCCAGTCACAGTCCTGTACGCGGTACACAAAGGCTCGCGTGAAACAATCTCTTTTCAGACACGCACGCACAGACGTGCCATACACACCAGCACAAGAAACATACACTCCTTCCCCCCCTCCCCCACAGTCATTAGTGTGTCCACGGCTGACTTCCCGTTCCTTTTAGTATGATTGACATTTTGACTCCCACGGGAATTTTGTGAAAGGACGTGTAATAATTCGTGTTTTGCGCGCGCTTGGTTCCTAAGGGGGTTAATATAAAAAAGGGTGCGGGGGGACAGCGGGCATGAGAAACGGCGGAAGAAGATGTCGAAGGCATGAGAAACGTGTACGAGGGGGTGGGGGGAAGAAGGATGCAGATTGGTGGCAGGAAGAACCCACAGGCGGCGGCATGTCACAGCTTTGCTTCACGGGCGGTGGACCCGCGGCACCAGATCTCTCGCAAATCGGTCAGCGCTCCGCCCTCTAGCTTCTCTCCTGCTGCAGAAAATCTGATGATGATGATGATGATGATGATGATGATGATGATGCCTCCTGTCCCGTCCTTCCTACAGGTGCCGATCCTTGGGCGCGTCTTCATTGGTTGACACAAACGACGATTTCATCTTGCCCTCGTTTACAAGCCAGAGACTGTGTCAGGACCTTGGCCGTTGGGACTAGGGTGGTAATTGGTGTTTTTTTTATACACCGTCAGCAGCAGACTGTTTCACTGGCCTATCAGCTGGCCCAGGCTAACAGGACTATAGCCTGGTGCTTTGTTATTCGCATGTAGCTGTCCTTCATGCGAGTTAATTCACACAAAACACGTAAATCAAGCCTCATGTTAAAATTTATCGTCTCACCTGGTGAGGTGTTTTCTGCCACTTACCTGTTTGTATGTTTGCAGTTCTGTGAGCGTATGGACAATTTCCATGGGAACATGGACAGATGGACTGGTGTAATAAAAATAATAATTCTTCCTGCTTCTTAGAAAAAAATTAGTGCAGAATTCTTCACTGTGATTTACCTCATTTCAACATTTTGCAGTTTCTGGATGTGACCATCCACATGAGGGTATAAAGGCATTCCACCTATAAATTATATTCACAGGTCAAAGTCGTGCAGAAGACGTTGGTCACAAGCGGTCAGAGGTGGTCACCTGTTGTTGATGGTGATCTTCGGCGTGGGGGCAGGGGATGGTGTCAGTGGCACGCTTGCTTTCTGCCGCTCGTCAAGAGGCAGTCAGACGGCTATACGGACGATTCTGTTCTGACTAAATCTCTCAAGGGGCCAGTACTTAGCCTGGTAAAACTTTCCAACCTCTCCTGCCCACACCTAGCCGCCCACCCGCTGCACGTTGATGTTACACCATTGCCAGTGCAGGAGAACCTGCTACACGTGATTGCCACCCAGCGGGAGTTGGGTGCTGGTCCTGTTGCTGATTTCATTATGTCACGAGGCAAGTTACTGCCTTGGCTCGTCCCCTACTGGTGGGGCCCAGACTAAGTGGCCCTTTTGCCTGGTTTGCCTGGTTTTCCTCGGTCTCAAGACGTACACACGTGGGGTTGTCTTGGGATTCCAACATTTCTGGATTTTCTTCCTTCTTCTTTCTTCAAGTCACCTTCACACCCTCTACAAACCAGAGGGGTCAGACGCCGCTGTTATTGTTGGCGGGTTTTGTGATGACGATGCCGATTGGGTGAACAAACCTCAGTTACAATGCGAAGATAAAGTTGATCTTGGCACGCATACCTGACTACCTCTGAAGTTGCTTTTTTGCCAACTCGTGACTATAACCCCTGCAATGTTTTAACACGATAGTTGTGTGGACTAACAGCTGGTCCGTAAACATCGCGGATATCCGCGGGCACTCCGAAGTCCTTGCTTACAAGACGACCCTGCGATATCTCCAGATACAAGGCTTGCCCCTGTGGTATTTTACTTTCAGTTAATAGCTACGGCCCCTTGAACAACCCAGTTAACCCCCTCCCATCAAGGGTCCGTAATTATGAATCCCAATCACTGTGTTTGCTTAAGCTCCTAGCAGGCTCCGTGTAACCGAAGCTGTAGTCGATATACAAGACAGTAACCTTCTTGATTATCAACCGACCTGCTAGGTCTACCGTTGCCTTCGGTCCATAGCTTACCCTGGGTGACCAGCGCTTTATAACTACTGCCCGTGAAGAGAGAGAGAGACGGAGATAAATTCCGAAGCCTCGAATCTAGACTGGTGGACACGAGTTGAAATGCTTTCGAAGGTAGCTATAGGGGCACGCCATCTTGCCAGGCACTCTCTTTGGCACACCTGGGCAAGTCGACCCCGAGGTCACGTGACCAGATGACAGCACGTAGAGTCATAGGTCATCGCCGTGCTTCAGGGCGATTCCACAGATCTACTTCCTCCTTAGCCCATCGGGAGCTCAATGTTGCAGAACACACACGCACACACACACACACACACACACACACACACACACACACACACACACTCGCGAGCGCATTCATGCACGCACGAGAAAGAGGAGTCCGCGGACCTGTCCTAGCCGTTGAGAGGCGTAACCTGCTTCTCACAGTGAATCAATGCTTACAGGTTGTTGGCGTCAATACAGTGCTGACAGCGCGTCACGTGATTGGGTTAGTTTGACGATGCTACGGAGCGATCTGACAAAGGTGGACACCGATGAGAGGGTGGGTGGAGGGTAAAGGTCGATCGGAGGTTGCGGGGTGGCTCGTCGAAACTCGGCGGACTTGGGTCCGGCCTGGTGTTAAAAAAAAAAATGACAGTGAATGGGGAGACAAATCTGGTAGTGGCTGATTGAAAGCAGCTGCGTCGTTTTTGTTTTATTTTAAAAAAATTTTCTGAAGCACGGCCAACGAAGTGGTCTGACCGTTTCAGAAGTCTTCTGTTCGGATTCTCTTCATAGCTTAGAGACTCTTTCTCATTCTTCGGTTCTGAATAGTCCTTTGCAGGCTTGTGCGTCTTGGGCGGGGTCTGGAATCAGCATGTTGACCTTACGACCCCGAGAAATTGCACAACTCTCAGCGCGGTATTGAATCCAGCGCCGTCAGACCAGAATAAGCTGCTTCCTGTGTTTTTTTGCTAGATGAAGACGAAACCTCTATTATTTGAGATTGATAGTTCCGCTGAATGACTTTGACGGAGAAGCGACGAATTGACGAGGAAAGGAGAGTCGGCCACTCAGTTCAAAAGACTAAGTGTGTCAAGGGCTGCCAGACTGCAAACGGTGCGGCAGGAGACCATCCTTGCCACGCATCCTACACATACGCGCGTGCACACACACACACACACAGAACATTGATTAGGTCATTGTTAACCAGTCTCAGAAATTCGCCGACACCAGGCGGTAAAGTCACATGAAAAGAAGAGATCCCAGAAAGATTCCGTCTCTAATTAAGACGCTTACGCCCACCCGCCATCGTCCATCATCAGTCTGGAATCACGACCACTCTGCGACCGCACGCTTCAGGTACCAACCTAGGAACGGTCATCTGCATCGCTTCGTCTTTATCGAAATCAGCACCATGTAATCTCGCTGAGTAGTCGCGGCTGGTAGTTCTCACCTCTTCGGCCAAACCGCCAGGCGTCGCTTCGCACGCGATGACGCCATCTGCTGGATGTAAGCGTCCGCCGTTGGTGCGTCACTTCCTCCAGCCTCTCGCCCCCCCCCGACTCTTTGTGCATGCACGTGCCTGCGTGTGCGCGAGGTCTGTTCCGTGGGCAGTCGTTATGTTCTCTTGGAGTGGCCGGAGAGGTCTCCAAGTGATAAAGCGACTGTGCCGACAATTAGTGTCTTGATGGCAAGCGGAGACAGGCGAGGATGTAAAGTCTCGTAAATGGCGGAAGACTTGGGTAGAGTTGGAAGGGAGGGGGAGTGAGGACTGGGCTGGGCAGCCGTCAACGCCGTGGTGGGAAATGAACGGAAGAGGAACTACTTTCGATTTCGATCCGCGTTATCAAAATTTATTTCATCCGCCACCGTAGCTGCCGCTGTGAGCGCAGGCTGGTTTATATCTGCGCGACGGACGGTTGGTGAGATGTCCGATGACCACTTCCCCCAGGTGCAAGAGAGTAGCAGATAACAACGGGAGGGATTGCTTGGGTCAGGACTGAACCCCTCCGACCTCCTCTTCCCCTTCCCCTTACTCCCAAGCTCGGTCATCGAGTCTTGTGGTCAGAACGTTAGGCCGCAGGAGGTATTCATCTCCTTCATACTACTTCCGCACTGGTCCTCAGCAAATCTCCTCCCAACACGATCACGCCCCCTCTGTAGCCTCCAGCCACCCTACCCATCGCACTCTAGAAGACAAAACCGTCCTCATCTCATGGCCTCGCTGAACACCACAGCTGTACAACCCGGAGTTGTCGTTTCGTGACAAAAAAAGGTTTTGTGGCTTGCAGACTGGCTGTCGAAGATCGTGACAGGAGGACTCTGCTAAATTGTCCTCCGCCCCCCCCCCAAAAAAAAAAAGTAGAGAGAGAGAATCACGTGATCAGACAAGCACTCTGACACTCCGAAGTCTAAAGGACTCGGTTGGCGGAGTTTATCACCTGCTTTGCTTCCGTGGCGTCGAAAGACAACGAGATCGTGGAGCCAACAAATTACTTTTAAAAAATTGGCGCTGATTGCCCCCCTTGGCCATCACCTGGCTGGCTGCAGTGTGCACTCATACAGACTTGTGTAGACAATTATCTATTATCAGTTTCACCTCAGCCCAGATTTCCTTTACCTTTACCGAAATCACAAGACACCTTCCATTAGTTAACGTGATTGCAGTTTTAACTCCCCCCCTTTTCTCTCCATTTCTCCTCCTTACTTGTTTCTCTTTTAGTCATTTTGTTTCTTTCACCGTGTGTGTGTGTGTGTG
The DNA here is from genome assembly GCA_004794655.1 of Marisa cornuarietis. NCBI lineage: Eukaryota > Metazoa > Mollusca > Gastropoda > Architaenioglossa > Ampullariidae > Marisa > Marisa cornuarietis. The sequence continues at coordinate 5,521,360 of SMMW01000521.1, forward strand.
TGCGTGTGTGTGTATGTGTGTTTGTGTGTGTGTGTGTGTGTGTGTGCGCTGTACTCTGGCATGATCAGATTTAAGTAGCGACCAGACACATTAATGTAGTTTTGTTGTAACCTGCAATGAGACGCAGATAACACGCGCAATCCCATAATCCTTTAGAACTAACGTGTGATCTCACAAATCCACAGGAGCATCCGGTTTGGGCGTTGCACTAGAAACAAGGTGCTTGTGTGGCAGTGAGTGGCTTGTCTGCGACAGCAATGCCTTTGATCGTGCAGCTATTACCAGTTATCTCGGCGAAACACAAAACCGAGCCTTTAATTATCTACTGTGTCTGCATGCTGCAACCGCGTGTCCGATTTCTTCCCTTTCTTTTAAACGAGGATCAGGGTTTCTGTTTATATTTGTTTGCTGTCTTAGGAGGAATTTAGCCTCGCAATGGAATCCCTGGAAGTGCAGCGATTTGGGTTTTTATGTCCTTAATTTGTTGCCGTGTCTTCTCATGTTTCAGCAGTCTGCTGTTTTCTTTTCTCGGACGTGGCAGTTTGAAGTGATCCAGTGTTCGCTGCAACATCTTTTTTTTCCTTTTTTGTTTTTGAAATATTGATTTTGATTGTCGTATTACGTGTTCATGTCCACCAAGAATAAGGTTCTCAGTCCACCCCAGTGATTTGCTGTGCCCTTGACATCACCCAGATACGTGATTCGGGTAGATAGTAAATATACTTGTTGACGTCAGCGAGACCCGGGATATATTTGGCGCTACATCGGGTAGATAATAATTGGTTATGGCCGGTCCTGATAGACAACGTCCCCGTGGGTTAATTGAGTAGACAGTAATCAGGAATAGTTCTGTTATTGATTTCGGAAATGTCCCATTGGCATCGACTTTCAGAAATCTTCAGCTCTGAAGGCGTGAGATATCGCGAGATATCGTGAGATATCGTGAGATGTCGCCAGCCGCAATGTTTGGTTTGGGGAACGTTTTCAGTTTTAGGACAGTTTGCTTCAGCAGGATGGATGGACAACGTAGGAAGTGAGTGTGAGACTTCCCGGACATCTCACACTTTCGGTGTGTTGTATATATATACCCGCACTTTTGGCGTAGATTGACACCCCATGAAATACCTAACCAGGAGCGGATAGCCGAGTGGTTAGAGCGCTGGCGTCCGAACTGAATGGCGCCCAGGTTCGATATCCGTGTAGCGCAGATCACTTCCCTCAGTCGACCCAGTTGACTTTAATGGATATCTCACTCCTAAGTGGGTTGGAGAAGGTAAGGCAGCGAGAGAGTGAAGATGGGTTTCACCCTCATGTAAAGCTGTCCCCAAGAAAAGTGAGTTCTCCAGCATCTCACTCCCCAACGAGCTCAAAAAGGTCACGGGACGACCTTTACCCAACCAGTAACTGGGCACCAAGAGAGCGAACTTCACCTTTACCATTCAGTTATTATCTGTCTGTAGATGTGTAATCGGCATAAACCTAAGCCCTAACTAACCGCAGCCCACATTGTAACCCAATACAAAAAAAAATAAAATAAATAAACCCCCCAGAAATTAAAGAAAAAGAGTAGACATGCGTGTGAAATGATAAATGTAATGCAAGTCAAGCCCACGATTTAGTCACTGTGCTACAATGGGTTCCCAACAACAACAGTTTTCGGCAAGTCGTTTTGAACCTCCTCCACATGGTCTCGCATTGTCGTTGCAGACCTTGGCGTGTTGAGCCTCGACGTGGCAGGCACTTACCACCGCGCAGCCTCCTGCGCACATTAGCGCGTGGAGACCTCTTGATGTCGACGTTTAGCTTGGAAACACCGGGCTTAGCGGCTCGGCGCTTGCATCCCTGATGACTCCCAGGAAATGAGCGTCTCGCAGGACAAGATCTATGGGCGTCAGAAATAGGCGCGAGCGGTTTTCACCACGTCACGTGATCTCATCGTGGCTGGTCCTCGAGCAGCAGAGTGCCGTGTGCAAGTGCCGCAAACTCTCGTTCTTTTCGGCGTGAAAGCGAGACGGGGGTGGCTTGCGAGTGCCTGTGCCACAGCGAGTGACACGGATATGCAGAGATACTTAGGCATCGATCCGTGACTTGCGCGAAATGGAGGAACGATGCTTGCAAATCACAAAAGAGGACAGCGGCAGGCGATAAGAGGCGACTAAAGAGTTTATTGCCAGTCGAAACAAGCGGTCTGCTCAAACTACAAAAAGGGCGAGTGAGAGAGAGAGAATACCCGGAGGATGATAGTCTGGTCGAAATCAGACCTGCTGAGGGCGATAAGTTTGAAGTTCTCGTTTCATGTTTGCCATCCGATGCAGGGGCCATCTTATAGCTAATGGACGCGGAGAAGGATCTGGATGACGAGCACAAAGCAGAGGCAGCTCCCTCGGAACAGGCTGGTGTGGTGTGACAGGATGTAGGAGAGGCAGGAGAAGTACTGCGAGAAAATGGCATACGGCGATACGAAATTTGGGCTGTCAGAATAAAAGAGACAACGAGATTCCAGCCGATTACATGAATACAAGAAACGCCAAGAACTGGGTTGTAAGAATGTGGAAGGCGACCGGAGAGTTGGGTGTATGAATACATGAAGAAGTAAAAGATTTGGGGCAAGGTCCAAAAACGTCTGATTTAAAACATTTTTAGGCCTTAAATATAGTTGTTTAGCAACAGGGTTCAAAACACAGTTTTAGTTTTTTTTAACAAACTAAAATTGTGTTAAATACGATAAAACTGTTTAAAACCAGACTTTCGTTCTCGTCATTATTATTTCATTTTATATTTTTGGTTATCCGCTTCTGCTAGCATCTAAATGGCATAGGACAGCGTTTCTCAACCTTTTACTTGTGACGCCCCCCCAGACGAATAAAGGTACGTCCGCGCGCCCCCCTTAGCCACTAATACCTATATGAGATATGAGAAAATGACCGCCTTTGCGGCCCCCTTTTCAGCAGCTTGCGCCCCCCTTGGGGGGCGCGCCCCCCAGGTTGAGAACCGCGGGCATAGGAGCTACTTTTGAAGAAAAAAGTTTCTAAATTTGCCTCACTAGAAGTTTTTAATTGTTTAAAAACATGTGCTACTAGCCATCGAGTGGTAAAATGCACGAAGCAGGAAGAGATTTGGAATGTGAGACTACACAAGGCAAGAAGATGTATGAGGTGTAAGAGCACATGAGACGACACGAGATTTGCGATGTTAGAATGTACAAAGTCGCAAGACATATCAGCACGATATTTGGCCTTTAGGAAGACACGTGACAAGAAAAGATTTGGGGTATAAAATATGAGGCCATAAGAGCATTAGGCTGAAATAATAAATAAGACAACTTGAATATAATAGAGGAAGCGATAGTTTAATACAAGTCGTATGTTCCACGAGGCAGCAGGAAATTAGGCCTCTACTACAATAATAGAAAAATATAGATTATGAAAATACGAAAAGAGTAGATTTGGATTGCAAAGATACCGAATTAGAGAAGCTGAGGCAACCGTAGATTTGGACTACGATACCACCGTAATGGACGACAAACGGATTGATTTGCTCGGTGTGTGTGTGGGGGGGGGGAGATGGGGAGGGACGGAGACAACGCAGTGGCACGAGATCCCAGCCATCAAAAGGCAGCATGGGGTCAACAAGAGAGACAAGCATGACCACATCCGCTTTACAATCTCTAGATGACCTCTTATCTCCTGCCAGCACGGCCGCCGTCATAAAGACACAGCAGGCGGGAACAATGAAGCAGTAGTAACTCGTTGCGAGGAGAAATGGCGGCGCAGGGGTTAAAGTGGATTTGTAGCGAGGCGCAAAGCAATCTCCCAGGGCCTGGGGGAAGCGGGCCCCGGCCACGAAGATAGCAACAACTGCGGCGTCTGAGGGCCGCTTTGATGTGGCCAGTGGCGACCCAGACGAGGTCTCAACAGAGCGTAACACTTTGCGATTCATTCCGGATGCACGTCCAGCCCGAAGACTAGGGGCCCGGCTGCACGAAGGTGGGGAACGGTTTCTGTGGGGTGGGTTGGGGGTCGTAGCTTATTTTCTTGTACGTAAAAAAGTCCTTTGAAGCTTTTTGATCCTGTACAATTTACGGTTACTTTTTATGTGTGGAAGAGGAGACGCTAGTCATCGCGCAGCCAACCATCCGGGGAACTTTCTCGTCTGTGCGGGGGGGGGGGGTCAGATCGTTTATCGCTTTCTGGTTGGCGTGGCCGATCTTGCGCCGACGTCAACGTCGAGACGCCATCGTCACGTGACTCTGGGGTCCGTGACATGCAGCAGCTTCTTGAAAGGTGGGATGTTGACACGTTTCGCAGAAAATAACGAGTAGATTGTGGAAGAGGCTGCCTGTGTGTAGCATCGGGGAGGTAAATGTTAAAGACTTAGTGGGGTGCATTTTATTTCTATGGATGAGTAAAACTCAGCGCACTGCTTCTTCAAATGTGATTAAACACTCCCCATATGTTCTTCTGACTCTCGCCTACAAACATACACGGAGAGAGGCCAGCAAGACAGAACTCAAGATGGTACCCAGACGGGTTTACGTTGCCAAGGTTTCAGCCAAATGGATAATTGGATTATATGTTAATAAGTCATGTGTACAAACATGACGTCATGAGTCTGACCTCATGTGATGTTTGTAGTCTGCATATCTGGAGCTTAAGGGTGGGGGGTATCTACACAGATTTTTGGGAAGGATATCCTTCATAGGGCTTTACTCAGTCATTAGAAAAAGTGTGTGCATCCAAGTAGACCCTTTCTGAGGGGGAGCAAACTGTTTCAGCCATTGTCAGAAGGTTACACCTATAGCTAGCTGGCAATGAAACTTAGTTAACCTTTATGGGGAAGTAACTTTATGTGGCTAGTACGGAAGATCGTCTGCTAACCTAACGGGGGTAGGCTACATCAGTAACCAGTCTTGCATTATGCACAGACAGACCTTCTCGGAATATCAGGGATGCGTGCCATCATGCAAATTAAAATACTTAAAATTCATGATTTAATGTAAAGCAGAAACTATAAGAAGAACCAGCCGGAGCCTCTTCTTCCTTGTCCCTCCCCCCGAACTTCCCTTCCTGTGTACTAGGTACTAGGCACCTTGCTGAGTATTAGACTGTAAGATGGAGGCTGAGCCATAATCACGGCTGTAATTCATTGTTTCGGTGGCTTATTTTGTGTGTGTCCCATCATGATATTTAGCTCGTTTATTAACTCTTAGACCCATCCTGTTCTTTGGTTTATTTTCTAACCCATGATCTCTACTTTCTTTCTCTCCTGTTCCATGGCTCAGTTTAAACTGATGATCTTATGTTCTGTCGTGTTCTTTGGCTCATTTCTAACTGATGATCTGTACGTTCTCTCTTCTGTGTGTGTGTTTGGGGTGGGGTGGGGGTGAGCGGCATATTTTGTTCGTCCTTTCCAATCTTTTCATTCCAAAGAACTTCTCGGGTCCCGTCTTCTGGTGGAGAACCTGTCATTGTCGAAGCCTTAAACTGGTTCTGCTGCCTATTTTCTGGATAATATTCTCTGTCATTGACTTTGTAGCTAAAAAAAAAATTATACGAATGTGTTATTAAATGGTTTTTAGCATAAAATGTTTGTAAACGGTCATGGCATTAGACGCCATCTTGGTAGTCCAAAACATCCTATGAGAATGCTGATCGAATACACTGACCGTTATGAAGAACGCTGTATCCTCACAGCCTAAGGGCAGTAGAAATCGTGGGGATATCAGGACGAACAAATCAAACAGTAAGCTGCTTATGTCGCCCTGAGGTACCAAGATGGCGCCTAAAGCTGTCTCAGCTGCAGTATCCTCCTATGTCTCTGAGTAAGTAAATACTATACAAAGTGAAAACCCTTTGTAGGAGATCCTATTTAGGGCATATTCTGATAAGGCGTGTAACATGACCTGACAGTAAGAAACATTATTGTAGTAAGATTTCTGAGGTAAGTAGGCGGGGATTTCGGCCACATTCTGAGAATAGTCTAGGTTAAGACATTCCTTGGTCTTGGTAAACAACCACTTTATGAACCATAAGTTTGTCATTACAAGGCTAAGATTTCCTGTTGAAAAAGGTCAAACAGAGAAAAGAAGTGTTTTTGTGATCCATTCCGCTTGTAGCGTGGAAGAAAGGAATATCACTGTACTTAGATTTCAGGTGTGAGTGTTTTCCTAGTAGGGAATTCCGCGACCAGTGGCGGAGTGGATGTCACCCTTTGACGTTGATAGACCACCAGCCCGACACTTCGCTGGTGGCCACCCAGGAGGGCTGAAGACTGCGGGTCAGTTTTAATCCCAGTAAAAGGTTGCGGCCTTCGCCACGTGGACTTTGCACGCTACTCACGTTGTCTGTCAAATGGTTTTGGGGGCCAAACTCCTCGTGGTCGATAGGTTAATCACATTACCTTGCGAGACCCTGTCGCGTCCCGTCGCGAGTGGACTGAACGTTGCGCGCGAGGGACCCAGCTCTCGATGGAACTACAACTACTTAAACCATAAAGCCGGACTCACACGGTGCAACTCGATCGTAAAGGCAGTGAAGACGTTACCAGGTGGGGTGAAATTTTAAACGCCTAAGAAAAACAGCTGGTGTAGTTATTTTAAATTTGTTGTTTGAGATTGCTATTGACTTTTGATGAATGTTTGCGTACGACTTTGTCGAGCGGTGTGAAGGTAGCTTAACATGTCCCGTAGCGAGCTGGCGGGAAGTTGGCAAAGCACCGGCTCCGATATGCTAAGCGAAGGCTGCACCTCTTCATCAAGTTACAAGCTCACATACCTTTATTAATGAAATGCACGAACCAAATGCGTTAGCATTCCGGCACGGTCAAAACAGCCACCCCAACCGAAAGGCATCAAAGTAGGAATTATGCAGATTGAGTGAAGTGGATCACGTGATCCTATTCCTCGGTGGCAGTTGGTTACATCGACGTCGTGCCAAGCGAATTCTTCGTTGCTGCCATGGACTGATGACAGAAGGGCTGTTGCTGCTGTTGTATTTGAGCCAACGGGCTTTGGAGAAGGTATGAGATAGGGCGAACGGGAGCGTGACCTAGCAGGACCTCATACAACCAGGAAGAGGTTCGCCCCTCCGGCTCCTGTTCTCTGACAGCACGTCTGGAATCACACCCGGAAATGGCTGGCAGTTCGCGTTTCCTCCCGAGGCCAAGTCTGCAATCAGGGCTTTCCTTTCTTTCTTTTTTTGTGTGGATATGTCCGCTGATTATCTCCTCTCTACCAGAGCAAGGGAAAGGATGTGCAAAAGGGCTGCAACAAATGCTGCAACCGCCACAGCTACATCGCTGACGTAGGGCTGCCGCGGGTGTGCAATAGCGTGGTGACCATAAAAGGGCTAGCTAATGGCACGTCCCTGTTTTACAAACCACACCGACACTTCACCACCACCACAACCACCACCATCTCCTCCCCCTTTCGCACCACAGCTTCCGGCATGCGCGCGCACTCACGGGAAGTAGAGGTCGGGTGTGGGTGGGGAAGAACGGAAGATGGACATCGATTTTGGCAGAATGTGGCCGATTTGAGCCGCCTTTGATGTCGGAGGGCCGTTAGCCTGGCGCGCACTTTTCTTACGTCAAGAGAGAGAGAGAGTGTGTGTCATTTTCAGCTTCGCCCCTCGCAGGGCCTCGGTTAGAGGATGAAGTAGCAGGACGAGTGCGCCACTTACTCGACCAGGCGCAGCGACTCCTTTAGCAGAAGCACCTGTCACATCCCAGTGCAGCCCTTTTCCTCCCTTCTCCCCCGAGAGCTTGTCCATTACAGAAGAAAGTTCTTGCGGTCCCAAGGGTCCAAAACCTGTAACTTGTTCTTCTAAGCTTTTGTAATCCCCCTCTTGTTCTTTGTCACCTGTCGTGTTCAGATACACGCGGCTTCCTTTCTTCGTGACAAGGATGGTCGCCATCTCGCGCACACACGTCCCACAGCAGGATCACCATCAAAGAAAACGCAGCGCACCTACAGTCTGTTGTCTCCGCACACGCCATTGTCACCTTTAATATTCAATCCCTCGTCTACACCGTGACATGCCATTGTCACCTGTCATATCATATCCAGCCACTAGTGTACCACGGCATGTCACTGTCACCTTTCTTTCAGATGTGGTCGCTGTACGCCGTATCAGGTCTTTTTCAGGTACAGCAACCTGTTATAGCCGCACCGCCGCGCAAGTCGTTGTCGCACATAATAACCGATCAGGTCCACAGGTCTCTTGCTGTGTTTGTGCTCCTCTACATTTAAACCACATTCAGTCACCTGTCTTCCGACCCTCGCGCGGTAAACTTTTTAAGTTTTTATTTCGTGAAAAATGTTGCTCATTACATTTATTCCATTTTTTTCTATTATTTTCTCTCCCTCCTCCCTTCCAGTACACATTTTCCCCCGGGTTTCCCTGCACACCATTCTCAACTGTCGCCTCCATGGTCCAGTGGCTGGACGTTTGGGTGGTTTGTCATCAAGTCCGTGAGGACCGACAGTTGTGGGTTCCAATGTGACCTGGAGCTAAATGGTTATGTAAAATATAAAGGAGGATTCTGGTAAACGATGTTTGTCATACAAATCCGCAGATTTTATGTCCTTCCGCCCATCACAAGCGAATATAATTAGAAGAAAGGCAGCAGATGTATTAGGTCGGCTTGCAGTTTGCGCCAAAGACAGGAAGCCATGGGATACTCCAGTAATTTATTGAATCACTCGGCGCATCCGTGAAATTCCGCCATCTTCGCTTGAGCTGACCGTGGATCACAGCGCCGTAATCACGTCAACTCGACCTGCGAGCCTGGACGTGACGGCCCCGTAGTTATCGATCTCTACGCCAACAGCCAGCACACACTGCGCCTTCCCTCCCCCCCCCCACAAACTTCCTCGTCCCCCCTGCCTCCCCCTCCCCCCTCTCCCCCCTCTCCCCCGTCTCATTCCTGTGCGCGTTGGTAATTGTGTTAGGCTTCCATGGCGCAGTCAGAAACGGAGAAGATGTCCACAGGATCTCCGCGTGATAGCAAAAGCTTAATTTTTCGACGACATGACACGCGCTTGGGATTTTTTGTTTGAGTTATCTTTGAAAACAGGACAAAACAAAACAAAGCCGAGGAGTTAACCAGCTCTCTGTTGGCTTGTCATGGGTATTGACAGCCGAGTAATGAAGGCTTGCAACATCTTTATACAGGACGGCCGCGGCCACCGCGTCTACATACTTTGCTTCTCATCCAGAATTCTTGACACATATGTAGATAGTATTCTTGTTCACATATGTTGTTTGTTGTTTACAAACGTTTATCTCAAAGAAAGAAAGAAAGGTGGTATACACCCGTATTTTGCGCTGGGGCCAGCTCCACGACACATGTTTAAGCCCGATCTAGCCAGCACATGTCTGAAGTGTTTTGTAGAAACAAATTAAAACGGTTTTTTTTGGTAAGAAATTGATTCTAAGCCGTGTAGCAGCATTGTGTGTTTCAGAATCATTTTAAGATTTTCTCTTTTACATTCAAAACAGGTGGGAGCGGGTCTTAGCTAGCTAAATCAGTTATGAGAGCGATGACCCCGGTTATCAGAATCAGCTTCAGTGGTCCGAGTTGTTGATGAACAAACAAGATATCAGGCAGTGAAATAAAATGACAAGAATCGTTTCAGCAGTTTGGATTTCAACCAACTGATATCGCCAGCATCATTGGAGAGATCGCAATGACTCCGGACGAAGTCACAATTAAATCCCGGGCTCTTCAATTAAAATAAATTGTTAAGAATAATAATCCTTATGACACGCTAAGTCCCTTCCCCATCTAGTAGCCTGTGGCTTTTACAACACACACACACACACACACACACACACACACACACACACACACACACACACACACACACACACATCTTTGTCCAACCAAATCAACAGCTAAAATATTTCTCATTCATTTAAATAAATGTTAACAGCAGTTGACAAAGTTTGAATGTTACTTAAAAAACGTTACCTGGCGCATTTTCCCCCATTTTTGTCTTTGGAAGAATGAAGGAAATTGTATTTACTATTTATAGACCTTATAGTTAATCGAAATGTCTTGGGGAATAAAGTCCGAAATTCCATATTGGACCCGAAACTTCCTATCTCACCCTCCTCTCCCCCCCCTTCCACCGCTGGCAGTTTTTGATGTTCGTTGCGACGGTTATGAAATGTAATATTAGATCGTGATTCTTGAAGCAATTTTTCGGTATAAAAATGCAAAAATTATCCAGCACGTTATTTTAGAAATAAATGAGCGAAAATTTGCCCTTTAGGTGTAAAGATTTTTTTCTTTCTAGGAGCTTGTGAATAATTTTCTCGGTTTAGAGATGTGGATGGTGTTATCATTTAGGATTGTGAATACTGATTTTTTAACTTTTATTTCACAATATTTTTCACATTACTTATATATTCACAATTATTCAAATACAGTGTACAATGTACACAAAGACAAATACAGTGCACAGTGTAAATAACAAAAACATTAACACACTTGCCCTAGCATTTGCATTCACACACACATACTCTGCACGCGCACGCACACACACACATACTCTCTCTCTCTCTCACACTGGTTCATTTAAACTTTTGTAAATATACACCTTTTGGTGAAGACCAAATGTATACATGTCTCTGATGTATCTAGTGTAACACATCAGCACTCATGCAAGTACATGGTATAATATACATATATAATATATATAAAGTAATATTGCTACAGGCTTACCATCTGAGGCCTGACAGTGAATTAGAACTAGTTAAACATATTAATATTGCTATAAAACAGATTTGTACAGTTGGCTGATGGAGTTTCTCACATTCATTGCATTATATATTTATATAGCTCGCTAGACAACTTGTAATACTACGTTGGTTATCTAACATGAGTATTGAAAAGTGAGAAAGGGATGGGTAGCGCCAAAATTTGGAGGGAATGAATATTTTCCTGTAATCTAGTATACTGTGGACAACACAATAAAATATTACAGAAGGAACATTGTTGACTAATTCTTGAGTCTGTTATATACATTAATTTATGTCACTTTAGGTTAGTAACACCCAGTCTCAATCTGACTAGGGCATTTCTCATCCCTAAAGGATTTAGATTCTGCAGATAGGAAGACTGAGTGAGACTGCTTCTAAAACAACGATAAGTACAAAAGCAGTCAGTACTAGTTAACCGCTCACTCCATTCTTGCTTGTAACAATCTATTGATCTTTGTTTAAATTATTTCAAGAAAACATTAGGATTTCCTACACTCTGTTCGTCCCATACAAAGCCAAAATCCTGTTTGTACAGAACAATCATGATGCTGTTAACCCAGGGGATCTTGTTGTTTACATGATTATTATATAACTAACATTGTGTAGACCTTTCTAGGAAGCCTGCTCTCAGGTAGATGAACTATTCCTAACCAGTATTTTAAAGATATCATATAACAGGTAATAAGAAAATGATACCTCCCACATTTTCCATAAACCAAAGTTTACAAAAGTGTAAATGAACCAGGCAATCAGCTAAATTACAATATGAATGCATTTATTATTATATGTATTTGGAACTGGAATGCCAGCTGTGTTAGTTAACATATCTATATAAACATGCTTTTATGTTTACTATGCTTTTATGTTCACCCTCTTCAGTTATGGGTCATGGCCTACACTGAATAAAGTCAGTCTCTCTCTCTCTCTCTCTCACACACACACACACACACACATACATATCTGCACACAATCATTCTCTTCATCATCAAACCCCACTTTTCTCCACATTCTCCAAAAATATCTTTACATAAAACGAAAGGTAGGCTGTCACAGCGTCCATCAAAAACTGTTGGTCTGGAGATAAGGGCCTTTGGACTGTCTGTTCGTCTGTTTTTCTGTTTAGGTATTGACTACACCAACGCCAGTCAAGCCCAAAAATAATATGTTTGTACTGCCCACATGTATATTTGTATGTTTATCTTGCTCAAGGATACATGGTCACACGTACTGTTCACACACTATGCTCGCTTTGTCATTTCCAGCCTGTTTTTCTTTCCCTTCCCTCACAGAATTCAGAAGATTCCAGCAAACTGTGCTTTTTGTTTTTTCGCTTTGCACAGCTGGCTTCAGACAAGCGAAGTAACTATCGGCTAATGATCAGGGGCTGTGGGTCATGTCCACAATAACACCTACAGTATGTTTTACTGGCGAGTAGCTGGCTGTGAATCTCTGCCCTGGTCATGAGATGTTGCTGACCTTTCTTGACCTCGGAGGCCTCATGGCGAGTATGTGTCTTTTCGATGTAGGTATTCCAAACGATGGTTTATGTTTTTGTCCCTCTCTCCACGCAGTTCTGAAGCGCAGACTTGTGCAGTCTGGTTGTCTAATGTATTTGTTGGACATCTTTCCTGTCGAGAATTGTCTCTTTCGCTAGAATTACCTTTGGCATTTCAAATCCTTTTCTGGCTACTTAGATTTTCTTTTGGCGTAAAAATTGTATTTTCTTGTTCTTAGTGTGCTGAAAGCAAATCGTTTTTTTCTTCTCAAATCAGTTCTTGGCAGTCCTTGCCGCTTTAGCTGGTCTTAAAACTCTGCGACCAAGTCGATTGAAACTTTTGTGAAGAGCAAGCTGCCCGCCTGTGTTAAAAATGTCGTTTGGTTTCGCTCCAAATTGGATCACATCTTGGTTGCGAACATGGATTCTCTCAGACTCTCATCTCACCCTCATGTGGTGTTGGATTGGTTAGTGTGAAAAAATTTTCAGCTGGAATAAACCTTCGTTGCGGAGGGCGAGGTTAGATCATGGTCAGCTAGCATCTTCTGATTGATTCCATCCAAATATAAAGTTTCAATCTCCAAAAGCTGCAGGTTTTTGGTGTCAGGTCTCGTGTCACCAGCGACAAACCGGCGTTGGTCCACTACAGTACTCTTTCTTTTTCTTCCAGCAATGCCAGCTGCTCTGTTCCTTTTTCTATTCATCATTCTATTTTTCCCTTCTTTCAATCTTACCTCTTTCCTGTTTTCTGTCTTTCTATAAGAAGTAAAAGTTCATAAAGTCAGGCAGAAGTCGCACACTTTACTGCTGGCTAAAGCTGAATCCTTGTCTGATTCCGGACACTGATTGCCGTACTTCGGTCTGCGAGATTACATCGTTAACAGCCACCCCACAACCCTTTCCCTCCCCCCCCCACCCCAGATACCCACCTTTCTCCTCGGTCGTTCACAACTCCATGAACGAGCGTTTGTCGCTTCTACCACCTACATCCAAGGCAGGGCCACATCGCGAGACAGAATCGGCTCCAGTGTCAGGAGATTGTTTCTTATCCGAATAAATGACCAACACACACGTGGGCACAGATAAAGGCTTGAGCGGGAGGAGAGACTGTGGGGGGGGGAGCACAATAAGAAGAAGCAGGCGAGGAAAATGAAGACGAAGAAAAGGGACAAAAAAAAAAGAAAGAAGTATGTTAGAGCTTTATTCTGTTGTAGAGATAAACTGTACATCTTACCATTATGTATCAGCACTATATCATCATTATGAGTTGTCTGGCACGAGTCTGCAGTCTCGCCAGGACTCAGCGGCTTGTCCATGAGTCCTAATGGAAGGTGATTCAGCTCCTCGGCAGTTTCTCAGCTAGGAAACAGCAAGCGTCCAGCCAGCCATTTTTCACAGGATGTAGGGCACGACAGTCTTGTGGAGATAATGGGTGCTACATGACTGGGTAGTAATGGATGCGAGATGCATGGCCAGTAATGGACGCTAGGTGGTTAAGTAGAGGAGGCCACAACTATAACACAGACGATGATGACCGACCACAGAACTGTTGGTTGGACTACCACAGCGCAGCTGGTGACAGAACTATGACCAGACACGCTGGGGACACACTGGAAGATGCTGGGGACACACTGGACAAAGGGGCTGGTAAACAGTGAAGGGGATGCTGGGTGACACAGTGGATACTGATCACGTGTTTGACAGGGTGTTGTGACAGTGAACAAGGCTCCGGTGACAACGGGCAAAGCGGTTTGGCACACCGAACAGATGATGGGTAACATTCTGAACAGGCTGCTAGTGATGCCAGACCACACACCGCTGAACACCATACAAGATGTTGTGACATATCGAACAGGGGTGTGACACAACAGACTGGGTGCTTTTAATTCTGGGCAGGGTGGTGTCTAGGTGCTGGGGGCGGAATGCCGCTTGTCATGTACTCTGGAAACATGGCCACATGGCACGAAGTGCAGCCATCACGTCCACCAGGTGTCGCTGTGTGAGCCCCGTGTTGCTGGGTGCTGTAGTCGTGTGTGTGTCTGTGTCAGATTGAAGCCTCACTGGCTCTGCTCCTGTCCCTCCTTTAGTCTCAGCGTCTTTGATGGGGTACCTGTCTTGGGTGCTGCAAGTACCTGGCAATGTTTAGCAGCGTCATGCTGCTCGTAGTGGAAGCTGCTTACCCCACTCATAAGGATCCGGGAGTAGGAGAGGGAGGTATGGCAGGTGTCAACACACCTCCTCCTCCGATAACTTTGTTAATTTTAGAATGCACTAGATGGCGCTTCTTGTGTCGCGAGAAGTTTCTAGCACTAGGGTCGACCAAGTTGTCTTCACCGCGGGTCACGGATCTAGACAGTCTGCTCGATTACAGCTTACGAGCCAAAGAGCTAAATAACAATAATAATCAATTCGATGACATCAGACTACCGGATGTATGAAAAATAAGTATGTCTACAAAATCACAAATCATCCGCGCGGTATCAGCAGTGTAGCGACGTAGGACAAAGCGAGTACATCAGTTCATACATCCTCGCTGTAACGACTTGATATGAATAAATAACGATGTAACCATACTCCAGGGAATCATTTCTACACAGGGATTGTATGTTTTATAAACCGAGGTCCTGCAATGTTCACCCTGACATACATCCTCACCTATATAACCTCCCTTCCATACGCGCTTTCCTTGAGGCTGGCAAGTTCTAGTATCTAACAGCTGGCTAGTTCTAACATCCAACAGCTGCCAAGTTCTACTATCCAACAGTTGGCATGTTCTACTATCCAACAGCTGACATGTTCTAGTATCTAACACCTGACAAGTTCTTCTAACAGCTGGCAAGTTCTAGTATCCAAACAGCTGGCAAGTTCTACTACCCAACAGCTGGCAAGTTTCTAGTATCTAACAGCTGGCAAGTTCGACTATCTAACAGCTGGCAAGTTCTAGTATCTAACAGCTGAGAAGTTCTAGTATCTAACAGCTGAGAAGTTCTGCTATCCAACAGCTGGCATGTTCTACTATCCAACAGCTGGCAAGTTTGACTATCTAACATCTGTCAAATTCTATCTAACAGCTGACATGTTCTACTATCCAACAGCTGGCAAGTTCTAGTATCTAACAGCTGGCATGTTATTTTATCGAACAGCTGACAAGTTCTAGTATCAACACCTGACAAGTTCTTGTATCCAACAGCTGGCAAGTTCTTTGTATCCAACAGCTGACAAGTTCTACTATCCAACAGCTGGCATATTCTAGTATCTAACAGCTGGCAAGTTCTAGTATCTAACAGCTGGCGTGTTTTAATATCTAACAGCTGGCAAGTCTTGCTATCCAACAGCTGGCAAGTTCTAGTATCTAACAGCTGGCATGTTATTTTATCGAACAGCTGAAAAGTTCTAGTATGTAACAGCTGGCAAGTTCTCGTATCTGACAGCTGGCATGACAGGATATACAAGGAGATAGCAGGTTGTAACAATGGTTACTGGCATGTTTAAGATGTTGTGACGCACAAACATTTCCTTTGACAAGAGTTGTGTGCTGTTTGGTTTTATCCCCTTGGACACTCGTGTCTGATGTCCCCGCCAACTACCAGTTGTCATGTCTTGAGATCACGTGACTAGCAGACAGTCTTGCGTGTCAGGCAGCAGGGAAACTTGCCACGCCATTGGTCATTATTTATTATTAAATAAAGACACCGACCTCCGTAAATATGTGTTATAACATATTTATGTTTCGTTTGCAATTTGACGTTAGTAGCTGTTATTTTTATAATCAGAATGAAAAAATGATCTGCGTATTTTCCCATCCTGCTATTTTGGTTTGTTTTTCAAGCATTTATAATATTTTTTCTCCTTCCGTTCCTCATTTTATTCGTCCTCTTGTGTACTTTTATGCTTCTGTTTATCTGCCAGAAGTTGTACTAGAGAAAACGCTTAAGACTTAAATTTGGATTTGCCTGTCAGAGCGAGAATGGTATTTATCGCTCTTTACTGAACACCGGTATCAAGGGGCAGGGGAAGTACTTTTCTCTCAACATACGACTTGATTCTCCACAAGCGACAGTGAGGCAATAAGACGGTGCATGAAGTGGTGGGGGCTGGGGGGGGGGAGACTGTCGTTTTGCTCTGATTGAAGTTGCTGGCCAGTGCCCAGATTGATACCGGCGAATCGTGCTGATGGTCTTTTCATTCCGCCGTCTGCATTCCGCCTCATCACTCATCTTCCTCCGCGCTTACTCTCGCGTTTTTTTGGCCCCGGCGCGATTATCCTGCCGTTGCCTCCCCTGACAGGTTTTGTCTTGGGAGGGGGCGCCCCAAGTGATGGAGGAGCTGTTGATGAAGGGAGAGAAGCACGGATGAAGGGAGGTGGGGGCGCGGATGGCGTGATCCGTGAGCCTTGTAGTTGAGAATTACTTGCTCCTTGTTTTGTTTTTTGTTTTTTTTCTCGCTTCCTGATGTCATTGGGGTTTTTTTCCAGCTGCATACGCGGCCCATTTTGCAGCCTCATATGCTTAACACTGGCTCGCACACAGCAGACATATTGAGCAACGACATGCCGCAGTGCAAAGCTGAGACCATAGCAGGATGTGTGGCTACTGGAAAGACACTACAGGAACTGCAGAACTCAAACCAAAGCTCTCATGCCAGGTCTGTGCTATAGCTCAAAAATCGTCTGCTGCCAAACTGTTTTTTTTTTAAGGATGCCCTTTTAGTCCTTCTAACATACACCTTTCCTCCACCTTCAGAGTTCATGAAGCGATAGCAGATAAGAGTTGTCCTGCAATGGATCCCATCCCATTGTCGCATTCCTGGCAACAAGAAAGCGGATAACCAGGCAAAGAACGACGTCAGGAAGAACGAATTCAACAACAACGTCAGTTACAGTGGGCTTACGAGCATATTCATGAGACATGATATACCAGATCAAATCAAGGACTAACATCTGCTGCCCAAAGCGATGAATACCATCTGATGTCCAGAGATGGACACTTGGACACTGTCCTGGTGAGGATGCACACTGGCCATAAGAGACTGAGCGTCCACACTCCGTAAGCTATGTCTGGCCTTGTCCACTGCCTGCCTTGCAGACAGGAGAGCCAGACACCGTTGTCTACACATACCACCACTGAGACAAGAGATTCGGACAACCAATAGCACACCTCGTCACAGTCAAGCTGTATGCCACGAGCGGAGCTAGTTATGGAGCCTATAAAGGTAGGCCACACCTGTACACCAGGTACCACAGCTTCACTCAGCTCAGTATGCCATAGCAAGCAGTTGTTGTGGACAGACTGTACGCTAGTCACGAACTCTAGCAGCAAGTCTTCTAATTTCGTGCTTGCTTCAGTTTCACGACACCGCTAACCTTACGGTAAAGTTACCTCCACCTCATGATTACGGCTCCTGGAAGGATTGGTGAAGACATCATTTGTAGCCACACCACAAGTGGACCGACCGTGTAGCTGTGTCCCTTTAAAGCTAACCAGGAGGAGAAGGAATAAGTAATGAAAATCACGACTATGATGATAACGATGATGACCACGATGATGAGGAAAGGACATGAAATGCTGGCGTGAACCGTAGGACTGACCCGCAAGGCACAACGAGCTGAACGATGAGGCGGCGAGGGAAAGATGGAGAATAATAGAAGACATCTGCGTCCCAAATCATCGTTAATGGTCTGTGGTTGTCGTTGCCAGAGGTTGTACACGTCGTTCATCCTGGTGGCAAGAAGTAAAGACCTGCACTGCGTTTTCCACGCTGGCCGCGGATTTGCTGAGTTATTAGGGATCTCCGAGACTAAAAACTCCAGTCGCCAACTCGGATTCCTTCGAGTTCACCGCTAGGTTACTAGACTGCTCGAATTAAAGAAACAAAAAAAAAAAAGAAAAAAAAAAAGAAAAAAGAGAAGTGTCTAGATTGGCGTTGATCAATACGGTACATGGCCATTGAGCTGAGCACAGATCAGGGAACGGTGCTGTTTGTAACATCATCTGAGCCGGCGATTATATTATTAACAGCTTATGGGGCACCGATATATTGTCTTTTATATTTGCTGCTTGCACCGGAAGCTAAAAGGTTCAAGTAGCTGTGGGATTTTCCTCGGCAATGTACTATGACGATGAAAAAAGATGCTATAAATGTTCCCGCATGGCATATTTTAAAATGCCTCACAAGCCGGGATATTACTTTTATGAGTTGTTTATTTTCGCCCAAATTTAAAGCTGTCGCGACTTGATATAGGAGATTAGGCTTGGGCCATAACATCTTTGTTAAAAGCGTCACGTGACTAAGTTTTTTCCTCCTGCAGTTGGTGGAATGGTGGCCCGATGATGTGAGTCATCATGAGATCCGTCCTGGCATTTCAGGTGGTGGAAGTTTTGGGGTGTTGCAGCTTCAGGGAGGCGACTGGCCGGTGAAGGGTACCAGCTGTCGCAGGCATCGATCTGATTCGGGTGAAACGATTGGATGGATAAAGATGATGAATTTGTCGTGGTTACCCGCTTCTCAACGAATTCATTGTTTGAGTGCGGTTGAAGGACATGAGGATTTGACATGGAGCCGTTACTGGACCATGCGACGGCTTGTGATATGTAAAATGCAACTAAATCCTTTGTTGTCTGGTAAAGAAACGCTTGTTGTTTAAATAAAGCCGACATAATAACCAAAGCCCCAATGAATACAAGGCTGATTTTTTCAATATTTAGGTAGTCGCTGGGACCTTCCGTATAAACGGGTAGGTCAGGAGGGGTCAGCTGGGATGGGGCGGAAGAGCTTGACATGAACAGCTGGTTTGGGTAGAACCTTGCACCCAGAGTTTTCTATTCTTTAAACGTCTGACAGTTGTTACAAACGTTGATTGTGACCAAAGGTCGCTTGACGAAACAAACAACCATTGAGCAAAGACACACCTTTATGATGAAAATACAAGAAATCTATTGTCACAGCATCATCAGCAATCCCCAAAGTCGTGGTCAGGTGGCTATGATGATCTCTCGTACATCAACACAAGACATGTCGTTTGATGGCTGCTTGATGTGGATGGTGTCGCAGCAAGCTGAAGTCAGTGGGACCTGTGTTATCCTGCGAGGGTCATGTTTAAAATAAATAGCGATAACTCGTCCCTCCACGTGACTAGGGAGCAGTCTTTGCGATGGCGGGATCTTCGTGTCTGTATTTAGGAGACAGTTGGATCAAGCAGCCGTCTCCCGCCATCCCCAGCTGCTCCGCAAACGAGTCACGTGGTCTGGAAGATGCCATGTGTTTCAAGTGGGTGTGACCAAAATGATGGCGGCTACTACATGTTGATATAAAGTTGATGTTGCCCCAAGAAGGGGCGTTGGAAGAAGAGAAACATTATGGACCGATTGGCTTTGAAGAAAAGAAACTGGTAGAGCTCTCTCTGTTAATTAAAATATTTGAAATCACTGGGGGATTTTTGGTAAGAACATCAAAATATTTATTAAGAATGGAATGATCAGAAATCATTGTGGCTTTTCAGGAGAGAGGCATTAGGCATCATTGTGTGTGTGTGTGTGTGTGTGTGTGTGTGTGTGTGTGTGTGTGTGTTTGTTTTAATTCAAGAAACACCGTGAATGATGGAGTTTTTTCAGATCCATACACGTTTGAGGCTGTCGTGTTTGTTTAGCACAGAAAGATTAGGAATCATGTTTGTTAAGAACAGAAAAGTTGATCACCGTTAAAAAAAAACGAATTGTTTTTAGTGTCACTCAAGCCAGCTCTTCTGCGGGATGTTGTCTTTTGTGTACCTGCCGTGCACGTGCTCCTAACAAAACAGTAATGGACTGGGTTTGTTGTTGAAGATGCGAGTGCAGTGCGTCACGTCGATGCTACCTGTCATCGAGCATCGCAGCAGTACAGAGTAAGAGGAGCGTGACAGCGTGACACTGCAGCACACCACGAGACAATAGAATGTCTTGGGATTGCAGTACGTCACGACACGACATGACATGACACTGCCACACGACACGGGACTGTAGTAGAATGTCTTGGCATTGCAGCACGTCACGACACGACATGACATGACACTGCCACAGGACACGGGACTGTAGTAGAATGTCTTGGCATTGCAGCACGTCATGACATGACATGACACTGCCACACGACACGTGACTGTAGTAGAATGTCTTGGCATTGCAGTACGTCACGACATGACATGACACTGCCACACGACACGTGACTGTAGTAGAATGTCTTGGCATTGCAGCACGTCACGACATGACATGACACTGCCACACGACACGTGACTGTAGTAGAATGTCTTGGCATTGCAGCACGTCACGACATGACATGACACTGCCACACGACACGTGACTGTAGTAGAATGTCTTGGCATTGCAGCACGTCATGACATGACATGACACTGCCGTACAACAGTCGCGCGTCGTGACACAAGAAGGGGGAGGTTCCAGTGGATGCAGGTTTCCATTCTCCCACACCCCCCTCTCCCACTTTCACAGCCACCCCCCGACCCCCCGTCGCTGATGAAAAGATCTCAAGGGTGAGTTTGTCAACATCACGAACCTCCGTTTTCCTCTTATTAATCTGCATTCTGTGACTACAAGCCCTCTAAAGAACAAAATAGAAAGAAGGAAAAAAAAAATAATAAAATGGAGACGGGTGTAGTGAGGGGGGAGCTGTGTCACTGGTGGAGTGCGCCCTGCTCACCATGTTTTTGTCCAACGCAGCAGAGAGGACTGGCAGCGCCTCAAGACTCGTTTTCTTGCTGATATTATGGACAAGAGCGGCTTTGAATAATGAACATTTGAAAATTTTTTGCTGGACGTAAAAGGGCGTGAAATTGCTCATGTAATGGAAGACATCTCCAGGCACAGAGAAGCATGCGTTAAGACCGAATTGACAGCGATTTCGCCCTGTCCATATATTTCCAGCAAGCTGGGAGGTAGAGGGGGTGGGGGCAGAGAACAGCGGTCTGCCTTGCTCCTATATTGCCCAAGAGGTAGGAGAGGGGTTAGAAGGAGTGAGATTTGCCTTGCCCTTGTTACACCGAGAGGTAAATTGGGGTAAAAAGATTGAGATTAGCCTTTTCCTTATAGTTGTAGAGAGGAAGTAGAAAGATTGTTTCCCCTTGTCCTTATACATCCATGAAGGAAAGATTGTTTCCCCCCTTTTAAATACTTGTACAAGTTGAAGATTGTTGCTCCTTGTCCTAATATAATACGACCATAAGTGAAAGATTTGTCAGAGGGTGGACAAGGCGTGGGTAGAATTACTTGGATTCGACTTGTCCCTGTATTTCAGTAAACCCAAGGAGGGAGGGTAGGGCACAAAAGGGATTTTCTTGTCGGGAGGCTCGGGGTTTAGAAAGACCAAGATTTTCTTTGTCTTCTCAGCCAAGTGTGTGTGGGAGGGGAGTGGGGTAGGTAGCCTGAATGAGATTTCTTTCGTCTTTTATTTTTGCAGGGAAGTTGTGTGTGTGTGTGTGTGTGTGAAGGGGGGGGGGTCCATATGTTGTACTGAAGGGGGTTTGCGGGAAGCATTTGTGGAGGGTAGGAGGGGGAAAGAATAGAGTGGGATTTGCTTTGTCCAACTGTTTTCTTGAAGGTGATTTTTGACATGTGTGGGTGGGTTGGAGGACGGTTGGGGGAGGCAGGGGGGAAGCCAGTGCATGGTAAGAGAGTGGTCGTGGTGGACATTGGCGCGTCGACCGACTGCTGCGTGGGTGAGTAGGTGGAAGGTGACCGTCTCTTTTGCCACCCCCCCCCCATCTTGCTGGCTGTTGGGGTGCGCACGGCACCTTGTCAACTAAGAACCAGAAACGACTATCGATAGACCATCCCACCGTCCCCTTACTACTCTCCCTCCTTACCCCTCATGTCTGCAGAAAGCACCTGACGGCACCCCCCTCTCTCTGTTCTCCCTCCACCTCTCTCTCTCTCAGCGCGTTTATTGCTAGCGTGGTGGCTAGGTGTACAATCGATGCTGTCACCCCCACACCACCTCTCCACCTCCACCAGCATCCCACCCTTCGTCCTTCCCTCTTGCGGTCTGACTTTTTAGTTTTAATTTTCTGGCCAAGTGGCTGCCGCAATGGCTGGAGATGATTGTTTTTGGTATTGGGCGGCCTGCCCAATATTCCGGCCGCTGCTGGTGCTGCTGCCACCACCGGGCGAGTGTGGCAGGCGAGCGGGTCGTGGTGCCGGAGACTGATGGCGGTCGGCAGCGGCAGGTGACACGTGACTAACGTCCCGCCCGCCGGGCAAGTTGTGCTTGCTGTCCGATGCTCCCCGCCCGGTGCGCCGCATGCAGTCGTAGTGGTGCCCGCCGGACTGTGTGGTCACTGGGTGATTGTGAGGTTTGCGAGTTGATGCTTCACTGAGCAGGGCAGAGTGTAGTGCTACCTCACACAGATACTGGGCTTTGATACTGAGATATTGGGGGGTTGTACTAACAGGACATAGTGCTAGGGGACATAGATGCTGGGAAACTATACTTAACAAACATGTAGTCATGAATACGGGTTTGGTGTAGGTAACAGGTTACAGTGCTGAGGTAGTACACACTGTTGGCTGTGTGTAACAGGTCATGATGGGGCACGTACTTACATGCCTTAGGTTATTGTATGATTCTTGTTTCCTGTATGTAATAAGACTTAGTGTCGACCCGTGTTGGGAAAGACAGACATTCATTCTACCGTGTGTACAGAATCAAGTTATCACCGAGGAAGGGAATAATAAGAATTTGTATCCAATTAATGTGTCGCGAGAGAGAATAGCTTATATTCGATGCTTTGGTCCTGATCCCCATGTTGTACAGATGTGTCCAGTACTGCGCAGAATTTTCGGGTACGTTTGTGTAATAACGGGGTAGATGGAGTGAAGCCTGTGGACTCCTACAGCTGAGGGAGAAGTGACCCGCTGCTCCATCTGCTTTGGTGGCTACGTGACAGGGTCAGATTGTCCCGTAATTAGAATTCAGTCAACGGGATTCTTATAATGAAGGGAAAAGGAATGATTCACTGAATTATTTAAAACCCGTGTTTTGCGCTGCTGTGTCTGTAATTTTCCGTCGTGTGGGTGTAAATAAAATGTTACCTAGCAACAGCGTTCACCCGTTGTATGTTGCAGTTTCGAGACTTGGTGTAGTTGTAAACATCTTGTCGCTTATTAGTGTGGTGTTGGCTGAACGAGACTCGGCAGATTTTCAACTTAATTTTTTCGTTAGTTTGACATGAGGGAAGTTTTGTGAAGTTCTAAGAGTGCGCTCATTTTAGCAGCTTCTTGACACTGCAGTAACGAAACATCGTGGAGTAGACATTTCTTTTAATCAGCGACTCGACGTAAGAGCGAGGGTTCGAACTTCGGTGTGACGGGTAAAGCAGTTTGACAGTCTCATGAATCACAGAACTTTGTAAAGTAAGATTAATCTTGATATCTCTGGTATAACTCTGCTGCCCCAGGCTTTAGAAGCGTTGGGCATACGGGGCACAAGCTGTGTACAGACTCCATGGCACAGGGACACTGTCCTGGCACAGCAACAGCTCTACGGTTGCTGGAGGTGATTGAGCGCTGGCCAGCCAGGCTTTCACTGCAAGCAAGTGTGCACACCTGTTCGATATGGCGAGTGGCTGGAGTGGCTGGGCGTAAATGGCGTTTGCAGTTAGCGAGAGAACGCGTATCTGAACCCCTTCAGCCACAGTCCAAATAGTCTTTCGGTCGATATGCATCCGCTCCTTCTTCCACCCTTTTCCTCGACCTACATGGGGAGGAGGGAAAAGGCCAAAGGAAAGTAAGTTCGATCAAAAAAAAAAAAAAAAATTGCCGGCCTTTCACGCACGCACGCATGCGCACACATAAGAGCAAGGGGTTGTGTATGCTACACAAGTAAAGCTAGATCCTGTCTTGCAGGGCAGAGGTGTAGTGGTTGGGGACCGGTGTTTACGAGGTGAAATTAGGGTTAGAATCTCTTTAAAGCCTCTCTACACTTCCATCATCGTATTAAGAATTGATGTGCTTGGATTGCCTCCCGCGCAAACCCGTCACTTGGCAAATCGCACAATGCATTTGATAAAACTGCTTCATCGATGAATTTAATTATTTGGGGGTGACTTAAAATGTGACGATGGCTTCCTGGATAAAGGGTCTTCCTTATGTGCTTGTCTTTGTTCCTCACTTCGAGTTTTCACACTTTTTTTTCTCTCGTTCGTTCGCTCGCTCGATCTCTTTGCTTTCTCATCTCTGTCCCCTTCGGCAGGTTGAAGAGAAGGAAGAGCGCTGCATACTTCAGACATATAACCGAGGAAAAACATTCAGTGCTGCTTCTCTGTTAATTCCTGAACCGACCTCTGACCTTAGCTCTTCTGACCCACGGCGCTGCCCTACGCAGCAACAGCTGTCGTGATGGTTGTGCCCCCCCCTCTACCCCCTCTCCCCCCCTTACCGAACTTAACTGCCTCCCTCCAACCCCAGTTTCTCTTCAACCTCGTTTATTTAGTTGTAGAGCCCTCGGCAGAGACTGGTAGATAATTGAAGGTTTCCTGCGGAGTCTGGGCAGGTACATGCAGCCAGAACGAGAGAATATCAAAGTCTAATCCCGTCTCTTGTCCGCTTCTCCGGGGCTTTCTTAAAGACTGCATAAACTTTGTGAGATTAGCAGTTCGGAGAATTTTCCTCTACACCAGACTGCCGGCCAGAAGAGGCGTCTTTGTGGCTCTCGAAATAAGCAACACAAGCAGCTGTTACCCGGAACCAGATTAGAAAGGGATTGCCTCCATCTTGCAGACAGTAAGAGAAGGAAATGTCGTAGTCTAAAGTTTCTCTTGGGAGGCGATGAAGTCGGCGGGGTTGAGTTTGGAGAGGAAGGACCCACCGTCTTCCCTACGAGTCAAAGTGGCAGTCATCTTGTGGTCCTGTCTAGTTCGCTCAGACCTGACCACCCTCTCCCCTCCTTGCCTCCTTTGTCAGTGTCGGTAGCTACGAGTTGGGGGTAACGCTACCCTTTAGGTAGCTGCGAACCGGAATCAAAGCGAGAATTGAGATTTTTTAGGGGCACACTGCCGGAGGTGAATACATGACCTCGAGATCCTCTCTCATGCATACTCCCCACGGCTGAGAGCAGGCTTTCTGTGGCAGTACACCCGGGGTAAAACAATCCCCCGATGAGCCAGTCAGTTTTAGTCTGTAGCTCCAGCCTCTTGGTGGAAAACGGAAGAGTGTTGCTGTTATTAAAATGTCTCGCAGGAACTGCGTCCCAGCCTTTGTTTTTTCGAAAAATAATGTTCCGGCTTTGTGGTTGGGGAGAGGCCCGCTAATGGTGGGTAGATATTGTGGAATGTACTGTGTAGACAGGTAAGCGGCCCAAAGGTGAGCGGGTGGCTGGAGGGAGGGGTCTGTGAGACATAGAGACAAATCTTCTGGCATCCTTGAGTAGACCATAAACAAGTGCAGACAACAGACCACACGGCGGTTAGATATTAGCGATGTTGTCACACTTGACATCATCATCATCATCATCATCATCATCATCATCATCATCATCATCATCATCATCATCAACTCTGACTGGTCGTGGGAGCACAACAACTCTCTCTCTCTCTGTTCTTTGCCATGGTCCCACACGCACAGAGTGACAGGATGCTGTTTGCCAATTTTGTTTGCGTGCGCAGCTCTTCCTGTTGATGGACTAGCCGAAGGCGAAATGTTCTTTTCATTTTTCTTGTGGCCTAAACGGGTTTCGATGAGTAGCGGTTTTGTATTTCTCAATCTGTGTGCTTGTGCGCTGGTGACGTGACACGTACAGGTGCGCAAGAGACCTTTCCAAGGCACGTGACACCTATGCAGGTGTGCAGCAAGTGCTTGAACAATGAGCGTGCGAGGCGGTGGCCTGAAGGTCAAGGCCATGTTTTTACTGTAGCCGTTTTCTCCACCCCCCCCCACCCCTTACCCTGGAGCCATGTTAATTAATCGACGAAAAGCATGAAGCTGCTCTGGTAATTGTAGCAGTTAGGGAAGGAGCGATGGGTAAGGGGCTGGGGGGGGGCTGGAAGGTGCTTGTAAGATGGATCCGATGATGAGTCCTTACTCTGAAGAAACGGCTTGTTGCCCCGGGCGACGGCAAAGGGAGGACATTTGAGATGCAGGAGACCGGTAATGCGGGATAGGGAGGAAGTGTGGCAGCTCGTGTGGATGACGGCGACAGGGCCGTGATTACGAGGCTAGATAGCAGTCACGTGACGGCAGTGGCCATTATCAGCGGGCCGCCTACCTGCAGGGCTCAACGGGTCAACAGCGCGGGAGATGGGTGGAGGAGGTGTGTGTGTGTGTATGTGTGTGGCTGGGGGGGGGGGAAGGTAACGGACTGACTACTGACTCAGGATATGTTACCCAGATTTACACGTGCGACTGCTGGCTGAGTCTAGGTATCCAGCAAAGGTATCCAAACTGACTGACCCACAGACATCTGTGATGATGTAAGTCTGTGGACTGACCACTCACATGGTCACGTGGTCCAGCTCGGTCCTTAGCGCTGGCGAGAGAGAGAGAGAGAGAGGGGTGGAGCAAGTGCGTGAGACCAAGCACGTCCGTTTTCGTTTGCAGCTGCACACTTTTTACTCCACATTTAATAGTTTTCTGCCCGTGTCTTTTGAACACAACATGTGCGTTCAACTCCATAATTCGATTTATGTTAAGAGAATTCACCGAGGCCTGCAAGCCCACAACACAAGCGGCCAGACCTGATATACTGCACCCAGCACTTGGCCAGCTAGGGGCGCGAGGTCCACATTGATATGAGCGGTCTAGAGTTTAAGGCCTCGTGCGGCAATGAGCGGGTGTGTAGCTCGCTACACAGATAATAGCAGACTGAGGAACAGTCGTAGTTCCCACCACTGCAGTGCCCGCGACTCTGGGAGGAAATGCAAGAGCGGATAGGCGGACATCTGAAGCAGAATAAAGTAAACGAATAAAACATTGATAAAAAAAAAATAAGGTAGACTTTTTAGTAACCCGAGATAAAAAGGACAGTCATCCCATCAGCATGGGTACTGAAAAATAAACATTTCCTGCAATGCTGAGATATAAATAAATACGAAATAAATAAAAACAAAATTTAAACGTCTATGAAATTTGAAATGAAACCTGTACATATTAAAAATAAGGTGTTACAAAATAAGTATGGGATCGGTGTCTTGCCATATAATACTTATGATGATGGCATGACTGTTCCTTTAATGTGGGAACTGTTCCAGAAGTATCTTAGTAGCGAGCTACACATCAGACGACAGCCGCAACATCCGCTAAGCTGTGGACGACTCAGGACAATGAGGACTGGGCGCCGGGCAACAGTTTTGGATAGAATGACACTTCATCTCCTTTCTTTCTTTTTCTCTCACTCTGTCTACCCCGGCCGTTCTTTGTGGGGAAGAGTGTGATTTCCTGGTCAGACCCTCGTAAATAAAGCATTGTATATCAATATGTAACTGTCAATAGTAGCACATGTTTACAGAGATACACGTGTAAACAAGCGTGCACAAATATTCTTGCATTTACTTGTGTACATAAACAATACATACACATATAAACATACTTTTGCGCATTCATGTGTGTGTGCGTGTGTGTGTGTGTGTGTGTGTGTGTGTCAAAGAAGATTTTTTTCCGCTTATTCTTTCCTTATCAAGTCGTCAAGCGGACGGGTCGCAGTCCGCGTCAATCATTCCTTCACATGCATACGCGTGTGCATGGAGGTTGCGCTTGATCACGTGATTAATCGATTCCATTTATTTCCTGCCGCCGGCCATTTTACAAGAGGCTGCCTCTGCCCGGCCTGCTCGGCCGCTGTGAAGAAGAAGTTTGAAGGAGGAGAGAAAATTGTCCTCCTCGAAGATTGCAGCCTCATCGATGCTTGGCATAAATTAGAGCAAAAAGAGAGAGCGAAGAGGGGAAAAAAGAGAGAGGAGGGAAAGAAAAAAAAGTAAAAAAAAAAAGTTGTAGCAGTGTGTGAAGGGAGAAGGGAGAAAGATGTCTGCAGGACAGGCAGAGAGAAACGGAAGGGGGAAAAGATGAAAAGTCACGTGACAATCAGGTGCTTCGCATGCAGAAAGTCACGCGACAGCCGCGTGCAGTCTTGATGGCGGAGGTTTTGCTGGTCCAACCGTTTCCGTGTATGTTGCAGCTGTCGCAGAAAAACAACAGCAACGGGGACCGAAAATGGAACGGAATCGTTCAAGGAGAAAACATGTTTTGAGTTAAACGGTCGCCGTCTTGGCGGCGAATACATGGGAAACAGTCTTGAGTTTTAGAAATAGTTCATCGGGTTTGAAAAAAAACCTTCTGAAGCTAGATGAACCGATTCTCTTTTACTCCATACCTCACACAGACACACTCTCTCACTCACACGTGCACTCATACATACACTTTCACTCACTCACACACACACTCTCTCTCACTCACACACACACTTTCTGTCACTGTCTCACTTATTCTCTCTTACACTCACTCTCACGCACTCACACACACAATAAAGTACTAGCGGCAGTGATGGGCGGTCAGTTTGCTGGTCAGCTGGGTCGTGTGTGATGCTGAAAACGGAAGTGACCTTTTGTTCTAACCTCCTGGCGACGCACGGGTCAGGGCTGGGGCAGGGCGGGGGCAGTCACCAGGCTTTCGACAGTCGATGCGGACACGACCCCAATCCCCCCTTGTGCCGGGGCCTGTTGGCTGTAACTACGGCAGGCTGACGATTAGTTCCCATCATGTCCTCGTTTGACCTGCACGACCTGAGACGGCCCCAGAAGCAGGATGGTGGTGAGCGGGACAATTCCAGAAAACCTCTCCCCCCCCACACTTCCCTTAATATTAGCGCAATGGTGCGAACCACAGACAAGACTATGGAGCCAAACCAGTTCAAGAGCCTCGACAGTTCTTCACCCCCTACCCCCGCGCAATCACCTTCTCCTTGTCCCTCCCATCGTCAAACACCTTCTTTCCACCTTCAAACCCTTCGTCGGCGTTCCAGCAATTAGCCCCTGACAGTTTCTTTTTTTATATTTTTCGCCTGGCGTCCATGGCAAGCTACTCTACTCACATAATGGAGTCTCCTTTCTCCTTTAATGTCCGTCGTTTTGTAGCTCGCCGCATGCATTTATAAAAACGACTACAGGCTGGCGCAAAAGAGCGAATAAAATAAAAAAAAAACTCTTCCCACTGCGCCGGATGCTAGCTCTTAAATTATTTCTTAACACTTGCCCACTCTTAGCTGCCCTCCGCTACGTGGAAGCTCTCCCTCCCTCTTTCTTGTCAGATGTGTGGTGTTGAGAAATTTGAGCCAAGTTTTAAAAGCGAGTTTCTGCGATGGCGAGTGTCTAGGCCCCCGACCCCTGACCCCCAGCCTGCTTGATGTGTAGAATTATCGCTGAACCAGGAGACAACGGAGAAGACGACACTGACCGTTGCATTTGTGATGATGGTGGTCAGGGCAGCGGAGTGGTGTGCGTCTAGGGGAGGGGGAACTTTCGTATGAGATGAGTGCCTCAGAGAGAAGTATTGGTAGTGGTGGTTGTGTGTGTGGGGGAGGGGGGAAGGGTAGTGTTAAACATCGAAGAGTGTTTGTAGCTTTCAGCACCAAAATCGTATCTAAATTAAATAATCTCTTCTACCCAACTCCAACCCTACGAGGCTCCATTTCCCACTATCCACACACACACACACACATTCATAGAACTCTGAACGCTTCCAGGAGCATCTAGATAGCTGTGCGCTAATGGGGGAAGGAATAAATCTGCAACTGAAGCTGCTCCTGAAATGGGAGAAGAAATAAATCTACAACTAAGGGTGCAACTCAAATGCAGGAGGATTGAGTGCAGAGGATGTTTTGCATTGAGCCTAATGCTCGTAACCTTGGTGACCAGTCTCTGCTTCCTGGCCACCTCCACCACCTTAAGACTTTGACCCGCAGGACAGCAGGCTTTCTGGCTTACCCTCTTTAATCTGCTTCATGTTAGTAATCCCGAGCAGATACAAGAAAACACCAGCACACCACCAGCTCCACTCTGATAAACCATCTAGCATCTTATTTATCTAAGTTTCCCGAGGAAGAACATGTCGGGTTGATACATCGTGAGAATGAACAGACCTCTTTAGTTTGTACCAACAGTCTCAGTCGGTTCATCGTTGACGGTCAACTCCTGCATTGTCATTATTTTCTTACTGAAGTTAAATATTATCTAATTCTTTGGTCTTACCCACATTCGGGTCTAAGTAATTGTTTTTCGCTGAGTGGCATGTTGGTCTACATGGGATTGGTAGTCAGAAGTTCCACTATGAAAGATGCTTCCCACCAAGACAGTGTCGTCAGAGGACCGATGGAATGGTAGGAACTGTTTGCAAACCTATGGTCTAAAGTGTGTAAAGTGAATTTTGTGAAAAAAAGTGAGGTGCTGAAGTCAATGTGTGGATGGTGCTGGATCGAATATATTTGCTGCGCGAGTCAGCTTTGCTGGTGTTAGCTTTGCCGAGTAGCCGAACAAATTGAGGCCTGTCTGTAAGATAGTCAAGAACCCATTTTATGGGGAATGGATGAATCTTCATGGCTTTCTGGGTCATAAGATGGGGCTAAATGGTACTTAAGGGGCTAGAAAAGTCAAAGATCATGACCCTAACTCAAGCAGAGCTTTCTTGTAAATAAGAGTCAACATGTCTCATGTATCTGTAATGTGGGAGACATGTTTAAAGGGGACATTTTTAAAGTAGCTGTTTAGTTGTTGACATTCCAAAAGTAGCCATGTTGCTGTGGGAAGTCACGGATTTCACCTTTTCTCAGCATGCTGATGATCGAACAAAAGAGGGCAGCGGGTCTTTGCTCATTTTTGAGAGTAAATATCTTGCAAATGATACAATGATATAAATAATGAACCAGAGCAAATAATAATGAATTTCTGTATTCAGTAAAGAAAGAAAATTGCACATATGCAAGTGGCGGTAGTAGTCGTGGATCCTTGTGGATTACACTATGTAAATCCATGAATGTACTGACATATCTTGATCAAAACACACGATTGCACTCGCGGGTCCCAGTAGTAGCACATGGTTGTCGCTCAGTAAATCCACAACTGTATTCAGGGAGCTCAGTGGAAGTACTTAGTTTTACAAAAGGTATTCAACTAAATGTATTGGCTGTATTTGCGAAGTTTAGAGAAGAAACCGTTTATATACTCGTGGACCTTAAAGTCCATGGCTGTTCTCACGGACCTCTATGTAGTTGGATCTGGATAAGGGCCCTTGGTTATACTCACCGAGCTGACGGTAAAGTCCAGCAGTACTTGCACATCTTAAGAGCGAGTCCATAGTTGTCCTGACATAACTAATAAGTAATAAGTTGTACCCAGGGGTATCTGAGACAGATGTGGCCTTGACTTGTGGGCTGGGAGGGAGCATACATGATGTTGTCATGAGTGTCATCAACTGACATATTTGATTTTATGTATGGCGCATGCGCTACTGTAGGCAGGACACACGATATCGGCTCGACAGGAATCCCAGCTCATTACCTCATTGTACTACGGCGCCTGTCTCGCAGAAACGGGATCAAATCCCATGGATGTCCATGGATGGGTGCCATGGATACAGCACTGCTTCTAGTGGCTGTAATCTTCCTGACAAACGTATCCCTGGACTTTTATGAAGTCAAGTCTGGGACTTCTTTGTGTGTTCCGAGTGATGCTTGTACGGTTGTATCGCAAGACAACGGCATGTGTTGTTCTCATTGTGTGTAATTGTTATGTTGTAATTAGCTCGGCACCATCGATTAAAACCAAAGTTGCAGTTTGTAAAGCTCTGAGTCACATATGCGGCTGTCGGTCACCATCATGAAAATTCCACCATCAGTCACAGACTTGAAGTCGTCACCATCGTCAGCCATCAGGTCGGCGCAGTCATCGTCAAGCAGCCATCGGTCGCCATCTTGACGTCATGACTGTTAGTCATCGTCAACTATCATCGGCGACAGTTATGAGGTCATTATCTAGGTGACCACCATCAGTCACCACCAGCAAGACTCGTCTCCACTCTTGCAATTAGGACGTTGGAGAAGAGTGGAGCACTTCACTAGGGGACTGTCACAACAAACCGCCTCTCTTCCAGCGCTTAGCAACCCTTCGCCCAGAGCCGTCTGGATCGCCCACGTGTGAAATGGCTGCCTGCCTTTAGCACTGCCCGCCCACGTGTGAAATGGCAATCTTTGAGGTCCCAGAGCCCCAGGGCTTAGCTCGTCCTAGGGTTCCGACAGGGAAAAAAATGGTGACTGATCCTTCTCTGTTCTGTCCTCGGCACTCTGCTGCCATCTTCAGGTTTCACTCTCAAGATCCTGGCCGCCCCTTCAGGAGCATCTCATTTCACAGGATCTGTCGCCCGGTCTGTTCAGTCTGCCTGGAGAGGCTGACAAAGGATGGAGCAGTCGGAGGGGTTACAGGAAGGAAAGCTGGAGTCGAAGGAGGGTGAAGTTGAAAGGCTAATCGGTGCATCGCATGGTGACATTTTATGTGTAGGTATGTGTTTGTGTTTGTCATGTCGCGATTTGTGTGTATGTGTGTGTGTGTGTGTGTGTGTCGCCACTTGCAGTCCCGATCCTGCTGTCCTGTCATACTGTCATCGCTCAAATGAAGGAGACCAGCTCTGACAAGAGGAAAGTTATGGCTAGCTATGTACATGAACAGCAGATTGAGGAGGGAACAGTCTGGACGCAATCCGTCTTAACGATGGCAGGTGCACGGCAGAAATCCACACACATCAGGATCGAATCGCAACAGCATCAGCGGCTATGACCAGGCTTAAAAAAAAAAACATTTGGCGAAGCAGTACCATCACGTGGTAACATTAGTTTTGCTATGAAATACGGAGTGTTCAAGTTCTCAAACTTTCCATCCATATGTACGGAGGAGAGATGTGGACTTTAGTTTGCTGATGCAGAAAAAGAATCCACGTATTTGAGACATACAAAATCCTGGTGCCTAAGAAAACATCAGAATTTCGTTGAAACCTTAAGACCAACGAGTTATTTAGAACCGTCCCATGGGGTACATTGGAGGTCGACGCCAGTGTGGAGAGAAGAAGACCTCTGCCTGGTGAATATTAATCTAAAATGGAGTGGTCGTTCCGTGCTTACCGCCGCTCAAGACAGGAGGCCTCAGTGGAGGGAGAGTCTTGCCTGTCCAAGTCCACCTGGCGGGCCAGCATAGCAGGTTGTCAACGAGTATCAGTCAGGTGAGAAAACGCTGACTACGGATTGACAGTTCATTACCTCGGACAGACATAACGTTGTTCAGGGTGGACACCCCACCTTTGTGCGCCATTGTTTCCGCTCTGTGACATACTAGTCACATTGCCCAAGTACAGTCAAGCAATAGAAGCGTCACCCAACACGTCACGTCACTTGAAAATCTGCCCTCGCTAGAGCTTTGTGGTTAGGTATAGAGCTTTGTGGTTAGAGCTTTGTGGTTAGGTGTAGAGCTTTGTGGTAAGTGTAGAGCCTTGTGGTTAGGTGTAGAGCTTTGTGGTAAGTGTAGAGCCTTGTGGTTAGGTGTAGAGCTTTGTGGTAAGTGTAGAGCCTTGTGGTTAGGTGTAGAGCTTTGTGGTAAGTGTAGAGCCTTGTGGTTAGGTGTAGAGCTTTGTGGTTAGGTGTAGAGCCGAGGCCAAGAAGCCACCAGAGGGCGAGTAAGTGCAGATGGCAGCACGGGGTGAGAAGTAGGGGGTGGATGGTGCGGCTGGGCGGGAGGCTGAGGTTGTGCCCACCAACCTGTCACACACGCTGTCGATCTTCTGGAATAACCAGTTCATTATTACATCTCCCCTCCCCCTGCTCCTCTATGTGTGCGTGCGCATGTGCGTTGTGTGTGTGTGTGTGTGTTCCTGTGTAAGCGTGCCTGTATGCGCGTGTGGTTGTTTCTATATGAGTGTTTATGTGCGTGTGCACGTTCGTGTGTCTTTGTGTGTGCATATGTATGGATCTGTCAGTGTACGTTCGCGTGCGTGCATGTGTGTGTGTGTGTGTGTGCAGTTCCTTATCTCCTGTCTGTCCTCACTCTCAGCACACCCCTTTCTCTCTCTCTCTCCCTCCCCTCCTCCTCCTCCTCTGTTATGTGAGAAAGACTAATTGCGAGTCCCTCAGACCGAAAAAATCTAATTATATTCTGCGCAGTTACTGGCGAAAATGCGTCCAGTCGGGCTGA
This sequence comes from Marisa cornuarietis, assembly GCA_004794655.1. Taxonomy (NCBI): domain Eukaryota; kingdom Metazoa; phylum Mollusca; class Gastropoda; order Architaenioglossa; family Ampullariidae; genus Marisa; species Marisa cornuarietis. The sequence goes on from SMMW01000521.1 coordinate 5,555,816, forward strand.
AGTACTTGTACCACTGACACCACCATCCAGGCTGCCCCTGCATCTCTCAGAGCAGCTTTTGTACCACTGTCGCCTTGCTAAGCCATTGTGTTACTGGCAGTGCTGAGAATAAGGTGGCCAGCATCTTCCAGTGGCAGAGGCTTCCGTGGGGTTGTAGTCCTTCTAAGATCATTATGCTGCTGATTGTCCTACTGCTTGTCAGTTTGTGGCTTTACAGAATCTGAGGACACACACACACACGCGCACGCACGCACGCACGCACGCACGCACACACACACACACACACACACACACACACACACACACACACAGAGAGAGAGTCTTGTGCCCTCGTTCTCGAGACAGAACCTCACAAACCTCACATCGCACAGAAAGATGGCAAATCAGTCGGGGATCAAATGTTAGGAAGAACTGCACACACTATGAGGAAAGTCCCCCAGAGAATTTGACCAGCTTGTCCAGACAATGAGACTGAGAGACGAGACTTATGGCTCAACAACGAATGCCCACAGATTTTGCTAATTAGCATACGATACGAACTCTCCTGCTGGTGGTAGCCTTGGCAACATTAGCCTAGTCTTATATCTTCTTGGTATTAGGTTTTTATGGTGACATTGATAGGTAAGTAACTCGAGAAAAGGCGAGTTTTTCAGTTTTGAGTAACACTATCTGGAGCTGAGCTGAGCCCATTGATTTGTGAGAAATAAAGTGTTGGCGGTATGACTAGTAATCCAGGAACTGGTGATGTAGTTGTGTAAAGGCCACTGTAAATTTGGCGATACATTGAGTATTTTGTGGCCAGCCTTTTACAGAGGTAGATATCGGTGTCGTTAGCTTAAACACAAGTACAGATCTTGAAGGATTTGTTTGCATAGATGTAGGTGATAGTTTGCTGTTTAGTCCGACATAGATGACAGTTTCTGTTTGTATACTGCAGCGTACTGGGGCTGGGCCTCGGCCTTGAAACTTCCTAGCAGTCAGCTAAAATCATGAGGAAATTATAAAAGCTAAGGTGATATAGTCTTTAGCAGTTAGCTAGCACTGTGCAGCCTGGCCTCAGGTCTGTGTGTTTGCTAGCCTAACCTGTAGCCTTGGTAACAAGTAGTCTGTAACATGCAGTGTCCGTGTAATGAGTTACAGTAGGTCTTGTATTGTTTCGTGTGTGAATGGTGTCTTTTGTTTGACGTCATGTGTGCGTCATTTGTTCGTCGTCATTTTGGAAAAAGAATGACGTAAAAAAGGAGAAAAAAACATTTCTATGGACGATGGGAAAAGAAAAACATCGAGATCTTCGTGTCCCATATCCTCTTCATCCTCATCGTCATCTGCGGGGGCTCGTCAAGCTTTGTGTTATGTGTATGTGTGTGATATGCGTCGTGCGTATGCAAGGTAAGTGTACGTGCGTCATATTACAGTCCGCCATGTGTACTCTCTCATTTGTGTACCCACCCTGCACACCCCTGGTTGATAATGTGCTGCCTGGGGCACGTTGTGTGGTCACTGTAAGGCGCTATTGATCACAGTCTACAGTCTCTAACCCGGGGTTGTCGGGGCGCCAGAGTGAACCACGTGACCACAGCCAGCGCCAGCGCCATTGGTTGTTGCCATCGTGACAGAAACCGTGACGCTGCACCAGCTGTGAGGTACACTCGTGACGAGAGCAGCGTGTTGAAGAATGTGTCTACACTCACGTGCTGGGTGAAGTGCTGGGAAAGATTAACGATGAGTCTGCACATTATTTAATCTGACAAATCTGCGGCGGAATCGGAAGAGTCGTTGAGTTCGACAAAAAATATTTTGTCTGTCAGAAAAGTTGAACTGATGGGAGTGTCGCAACACACTTTAGGCTGCACGCATACAGTACGTGACATTACGTCTTCGTTTACACAACATACAGTACGTGACATTACGTCTTCGTTTACACAACATACAGTACGTGACATTCCGTGTTTGTTTACACAACATACAGTATGTGACATTACGTCTTTATTCACACAACATACAGTATGTGACATAACGTGTTCGTTTACACAGCATACAGTGTGTGACATTTTGTGTTTGTTTACACAACATACAGTGTGTGAAATTACGTCTTTATTCAAATATTATACAGTGTGTGACATTTTGTGTTTGTTTACACAACATGTAGTGTGACATTTTGTGTTTGCTTATACAACATACAGTATGTGACATAATGTGTTTGTTTTCACATGTAGTGTGACATTTTGTGTCTGTTTATACAACATACAGTGTGTGACATTACATGTTTGTTTATGCAACATACATTTTGTGTTTGTTTACACAACATATAGTGTGTGACATTACGTCTTTATTCACACAGCTTACAGTTTGTGACATTACGTGTTTGTTTACACAGCATACAATGTGTGACTTTACGTCTTCGTTTACACAACATACAGTACGTGACATTACGTTTTTGTTCACACAGCATACAGTGTGTGACATTTTGTATTTGTTCACACAACAAAACACAAAGATATGCCAACAGGTTTTCATTGGCGTTAATGTATAGCCCACAACTGAAATAGTAAATTAACAGTTCTCTTCTTTCTTTTTTCTTTTTCCTTCTCGGACGCAAAGCCAACAACCAATGGGTTATTTAGTACAGAAAATACAACACGATATCAGTAAGCTACCAGGTTTCACCTAAAGGGTGGTAGACGCTGAACACGGAAGTACATAATAATCATTATCTGCCCCAGTGATATGAGTAGTAACGAACACGGCAGAACAGAAAGAAGGTGTCAAAGTTTCAGCAAAAAGGTGGCCGACACTGAATACAGAACTACACAGCTATCTCTCCTGGAGAAATAAACGTGTGAATCCCTAGGCGAGGGCTTGATGCTTCTGGAGAAAGAAAGTGGCCTTAAACATCATCGTGTTAATAACCAAACCTGTCAAAATATATTAATACTGTCTCAGAAAGGATTCAGCGCCTCATCCAGTCATTTAAAGAATCCAGCATCATCAGAGAGTGTGGTGGTGTGCATAATTCTGTGTGTGTGTGTGTGTGTGTGTGTGTGTGTGTGTGACTCTGTGAATACATGCGTGAAGTACATATTACCCCTAATACGATCAGTCGATATGACATAAATACCGCTATCATGCCCTTACTCTAGCATTTCCCTCCAGTATGGCCGCCAGCAATTGTCACTGACAATCGACTAAGGCTGGCTGGCTGGCTGGCTGGGGCATAGTTTCTGCCAGGTGTGCTATTTTTTGGCTTCGCTCCTTGGCAACTCGCTCACCTGTACCACATCGTCCCCCAGTCCCCGGTCACCGCCCTAATAAGACTCTCACCTCACTGCCAACGCTGCTTTGCGCTCACCCTCAGGTCACGTGACCCCGCTGCCGTTTGCATGGCCAATATTTCTCGTCAAAGGTCGCCGCGCGGATACCTCGGTGGTGGTGTGGTGGTGGTGGTTGGTGGTGGCCTGCGCGATGCACACTTTTGTCGATCATGTGCGCTGGTGTGTCGTCATTACTAGCCTCGTCCTGTCCTCTTGTCCTCCTGTCTTCCTGCCTGTAGTTTGTCTCCGCGGGCAGGAGCGAGCGTCGTCAGCAGCGTCGCCTAATCGATCTCCGTGCAGAATATTTTATAATTTTTTTCTTCTTATTATTTCTGGAAGGTTCTGACAGCCTCGGCGGTGGGTGAGGGGGTGGTGGAGGTAGGTGTGTGTGGGGGGGGATAGACTACGGCGTGATGAGCAGACGTGCGCGTGCATCACAGCTGCCACACGCGCGACACACACACTCACACGCACGCGCGTACGTTTTGTGTGCACGTGCTGGCGACTGTCTCCAAGACAAATGAAGACCTGGAGGATGGAGAAGGTATTTTGTGATAGGGTGGGGGTGTCACAGGGTCTGGGCGGGGAGTGATCGTTGTGTGACATCAAGCCGCAGTTTCTGGAAGCTTCTGCGACGGCGCTTCCATCCAAATTCCGTACCAGACTGTCGGGGCTAGAGATGCGAGGTGTGTGGTTAACACTGATGTCAGCAAGGTATCTAGGACAGTAGTGCTGGGGTGGCTGGGTGGGTTGGAGAGAGGGGGAAAGTGTAGAGGAGAGGTTGGTAACTAGTCTCGGAGTCGAGGGGGCTGGGGCTGACGTGTGCCGCTCAGTCCTGTGGACGTGACTAAAACCTCACGTAAGGAGTTCGTTGTATTTTAAGGTGCGAAAATCCAAAAGGCCATTGATGACGGGGAACAAAAAACAAATAAAAAACGGGGGAAAAATGGACCTTTAACAAACTTATGAAATTTTTTGAAATCATATTGTCACTCAACTGCCAAGTTAAAGAAAAAAAATCATAAAAACTCACAAAAGAAGCGTCTGTCATATATTCATGACGTGTGTGTGTGTGTGTGGGTGGGCGGGCGAGAAAGAGTATGTGTATGGCAGATATTAAATATTAATAGTTAGCAGAGGAGACAAAAGCATTTTTTATTCTAGTTGGAAAAAAGTCGATGACATCAAATTTTAATACAACCCAACTTAAGAGTAGAGAAAAAGGACAAATCACAGTCCACTTTATTTACTTAGTTAACGTAAACTGGCAGAACCTAGATTGTCAAGTAACATTTATGTAGTTAACCTAACATGACCCTTGACAAAACAAGGTATTTTGTGTATCATTAATGCAAACTTTCGAAATGAATGAATGTTTGTGTGTATGTGTATGCACGCGCGCCTGTGTGTGTGCTGTATTAGTGCCTAAACCTGTTTTTGCACTGCCTTCCAAGCTTTCTTTCTCTGTTCTGTTTATCATTTTCATATAAACCTCTTGACCTCCATTGTCATCCTTTTCTCTAACCCTTATCATCATTATAATGTTTTCTGTAGTCCCCCACCCTCAAAGGACACCAAAAACAAAAGAAATTATTCTATATAATTCTTTCCATTGGCTGTCGTGGTACGCATACATTAAAAACAAATAATTAAGAAAAGCGAGGATAGGAAATGAGATAACATTTCACTATCTGATCCTGAGTACATGAAATATAGGTTTTTTGTTGGTCCTCTTGTACATCCAGGCAGGGCCGGAGTAAGGTTGTGCTGCGCCCCAGGTAAAAGACAAATACTGCGCCGCCTCCTCTCCCCAAAAGCCAACTATTTATCAATAAAAATATTGAATTAATTTAGGCCTAACTCTTATTTCGTAAAAAAATGTGACTATCTTTTATGTGGGATAGATAGTGGAGAAGGGTAGAGATACATCTTTTATGTGGGATAGATGTATCTCTACCCTTCTCCACTTAGCTCCCCCTCCAAGGTCCTTTCAATCTTTCCCTCCTCTCTCCCTCTCATCTTACTGACAACTGTCAAGTAACATCGCACCGACTACGTAGTTGCTACGTTACAGTAGAAAACTGTTTGTCTACACCTTTGTCCAGTCCTGCTAATCTGATACGACTGGTCATTAACTGTTATAGATTCATCGCTACCATTTCCCTCTAAGCTATGCGCTAGCACCTCGACTAGTACTTTCAATCTTTCTTTCTTTTCTCTTTCTCATCTTGCAGAAGAAGCATCAAACATCCATGGCACGCTGATGCAGACAGACAATCTGCAGCACCTTCCTCTGGTCTTGTTTTGCTCTGTGGTCTAAAACTCCAGCTATCACAACTTCGAGCATCTAGACCACCCTAGTCGCAGTGTCGAGCTTTCTACCCCTCCCACCTTCCCCTCGGTATTCTCCCATTCCGAGAGTTCTGCCTGACAGGTGGGCTGGGGGTACGATGAAAGTCTTGGAGACTATACAGTACAAAGTGTTGTCAAGTTGTAATCACCGATGTCAAGGTGCTTCTTGGAAACATTCTATTAGACAGCCACCCGCGGTGTCCGGCCTGACGCACACGAGACAAAGTTTGTTATAAACTAGAGAAGTATATTATTCTTAATACACATAAGCCCTAAAGAACTATTTTCACAAATTCTGTCGCTAGAGCAAAACAACAAACTATCTGTTGAAACTATATACAAAAAGATGAACTCTTAGATAAAATAAATAACTATTTCAGTTTGAAAACTAAATCAGGGTAATACACCCATTGCACCGAGAATAATAATTTAATAATTAAATAAAGTTGAATATTCAAGACCATGAGTCACAATAGTAAGTATAAAAGTATAGGTCGTCAAATCTCCATCCCTAGTAGTGTCACCGCTGTGCACAATCCTGATTGAGAGAGCGGGTTCACGACAGTGAATTAGATAAATTAATCTGAAATTTGACTAGAAATATGTTTTATTTAACTGACTGTACCCTGATGTTTGTTTCTTATGACATTAGCCAAGAGCCCACTGCATCAACATGCAAACGAAATTAAAGATATGAAAATAAACTTAAGAAGTCGTAGTGTGTAAAAATGTTCTCTTATGTTGGATTTCAGAAAAGCTGCCGTGTATCTCTCTTTGACTCGTTCACACACACACACACACACACACACACACACACACACACACACACACACACACACACACACACACACACACACACACACAGTAAAGGAGTGTTTAGAAAAACTTTGAATTATTTTAAAAAACAAAATGTGTAGAAGTGGTGTATGGCGATCTCTGAAATGTGTGAGCTGTGCACAGCTAGTCATTAGTCTGCATCTAAGGGAAGTAATCTCGGCCGGTTTCTCTTTTTCACCCGGAATGATGAATCGTCTCCCTTTAAATGGGGGCTCTGTGTGTGACAACTAATGTGAGATTTTGTTTTTTTGCGTTTGGGGTTGATGTGTGCGTGCGTGCGCGCGCGCCCTACTTCACGCGTGCGAGTGTGCATACACGAAAGGTAGAAGAGAGAAGATTACAGATGTGTGTACCGCCCATTACTCACCGCGTCCTGTTCTGTCTTTTATTTACTGTCTGCGACCGGAACCCCGATTATGCATGTCTGGCCGTCCTAGCCTTTTCACCACGCGCATTAGTGGCGGGCCGGCGCTGATCCTGCCGACACGAGTCCTGTCATTTTCTTGTTTGTCCCTCCCTTGACATTTCACGGATTAGACCCTCCTTTAGTCTCTCTCTCTCTCTCTGTACCGTCCGCGCGCCGCGTTCTTTGAGCACATTGTTTTATTTCGTCTTTCTTCAGTCTTTCTTCTCTTTATTGTTATTCCTTCTTTATACATTTTTTTGTTATTTTTTCTATTTCCACTATCTCTTCTATTTTTCGTCTTTTTCCCTTTAATTTATCTTTTCTTTTTCATTTTTCTGTTCTTCTTTTCTTATTGTTTCTAAATTCATTCCTTCTATCTTGCCTTCTCACCTTCCGTTACCTTTTTTTTTCTTTGTGATCTTTGGATTGTTTCATGTTTTTTTTTGTCTTTTTTACTTTTATTCCTTCTTCCTGTCTCTCTTTCGTTGTTTTTCATCTTATTTTTTTCTTTCGCAGCTCTTCCCTTTTCTCTCACATTCTTTCCCCCCACAACTTTTCTAGTTTGAATCTGTGTTCAGCCTTCTCATCACCATGCCTTGTTTTGTGTCGCCAGCACCGCCGACGATCACGGAGAGCTCACGTAACATGCTGCAACATCGGCGGGGGGAAGACATCAAGATTTTCTGCCGTGGCACGGGGTCGCCGAAGCCGGAGCTGGTGTGGCGCAAAGACAGCGTGGTGCTGGAGAACTCGGACCGCGTGCGTGTGGACGGCGCCGAGGTGCACATCACCGACCTCCAGCGTGAGGACGGCGGCGTCTACATGTGCACCTTCACCAACGCCGTAGGCGAGCGCGCACAGCTCATCAAGCTCCTCGTAGAAGGTGAAGGTTGCATGTGCTCGCGAGTTTGCGTGTGGAGTCTCTTTGTGTACCGATAACTGATGACAATAGTTCACTCTTATTATTGTTGTTGTTGTTGCTGCTGCGGCGGCTGTTGTCAGTTTGAGAAGAAATAACCTGCAGGTTAAAGGGGAGGGAACTAATTTTTGACCAGGGGAGGCAACGCTTTTTGCACCACGTTCCTGGAGCGGATAGCCGAGTGGCACTGGCATCCGAACCCAGAGTTGCCGTGGATCGATACCCGTCTGGCGCAGCAAACTTTCCCTATAGTCAACCAAGCTGTTTTTCTTCTTCATTCCTGTTTTTGTCTTATGTTAGGTCTCGACCTTTACCTTATATAATGTGTACCGCTGGCTCCTCCGCTGACAACCCATTAAGAGGAGCAGGCAAATAAACATACATAGTGAGTTAAAATCAATAATAAATATATAATAATAATTAGTGTGCAAAACAGGGGATTACTAAAGAGGGCAAGCCACGTGTTTCCTCCGTTTTAATCTACACGTTCCGGATGTCGTGTAGGGGACACGCGCCCTCCCGTCCTGCTAACCGACCAATCAAGGTGTGCTCATGTACCCGAGTGTGGTCTGCCATATCTAACCTCTACCCCGTGATACCCTTTAGACATTTGTTTTGGCTGCCAACGTTAACACGAGAACATCACTGGGAATAAAACATTAACAAAGCCTATAAAAAAACACTGACTATATCCACTTCATATAATGGGCTGGCACCTACAGTCTCTCTGACAAGGATTAAAATCTATTCTCGTCCATATTACCACTGAAAGTAAGAAAACACAGAGGCGAGTATAACATTAGTTGAAACGTGTACATATTAATGGACACTCCGGAAAGGAGACACAGTATGGCCGTCTGTATGTCTGTACAGCAGTGGGGATAATGAGTAGATAATGTGCGGTTCTAGCTCCAGGAACTCTAAACATATCACTTCTGTTTATGTGTCTGATGCTAAATTCCTGTCGGAGTGGGTGGCAGTCGCGGCGGCAAACACTGTTCAGTTTGTTGATCAGAAGCTTGTCAGACATTGTCTCTATATATGTTGTTCTATCCACTCACTCATTCACCCACCCACCACCCCATCCTCTCTTATAATGTTCTTGTTCAGTTTGTACCTGTCGTGATGTGCATTGGCCCCCCCCCCCAGAAAACTAGACCGAGAGATAGTCTAGTGTTACCTGCAGAGGTGTAACATATTTGTAGAAGTTCTAAGCGCATAATAAAAGTCTTCAGCTTTCTGAGACAGTACAGGAGACTATGCACTTAATAAGTTTGTTAGTAGCGCTATCTACACGAGCTTTGCAAGTAAGTTTATCGTCAGTAAATATGGGTAACTCTCGATCCGCTCGTCTTATTGTTTCTCCTTTAACAAGTTTGTCATGAAAACCAACCTTATCCTTCCTAAAATCAGCAGTCATTTGTTTCTTTTCCCGAACATTAAACTCTAAATAGTTATCATCACACCATCATCACCATGCAACAAAGTGATCAACCTTCTGTCTGTAGTATAGGCGTCGTTGTCGTTGAAAATCAGTCTCGTAAGTCCGGTGTCACCAGGAAAGGTAACTGTGGGGCTGTCAGCATTTCTCTCTACATTCGGCCCCATACAAGGGGGAAAAAAAACAACAAAACGGAAAAGTCGAGTGTATTCGCTTGAGTACTGTCGCTGGTGTTTGTGTACGGAGTATCAGAGAGAACATCGCTACGGATGATTAGGGAGATTTTTTTGGTGAATATATTTGATGGGAAAGTGCTGCCATCATGAGAAGAAACCCCAGCACTGAACAGGTGTCCAGTCACGTGTCTGTAGACGAGATTTGAACACAAGACGATCTCGTCTCAGACACGCTGATCTTTCTCTGCATGTGGCACCTGTTTATAGGCTACTTAGTCTTAGTTGCTGGCTTGGCGTAAAACATCAAATCTGCCCCCGGCCCCACAGGGACACGCGATTGTACGGCCCTCGCTGCAGTGGTGACCAGCCGACTATACCACTGCGCTACCGGGCGCTCCCTGCTAGCCGGCTGTTGATTATGGCTTCTTCGGTTCTTCCATCTAGCGATCCAACCTTTTTTTAAATTTTATTTTAGGGTGGGGGGGTGAGTGGTTGGGAGGTATAATTTAGGAGGTTCACTAAACAGGTGCGAAATTTAAAGAAAGCTGTCTCCTGAATTGGCGACGTGGGAGTCACCACTGCGCCACCACGGCCAGCCTGTAGTACTATGGGCGGGTCCATGTAGCTATGTAGCAGGGGGTCGAGGTTTGTAGTGTGTGTCGCCGCCAGTCATTCCCACACCACCCCTACCCCGCTTCTCCGCCACCCCCCACCCCCACCTCCAAGTTATTACGACGACGAGGAAGCACGATAACACGACGCGATGAAAGACGAGGCGGCTTGTCGCTAAAGACCCTGCGTAAAGGATCGTTTGTTTGGAAGCTTCATGTTTCAAGCACGAGACTAGCGTCCCCTGACATCTTGAGGTGGAGGGCTGGGAGGAGGAAAGGTGTAGTAGGGTGGGGGGGATAGACACGTTCCCACACGGCGTCACCGCACGACGAGGGTCACCGGGCTTGAAACAGGAGCAAGGCAACGCAACACCCCCTTCCGCACCTCTCTATTGAGTACTCTTCCCAACCTCCCCCTCCCCACCCTGACTACTCCCGTCTGTTTGCCTCCAGCGCACAGGTGGGCGGCGTTTTCTTTTGACAGGCACCAAGACGTTGCGAGATACCTGCGTGTGCTTACCTTAACAGTGGCGGCGGCACGCATACCTGGGTCTGTGAGTGGTCACTTTGGGCCCCACGGGTAGGGGCTGACTGCACGCGAGATAGCGCACACTCCTCGCCGCACTCTTCCTGGGCTTGACGCGTCAACGCAGGAAAAGTCGCTAGAGGAAGCGTGTTGGTGTTGGACTTACTGGTGTTGTCGCCGTCCACTTGGCGAACTACTTAGCTACCAGCTACTCGTCTCTGTGATGCAAGGACCAGCAGGCTTCGTTTGGTTCTAACGAAGAGCGGGTAGCACCATGGGGACACAGGAGGGAGGTACACCCAGGCTACTGGCACTGGTCGTCTTGTTGGTGACGTCACCAGCTCGAGGACAAACCACAGGTATGCGAGGCTGTGTATGTGTGTGACTGTGTGTATGTGTCAGAGAGAGAGAGAGAGAGAGTGTGTGTGGTGAGGGAGGAAAAATCTCTCCTGCCTTCAACATTTCTTGTCCCTATAATCTGTAAAGTCATGAACTTACCTGTCGCGCACCTGGCCAACCCACAAATCACCGGAGATGGAAATATAACTCGTGAAAGAAACAAGCGCCTGTTGTGACAGAAGCGACCGCAGCTTAATTGGGGCAGGAAAGATTTTTTTCAAGCTGACATTCATACCCGCTTTATTAGCAACTCCCTCCTCTCACACCGTGAAGTGCCAACACTGTTTGTGGTGGCTGTCAGACCAACCACGCTGTCAACACCTTCAGCCACAAGCATGACATTGTTATGATTAGAATGGGAGGCACGCCTGGAATGTGGACTCTCTGCGTGTGTGTTTGTGTGTGTGTGTGTTTACCTCTATCTCTGCTACTCTCTCACAGTGTGTGTAAAACGTGTACGTATGTGTGTATGTTTGTGTGTGTGTGCGCGCTTGCTTATCTATAGCATATATATATTAAATGTAAATATAAACTAGTCTGTGAGTTGAAATAACTACTGTCTAGTAGTGAAAACCACAGACTGACTGACAATGGTGTGCGACACTTGTGTAGTCACTGACTAAGAGAAGTAAAGCTCGCTCTCTTCTTCTCTCTTGGTAATAAACGACAGTTATGGTCGCTCATCTGTGTGGCTCTGTCGGTGGTATGCACAGGTCAGGTGAGGCATGCACGGGTGTCATCTCTTCACATCTCACTAGATTGTTTAACTGTTTATATCTCAGTCTCCATCCCCACAAAGCTCGCGTAAGGCCTCTCTCCTCGGGAGACAAACGTGTGGCAAACGGAGACCTTCAGATTTATCGCGGCTGTTGCATCTTCATACCCGGGGTGGATTGCATAACTGTGTTTATCTCCGTTTTCCATCCACAAAGAGGTGTGTGGCCTCGTTTGGTGTGTAGAAAATAGGCGGTTTGTTGATGTAGTCAAACTGTGGGTCTTGTTAAAGTCACAGATCTCTGTTGAAGTGTAGAAAATTGTGGGTGGGTTGGTTGGTTGGTTGGTGTGTCAGAATTGTGTGGACTCGCTGATTAGTGAGAAGTCTGCGGGGTTGATGGTGTGTAGCAGTATGTGTAGGCTCATCGGCTAGTAGAGATCACGTGAGCTCATTGATGTGTAGAAATATTTGAGGTCGTTGATGACTAGAAATCAACTCGCCGATGCACAGAACTGTGGGGGGTCCATCGACCTGTAGAAACATGTTAGTGTTTCTCGTGGAACAGTCTAAATCACCTGAGAACATTCTCAGTCACGTACAGAAAATTTGTAAAGAGAAAAGTAAATAAATTTGCATTGTAAGTATGAAAACACGCGAGTTTCACCGGGTATCACTGCCGTTGACTCAGGTTTATAAGTGTAGAAACACGATGCGGGGGGGGGGGGGCGGGGTGGTTAGTGTTTTACGCCGAGCCAGCGACTAAGGTTGTATCTCGGCAAAGCGGCCAGTAGTGTATATATATATATAAACACACGTGGACAATTTAAAAAGTTTCTTGACATCAGGGAACAAGATCATGATAATTTAACATATGCCAGTCGATCGTTGATGTCTACTTTTTCCGACTGGTCTACAAAATTGACAATAGCTTGACCTCTGACTTCAGAAATCCCCCAGGAATGTTAACTAAGGGTCCGAGAATTCTTGTTAAGAGTCTTAACAATTTTCACGTGTCTGAGATTATTTCGTGTGTTATGGATGGGGAAGCGATGTGTAGGCTGGTCAACGTGCAGACAGTAAAAGACTGGGGGGGGGGGACTCAGAGCTGCTCGAGGAACCGATGGTCCCGTGAAGACAGTTGGACTCGCCACGTGCTTGTTCCGGAGTCATCTGGGGTCAGCAAGACAGAAGGACGAAGTTTTGGGCAGGGAGATGTTGTTTCCGACCGTACGTTTCCATGACGACAAAATACTTCCATCTTTTGAAGACGACAGGATGGGCCAGTGAAAGGACAGCGTTACGTGACGTAATGGCCGACACCTGAGGTACGTGCTCCAGACGGTGGCCCCTGCGGAAGTTGGTGTGTGTATGGAAGGCTCTTATTTGAGGGGTGGGGATGATGGGGAGGCATGAGTCCTGAGGCAAGACAGGCCACTCAAGTCGGCCCCAATGTCGTGCTGAGGTTCAACTATTAACGGTGGCCGCCAAACACTGTCAGTCATGCATGTCGCTATTTCTTTTACCCTCGCGCCACCTCTACACCCTTTGACCTCGGTAGTTCGTGGTAACCTGGAGATATGGAGCGCGCGCCAGCTACTATGCACCCGAAAGAGATTTTTGAACCTGAACTTGAGATGCGGCGGGGTGTGGGAGTAGGGGGTATATGCATAAGGGACTTTCTTTCCAACAGCGCCCACGTCAGAAAGCCAGCACTTGAACCACTTATTTCCACTAGAAAGTACTCATCTGGTGTTCAGAAATATATTCGTGCATGTGAAATCTTGATATAATTTTATCTTTGATCCAGTTGAGTACTTCTCCCACCCCCCTACCCCGACGTCTCCCATCTGTTTGCCTCCAGCGCAAAAAGGGTTTCATAAATGTGTACAGATAGAACCTTTATATAACAACCCCTTTTGGATCAGAGACAAAATTATATCAAGATTCTATCTTTATGAAAAAGCACTTTGATCCTACCTTTAAAGGTTTTTTTTGATGTCCAGGGCCATGCTTAGGGGCAGGCAGACGAGGCATCTGCCTAGGGCTCCGTGCTTTTGATTAATATGGTAACTAGGCTCCCAACTGAAATCATGGCGATCGTGGTGTCAAGGCCCCCACACATGCCCTATCAGCCTCTATGCCTCAGGCCCCGTGGGGGCTAAGAAGAGGCCTGTTGATGCCAACCATAAAAAGTGTGTGCTTATGTGTGTGTCTGTGCATGTAAAGTGCTCTGAAGCTCACCTTTAATGATGGGGTAAGACACAATAAAAATGAAAAGTATTTATTTATATCTGTGGGTTACAGGAAGGCCATACATTATGCAGTCCCCACGCAACAACACAGCCATCGAGGGCCAGAGGATCAAGTTTATGTGTGGTGCAGAAGCATACCCTGACAACATCACCTACTATTGGTACAAGGATGGCACCGATGTGCGGACGTTACCTGTCTATGAGAAACGCCTGACCCTCCCCTCTGATGGTGGACTGCTGCTGACAGGGGTGGTAAAGGAGGACATGGGGTGGTACACCTGTAAACCCAGCAATGGAATTGGCCAGGATGAGGCCAGTGCCTACCTGAATGTTACCTGTAAGCCTTCTTGGTCTTTGATCGTTACTGTATGCCATTTGTTTTCCATTTTTTTCTTGTACATGTCTGACACACATTTTCAGTGTACTTATACAACAGAATAATATTAGTAACAATATAAAATAAAAAAGCAAAAATAAAAATTATGCTAATTGTTGTTTTATCCCACTAAAAGTGAGATCCTTTATGTTCTACAAAGACAAGCCTCTGTGCTGGGTCACATGGCCAGACCAGACCAGCTCAAGTTGTTTGACTGTTGCAAGTAGAGGTTTCTGGTGTCTTACAAATGTGGTGACCATATTTCGTAGAAAGTCATTGGTCTTACATTCTTTGTATGAGATCTGCACCCACCTCAGACACTTGCACTTTATTTAATATCTGGATTCGCCTCTCTGTATTGGTGAGAGTCCATGTTTTGCATCCTAAAAGTAGGATTGTTATAATGAGGGACTTGTACAGACTGTACTTTATATATTAAACCTGATGTTATGGCCAGACCCTTTCTTGCCTAACCATTTCCACTATCTGTCGAAGAGCTATTGTCTCCCAAGTATTTAAAACTGTTTACTTTTTCAAGTCATACTCTAGATAGCTGCTTTGCCATTGCCAGTGACTATGACTTTATTCTTGTTAGTGCTGGAGAGTCCATATGTGTTCGAACTGTCTGCCAGTCTGTTGGTAAGGTCTTGCAGTTCTTTCGTAATGGCTGCTATAAAATGGGTCATTCACAAAGTGCAGTAGGCTGCATGTCAGCCTTTCCCTGATGGAGATAGAAGTGTGATGCTCATGGAAGGATTTGTGTATGATGTTCTCCAAAAAGATGTTAAACAACACAGGTGACTGGTGAGAAGGTGATAGGGTACCTTTGACACAAGTCCACGGTGGTGTGAAAGTAAGTGAAAGTGAGCTCTCATACAGTGCTTTGATGACTTGCACGGGACCCTCTTCAGTGTTGAATTCTTGCATCATATGTCATAGCCCCTCATGCCAGACTCTGTTGAAAGCCTTGTTAAAGTTGAGATAGAGGTCCTTCTGGTGCTGAAAATGCTGATGAGACGCTTGAAGATCTGCTCGACTGAGCTTCTACTTGTCTGAAGCCAGCCTGTTCTTCTGCTAACGATGGTGCTGATGTGATTCTGTATTTCTTTCAGCGTGACTTTACTTGGTGACTGATTAGGCATATGGTTTTGTAGTTCTGGTCCCCATTTGCTGTTTCTTTTTTCTTTTTGAAAGTGGCATCTATTCTTTGGACTCCAACTCTTTGGCCAGATCAGTGGAGGCTTTTGCTGTTTCATGTCAACTCTGCTTGGGATGTTATTAACTCCAGGTGACTTTCCTTCCTTCAGACTGCATAACTTTCTTTCAACCTCTTCCATAGGACTGGCAACCCTGCAGGCTTGCTGTTTCTAGTCTGGTTGTTTTGAAGGATGCTAGCGTCTGTTTTCAGCTGGAAGTTGTAATGTCTTTGCATCATTCAGTCTATCAGTTGAGTACAGCAGTGTTTTCTGTGAGAAGGCGGCCATGATTGTCTTCGATGACCGAGATCTTTTGTTGATCTTTCTTGGTGAGTGCCTTTAGCAGTTCTCTCTAGCTGCCTTCATCCCTTCGTAGTGACACAATTCACTGCTTTATACTTGGAAGGTTCTTTGGGTCTGCTTTTACTTTCTCTTTTCAGGGCCCGGCTTTGGTCACAAGATCTAGGATGTTGATTGTGACCCAGGTTTTTTTTTCTTCTTTTTACACCTTGGGATCTTCTGGGCTGTTGACTGTAGCACCTCTTTGATGTTTCTAGTGATGGTGTCTACATCACAGCTCACCAAGTTCAGCTTTGGCCTTGAAGATATCAGAGCATACACTTCGGCAACAGTGACATTGTGAGGCCTGGCAGACATGTGAATAGAGATCAGCCTGCTGGATATATGTGTACAGCTGATGATGGCTTCAGTCACATCAATATGAACCAGGAAGCCCACACCATGTTCGCATCTGGCAACTATAGTTACTGGCCCTCATTAATTTGCTGTTTTCCTAAATTACTGTTCTAAGGGAGGAATTGCTGCATTAATGAAGTGGAATAAATTCTCTGTAGAATTACTCAAAATTCTCTGGCCAGTTACAGATCTTGAAATTTAGTGGGGTTTTTTTTGACATTATGGTTGAGTTACTTGTTTATTGAGCAAAGAACAACCTTTGATAAAATGAAGATGTATCATGCACAAATTGCAGACATTCCAAGGGTAATTAACTTTATTCTCACTGTACTCCTCTGTTGTCCATGGTTAGGTGTGTACTTTGTGTGTATGTGCAGGTATGCAGGCATGTACGTGTGTTCTCAGTAAGAGAATACCATTATTGTACACCCTTTTCATAGCAGTTGTATTTCGTATCCATGGCTTGGTAAGGTAAAGAACATGTGATGGGATTATTGCTATACAAGTATCTCTCATGATTGGGCAAATGAGTAAATGACTGCATATCACCCCCCATTGATTTCAGATATTCCAAGGGTGATAACAAGGCAGATGCCAGTGACAGTGATTTGGGCAAGAGGATTGCAGCAGAGCCTAAACTGCCCTGTGGATGCAAACCCTCCTTTGGTAGAGACAATCTGGACCAAAGGTCAGACGACTAAGATAGAAAACCGAGGTCGCTTTGATATTCTTCTAAACGGCACCCTGTTGGTGAGCGATGTTCAGCAGACAGATGGAGGAAGCTACTCCTGCACCCCAGTCTCTGCCTTGGGTCGTGGGGAACCTTCACCTAATGTGCAAGTCATGGTCAGAGGTAAGACCTGCAAGCTGCACCACCATGGGTTAGTGATGTTGGTAGCAGAGAACCCTAAACTGGCAGAAGAATTTTAGATATATTGCTTATAATATGAAAAATTTCAGATATTGCTTATATTTGTACACAGATGCCTTGGCAAATGAAAGCAAAATTGCTGCTTGGGGCTTTATAAGTACAAGCCATGTTTCTAGAACCCAAAAAGGATGCTTTCAGGTGTAGGAGCAGTATTTCACTGATGAAATAGATTAACACCTTTATGCCAAACAGTAAACATGACATAGTATATGGTTTTCCATATATTTTGCATATATATATATATATATATTTCCACAACAGGAAGTCTCATTTTGAAGCAGGCTTGTTATGGTTAGCTATAGGTGAAAGGAAAAACATCTAAAACCATGGTGTTGGGAGAAATTCAGAATGTCTAGGCCACTGAGGGCCTGAGAAATAATGTGCTTATTCAGCAGAAATACATGAACACGAGGACAAATAGAAAAGAAGGGTGGAGAGATTTTAAAACAATGGCTGTGGCTTACAAAATTTGAGACCTCTTTACAACTTTTGCATTGAGTTTCTTTTAAGTTGTCCATGTGTTGACCATCATCAAAGTGGTAAAAAGAGAATCTGGCTTGGAAGATTATTAAAATTTGTTACCTCAGTGGTATTCATGGGTTTGTCAGACACTAGATGGTTTGGTGGGTATCTTGTGGTAAAAGTATCTTTGATGATACCTTTAAAACTAGGATCCTCAGGAAAGGGCTGGACACGCCGATAACTCAGCATGTGGATGTGAAACAATACAGAGACTTAGGATCATGGGAAAACCCCTTAAATAATGATCCTGAAAAATGCTCGTGACAGCTGCACATTTTTTCATCAAGGATTGCCTTGAACAGTCCAGGTTGTTCTGTATTACTACTTTCTGGACCAAGGATTTCAGACAGTATAACATAAATTACTTCCCGCCGTCTGCATTTGACATCCATCTACATTTTAAAAAGTACTTTTGGAAACATACATCAGTAACCAAGTGGGTGTTTACCAGGCAGGCAACGTACACGGAATTATACACACAGCATAGACAAGATGAATCTACATAAGCCCTCTTAGGGGTTAGTTCTAAATTTACACTAGTTACCTTCACCTTACATTAAGCATCAAACATTTCAAGAAACATAAGTACTGCTATTTCCCATAGCAACTTTACTGAAAATTATGTATCAATAATTCATTAAATAAATTAATCCAACATTGAGCACAAACACTGTTAACCACACATTCCCTTTCTAGAGTAAATGTTTATGCTATTTACATAGAAGGGGTCCAATGTGTATCTTGAGTGTCTTCTTTTGCATAAACAGTCGTGAGCCAGGTAAGTCAACAGACTGCAGAAGGTCAGGTTCACCCTCACCACGGATAGAACGGCTGTAATTTGAGTCACAATACACAGTTAAGTTGGATGTCTGGGTTATGTTATGTCAGGTTATGTTGGGTTATGGGGTGTCACAGGACAGGCAAGTCCACTTCATGGAGGATGTTTATCTGGTATTGTTGACAAACAGATGACCTCATGCAGTCAGTAAAATCACATACTAAGAACACTGTGAACCACATCTGTGAGTTCACCCTTGATCACTGCAATATGCTGGTAGGATCCGTCAGTCACCATGGCAAATATGTCTGTAGGATCAAGCCAGCAGTCACTGTGGTCGGAAACCAACACAAGTCTATTGCTCCCCTATAGTGACTGATACCCTCTAACAGTCTCAAACACACACCACATGAGGCCATGGAAAAACAAAAATCTGCCTCAGAAGGGAACCTGCTACTCATATATTACTCTTACTTTTGTAGTTTTGTGGGCTATACACAGTCATCAAGTATGCGAAACTTGCTTCAGTGCAAAAATATTAAGGTTCCTTAGTCCTCCATCGGTGTAAAGATTGAACCATTCGAAATAGGTAAATGAGTAAAACTTCTGGTCCCACACATTTTTCTATTTATCACTATAAGACATAATATATCACAAACTACATTCACTTTTTAACAAATATTTTAAAAAAGTACAAAGTGTTTCCTTGATTAGATGAGGTTATGGCACGATTCGGGAACTGCAGCCATACATCTCTTTAATCTTTTCTCGTGTCTTAGTGAATACCTAAAGACTCGCTTCATCTAGACTGTTCCACAAACGTCGGGTACCATATATTATCTCCCTTGTGCACAAACAGCTCACACTAGTACATTATTATACATATCAGGGAACAGATGTATCTGTAACATTTTTATATAGTTAGATTCAGGGCTAGACTTGGTTGGTAATGATGAAAGGCATGCAGGTGGGAAAATGCACTACACAGCTGTAGTAAAAACACTAGAGAGGTTAAAGGCAGGGATCAAGTACATGAGTCATAGTAGGAAGTCTGAGCAATGAGCAGCAGCCAGGTACAGGTGACAGGTATTAACTATGTTGTACAGGTGTGTTGATGATTACAGGTAACAGGTACATTTGGTAAAGAAGTGTGGCTAATTAAGAAACAGGTATGGATGATTCCTCTTATTCAGATAAAACATAAAAGGCATGATCATGACAAAGTGTTAGAGTGATGGATATCCATATAGACAGGTAATAAAGAATGAAATAGAATGGTGGTACAAGATGAGGTTTAACATTGAGGGATTTGTGCCAGAGACATGTCAATGCTGTCCTGTCCCAGTCTCACCGTTCGTGGTGCCTATAGGCAGAGAACAGTCTTACCTGTTACCTGTGGGTCTTTGTTCATGCTGCCGTTTTTTTAGGATTTGTGTCACTCCATCTTTTGCTTATTTGCACTTCATACGCCGTGCACAAGCAGGAGTTATGTCCCATTTTATGATTATCTGCTCTTGACTGAACATACATTTATGTTTTTCAAGAATCTCATCACGATTGTCAGCACTTAACCCTTTTGTGTGTCCAGCAGCACTTAACCCCTTGTATCTCACTCATACAGGTGTGGAGATTCATCCTGTAGTATCTATAGTATGGCTTAGTACCTAATTTTGTGTAATGATTAATATGGCCATGTTATGTTTGGCAATGTGGTCACACCATGTTTAAAACCTGGTCAAGCTGTGTTTGGCCATTCTCACGTTTATTATCTTAGACACAGTCCTGTTTCACAGTAGAGCTTGTCCTCCCAAGTCAGCATGTTGGCCTTGCAGGTGATGACAGAACATTAGGCATTACTAGCTATGTCTTCTTTCTACACTTGTGTGATGGTCTTTGACCTGAGTGGAGTGCTGTAAGATGTGTTAAGATCTGTAAGAGATGAATGGCTTTGTATAGAAGTATGTGCATGCCTTCATTTGAAAACTTCTTTTTATTTTCATAAGCTTTATACAAATGTTTCTTCAGTACTTTTTGTTTACAAATAAACCCTGTGTTAATATTTCTGTTATTAATACTTTATAGCCTTGTACCTGTTGTCATGCAAATTCTCTCTTTATCATAATTATATATACATCCATGCTTGCTTGTGTGTGTGTGTAAGAGAGAGAGAGAGGGAAATAAATCCCTTTTTATGCAGACTTCCCCAGGTATTTAGCTTATCACATGATCCTGTTATAGGTCATTAGGTCATTACAATATTGTGAACATATTTGTTTGGAATGATGTTACCAACATAATGATCAGTGTGACTGATGGGATGGGCATATAAGGAACTTGTGTTATGTTTAATTAGTATTAAATGTAGTGGCTTGTCAGTTGTTGGCTTGTAGATGACTGATGTTTGATGTTGCTAGTTTTGGTTTGTAGATAACATCTGTAGAGGGGTTATCTACACATGGCTGATATTTGTAGGAGTCTAACAGTATAAGAAGTCCCATTTCAACAGAAAAATCTGGGTAATATCTGGCAAGCATGCGTGAAGATTTTGCTGCATGTCATTTCAAGATTTGACAGGCATTGATAGGGGAATTTTTGGGGGGAAACCCACAGACATGAGATAGCTGCATTTGAAAATAACGCAGACTTTTATCTAGTGCTTGATGTAAAGAGATAAAACTGTTGTAGTTTTAGGAGGTGGTTACAGTCTGCTGTGTTGATGGCTATGATGCTGCTACAGTTTAGATGTTTAATTACTGGTACAATCTCATTTATGTCTGAAAGCTTGCCCTAGTCCCAGATAGAATTTTAATAATAAATTTTGTCATAAAATGTTTGGTGCTGCACGTGCATGCACACACTCTCTCTCTCATGTGTTTTCTTGCACACATGCATTTAAACTGACATGCACATGATATTATGTGTCAGATCAGATCTGGTTGACACATTTGGTGTTGTGTTAAATGAGCTGCATGGTATTGTCAGTTGAGTACAAGTTATGTAATACATAATATGTGAAGTGTGTGTGTGTGTGTGTGTGTGTGTGTGTGTGATAGATGATGTGTAAAGTGTATGTGATATTTTGTGCTTGTGGCTAACCTTGCTGAAGTCTTTTTCTTCTCTCTGCTTTCCGGCACTGCAGACAGTCCAGGTAAGGACCGATTGTCCACTTATCTCCCTTCCCATCTCTTATGCTCCAGCTTCTTTCCTTCTCAGAGCTCTACTTTTGTAATGGGTTCTGACCATCTTTTTTCAGTTTTCCTGTCATTCTCTGCTCGTACATTTGTACAACTGACTAGTTTGCAAAAGCTTTGTACACATTTGATTGACTAGTAGGTGTACACTCTATGTTGATTCTATAAAAATGTATCATTTAAGCATCAGTGGGACGAAGTTGAGCTTTCGTTTGATCTTGCTGTCATTGGACTGAAGTTTTGAGGTTCAAATTTAGTATAAATTCTAAAATGTTTGGTTTGTCTTTTTATGTTATTTATCTGTTCCTATTTATAATTTTTAAACTTTGGATTTCTGAATCTATCTAAATATGTGAGCTGCCACCATAGACTGAGTCTTAAGTCAGAATTCCTGAGACTTTGCAATTGTATATTTTTTAAACGTATAAGTTTTGACCTTTCTTTTGATACTAAAGTTGTTCTTCTAGTCCTAAAATTTAGTGAGTTTAAAGGTTTGAAGCATGGAAGTTCGATGGCACGAAGTTGACCCTAATCACCTTTTTGGGCCTTAAGACTCATTTCATGGTGGCGGGTAACATATGTACACACTCTATACACACCCCTCCCTCCATTAAGCTATATATATGAAAGAGTGCCATGTACTTTCTCTTTTAAAAAAACACACAAACTCTCTTTTTCTTCTTCTCTCCTTTTCTTACTTAACCAGTAGGGAAATGACTTTTAGGATATCTGCCGACCTGTAGGTTTGCATCTGTTTGTACTTAGAGAATTTGGCTGTGCTTATTTATGAGTATAGATACTCTAAAGTATGCAGAATTGTGGTCTAGAGCTCCTGGGGATGGGTATTGTAGCAGACATACTGATAAGAGATTGAACAAGATGGGTATTTCTGTATTGCTTACATTATAGAGGCTGAGAAACCTAAGTTCTCGACTTTGAAGCAGAGGGCTGATAGTTTGATGCTTGCTTGGACCATAGACTGGAAAACTTAATTTGTGCCTGATGAATAAGGAGATGTGAAAAGCTGAAAAAGAGAAAGTAGAAAAGTAGAATGAGAAAACTGGGCAGTGAATTAGGCTTACTGTGCTGTAGTCATGAAGAATCATTGATAATTTATTGCTAAGTCAGCAGCTTGGCTATTGAGCCTTTACATTTCTTTTTTTCTTTGTGAGGGAGGGGGTTGGTTTAGCTGCTGTTGTAAAACATTAATTAATAAAGGAAGGGAAGCTAGCAAAAGATGCACATTCTTGGTTTTCCTGAAGTTAACTTTTGATAACCCAGAAAGAAAGAGCAGACTATTAATGTTTGATTCAACCAGAAAGTTGCTGACTGCTTCAGTCATTTTCTTTATAAAGCTAGAATTTGCTTGCAGGGATTATAGTGTTTGTCAGATTAGGGCAGGAGGTCCTGTCCTTGTGATTGACAGTTGGGTATTATTCCTTCATTGGTCAAAATAGATTTGTACATATTTGGGACAGAAATAACAATGTTGAGAAAATAAGGACTAGCTGGATTAGATGTAAGCAATGGGACTATTCCTGCTCCTGGCTGTTTGCTGAAAAAGAAATCTTCATATTTTTTGCAGACCCTCCATATTTTACCATCCGTCCTATGCCAAGGTATCAACAGCAGGTGGAGGAACCTGTCGTCCTTCCCTGTGCTGCCTCGGGTACACCAACACCATCTATCACCTGGAGGAAGGTAGGTGCAGTGCACCTTTGCACATAAGTGTGTAAGTGTGTGTGTGTGTGGCCAGCCATGCATGCGTATGTTCTTGTGTGCATGCATCTTTATGTGTTTATGCAACTATGTGTTTTTGTGTGCATGTGTATGTACATGCATCTATGCATGCATGTATGTGCATCAGGATCAAAGAGACTGATATGTGCATGTGTATGCAAACATGCCTATGCAGCGAAACTATATATGTTAAATATTTGGCATCCATGCTACATTGTCTATGCATGTGCAGGGCAGGTTTGCTGTTTAAAATTGTCTACAGATATAAAAACGTTTTGTGCTTCAATCATGTTTGTTAGATACTTTAACAATTTTCTGTTTATTTAAAATTTTTCCAAAGAAAATGTATATTTTTATTTCTTCATAAAATGTTGAAAAAATATTCAAAATATTATCGTCAACAATCAGCTTGATACATTTGATCCAGTTATCCATCATGTATGTCAATTCTGACTGAAGGTGTATTATGAATCTGTTTCGGCAGGTTGATGGCAACATTAATATTGATGGGAATCGTGTGATGATGGATGGGGGGAACCTCTCAATAATCAGCTCTAAGAAAGAAGATCATGGGACGTATGAATGCGTTGCCAGTAACACGGTCGCAACCATAGTTGCTGTCACAGAGCTGTATATTCTCAGTGAGTTTCATGTAGCCATGTGTGCCACAGAGCTGTATATTAAAACTATATATATATATATAACTGTATATTAAATTAGTTATCTGTTACAGAATTTGTACATTACAACTACCATATACCATTGATCACAGAGCTATGCATTCACAGTTGTATGCAGCCTTAGATGTTTCCTCTGCCCCACAACTGTTGATTCACAGTGGAATGCGATGCACTTATCTTCACATTTGTCACATGGTGCATATTGACGGTAAAATGAAATCTGTTCCTAAGGATTAACAGATAAAACTTGTAAATTGGCGTTCTGAAGAATATGTGTTATTTGCATGTTAAACTTTATTCATCACTGTTTCAAGTTGAATTTATTTATTTACAGATACAACCCCACATGCACCATACAATGTCAGTGTCATCCCACAGCTGTTCTCAGCAGAGGTTAGCTGGGCACCTGCATTTAATGGTGGTCGATCACAGTTCTACATGCTATGGTCAGGGTGATTTCTGCTTGGTTTGAATTCTGTGTTTTTGTGCTACTGTTCTGTCATTGAAGACAATACAACAAATCATTTCTCATAAAGTTAATGGATGTACTCCAAAAATATAACGTTTCATAAAGTTAATGCAAAGAGTGGTTATTGTATTTTGCTGCCAGATTCAAAGGAGCTGCTTAGTTTATGGATGCAAAGGCATGTGTGGTAGTCTAAGAGCGAAGGTGGTAGTACTGGAGAATAAATTAAAGATGAGAAGACTAAGTAACAAAGTTTTGATGATTTCATTACTCTCAAAACACTTAAAACATTTTATGAGAGTGTTTTTAAATTTACATATAAAATAAATGTAATACATTCAATCTAATGTAACTTTATTATTTTACTGGCTAGTAACACATTCAGCTGTCAGATCATTTTGATCTCATAAAAATAAAGATCATACTAAACAACATTATAAAATCAGTATTTATAGTAAATTAGTCATTTATTATTGAAGAAAAATGGTAGTAAAATAGCAAAGTGGTCATGGGGAGGATGATTTACACATTTTTTGAAAACAAGCAGCCGTAGGGAACATTGCTTTCCTTACAAGTTGGTGTATCAGGTGGTTCTTGCTCATTTCAGGTTCCGGCCCTTGGGCGGAAGTTGGAGTCAGCTGACGATTCCAGGACAAGCAACATCGTTCACCTTGTACAATTTGCAGCCAAACACTGACTATGAGTTTATGGTGCTATCTCGAAATGACCTGGGCAATGGATCCTTCAGTGATGCTGTTGTTGCTCGAACGCTGGGTAAGACAAGTGGAGCCTGAGTTTTCCTTACCAGTGGCTCATTCCTATCTAGACCTTGGGCTCCACCCATGACCATGTTAATTGGTGTGGAAAGGGTCTTTGAGCATGATGATCAAATGACATAAAAAAACAGTTATTGCCCTTTTCTTGCATTTTGGTTGAAAAGAGCTGGAGTGTAGAAGCTGTCTGAGTGGCTAGCACAGATGTGTAGTGAAAAGCCATGTTGCTTTAAACATTCTAGACACAAATGCTTTTAGTGAGTATATTTCTGATGTCACCCAACACTTTCAAGAGTTTGTTGCAGTTCCTATAGAAATTTGGTTATCGTTATCATCATCATCATGCCACATGCACCATGCACAATGAGGTTGTGGAATGTAAAATAAGTGCAGGGAAAAGACTTAATGCAACATAAGGAAGAGTAGAAGGAAGTCAAATTAAAAGGGAAAAAAAAAACACAAGCAAGAGAAATTAACTCCCCATTTGGGCAGTCTCCCAGAAGTTATGCCTTTGAACTCAAAAGTTCTGGTTAGTTGTTGGAAAAGTCTTAATTTTAGAAGCTGCATGTTATGGGAAGATTATGCCCGTCAGCCTCCAAAAGTAAGGTTTCTCTTGACAAAGATTTTTCTCCTACACAGAAATTCTTTTCCAAATGTACAAAAAGTGCAGAACAGGAACCATGTATTTATTATCCAGGGCACCAAATGATGCAGTGGTATATAAACTTTATTGAACAGTGCAGCCTTTGGCTCAGCTATAGCTTCATATAATAGAAAGTGACCTAATAATATCAACAAATACTAATCATTTGATGAGTCTTTTTACTAACTATCCATAGAACACATAACACCTGCAATGGCTTTTTAAGTGCATTACTTTGAAAAACTAAAAAAAATGTTTGGACATAATTTAGTGTGCTTTATTTGTGTAATGCTGCAGGCTTTCTATTCTGACATGTTTTTGTTGATTCACAGATGTTTTTGTTCTGTGCTGCACACATGATGAGAATGGGTAACTGGAGACATAGTTTCACATCTGCTAACACCTTTTTAATGTCTGCATCTGAGAAGGGCAGCATTATGATGTGCAGTAACAGCACTTATCTCCAGCATCATGACACGTGTTGCTGCATTGTCCTTGGCTTTGTGATGTGTCAGCACTTAATCCATGACTTGTGACATGTGTCAGATCGGGGGGGGGGGGGGGGGGATCAGTGCTGCTTTGAATGCACTCTGTACAGATGCAGCCATCGCCATAGCCATCAATTTCTTGATGTTGCACTCCTGTGAAACTTACATTTATGAAAATACACTTGTCTAATAAAGCTTACAGTATTTACCTGAGTCCCATTGATCCAGCACAAAATGCTGTTTTAATAATGTTTAGAGGAGGCGCCTATATTTATTATTTGCTTATTCCTCAGAAAGATATTGGCCGTGCGACCTGACTAAATCAGTAATGTTGTGGTATCATTGTTCTCTGCTTCCAGACCCAGATCACAAGCTGCGCCCTCGCACTACTCTTAAAACAATGGGTACAACTGTCCTTTGTTTTTTGACCCCTGACCTGACCCTAAGTTATGGCCAGCAGTCACACCATACTACTCATGTTGCTTAGTCTCTGAGCTCCAGATACAAGTTTGGGAGTCTGCCTTCAAGGCACATTTTTCCTGTGATCAGTTCATTAAAGATACAGCTAATACCATTGTAACTGAGAAGAAAAAAAATGAAAACCATGTTCACATAGTCATCCATAAACAACAGTTGTCAAGTCTGAAAAATGTTTCAAAAGTGACTGTCAGCAGATGTTTCAAATCTCAAAAGAAGTTGTTATTTTACTGAACTGTCTTGTCAGGTAGTCACTTTTTCACATCAAGCAAGAACAGTCTTGTTCCAACTATTTTGTGAGTTTTTATACCAGATGTAAAGCAACAAGTCTTACCTGTAATGTACATGCAAGGCTTGAAGTGCAGGATTTCCACTGCCATATGCCGATGATTTGTCCCTGGAAAATTGTTCCCTATGAGCTTAGTCACAACTATGATTGTATTGTATTTTGGACAACACTGGTTCAAGAGAAGGAAACGTTTAACATTCATTCATTTGCCTGCTAGTTCCTGTTAGGCTCAAGATAAGTGGATGTTGTATGAGAGTAGATACAGAGCTCCTCTGTAAGACAACGTCATTTACTAGGTTATTTTGTTCTTTCACTGTGCTTGCTTGATAGTAAACAAAACAATTAATCATATGAATTCCATCTTTGAGACAGTTGATATCCTGTGGATTGTTTTAGAAAGTCAAATGCCATTCTAAGCAACTGGATTACAAATAGCCTGTGATTACGCCATCCAGAAATAAAATTTTTTGAGTGTGAGTGGACTCAAAGGCTTGATAGCTCAGAGACAGCACTGGGTATCTGGTGCTGGCCAGTCATGGTCTTCTGGTTTGTTGCGCCCCGAAGAAGCTCCATGTCTTTGCCTCTGTGTAATTAGCGCTACCAATCCTTGCGCCGCATAGCCTATGTACTCGCGCGGAGCTGCCATGAATTTTGTAGTTGATTTGTGCATGTTGAGCATGTTAACAGGCTGTACCTGAACCCTGACATTTTTGCTGCAAATACATGTTGTTCTCTCTCTTTTTCTTTTTTGCATGCCACAATGCTCATGCCATGTCATGTTTGCGTTGTTTATTTTATCTTTTCATCTTACCATATTTATATTTTTGCATTTGATAACATACATGTTGATCTTGTTTGTTCTGTCTACCAGGCATGACGTGAAACCCAATCTGCATTACTTAGGTTGCTGGTGTCTCACTTTTGTCAAAGGAAAAACCTTTTTGTACAGCTGTACGGTCTTTTAAAGAATGTATCCAACCTTTCTTCATGTTCCATTTTGTTCGTGTCTTGTGGTACTATGTGTTGGCTGCTCTACAGCGCAGCATGTTCCTGCGTTGACTTTATCCACTGCACCAAAGAGCAGCATGTTTCTGCGTGAATTGTTTGCTCTGCAGTCAGTCCCTGTGTTACGTGTTTTGCTGCGCCCATACTGCAGCAGTTAGTTGTTTTGTGTCTGTGGATTCATATTCCAGCATTTGTTGCTGTGGTCTGTTGTCAGCTGCATTGTATTGCAGCACTTTTTGTTGTGATATGTTTGCTGCATCAGTACTTGCAGCTCTTTAATGTAGCCTGTGTTTGCTGCATTATGTTGCAGCGGGGTGTTTCTGCTGCACTGAACTGCAGCAAGTACTTTGATTTTGTCTCTGGCATGTCTTAAAACAATGGTCTACAATTAGCTCTGCCTACACAAGCAACAGTCAGCTAAGATGATAAGTGTATTGTCAACAAATCAGAGAGAATCATTTCAGTAAGAGGAGCAAAGAAAAACAGGAATTGTGTTGAAAGATCACTTGTTTGTGAAAAGGGTCATTGATATTGCAGCTTGTAACAGCCATGTGGTGCAAAAACAAATATTTACACACCCTGTGATCACTTGCAGTCTGTTGTTAAATGATGGGATTGCTGCTTTCACAGGTTTCAATCCAGACATGGTCACTGCCTTACCCACTGATGCCTATGGTTCCACCTACATCCCTGATGTTCGGGAATCTTTAGGTAGGCTCTTACTTTGCTGTGGTCTGCAAGGGTTTTCAGTGATGTCAGACAGGAGGCATGAATAAGGGGAATAATTCACATAGGGATGTGGGAAATTTTATGAGGGCCTATCTCCTCTTTTTATTTTTTTTGTATTTATGCTGCACAAAATGATGTATTAACGCAAGACAGATGCAGGTGACAGAACTGTGGCAACACACTGCTTCCCCCCCCCCACCAACACTTAAGATAAAATATGATTTTATTTATCCCAAAGTGCAATTAGTAATTATAATTGCAGTGTCACAGTTTAGCCTCATGCCTGAAATATTTCCTGGAAATATCTACTGCTTATATCTTCTGCAGACTCATTTATCTTCTAAAGGGAAAGGTTTTTAAATTCATTTGTTAAAACAAGACGTGAATTTTATTTAGTTTATGTACATTTTACTCATAGATTTAGTATAATTCTCTAAATTTTTAATGTCAGCAGATGCGTCATGTAGAGTGTGTTTATTGTGGTTTTAACTGCTAGCTCCTTTTCACATCAAGATGACATTTACTTATACAGAGCTGATGTATAAATGTTGTGTGGCTACTGTAACCCCCATCACTGTGCTGGCAGAAAATAACAGTTTTACCCAATATTTATGAACAGGTCCCAGGCCGACACCTCCACGCAATGTGACGGCCATGCGGCAGGGTGACCGTGGCATCCTGGTCAGGTGGAACCCGCCAGTAGACCCCCCAGTCCCAGTGTTCTGGTATGTTGTGGAATACCTGGCTAGCAACAGCATGGCATGGCGCCAGCACAGCACAAAAGTTCTGGCATCAGGAGAAACACAACTGCTGATGGAGGACATGCCTCCCAGTGTGTACCAACTGCGGGTACTCGCGTACAGTGTCCTGGCTTTCAGTCAATATAGTAACATCGTTACTCTGGAGATTCCATCAGGTGAGATGTACAGATGAATTGCTGTGACTGTGACTGTGGACTGCCTATTCATTAAAAAAAAAAACCCAACTCTTAAGCAATATGCTAAAGTACCACACATACATGCTGTGAATAAGAAACCATCTCACTTTAGCATGCAGTTATATTAAGATAACAGAGAACATATGAGCAGCTAAGTGTAACATATCACTTGAGTTAGAAAGCTAAAGATATAGAATATTATCAAACACAGTGTTGATCACAATGTGAGACAGTAGATTGAATTATGCAGAAGGAATATAGTTGCTGCAAGTGGCGTTCATACACTAACTCCACTGCCTAGCTGTTACAGAAACACTGTGCACACATTACCACTCCTGTGGTGTTTAAAATCACAGATGCCTTCTTTGATTGTGTAAATGTCATTGCATCTCTCTGTCAAGTTTTGAGGCAGTTAGTGCTCCGTATTAAACAGATATTGGTGGCTTTTGTCATTTTTCTCATGCTGCTCAAACAGGACCAAGGAATAGCCATGCCAACGCAGACTCTTCTACTGGTATACAATGTTTTAAACAGCCTTCATTTGTTGGTCATTGTTGATCAGTTGTGACGCAAAGCTTTTCCATGTAAAGGCTCCATGTGCTGTGTGTAATGTTGTTTATGTTGCAAAGATCTTAGGTGCTGGACTATTCAGGTTCATTGGTGGGACACTGATGGTCAAGTGTATATTGCACAGACAGTTCTAAAAGCTTATCATGACTTACAGAAGACATGGATGTCAGCTTGACAATATTACAGTTAATAGCTGGAACACAGGTGGTGGAGGCACTTTGTGTGTTATGCTGTCAGATGATGAGCATGCATGTTACGGAGCATGTGTTGAGGACTACATGCTAGGGGTGCACCGTTGCCATAACAATTTGTTGGTTCAGTGGTCGCCTGTGTTGTGAGTTGCATGATGCAGAAGGTTTTTTAATAATCAGTATTTTGATGTCACAAGTGTCGCAGGACACTTACGGCCAAAATATGCAGAAGGCCAATCTGTAGGACATAGGCACAGATCCTTCCAGAATTTTAAGATGTTGGTTTTAAGTTCATGGGCAGATGTAGTCAGTGATATACAGGCTAACCAGTTATTAACCATGTAAATTGTAAGATTTCTTGGGCCAGATAATTATTTCATTTTACTCTTTCTCTTCATAACACTTGTTGCTGAAAACTGTCAGCCACATTTATGTTACTGTGAAACACTAATTGTTACCCTTGGTTTCTTTTTTTCCTGTTCACTGTTATAAAATGTTTTTCCTATTGTAACCATTGCCTTGGAAGCTGTTCCTGTCTTTAGTCTTACTGTTGGTGAATCACCATTGCCAGATTTGTTGTGTCTTCTGTTGCCACGTTGGTGACTTTGTTGACATTGTGCTGCATCACATGTTTTTTTGTGATATTTTCCCTAAAGATTTAGTAAAGGTTCATTTTTTTTAGTTGATCAGTCAAAATGAAAGCAAATATTGACAGTCCTATCAATTTACTAAAAATTAGTGGGTAGTTTACAAGAATTCAACAGTTACATAATATTACAGAAAATGAGAGACTTCTGACTGTTAAAATGTTAAAGAAACAAAAGACCATCAGTTCTGGTTACCTGTTCATCATTTTATGATTTGTGCTCTTTATGATCATGAACATAGCTGTGATAATGACAACATTTGGGTGTAAGCATAGTTGTGATTGCAACCTGTAACTGTGAACATAGCTGTGATAATTACAACCTGTGGCTTTAGTATCAGTTGGGGGTGTGTAGATGTTGATACCACTGTCAGGACATGTGAGGGTGATGATGTGCCTGCTTTGTTAATGTGTACATGTCACAGCTGTCTTGTAAAACGTTGGAAAAAGGCAGCAGAAAACAGTATACAGGAGTATAAATGACACATTGTGCTTCTCATCTCAGAGGGAAGGCTCATCCCTGACGCCATGATTGGGGGAATTGTTGGGGGATTCCTCTTCCTTTTGGTGGCTGTTCTGCTGACAACAGTGGCCATCATCCACAGCCGCCGCAAGGGAAACAAATCTAGAGCAAATGCCAATTATGGTAAGTCTTATGCCTCTAGCTTCTTAAGCCTTATTATTTTTTTAATTACATTTTTTTCTACACTATGTGGTACCATCACAACACACTCTTTATCCTACTTCCACTAAATGCCATAAAAATACTTAAGGTGTAAAACACATTTGTTTAGATTATTGTTTTTAGTTAGTTAAGGTGGAGAGGGTGAAGCAGTTATTAGAGTAATGTACCACAATAACCAGTATTCTTATTTCAATATGTGCAAGCAACAGGGTATAAGACCTTGGCCTTTACCCTTACCTGTGTGTAAATAATTAGTCACAACCAGCTTCCATACATTTGACTAAACCTGTTTTATAATTATAGAAAATACAATTTATCAAAAGATGGTCAAGAAAATACTTTTAAAAGTGCAATTCCCCCATATTTTTACCTCAGCATCGGTGGGTGACTTACAGACACACATTCAGCAATCCATGTAGGTAAACATTAAGCACATACATACACACATGCACACACACAACACACTTTCTCTTTACCTTCAAATACTTGTTGACTTGCTCACCTGGGATTTGCCGCACCCAAAAGAAACCACTCAAGCATGATGGCCACCTCTAATGTGGTAATTACTTTCAAGTTGTTTCCAAGAGGTGGAGCTATTGAAACTAGTATTTCATAGAGCCATCATTGTGTTAAATAGTGTTTACATTTTCATAAGGTTCTTCTTTGAACATGCTTTGCTTTCAATGTATTGCAGCTGATGTGACGTACGGAAAACCAGAAGATGTTAACAATCGCCAACAGTACGTACAGAGTTTATGATAGCGCTTATTACATTTAACCAGGGGAACTTGATGAGATTATAAACAGTACTTGTTCTTCAAAAATCCTGTCCTAGCAGTAAACAGTAATGTGTACAAGTCCCATGAGTTATGGTGTTAGGTCTCTGATAACAATCTTGATTGTCATTACCAAGTCCTAGCATTAAATTGGCAACCAATACAAATAATTGCTGGCTCCTAATGTGAAACAATAACCTGCAGGTTCCTAGTGTTAGAAAACATATCTGGTATTTGTTTTAGCAGTCAGTCTGCAGAGTTAGGTTAGGGTTAGAAAAACATAAAATTTGCTCAGTTATCCAGAGTTTTACATTTATAACATTATGATGCTCTGTACTGTTATGTAAGCCAACTAGCAATAAGTCTGGCACAAGCGGGGTTTAATCCTTAGAACTGCATGAGGATGGTAGTCTTTCTTTAAAGAACTGTCACTTTCTGGAAGAATTTGAAAATTGTTTATTTTGGTAAGAGGGTTGGATGATGCAGAAAACAACGTAAATGAATTTTAGGTGGGATATGTAAAACAGATTTTAAAAGCAACATTTTAAGTTGCTAGGCAACTTGATTTCGTTTATATTCTCACTTCCACTATTCTTACGAGTAATGAAACATTTCAACTTGTTATTTCCAGTAATTAAACTGTATTCATGACATAGCCATCAGTGACCTGTTGTGCTGCATGCAATAGATGTGAATTTCTAACATCTTTGAAAAACAAAGGCTAGAAACATAAACTATGTTCTCAGTGAAATAAATGACTTGCCGCTTGCTTTTAGTTTGAATGGACATGATAATACATTGAGTTCTTGTCTTTTAGTCACTGACCAGACATAAGTCTGTAGCCGACTGAAAACCTCAACAAAACAGTTTTTGTTTTTTAAGGCTGAGAACAGTCACAGAACACCAAGATTGTTCCCTGACGAAGATGGTGATAAAAAGAAAAACAATTAGTGATTGAATGTAATTTTTCTGATGGTAAGCAGTCACATTAAGTTGCAGGTGAAAGGTTCGATAAACTATGTTGATAGAAGTAAAGGTGATAGGTCAGACGCATGCAAGTACAAGAGTCACAAGGAAGCTTGAGTCAAGGTTACAGTAGTTGAGAATCATGGGATACTTAACATGGTCTTGAGAAGATGCCGAGTCTTCCTGCTAAACATAACTTGAGCTTTATTTTTCTTTACGTTGTCTAAGAGTTGTACTTTGTGAAACATTGTGGGTTGTGAGATGACTTGCAATTGATGTGCATCTTGACATTTCTTTTTCAAAAGGGTAACTCACCCTTTTATTATTCAATAATTATCAAGGTGAATGATACAGGTTGTCTCCCTTGTTTTTTTCATGCACACAGGAGGAACAGTAGAAAAGGTAGCAGACGATATCAGCTTGCATGGTGTTACTGACTTCTTGTAGACCTCATTCTTATTTGCTCAGTTGTTTTTATTTAGTTGTGTCTTTGTGCGATCTCATATGCTGTAGGCTGGCATCCCATTCAAAAACAGTTTAAGGAGTGCTCATGTCATCCATAGGAAGGATTGCTAAACCTTAGGTCACTACCAAATCATCTCAAGTTTGTTAGAGACAACCATTACCGCAAATTTTGGTCTTTTGAACACACCTGTATATAAGCCGCACCCAGTAAATTTAAAAAAAATGTCTACTTTTTTTTATAAATAAGCCACTGTGCTTTATAAGCCGCAGATACAAACTTAAAACCTGATGTGGGTGGGTGCTTCAGCAGCTGATCTAAATTCTTCAGCTGTATGCAACTTTGATCTAAAAAATGTGAACAGTTAACACTGTAACAATGTTAACACTTTAACATGGAGCTCATCAAAAAATTAATCGGAATCTGCAAACAAGCTGCATCACTGTTTAAGCTGCAAAACAAGCTGGGGAAAAAAGTCACAGCTTATAATCCGAATTTGCAGTACAAGTTTAGTATGGAAAATTTGTAACTTAGTCCCCTTGTTACCTCAAAGGAAAAAAATCTGTCTGTGATGCATTGAGGAGAGAAAACTAGCTAACACATCAGTCTGTGCTGATGAAATGTCCAACTAGTTTAGTATGCTATGGGCGATGTCCCAGAACCTAATGTAAAAGTTGCTTAGTTGTCCAGAGTGCTACCCTCTGTAGACTGCTATATAACGCACCTGGTTTAACTTGCTACAGAAGATTGCTAGTTCAAGGCTCGCAAGAGTCTGTGACTGGAAAACGTCCCCCTGCCCACTCAGAAAATGGGTATCTGATTTGTCAGGGAAAATACAAGGTGGAATATTGAAGTGATCAAGCTCTGCCTCTCAGATGCCATGTCATAGACAGGGAGCTACCTTTAGTTCACCAGCCCTACAACCATTAGGGTACAGGACCATTATCTTGTTCACTGCCCTTACAGCTTTCAGGGTACAGGACCATTATCTTGTTCACTGCCCTTACAGCTTTCAGGGTACAGGACCATTATCTTGTTCACTGCCCCTACAGCCATTAGGGTACAGGACCATTATCTTGTTCACTGCCCCTACAGCCTTTAGGGTACAGGACCATTATCTTGTTCCCTTTCTAGGTTTTACAAGTTTGGAAATAACATCTGTAGCAATAGTCCACTTCTGTGGCTGTCAAATACTGATAGTAGCTTTGGCCACCCAGACTGGACTAATTGTAACTTCTGAATGCAGAAAAGATGACCTCGTTTCATATGAGCATCTTTGTGTGTAGAAGCTGTTATTAACCCGAGATGTTAATACAGTACAGACGACAAGATTATTTCTGATCAGACCGACCTTTGTACTTCAGTCCTCTCATTTCTCTTTTGTTTCCTGCATGCTTTTTTGGGTAAGGGCAAAGCTGGTTTTGAAATCCCTTCACTGTTTTTCGTGACACCATGCAAAGATGCATTTGTGGTGTCCTTGGTGTTTAGTAGCTGTGGTGAACTGTGATGTGCAGTAAGTCGGGAATGTGTGCCTGTGGTTGCTGTGACCTTGTTTTTGGGCTTACATTTTTTCTTTGCAGTTTATCTTTCATTTATTTGATTAAGTCTTACAATGTTTTTCATAGAACAGTGTCGATTTTTGATACACTTTGTGCTGCTGTGCTGTTTGATACCTGCTTGCAATAATGTGAGGTTTCTGTTACAGACTTCTCAGGTGTACCTATTTATAGCTAGAATAATAGTCGTAATGTGTGAAGGATGGGGAGAGTGTTATATCCTGGAAACGTGCTGGGAATTCTTCAGCTTCACTTTCTATTTGATTGGTTTATTATTAGTATTGTTGTTCTTTTAACCATAATACCTTAGTGTTAAGAAATTGATAGAATATGCACAAAAAGGTTTACTATTCAAATTATACTGTTAACAAAAATTATATACAAACTTATGCACCCGAAACACACGAGGAAAATTGCATTGATGACAAATATGGTATCAAATATACCTCATTCACATCTCTTCACACTTCATTCACACCTCATTCATATCTGCATAGATAAGGACATACACATATGATGCACATAGATGGTATGCACAGTTTTCACACTAACAACAGTAATACTTGAACAAAATGAGACAGCATAGTAAGTAATTTTTTTTGTATTGTATCTCTTTAACTATTGTATGTTACTAAGGTCAGAGTATGAAATGTCTGGGAAATAACATTAAAGCTGTGTTTTTTTGTGAGAGTGATGGCTGAGTGCAAACGACACAAAGCAGGTCACTGCGTTGGTTGTATGGACGAGAAGGTCTAGAGTCTGTGGCTTTTCATGTTGGTTTTCCATTTAGGAATACATTCTGAAAATGATCTGTATCTTTAGGTGAGCCACTTGTGTCACTTGTGTTGCTTTTAAGAAAAAAAAAAGCTTGGTAGGAAATGAGTGCTGAAAACATGGTATGATGTGTTTCAGTCAAACTCCGCCAAAATGGGATCGCTGGCAGCAGAATGGAGGAGGAGACATTGTGACGTCTCTCAGCAACACCGACTCCATCTTTTTCCTGCCACGCACCAGCAGGACCTCGGACCTCAAGTCTGCTTACCATGACCCTTGGCTGTATAACCGTGACCTCCCCATGCACATACCTGACCCGGCTTATCAGGTGAACAAATCCCCACCACTCTCTCCATCATACTTCTCATCTGAAGCCTTCCCCACCCCCCGACTGTCAAGCCAGCATCCCTCCCAACAGGTACCCCTGCACCATGCCACTACCAGCTCTGCTAGTCACGGTGATGGGAGACTTCCATTAAAAAGGCCTGCACCAGAATCGCCCTTACTTCCTGATGGGAGACAATTTAGTCCACAAAGTCCTTACTTGCAGAATGCTGACTTTTCTAACCCACAGTTCCCTTCACATGATCGCTACCCAGACAGAAGTGCCCACAGACCTCAACCACGCTCACACCTTCAGAATAGTCCACGTGATCAGTTTGTTCCCTACCCAACTTCTCCTGTGGACAGTCACATGCCCAAAGGACTGCAGCATGGCTACGATGGCCCCTATCATGGTTTCCATAGTGATGACGATGATGATGTCTTTGGTCCAGGCCTACAACCTGCACCTGTGGGCCCTGCTAGTTTGCCACGCCACAGTTCCTTAAAACCAAGCCAGCAGCAGACATACCTGACAGGTGAGAAGGATACACCAGTCTTTATGCTAAGTGACATCAGCTCAGTTCTGGACAGCCCTAAACAGAATGTAACCAGCCCTCCTTTGCAGAATATGTCTCAACATTATCCCCCCAGACAGCCCTCAACACAGGAGTCATTCAAGTCACCACCACTTGGCCATCCTGGAGATCGTAGACAGGAAGGGAGGCCAACCCACCAGGAGAAGCCTCTGGCTCACGTTTGGCCGTCACCGAAGTCTGCTGATGAGAGTGCAAGCAGCACCAGCAGTGGGCGGCCCCTGGGCTACACCCGGGATCAGCTGCATGATACAGTTGACAAGGTGCGCCACACGTCCCGGCCACCGCTTGTTGGACCAGAGCAATATCTAGACGTCACCACGCAAGGATTACCTGCAGATTCTGGATCATACAGAGACAAGGCTGAGGCCAAAGGAGTCCCAAGTGCACCTGGTGCAGGCAGGCCTGGTGCTGGTTATGATCTGGGTGCCTATGGTGCACCTTTAAAGCCTGCGCGGTTGCATCCTGCCGCAGTTGGCAAATATCCAGAAGACAGCCAGAGTAGTGGCATCGGCAGCAGGAACACCTCTCAGAGCACCAACAGTCTGCAGCGGCCGCGGTCCAAGCCTTCGGCTGCATCCACCAGCTCTCTGTTCACGCCGCAGGAATCCTTCCAAGATGATGATTGCTTACATGACAACTTGGATCGCTCCAGTCTTCGCCGTGACACATCTGCTGATGAGAACTATGAGTTTGACTCTCTCCCAGCTCTAGAGTCAGATCTGCTCAGTGATTTGAGGCGATATTCCCGGTTGTCTACAGCAGGGGGGGATGCACTTGGCGTTCAGCAGGGTGATGTTGTGCAAGACCTCTATCCCAAGCCTCGTCATCCGAGCCAGTATGCTGATGCAGCAGAGCGATTTGAACGACTGCGTGAAGAGTTTCATCAATATCGCAAACAACAGAGTACCTCACTGTCTCCTTCATATTATGAGCAGCAGCCTTCATATCCAATGGACAGTGAGATGCTGTGAGTGTAATAGTGAGGACAGGCTGTATCAATCAACGGTCACAAGGTCTGGTGCAACTGTTTGAGGGAGCAGCAAGAGAGTTTAACTGGATACATAGCTATTCATGACAGGGTGCACTGTGGCAGCTGACATCAGATTGTTAAAAAAGAAAAGATGGCTGGGTCTTGAGCATTAATGTGACCAGAGGGGGCCGAGAGCATGTTTCATGAGGCACTGGGGTAGGGATGGATTATGTGCTTCATTTTCTGAATCACCAAAGCCCAGAATAATGCCATGCTAATTTTGTGAAATGCCAGGCTTTGTGACAGAGGTAGGTCATGGGGCTTTGTCTGAAGAGCCAAGAGGATCTGGTTATCAGGGAGGACTCGGACATCTTAGAAAGGTGCAGTTTCAGACACATGGCTGTCAGAAAAACAAGGGGTGTGTACGTGCGGGCGGAGACAGTTTGTGGAAACGGAGGGGGGCAGCACCTATTACCTGTGGTGTGAATGTGATCTCCTTGAATGAGGAAAAAAAAATACTACCAAGTATTGTGCCTGCAAAGTTGTTTTTTTTCCATCTCCAGCGTCATCTGTTCACCTTTTGCATAGAACAAGTGATGAACATGGCCATGATGGCACCTCTGCTATGAGGCACGAGGCTGCAACAAGCATCATAACACTGATGTGCTGTTTAGAGGACGAGACAGATTTGCTGGTACCGACTAAAGTGACTGTAGGATGTTTGTGTTCACAGACTTGACGCATCTTCAGTGGGGCAGTAGATGATGGTTTGCTGGCATAAAGTGACTGAGCTGATGGTTTATTTACTTAAAAATTGATTGATTAAACCGATTTTGTTTCTTTGGAATAATTGATTGAACTGATGGTTTGCTGGCCTGAGGTGACTGATTGAACTGATGATGATTTACTGCCATGTCAGTGCTGTAGTCATGACAGTGACAAGCACACTATTAATATTGTACTGCCATTGTGTGATTGCTGCAGTAATTGTTGTTGCAGTTTTTCACGCTCAGCTGAACCAAAACACTGCTCTGATTGCCACCAGAAAGTCCAGTTAAAAAGTATTGTTTATATCTAGGTACAAATGTTAAGCTTTAATTTTTGTTTCCAGCTGTGCTGCAAGAAGAAATGACCATGCAGCACTAGATCAAGATTTGTATGGTTGGGAAAGATTTTCTCGGTGATTAAAGTATTTGTTTTGTTGGCTTTTGAAAAAACAAATAATTTAATGAATGACTTTACTTTTAGCATGTGTTGAAGCATTTGCTTTGCTAATTTCTTTACAATATTTAGGTTGTAAATATGGCAAGAGCTTATTACAGCTGAACCTGTAATGAAATATAGTCACTGTTTATGTTGGACCAATAGTTATCAGGCTTTTTTGTTGACCTTTTATTTGTGACCTCCTCAAACTTCTCTTTAACTAAAACCAAAGTTATTT
This sequence comes from Marisa cornuarietis, assembly GCA_004794655.1. Taxonomy (NCBI): domain Eukaryota; kingdom Metazoa; phylum Mollusca; class Gastropoda; order Architaenioglossa; family Ampullariidae; genus Marisa; species Marisa cornuarietis. The sequence goes on from SMMW01000521.1 coordinate 5,595,636, forward strand.
TATTTTGCCATAATAGCCACATTACTCCATAAAACGGCAGAAAAGTTTTAAAATATCCGTCCTTTCCTTCACTTGCACACACACACATATACACACGCAATAACTGTTTCTGTTTTTAATTGCTAAGAAATATTTCTTTGAAGAGTTTCTCTTGGCTACAGTTGGTGCGCACAACAGCAGATCTCCCACCAAAGAACAAGTTTTTATTGCTGTGTCTGCAGTAAAATGTAGGTTTACTGGCTTGTCTATAATAATCTGCTGACTGGTGAGTCTACAGTATACCGCATTTTTTTAAAAATAAGCCAGTAGACAGGCATGCAATTGCAGAATTAGAACTAGAGACATGAAAAGGTTAGCAGACCAAAGGCCTTTCATGATCAAGCTAATGTAATCAAACATTTGACTAAGATTGTTAGACTTATATGCAAAGATCACAGGAAGCCAATACTTTGGGCATTGAAACTGTGGTCAGCATGTTGAGCTATTCCCAGACTTGTTTGCTAATGCATTGGCCAAAGTTTGAGAGTGTGAGACCTTTAGAGGTTTGACTTTCCCACCATTTTGCCTAGTTAGGAATGAACAGGATAGACAAAATCCAGTCTGATTTGTAAAAGTAAACATAAATAAAGGTAACAAGATACAGAGCTACAGACGGGTGGCTAAATTTAGATGATTTCCTTAAACAGCTGTGGTAGGCTCTCTTGCTTACTAGCACATAGTCACACACACATATATATATATATACCACATACACATGGCAACCTTGTATTTGTGTAGTGCAGATTGTTTGCAGAGTCTGTACTTTTCTAAACTAATTCACTGTTTTTCTAGTGTGTCATAACAATGAACTACAAATTTACATTGATTTTACGAGCATCTGTAAAATTGTACCCATCACCACAGCCGCCATCAGGCATGAGAGGCTTCCAAGAATTGTGAACGTTCAAACACCTCTGAGAGTTGGGTGTCAAATGCTGAGGAGGTTTGTGTAGACGATGGGGGGTCAAACGCTGCTGTGCCATTGATAATTGGTAACTGAATTTTTTTTGCTAGAGCTGTCTTGGGTAAGGAGTGAGGCTGACTCAAGGGTTTGCTGTGAAACTTGAGGACAGAGCCTGAGACGGCGAAAAGCATGCGAAACACACTGCCATCACAAGCCACAAACAAGTTGTGATATTTTTCTATTTAGACCTGGCACTATGTGATTTTTTTATTGTTATTGTTTTCTTATCAGTCAAGTGGAGATTGTGTGGTCTGTTGTTTGGCATTCTCATTCAAATGGAATGATGATTATATGCCAAATGCTACAGTTGGACTTCATGCCCCAATTTTGTATTTGCCCATGAAGGGGCACGCATGTAAAATTACCCACGGTCTGATATGTCTTGAACACACATGAAAAAAGCATGCTGCGGGAGCCGTGCAGTAAACAGTAAATGACAGGCACCCTGTGCAAGATAGTTGCATGATGCACTGAATCACTGAGTATTTGTTGTTGTTGTTGTGGACAGATAGTCTAAAGTATGGTTTTGCGATGAAAGTTAAGCTGCTAGATCAGCAGAGATTTGTAAAAGAAACCAGTCTCGTACTCAAGTTGCCTGGTGGGGGGTGAGTTTAAACGAAGCCCAGGATATGAGTGAGTGGCATCGGGCAAGTGAGAATGCTACGAGTGGCTATTCCTTTTGTTACAGCATCCAGCTGCTCTTTTGATTGAAGGACATGCCTTGTTGCTGTTGTGCTAATGAAGTAGGTTGGCATCTTTAGTGAGGTAGTGAGGTGGATATGGTATGGCTCTGTATGTATCTGAGGTGGGCATGGGTGTGTCGTGCCTGGCTTTGTATACAGCAGAGTAGATATAGCAGGCCCTGTAAAAGTGAGTGTGGCATGTCAGTCTGTCTCTCTTTGTTTTTTTCAATTTGTTTCCAATTTTTTGGTGGGGAGGTAAGGGTTGAATATTCCATCCTTTGGGGCTTGGTAGAACAGTATTTCTGGTTGTCTTTTTTTTGAACTGAGTTCTTTTCAGCTCACCTGTCATTGTCCTTCTTGGTGTTACCCCACTTGTGTTACTTGGGCTTGAAAGTTTATGAAAAAAGCAGTAGTTGGGCTTAACATTGCACCTGGGGTCAAATGAGGTTACTACAACTGAATTTTCAGATTAATCGTAGTTACAAAAAATTCCAAGCACAAGTAGCAGTTGAAGCTGTTTTTACATAAAATCTCCAACCCAAGTAGTTTTGGATGATTAATGCCATTGAGGGTAAGATATAGATGTATATAATCTGTGGGTGAGAAACGCTAGCGAGGGTAAGATATATATATAATCTGTGGATGTAGTTCTTGGAGAGGCAAATACCTTTGAATCATGACAGATTATAAATGTTTGCTGTACTGTGGCACGTTAGACAGATTACAAATGTTTGATGTACTACAGCAAGTTAGACTGAATTTCGTAATTCTTTGATGCCTCACCAAGCCACCTGTGCAGTGTTGGCACTTGTTGGAGAGGTATAAATTTGCCACTGTGTAAACATATTGCATCACCACATCGAGTGCATGGGCTCTACTTTTGTATGCCTGGTCATATTTTTACCATATTGCAACATACATCACGGTGGTGTTGCACAACAGCATACATCACTGCTGCAGTGCTGCATCATATCACACGGTTGTATATCACTTGACATTATTGAATGATGAGGCTCCTTTGCAGCATATATCATGGAAGGGCTCTTTTTTTACTACAGCGTACATCACAGAATGGTTGTGTTGTAGGGGATACATCACTGATTATATATGCTGCTTACTGAATGTGTGCTGCTTGTGTAAATATGTTGGCTGGACAAACCCAGTGTCTTCATCGATACTGTTGCTGTAAAATTAACAGGAATCAGGGTGTCGTATATCTTTTTAAACAGCAGGATATTTCATTCTGCGTTTACTAAAATGTCCTCAAGCATAAGACATTTACCTGTAGGCAGATTTCAAGAGATGTTTTTAAGGAACGCAGGGCAAGGGTTTAAAAATGTAGAAACAGTTGTTCCTGCAGAACTTGTTACCTCTGAGTGCATAATGTTTCGGCATCATCCCTTGGCTTGAAATCATGAATTTTTAATGACCATGCCTACCTTGGATTTGAACTTGCATGGGATGACAGTAAAACCTCCAAGATGAGAATTTTGTTTTCATTTGGGGCAACGACTCCATCATTATTGCATTGTGTCCTTCCCATTTCACTTCTTAAGCATCTTATAAAACAGAATATGTCTTGTTCTTTAACGTTGACGGTGAAAGAGAAAGGTTGTAAAGCCCATTTTTAGGCAAGAAGAGAGACTTACCTACTTATGTAGACTGTTGTACTTAGGTGTACAGTGCAGCTAAATCCTAGACTATTCTGCAGCCAGGTTGTGAATGCATTGTAAACAGTGTGCTTATGCTTTGGATGAACTTGTCACACAGTTTGGTAATCTTTAGCCTTTATGTGCGCTGGGAGGTGTGTGTGTGTGATGCATGTACACATGGATGTGCATGTGGGTTTGAGAGTGTGGTCAAGTAAGAGAAAGTGTGTGTGTGCGTGTGTTCACATGTGCATGCATGTGTGGACGCCTGTGCATGATATTTTAAAAGCACTGAATGTACACACACTCTGAGGATTTTTTTCTACAGTACTTCACACAAAACTGCTCAGTTTGTTACCCAACAAACCCTGCGTTGTTTTTTTGTGCGCTATTGTAGGCTGGTTCACAATACATATCACAAGGTTAATGTTTGGCTATTTCGTTAGCCTGCTCTGCCTATATATATATATTACACCTATATCGAGCAACCTGGTATGACTGCATAGGGTATGACTCCACTTTATATATATATAGGGTCTGCATTAACCTAGGACTTATGTGGAATGTTTTAAATTCTCATCATTGATGACTAATCTTACACGGACAAAAAAATTAACATTTAAAAAAATGATGTTTGTTGGCTTAATTCCACAATGAGAGTGACTGCCCTTGTGTGTTGACGACAGGAATATTGAGTTTTTTTTGTTTGTGTTATTTTTAATGTGGTCCCTACTCGAATGTTGACGTGCAACATTGTCTGGATTTATGTGAGGAGAAAAATCAGTAAGCAGGTTTAATCTTTTACACATTCCAAGTGAACTTTGGGTGTATTCTTTTAGAGGAGGTAATTCAGGGGGTGGGCAGGTGTGGGTGTGGACCTTCCCTGATGAGATTTTTTTTGTCTGTGTGCACAGTCTTGCATTTGTATGCATGTGTGTGACAGAGAAGTTTCAACTATTGAGACATTTGTTGTCGTTCAAATTAACTTGGACTGTGTTTGTTATTTGATCAGAATTTTCATCCTAATGGTCCTTTATTTGTAGAGCCCAAGTCCCGTTTTGATATGTCACAGCTTTAGTGTGTTAATTGATGAGATTATGATTGTTTGTGGAACCAGATCAGAGATTTATATACCAGAAAATCTTGTAAAATTTTCCTAATCCTGATGTCTTCGATTGCATTTGTGAGTGTTATTGCCATGGTGACATTCTAGTAATTGTTCCTACCACAGTCTGAATAACTCAAAGCACATGGAGGGTCTGTCGTCTGAAAAACTAGACTTGGCCCACTGCATACAGACAAGGGGGTGGGGGAGTTCTATTGCAGAAGCTTCTTTAGGTTGTAAAAGGAAATACCACTAGTGACCCTTTCACAGTAGACATGACATGGACAAGTGATGCCCCCTATCAGTTCAACATAAATTTTTAGCTGCAGCAAATGGTCATTGGCTGTACCATTCATTCTGACTAGTTATGTGGTGGCCAAGTCACCTGTTGTTTTGTATTGTGCTACATTTTCACAACTGTAATTGTTTAGGCACATTATTTATTTATGGCTTTTCCTTTACAGTATTTTGGGACGCTCTTGCACACCCTCGAATGTTGACAAAGCAGCAGCAACCAAAGTTGCTGGTGACCTTTGTCTAAATCTGTTTTATTTACTGTTAACGTTATTTCATGATATTGAGTTGAAGATCAAAGGAATCTTTACACTTGCTTCTGGTGATGTCTTGTGCAAGTTTTTTTTTTTGTCCAAGTTTTGACAGCAGTGGTAATTTTCTTGTTGGACTTAGTGTGCTTTGGTTTTCAGTCTTTTTGGGCAAGGCAGCATTTGTTCAATACTAGGTTGTTTGTCTACCTCTGTCATTGCCCTTTGGTATGACTTCTTCCCTTGTTTTCCTTGTGACATTTCAGATGATCAGATATTGTTGTTGTGCATTTCTGCCAGTAGTCCATGATGTGATGTTTTTGGTTAACGTTTTCACAACTTGAAAACTGGTGCGAGTCTGTAGGTAGACTAAGTGTGGTATGATTGTCACAGGTTCATAAGTTTGTCTAGCACCTTTCCCAATACCTCACACAACTCGTATGACATCTTTGTGTGAGATAATCTTCATCATCCATCTCTGTTTGTTGAACTTTTTGTCCATCAAGGATTTGGTTAGCTGGTTTGGTGATTTTCTCACCAGCTTCATTTCTGGCTCAAGAGAAGCATTAAAGAAGTTGATTGGATCTGAAAGTGTTCATTTCCAGACTGAAATATCCAAACGTTTGGAGTCAAGGTGTGGAAGAGAGGTTTCACAGCCTTGGGAGCAGAAGATTGGTGGTTTGCTCAAGCCAGTGACCAAAAAACTCCCACTACCTACACAGCAGTGGTGAGAACCTGTTGATCAGGGCAGACAGAAGACGAGAAAAGGTGAAGACTAAGGCTTTTACAGGCTGCGCTGAAAGCATGGTGAACCACTTGCACTTCACTGCCTTTCCAGCCAACAGGCTAAGGGACCTTTAACTTCTACAGAGGGAGGGCTGCAAACCTATTAAACTTACAGCTTGGAATGTCTAAATCCTTCCATTGTATATTAACCATATCGTCACTAAGGAGGTTAACAGGAAAAGATCTGGGTCTAGCTTGCAGCATTTCAAGCAAAATTTAGTTTTAAGAACATGGATGTTTGCATACATCTTGTTGTTGCCATGGGGTACTAACATTTCACGCTAAAAAAAAAAAAATGAAAAGTTTGTGAAAAAGAACATGTTTCTCTCACTTCACACAATAATAGGCACATGCTTTTTGTTATATACAGCATTTGTGTAAAGTGCGTTTGTACCAACCAGAACGTTTTTCGTTTCGTTTGGATTTTACTCATATTCATGTAAGAGAAGGGAGAGGTCTGATTCTAATGACTGCCAATGCCTGTGAGGAAAATGTCTTACTAGTAAGCATAGAGACAAATGGTGCTTTAAGATGGAGCAACAAAAAAAATCCTGTTACATGCTCAGCCATCTAACAAGTGTGATGACAAATAATGTAAATGATGTCTTAGAGTAATCTTTTTGAAATACAGCTTTGATAGTTGATAGATTTGGAAAGGAAGCCACAACTCATTTACAGTTCAACTTTTCTTGCCCAGCTACCAGGTAAAAGCTTTTTATTTTCCCTGCCTGTATATGTTAGAGTGAACTATAAAGAGTTCAGTGGACCACCTTTTGTTCACAACCTTCCATTGTATGTAGGATCAGCTCAACAAGGTTTTTTTTATTGAGTGCTGGTTTCACTTTAGTGGTTTCCCTTCACCTGTTAATAGTCTGGCTGGCAGCTGGCAATGACAGACATGAAAATGTAGGTCAGTGTCAGACTTATTTGTTGTCAGTATGACATGCTGTAGGCGTGGTTGGGCATTGGGCACTGATTGTACACCATGACATTCCTGACAGATATGTTGGGTTTCTGTTTTTGTTGTGGATGTGTTTTGTGTGCATGGTGTGCGTGGGTCACACTGCAACATCTTTAGGTACATGCGTGCTATAAGAGAGAACTGTGCAAGTGGTACACAGCCACACTTTATCAAGTGGTGAAGCTGGAAACTGCTCATTGTTGAAATGATTTTACAGACAAGCTGTTTTGGGATCAGAAAAACCCTTTGACCAGTATATGATAGGATGAGCACTTCTCAGCAAGTGTGAATGATGATGTCATCTTGTCAACAATGGCTGAATATAAACAGGACTCATTAACAGCAGATAGGAAAAAGAAAAGTGGTACACAGTGACCTTTCTTGCTCTTACAGGAAAAAAAAAAATCTTGTTCTTGTACGCTGCAATATTACTGAGGGCTGGAGATGTGCACGTGTGGGTGTGTTTGTGTGCATAATGAGTGCACATGCATATAAAGTGTATGCTAGCAGACATGAAAGCAGTTGTGTTTTAGTCTAGCTGATGGCGTTTTAATCAATTGTGTTTTGATGTGGCAGTGCACAACCTTTTTTTTTTAATTTGATGTGAAGATGCGAAAATAAAATATTTTATAAAACAAACTGTGTCTTTTTAAACTGTGTCCAAGTTTCATATGTGATACTAGAAAGTTGTATCTATACAAAGTACTTGTACAAAAGAATTTATAATCCTTTACATGTTTTTAGTATTTTCCAAAACAATACAACAAATGCATTCCCCATCCCTTCTTAAAAAAAACAACATGCAGGCACATTTAACCTTCAAACATACTTCTTTAAAAAAAACAGTAAAACAATTACTGAAAAAAACACAGGTAGCTGAGGATCACATACTTGTACTACACACTGCATACACAATGTAAGCAAGGTGAACATCACCACACCTGTGCTGAAGACAGCTGTAACAAGATGAAGACTATATCAAGTTTTTTTTTGTTGTTCTGTTTGGAAACATACATTTCTTGGGATAAGTGTTCTCCACAAGTCTCCTAAAATTAAACAGTTACAGTGCTACTTGAAAGCACTGCTCTCACACAACACAGATACACTGCCAGGCCACTGTCGGGGGAGGGAAGGGGGCCTTTGTCAGACATAGTAGGAAAAGCATTTTTAAAAGGACAACACGTGTGCAACATTTTTGTGATCGGGTTACGTTCCCATTTTAAAATAACAATTCCCAAAATATGAGTACATAATTATGCTTAATTTTCAAGATATCAACCTTCAAACACCGACATTCTCACCTGCCACTAGGAAAGCTAAAGAAAATTACTCCCCTATACTGGAAAGTTCTGTTGCATGCCAGTAGTATTTGTACCAGTGAGTGTGGCTTAGTTCAGCACATCTATGCATGTCTTCGAAACATCGCTCAGGTTGTCTCAAGAAGCGATTTTTTGCCCAGCAGATGATAAGGCTGATTTTGGAATACATATTTGAACTTTATTTAGAAACTTTGACTGAAGTTTAAAAAAAAATAAAAGCTCCAAATCAAATTCACTAGACAGACTGGTAAGTAAATTATCTCCAGCTCAAACTTTAATGGGCAACAATTACAGACATTGCAGTCTACGTTGTATTACTGATTCTCTGTTACTAAGTGGGTGCGTTTGAGTTAATTTTTCCACGTGTATTATTGTTTATAAAATATCAACACATTTAAATGTAAGTTTGTGTAACAAACACTTGTAATTTTTTTTTATTTGATAGATGGTTCATTTCCAGCATTGCATTTTTATTTTATAGTTACAACTGATTGCTGATAGCAACTTTTTTTTTACCTTTGAAAATACATCATAAAAATTTGATACATATTTATTGATCTAAAAATTATTTCTTTCTTATTTAGCTGCATGCAAAATTTACTATTTACTTATACATTTGTCACCCTCAATTATTTTGTAGCTGTTTTGAGCATCAATGGTGTCCTCACACTGTCAGCTGTTTTTAGCATTGTGCTGGATAAGGAAACGATGATATGTTTGCGACTGACATTACTGTCATGACATTACTTGTTTAACCAGAATGGTGTAGAAAGCATCATGTAGCACATCTGGTGCTTGACTGTTGTTTAAACTTTTTACCAGCAGTCATATTTGGTTTTAACAGCTGGTGCTTTTGCATAGTTGGCACTGCTATAGGAAGAGCTTTTCATTTCCAAGACTTGCTTGTACTGTGTAGGTGAGTGGATAATCGCTTTTGAAATGTTTTGAGTGAATTCTTGAGTACAGTATGGGGACAAAGTTCATGCTGCATGTATATTCAGATCTCTGAACAAAGTTAATCCTCTGGCGTTTGTTGCCATCTTCTTTAAGATTCCCTAAATGAGTACTAAGTAATCCCATCTGAGTGTCAAACAGAACATTCAGCAAAAACAGAATATGTCCTGGTCTGTTTTCTTTTACCAAGGATTACACCTTTTCTCTCTGAAGTCAGCTCACGTGGACAATGCTATTTTTAGAAATACTACCCTTTGGTCACTTGTTTTCTAGACAAATCCAGGGGCGATTAAGAGAAAAACATTAATATAATATTTCTCATGTCTCTTCATCATACAATACCACCTGAATGAGTTTATGTGATACTTTAGGCTCTATTTCCAGTGATCTGGGTCCTCTGTTGTTTTTACTAGCACCTAAGCATCACTGGTGAATCAAGTTTTATAGGGCAGATTTGGGTCAGACATGACCACACTAGCTACAACAAATAACTAGCAGGGTCTGGTCAACCAAGACAGTGAAGCTGCAATCAATATCCCTACACATTTGCCGTCACACTATTGCAAGACATATGGATAAAATGACCACGGAGACAGGCTTTTCTTTGCCAGCCTGGAAATGCCATCAAAATATATGCATACATCAAAAATAATTGTAGGTACACAGTCTTTTCTGTATCAACCACATTACACAGCTTCAGAAATGCTTAAGCTTCAGTTTATAAAATCATTAAGTAAATGCATTGTTCACTACACAGTACACTGTTTCAATGTATCATAGCAAAATTACTGAAACAATATACAGATCTATGGGGCGCCAAGAGGGGAATTTTCTCAAATTTGCTATATCTAGCTATACATTGCAATGTATAGCTATACATTGCATTTTATATTTAGACAATTCATTCTATATTTATAGATTGCATTCTATAGCTATACATTGCATTCTATAAGTATAAAATTCAATATATAACTATACATGTATAATTATCAGTCAGTCAGTCAGTCGCCCCTTGCCTGGCACCTGGCGTTGGGGGGAGCACATGGATAGACGCGGCAGCTGACAGGGCCCGTCACTCTTGCCTATTTTGGGCGATAGTCAGCAGGTCCTGTACAGGACGACCAGTCCAATCTTTGACGTTCGTAAGCCAGTTCTTTCTCTGACCACCGCGGCGTCGTAAAGTTGTGGTAAAAGGTCCCGCTGATGCTGAAGATGCTTTTCAATAAGAAGACGACAGTTGAAGATCTGCTCAACTGTGCTTCTACGTGGTCTGAAGCCAGCCTGTTCTTCTGCTAGCAGCTCTTCTGTGGTGGTTCTGATGCGGTTCTGTATGACCTTCAGCATGACTTTGCTTGGTTGACTGATAAGGCTTATGGTTCTGTAGTTCTGACACTGTTTGCTGTTTCCTTTCTTTGGGAGGGGTATGATTAGTGACTGCGTCCATTCTCTGGGCCATTCCTTGCGCTCCCAGACTCTTTGGCACAGGACAGTTAGGGCCTTTGTAGTTGCTTCCCCACCCTGCTTGAGGAGCTCAGCTGGTACATTATCAACGCCTGGTGACTTTCCTCCCTTCAAACTATGTACAGCTCTTTCGACCTCTTCCCGTAGGACTGGTAGGTCTGCAGGTTCGCTGTCTCTAGTCTGGTTGTTTTGGAGGATGTTGGCGTCGGTCTTCAGCTGGTAATTATACAGGTCCTTGCAGTATTCTGTCCATCGGTTGAGTACAGCATTGCCTTCTGTGAGAAGGTGACCATTGCTGTCTTCGATGGCTGAGATCTTCTGCTGGTCTGTCTTAGTGAGGGTCTTTAGAAGTTGGTAGGCCTTTTAGCTGTCACCTCGTGCCATTCCATGCCGGCAGGTGAAAAAATGGCGGTAGCGGCAACCACATGGTCTAAGTTCCTATACTAGTCACATGATCGTTAAACTAGACCTTCAAACATCAAATATTAAGCTTATGGTCTTATAAAGCCTCTCTTATAGTGGTTGGAGCATTTATAATAACAATATAGATACAAAAATAAATAGATGGCCTACTTCGCTTTGTGAGACGTCTGAGTCGACCGCTCCATGCCGGCAGGTGAAAATTGCAATGTATAGCTAGAGAGATAAAAACTCGGTAAAAACCGAAGTGTTTCATTTATATTATACTCAGAAGTTGCTATCCAATTCATTTTATATATACATTTCAATTCTTTAGCTATAGAATGCATTCTATCTATACATTTGAAATCTATATTTATAGATTGCATTCTATAACTTCTGACTTGAAATGTATACGGAACGAGGCTGGCTTATTTGCATATGGGAAAAGAAGGTCAAAGACCAACCAATCAGTGCACTCTTTAGAGCAAATAAGGCTAGATGGCCATTAACATCCCGTCCCTCCTCTGGGAATGACCAGTTTCACGACACCCCTACAATCTTCATAACAGAGAGAAGTAAAGGGACTGTGCAGGCTGGTGATGCAGTGTGGATTTCTTGTGGCCCTGACTATGAGGCTCCCCATAGTGTCCAGTGCACTTCTTCATTAAGATTATGGGGTAGAAGGTGTATGTACTGAACAGCGTACAGTACAGTATGAAGAAGAAGGCAATACCATGCCAGACTTGCTTGCTGTTGCTCAAAACAGACCTAGGTGGTAACCCTTGTTAGTTACAGCATCTGTTCAGGTCCTTCTATCAACCAGTATGCAGCATTGGTACAGAGTGGTACCAGTCAAGGGATAAATAAATGAATGAGATCAGAGATGATGTTGAGTAATATAATTACTAGGTGTCCATTACCTAATTTCTCCATCAGGGGAATTCATGGCCGACATGGCGATCTTGAGAGACAAGACTAGCAGCAGGTGGCAGGCTGAGGAGGTATTCAATGCTGTGCACCACAGCATCATATTGCTGGTGCAAGTCCTGCATGTACTGGTCACTGAGGCCAGACAGCTGTTGGTATGGCAGCTCATGAAGTTCCCTTCGAGAATCTTTGATGTCCTTGTTGCTGACGATTCCAGAACTGCCCAAAGAACGATCCAATCTTTCTTTCATCTCAGTCTGACAAGAACTGTAAAAAGAAACACAAAATACCATCAAACCTCAAGCACTGAACATAAAAAGAAAAGCTACAGATGGGAAAACTGTGGATGCCCAGTGACCACGATGTGGTCTGTTTATAATATTTCACAAAAGAGTACTTAACGATGCAGTATTATATTTGCAAAAAAAATGGAATTCCTTATCTGCCACGTCTTGAACCAGACACTGTCCCACCATATTTATCATCATAAGGAAGTATAAAAAAATGGAAAGAGTTGATGATAGAGTGGATGCCCTGTCACAAAACACATTGTGCCAACACCCTACTCAAAACAACAATACAACATATAACTTGGGTCACCTAATTTAAAATCTTTTTTTTAAATTTTGGGCTTCCATGAGCATTGGCTGAGCAAGGTAAACAAAGAAGTGAAAAGCTGAGAAGTGAGAGAGAAATATCACTATGGACTAATCTCTATTTTGGGGATTTACTCAAAGCATTTCACAGAATAAGTTCTATGGTATCTAACACCCCCCCCACCCCACAAACATTTAATGGGATACTATTTTGTATTTTTTCTTGATGAATGGATCTTGCTTTACAATTCAAAAGGCATATTTTCTATAAATATAATCACACTGTTGGTGTCCGGTCACTTAAAGCCCAGACATTTAATCCCCGACACTTAATCCCCTATACTTTTAATCCCTAGGCACGTAATCCCCCGATACTTAATCCTTTACCCTTTACAAAGCATTGTGTAATGCTTCTGTGAAAGCGTTGACTTAGAAGGCCTCTAATCATTGATTCCATCTATAAGCCATTGACAGCCATAAAAAAACGTTTGTCAAACTTATTGTGATGTTTATATGAAAATAATTATTTGAATTTGAATTACATTTTTCACTGACTTCATTGTCGCGGATCGCCCCTAGCGTTGCCGGATGCACGCTCGCAACCGCTCACACAGCCGGTACACTAACACACACCCACTCGCTCGGCCAGAGGCAGGACACAACGTGCCTAATGAACCTTGTCACGGATCGACCCGTGATAGTAAGGGAGAAACAAGAGGTAGTTCCCTGCTAGGTTGTAAGGCAGAGTTAGTTTCTCCTTTACGCAAAAATATGAATGTGAGAATGAGTTAGTCCCCTTTAGATATTAAGAAGCAATACTAGTCCCCCCTTGAATGAGATTAGAGGAATGTGAGTATGGTTCATAGTGCGACTGAGTAAAGTAGTCACAGATTTCCTGTAAGGCAACTGAGTTGATTGGATTTTTATTCCCCGACCTAACGTCCTAGTGTAAGGACATAGGAGATTGTACTGTGTGAAAGAGACGGGAGAAAATCTAATTCCTTGCAGCGACAAGGTCTGGAGTGTTTTTATTATTGATGGTCCTTAGAAAGAAGTGTGATAGTGTGGATGTATAATATAATGTGATTATTGAGAAGAGGTATAGAAGTTTTGATGGGAAACATATTGTATCAGTTAAAATTGGTGTGAGGATTTCAGGAATTAATTGGGGAGAAAAGCAAGGAGTTTTTTTGGAGGCCCGGAGATTTGGGAGTGGATACCGTCTACGTACCTGCCCAGACAGTACGAGACGAGGAGTATTGGAGCAGAGGGTCCGCGACATTCTGTGTGAATTTCGACCTGAGTATCCTGTCGTCTGCTGCGGTCAGTTTGTCCTACGACTAAGGAGTATATTTTCGTCAACGTCCTGTGCACATCAATTACGGCAAAGGAATATATGGTCGTCAACGGCAGTGTGCATCGCGGCCAAGAAGCATTTTGTCATCCGCGTGACAAGTGCATCTTATCAAGGGAGATAATTTTTCTGGGATAGTGTATATGGGGGAGTGGATGAATTCGGACCGGACTGAATAGTAAGTGTGTTTTGATCATTCTTGGGTCTCAATACAAACATCATCTTTAGACGTTGGTATTTCTTATTTTGATCACGTTTTGAAGAAACTGTGTGGACTTGAACATTTGCAAGATGTTGATTAATGGAGAGAAGAGTGGTTTGTTGGGGTTGATTGTTTGGATGGTTGGGGTTTGAGATATTTATGATACTGACATTTTGATTCATGCTTGTTGATATATACTGATTAGATCCACTTGTATATTGGAGGTGTTGAATTGTATGGCTATTCTATACATATATATAAATTAGACACCCAGAAATTACACAGCATTAGTAACCCACGAACAGAGCTTGGTATTGTGTTGCGTGAAAGAACACGTGTGGAACGCCGTGCGGTCAGTGTGTGGTGTCTGTGACCTGTCTTCACGTTGCGTATCCCTAACAAACCTCTAAGGAGCGTAGACCACAACAAAGACAAAATGTACGTTACAAATAAAAACTTAAATTACACGTAGATGAAACAAACGTGGAAAATACACATAAGAGAAAATACACAAAAAAACCGACCTTAATAAAAAAAAACCCGAACACCGGCAAGAGAAAACACACACACACACACAGCAAGGGGGATAATAAACTGTAAGAGTTCTCGCCCCTTAGGCCTCCAGGCCTAACGTGATCTGTCTCCATTTTCTGTGGCCTTGCGCGACGCTCTCGCGCTGACCACCACTTTACTGCCTGTCCGGCGATCTCAGAGACCCTCTGCCGATCCTCTGTCCGAGCTGCCTTGTTGACCACATGTCACACAAGGCAGGACAGTATGACGACCGCGACAGAATGAAGAAATGAAAGGCTGGACGAAACGTAGAGAAGTTGAGACTCCTCTCACACAGGGGCAGTAGAAATGAGATGACGAAATACAAGTCCAACCAGATGATCACACGAGGACTAAAGAAGATGCGAAGAATGAGGAAGAAGAATGAAGGAACAAAACAAGCAAGCAAGCCTGTGGAGAAAACAAAAGAACATCGGTCACTAGGTGGCTTTAACACACTCACACAAAAACGCTCCCCCTTCAAGACCCACCTATGACCTAATACAGTCTTGTTCCCGTTTCCAGAAGTCAACCAACAAACACACAAAAAAACTGACCTTAACAATAAAAAAAAAAACAAAACCGAACACCCACAAGAGAAAACACATAAGAGAAAACACACACAGCAAGGGGGATAATATATAAAGCAAATACCCCCACACACTGCAGCACAGTACTGTCAGAGTTCTCACCCCTTAGGCCTCCAGGCCTAACACTACATTAAAAACACTGTGTTCTGTTTACCAAATCTGTTCTGTGGCACCAAATGCGCGACCCAGCAATTACATCCTTAAATCAACAAACACGGGATACTCTAATACAGTCCCACTCTTAGACTAGTAGACAAAGTTTTGACTCTAGCACAGAGCAAACATAACCTCGCACACACACACGCGTATATATGCGCGGCCTCTCTTCCGCTAAACAGGACCTCCACGTATATGAAAAACAAAATTTTAAAACCGCCAAGAAGTCACGCACTCACCCATGCGGCTTGTGAAGTGTCAGTCACCTGCTTACACGAGCAGACTGGAAACCGACTCGGATCTCACACAGATTCCGGTGGTCACCAACCGGCTACTGCATCCAATCATCATACACCAGCCCCACGGTTTTCCACTAGCTCCCGGTGGTCACTACTGGCTACTGTATCCACCAACAGTACCAGTCTCCCAGTGTACCCCTAGATTGCGTGGTCACTCCTAGCTGCTGGGCAGACACTCAGCACTGTGCCTAGGCGGTCTCTCACTGCTTTTTTTACACAACCTGCTTCTCTCAACGTTTAGGAAGAACTGCCCTGAGGAACCCTACGTTCTGGAGTTTGCTACATTGTCTCCCAGGGGCTGTAGCCAATCGCCAGCTGCCAACATACCCATGCCATGCTAAAGCGCATGAAGGCTTTTCGCGCCAAAACTCTGGACAGGGCTGGGAGGGGCCAAGAACAGCGAACCCCTACTGCTAGAAAAATCAGCAAGCTCAGCACTCCAGCAGACGACGCGTGATGCAGCAAGGGCATGACGTCAACACCTTGCTGTGGAAAAAGGCCTCGACCTCCCCCCCCCCCACTGGATAAAAATAGCCTTGAAATTGTTGTCTGCTGTAAGCTGCCTATGAAAGGTGCGTCCCAAGCGCTGAGAGAAACGCAGGCATAGAAAAAATGTCTGACACTGATTTCATCAGCAACAAGTCCTGCAGGTCTTTAAACGTGGCTGCCATACTTGCCAGTTCCATCCAACGTGCCAGGTATAGCCGGGTGCAGGGTACGTACTGCAGAAAAGTTTCATCTCCTTGACACCTGGAAGCTTGTAGTTTCCGCCTGTAAGTCAGGAGGGCAACCTTTAACCTATATACACGTCACTGGCCTTCCCCCTCAACAGTGTGCCCAGTCCTACCGCCCAGGTACTGACATCCCACTTCTGTATTTTGGCCCAACGCTCAAAACCACAGAGGTACCCAAGGCCTCTCTCACTGCAGTGGTGAAAAGCAAGTGTTTTACCACTACACTATCAGGTGCTCCTTAAGTGCATTTCTGCTGACTCAGGAAATACAATGAACTGAACTTTAAAGTTTTACAATTTTATTCTTCAATAACTGTGTAATCCCACTTAGAAGATAATGATAAAGGGGCAGAGGTAGTCCCATGAACCTATGGTCACATATCTTGGGGGTAGCTTTTTGTGAGGGTGCCCATCTCCTCTCCCTCACTGTTACCTTCCTCAAGCCTTTACAGTCAGCTACCCATTCCGCAGCTGGGTCACCAGTTAGTGTGTTAGGTAATATTGCTCTAATTATTAGGCTATCCGCTCTTCTTGCCTAGAAAATGCATGCAGAGAAATATGTACTTTTGTCTATATTCATGCTCCCCTCTTGGACCATCCCAGGGTGGAATCAGGGTGTAGATAATGCAGAAACAATAAAAGTCGTACGTGAATCTGCTGAGTGCATCACCGAGCTCGCAGCAGTGGTGACGTGTGTCCATCAGCTTGTGGTGCATGTGCTGCCAGCTTGCCCGCTCTTCCATCAGACAGCTCTCTGTCACAGAACGCAGTTGCTGTTCTTGCATAACCTGGGCCCGGAGTTTCTCCACGCTGTCATAAGCCTGCAAGACCAGTTTAGCAGCAGTATCAGACACACGCACTGATGAATACATACTCACATGAATGAAAACTAGTGTACTATCACAAGTCTGCCTTTCCTAAAAATGCTCGTAGTAGAGAAATGCTAATCTATGCTAATGAAACTCATTTACAACAACAGAAGAGAACCACCTCTCTAGCTTTGAACTCAGAATATTGACAATGTTCCAGCCTGCGTGCATACTATAAGACAGCTGTACGGAGAAAAAAATAACAGCTGTGAGAGTCATGCTACTGACCTGGTTCAGCTGTATGGCCAGTTCTTGCATCTCCCCCTCCAGTCGATCTGCATAAGCCTGCTCCAGGCTTGAGCGGGCAGCAGGCGCTTGACTGTGCCAGCGTGCAATAGCATTAGTCATTTTCTTACGTGGTCCAAACAGTCTGCACAGCATGATCAAAAACGATCATTTTATGTGGTCCAAACAGTATAGGTAACAGGTTCTATTGTTTGTGGTCCAAACCGTTTAGATAAAGGGTTCTACTGTTTTGTGAGTATAGAGGCAGTGAGCTATAACTGGTTCAGCAAGTCTAGGGAATGCAAACCCCCCCACCCACACACCACCCAAACTTTTTCCACTGTTTTACCTTCCCTGATAATCAGATGTCCATATGCTGAGTAGACAAGGAGTTTTTCAGTCATAGTCCTTTGCAAGCCTTAAACTACTGATATCCTGGTCCAAGGTTGTGTGTTCTTTACTTACCCTAGCTATAATGCCTTCCTTACACAGGATAGACATACTCCAAAATTTTTGTCTGAAAGCATACACTCAGAACATTTACCCTCTTAAACTTACATCAGAGACTAACATATGGTCACAGGATTTTTGGCTACCGTGCAGCAAAACAATGGAACTCTCTCCCTTTCCATATCCGCCATCTTCCTACAATTGAATCCTTCAAATCTGCACTGAAAACACACCTCTTCCTTGAGCATTACTCCTAACACAGTCCACACACGCTAGTCCTTACCCTTACCCCTTCCGCTCTTGCTACTTTTCTACCCATCTTTCTCTGCAGAATCACTATATTCTCTATGTTACTGTTACTTGGTGCCTTTTTGTGTTTTCTTTGTTTTCTGTTTGTCGTCAGTACTGTCGTTTATTCTTCCATCCCTCGTGTTCTATCCATTTAGTCCATGTCTCTTCCCCGTTTTAAGCGCTAAGAGCATGCTCTCTATGAGTGTGAATATGCGCTATAAAAATCTTCATTATTATTATTATCACATCTATGCATGCTGTCATGCATCTGTGCATGCTAGTTGCACAGACGATCACTTACATGTATATGCATGGATCCACATTCAAGCATGCCTTTACTTTCATGCTCACACTTGGAAGAAATTTACTTAAAGGGAGACTTACTTGATGCCAATCTCTTTCAGATCATTGTCTGTGAGGGACAAGAAGACCTGGAGATCGACATCTTGCTCTGAGAAGATCGAGGCATACTTCCCCAGCCCCAGCTGCTCTAGTACTGCCTCAAGACCACAGGCTTGACCTATGACCTCTCCACCATCCTCTCCACTGCCTGGCAACTCTCGCTTCACTGCCAACATGTTGCCGAGAGCCGAGGATGCGTCACAGTCTGCGAAGTGGCCTCCTTTCACCCTATCCACAGCTGGGCAAGAGTTTTGGCCATGCATGTGCCTAGTTATTGAGCCAGAAGTCTCAGAAGAGATTGGCAGGAAACAGGAAATTAATGCCTCCTCCCCTCTATGAGAACCAGGGTGCTGACAGATAGTGGAAGATGTCTGGGAGGTTACTGGAGTAAGAGGAGGGACCAAGGATGTGGATGCTACAGCAGCCAGCGACGCCATTTGAAGAACACTTCCTCTTTTGCCTTCACCAGAATCAGGAATGGAAGCAAGTGGGACGAATGGACTCGACAATGGACTGCTTGTGGCCACCACGTATCCAGCCGCTGGACCTGCACTTGTGGGCACGTCACTCCAGCGACCAGGCACACAACCTGAATCCTGGGCATAGCTCAAGAAGTCACGCTGAAAGACTGCTCCTGAATCTCCTTGAAAATTAGGTGGTGAGTTAGCAGACCTTCGTCTGAGTCTCCCCCCTGAGCTGCCAGATGAGATGTCTTGCTCTGCAGGGTTGGTTGGGCGCAAGAGATGGGCTTGGCAGCTACTGCGACGCTGCATGTGAATCAGTCTAGGAGTCAGGTCTGAAAACTGAAAACAGCTTACAGCTTCTAGTGCAGGTGCCAAAACCCCTACATCAAGCACCTTATTCCTAAGCTCATCTGGTGAGTTACTCCACTGAACACCCCCTCTCCCTAAAGGTGTACCATGCGTTCCATTTTTAGTATCATAAGAATCATTTATTGAAGGGTAGGGGTTTGTGGGGTTTGGGACATAGCAGGGATCACCTACCATAGGCTGCACAACATCAGGGAACACCACATCACCAAACTGGATGGAAATTTTCTCCTGTCGCTCATCTGCACTGGACACCTCTACACCTGGACTTGTGAGATCTTTGTTTATCCAATTTTGATTGAATGCCGGTCCCTGTGGCATCCTGCTTCCCCCCATCTCTGTGTGTACTGCTGAATCTCTGCTCTCATCAGCTGGCTTGCAGCTTCCTTCAGTGGTGCTGGATTTGACAGCACCACAGACCCTGTCTGACTTCAGGTCCTGAGAAGAAGTCCTGCAGCTTGGGGTTTCAGGGCTTTCTTGAGTGGATTGTGATAAGCCAACAAGATTGTGGCTGCCAGGGTTGGGATCCTCACTGTCATCAGACTGGCTAGAGTTGTGGACTCCACTGTCATGCAACCACACAGGATCACTGTCCGCAGAATTCTGTCGACTTAGCCCCAAAGCTGCTATCAATCCTCCACTGGACGAAGATGAAGACTTGATGGTGATGGCACCAGTTTTGGAGAAGGCGTTGCTGTCATCATTGTAATCAAATGAGTCTGGAACACAACACCAAAGGAAATAAATGACATTTCTAAAATCATGGACTCTGCAGAAAGATATTATCAGGAAAAAGCTTGTAAATTAACTGCATAAATGTAACCATTCATACAGATGTTTGCATACAAATCTGGGTGTCTGATATTATCAATATTCATTGATATTTTCTGCCTGAAGGATTCCAGTAACAGTTTTTGTTGGCTTAAAGCAAACATTAAAGTATGTTGTCAGTTTGATGGCCCGTTGTAGCAGCAGGATGCGCATTTCTAAGACAGCTAAGCATCAGTAAGACAGCTTATGCTTGTAATTTTTCAGTCATCGTGCACGTGTTTTCATGTAGGGGCAATGTGAGTGTGTGTGTGTGTGCATGCAAAGTGTGATCATGCTCACATGCCTTTATGTGACCTCCTTCTGTGTTTCTGTCTAATACTGCATGTGCCTGTGTGCACCTTCAGCCTGGTTGGTACTGGGGAATGGTGCTTTATAAATATGATTTATTATTATTATTTCAATTTATCTGCAGAATAAAGAACAGGAAGACTGCTGTAAAACCATTAAGGTAACCTTTACACCACAAAAATGACAGCATTTCAAAAGGAAAGTTTAACACAGCTTGATGCACTTACATTTCTGACTATCCAAAAATCTTTTCTTTACTGACACCAAAACAGTTATTCTTAAATGGAAATACTTAAAGTGCGTCAAACTAGCGGATAAAAATTAAATAAAAACATACAAAATTAAAAAAAACGTGCCACTTCCCACTTGTGAACTTTGCTACCTTCATAAATCTGATGCAAAGAGCACAGGTCTACTCTATCACAAATGGCAGCAATCAAGACAAAAATAAGATGCCCCCCACCCCTCAAGTATAGATCACTGTCCTGCCAGAGTTTCATGTAAGGTGGTCTCTGCTTACCTTTACCCCCAGAACTATCCAAGACATAGTCCTCCTGGTTGATAGGTGATGTGACATCTCTGTATGACAGCTGAGTGTCACCATACTCCCCATCTCCACGCGGAAAGGACAAATAGCCTCGTGGCACAATCAAATCTGTTGGAAATGACATGCCATGTCAGGGTCATTCTAATGCCATCTTGTTCAAAAGTTGAAATTTTAACTGATTTTCAACTTACATCAATGGTTAGCAAGCTGGAGATGATGTCAATATCACACCTCCCTCAGCACAACAGGCAATGCTAAGTTAAACAGATGGGTGATCAATGAAGACACGTGGGAAGAGAAATTTACTTCTAAGCTACGATAATCCATTTCTATGCCATCTGATTTCTAAATAAGAAAGCAAGGTGGAAGTCTCTTACTCTGATAATGGACTTGATCTGCTGCTCGAGTTCTGTCGATCATGCGAGCAATAGCTTCTGGACCATCACGTATATTTGGACCTGCACACCCACATACACATTTGCATGCACACAAATCCAAATTACCATTATCACCAGCTGAGCTACGTGACATGCCATACAAAAATTTATTTAGGTTTATGCCATGATATTAAATTTATATAACAGTGTGCAGCAAGTGGGAACATAAAATGATCAACAAAGCTTGTCACCTTTTGACCTGGCACGTGAACTGCGATGATGCAGAGGGCGCTGTTGTCTGTCTACCTCATCTGAAGAGCTGAGGTAATCATCCAGTCCTGTTAATAATAAACTTAAAATGAATCTGTCTCTATTATAGCCCTGTGTATGTTTTTAGGTATCATAGATGATACAGTGCACAACATCTTCCACAACAGTACTTCTGGCTGTGTACTTATGCATCATCAAGCTTAATGTTGCTCTACATGACACTTCATCTCTAACTGCTAAAATCATTACTAGAGTGGAAAGAGATAATTCTTCACCAGGCTCTGAACGAAGTGCACTATGTGGCAACACATGGTTGTCGATGAGACTGACAATCTTCATGTAGCCACAGATGAGTGCCAATGAGCGAGCAGTATCCCCGTTGTAGGACTTGGCATTAACATTCACACCCTGTGTACACACAAAAAAGCCTGTCGTGATCACCACTTACTTAATGCATACTTCCATAAAAGTGGAAAAAAGATTTTCAAAACTGATATTACTTTATTGCCTTTTAACTGCTTGCATGCACACAAGGCCAGTTGTGAAAACTACTTACATGCTGAAGAAACAACTGCACGATGATCTCATGGCCCTCAGAGGCTGCTTCCATAAAAGGCGTTATCCCTGTGCTCAGCTCCCTGTAACAAAAACAAGTGATTATCAACACCCTACCAACTTACCATCACCTGCTAGGAAAATGATAATTTAATAGTAATAACTGAAACTTCACCTTGTTAAGATGTTAATACCGATCCCATGTTAAGAAAATGATGACAATCATCAGCAACTTACCCTCTCAAAATCACCTGTTAGGAAAATGACAGTCCTAATCAAAATCTCACCTTCCCAGTGTCACCAGTGACAGCTGGGCAAACAGTTTTAATTTAAAGGAACAAAAGAATGTAAACGAGAAAAAGAGTCTGGACAAACTGTTTTCAAACTTAAGCGTAGTTCAAATATAGTTCTGTTAAAACCCTCACTTATCACAGATCTAATATAATTCTGTTAAAGCCCTCACTTATCTTGGAGCCAGCTTTTTGTAAGGGCCTTTTGTGGTCTTTTGGTACATACACACACACTCACATTGCATCCATATTAGCATGTTGATCCAAAAGAAAGCTGACAAAGTTCTGGTGGCCTGAATATGTGGCATGAAAAAGAGCTGTCCAACCATTACAGTCAGCAGCCTCCAGCTCTGCACCTTTCTGAATGAAAGAGAAACTGCATGTCAGTCAGCTTCCTGAACTTTCCCCCAAACCAGCCACACCATCCAAGTGTAGGTGTCTCACAAAACGCATAAAATTATCCAAAAATTATAGCAGAAATAGTTTTTGCACTGTAAAGATTAAGGAGATTTTATACTAAGCATGGCAACATTCTAAGTTTTAAGTACAAATAATTCCCAGATTACTTACTGTAGACTGCTGTACACTTTGCTGCTGAAGTCTCGGTAACTTATGTAAAGGATACTCTAGAAATACTGCAGACAGGAGTCATGAAGCATACAGCATTGTATTACACTCTAGGAAAACATTAAGCTGAATGAGTTAACTTAATCTTTTGTAACTTAATATCCCTTTTCTTTGAACCATCATCCCAGCTTACCCGAAGCAAAATTCGACCAACACTTTCATTGCCACAGCTCGCTGCCAGCATAAGGGGTGTCTGTCCTCTCTGATTTTTCAGGTTGACGTTGCAGCCAGCATCAATGAGAAGGCTAACAATGTGGTCATGGCCAATGTAACATGCATACATGAGTGGGGTCCAACCTCCTACGTTCTTCCGATCAATTTCCACTGCCCCTCTGTATAATAAAACAGGATACTTCAGGCTACATTGTACATTGATCTGCACAAATCATCTGCATTTCAATAAGCATAATGTTTATAAAATAAATGTACTCGATATTTTGTATAGAAACCTGAGGATATTTAACAACAAGAAGCTTGTAAAACATATTAAACACCAACTTTCCTATCCTCATCCTCAAAGAAAAACCTCACATAATAATAATAAATGCAAAATGTTTATAGCTCTTACTCACAATCCTAAGGAATATGCTCTTAGCACTTACGAACAAAACCAGACATGAGCAACATACGAGGAACAGAAGAACAAACAAACAACATATGAATGACGGAAGGATGAACAAAAGTACTGATGATAAATAAATAGTATCATGAGCTCCAAAAAGAAGACAAGCTGGGAAGTAGCAATTAGCAGAAAATGGGGATGAAAGAGTGAAAAAGGACTAGCATTGGAGGAACTGGTGTTAGGAATAATGCTTAAGGAAGAGGTGCATTTTCAGTGTACATTTAAACGATTCAATGATGGGTAGGTGGCAGATATGGAAAGGGAGAGAGTTTCATTGTTTCGCTGCACAATAACTAAAAATCCTGTGATCATTTATTGTTCTGTTGACAGGAATAGTTATGAGGTGGTTGTTAGATGAGGAGCGGAGTTGTCTAGCTGGGACGTAAGTAAAGAGAAGTTCAGAAAAATAGTTAGGGCAGGAGCCAGCAAAGAAATTAGAACATAGCACGGACAGTTTGTACTGAATGTGAGAATGGATGGGTTGCCAGTGGAGAAAATGAAGGAGAGGAGTGACATGGTAGATACAGACACTATAAGGCTAACGGATCTATAGACTGACAACCTTAATGATAATAGGTCACAAGCCTGTTCATCTCAAAACTGGTAACAGTTTTTGATTTTCTAATATATCAGCACTTGGTGCAAACTCCCATCAGTGCTAGTAATATATTAGGAATATGACAATGTGAAGAATAACTGTCTAACTGTCTAAGCACTTTCTTCTTCCTGACGCTTGCTGGTGACAGGTAATCAGTTCAACAGCTGTATGATACTAGAGTCTTTCCTCTAACACGCCCCTCCCTCAGCTCATACACACCCACAGCTGCAATTTGTTAAAAAAAAACAAACAAACAAAACCCCTGGAAATACGGTAAGAATTAATGAAAGTTTACTCACCTAGTGATGAGACTTCTCACACATTCATACTGTCCGATGCTGGATGCTGTGTGGATATCCAGAGGGATAGGCGTGAAGTCCTCTCTGATGTTGCTCCAGCCCCTCCACACTGACAAACTACGGTCCAGCAACTCGTTTTCAGAGGCCTCATCTGATGCCTCATAGGACAGTTCCGACATGTTCACCACCTTTCACACCCAATGCAGATTTTTTAAAACCTGAAAATAAAACGTTAAAACATCACTTTACATAACTTTATAACCCATGAATAAGAGAATATTCATGCTCTGCTTCTTCACTTAGCTGCTCTCTTCTGTTAACTGTTGCTCTCAATTTTTTTTTGTTGGTGGGTGGGGAGAGTTTATACCCGACTCGGAGGCAGATTCTAAATTTAGCTTATGTGCAAAAGATAATAAAAATTCAAGTTTACACCACTCGTCAAAACATTAAAAGAGCTGAATAGCATGAAAGAAATTGGCGACATAAAAAGTTTCACGAAAATAATAAATCGACGAAAAGATCGTCTGCTTCTATCAAAAGAAGAGAAAGACTAGAAAAACACTGGGACGTGTCATTGTGACAAGCAATTGCTGACCTGATAAACAGTTTTTTTTTAAAACTTTACATTTTTAAGCATTTACTGTCCTCGAAAATTCTTTTTATAAATTGAGTTTTCTCCTCGAAGGTTTCTTTCACCGGTCGGACATAACCGATGTTTACCTGTACGTCTCTAAGTGAAAAAAAAAATCCTCAAAACTTCGCGTACCGCGCCGAAATTCAAGAAGAATTCATTTTCACATTCTGTCAAAAGTAGGACAAGGATGCTTGATCTATATAATCAACGCTGCACTTTTAATGAGTGCAAAATACGAAGGTACCGATGTTTTGATTGCCATACGTCCATATTACTTTGAACGAGAACACACGAGATCACGTTCCAGTCCCTATGAAGATAGAACAAAATCGGGAACACGAAATATATAGGAATACGTCTAAATGCGTACATATAGTGTCAACGATAAGTATGGTCGCTTTTTTGTTGTTTACCATGACCCGACTAGACGAAAAATAACAAAGGGAGTCAGAATATGCAGTTTATAGTTTCTGCAGCATGCTTTAGAAATAGCCAGTGGGTTATTATGCGCTTCCCGAAATGGGTGGAATATGACAGCTAGAGGCACACAGTCTTACATCATATAATTATAGAAGCCATATAGGCTTTATAAGTTTATCACAAACTGTATTTGAAATGATTGATGTAATAAAACGAATGAATTAAGGATCTCGATATTTTAAGATGCCGTTACATATTTCTTTCACTTTTATTACGACTTCCAAGGCACCAAGGCTGTGAGGTTTATCCTTCATGCGTAAATGGACAATATATAGTATATATGTGATTCCTGTAAAAAGATGTCCGTGGTGTGAGGTGAAAAAAAGGGAGTTGGCATAAGGTGGAGACATTTTGTTGTTGTTGTTGTTGTTGTTGTTGTTGTTGTTGTTGTAACTGTAAGGAGAAATAATGATGAAGGTTCATATATACATAGCTCAACGTATCAGTACAGGCAAACATATATCATCGACTGTGGGTGCATGGGCCGATGTCACGGCGCAGGAACTCCAAAGAAGAAAGTCGATATGACGTTTAAAAAATATATATTAAAATAATATATGAAGCATAAATAATGCACTGAACAACTCCCAACATCACTACTTCTGACCAGCACAATTTTATCTTAAAATACTGAATAAACAAATACTTATTTGTGATACACTTAATTAAAAATAATTATTTAAATAGCACACGACTGTATCGCTTGGCTGCCAGTCATGGACCGTTTATAGCCTACACATTTTCCACTCGTTTCTGGCACTGGTCATCGGTACCTCTCCGAACTCAGTCACTCCCATCTATACACCCACACGACTTCTTCGCTCTTCTTCTGACACCAATTTAAGCTTCTGCGAGTCCTACTAAGACAAAGACTATATATACGCACAGATCGAGGTCTTTCTCATACCAAGCCTCGGAACGGATTACCCAGCAGCCTTCAACACTCTGATTCTGTAGCCACCTTTAAGTCCAAACTGAAGGATCATCTTTTCAGACCGACGACTTCACTGTGACCGTGTCCTGACATGAGCGTGCATAACGTGTTTCTGTAATTTACTTCGTGTATGAGTGAGTGCATGTCGTAGAAGTGCGCGAGTCTGTTATATGAAAATATATGGTACATGATTGTTGACCATTTAGTCTATGTATGATTTATGTAAAGCGCTCTGAGCAAATTTTTGGATAGGCGCTATACAAATTATTACTCTTATTATTGTTTAGTAGAATAAAGCTTCAAAAACAGTGTGTGAAATGATTGTACATAAGCACCGTTTCTTTTGTATTAATGGTCTACAACATAATAAAATATGTGCGTGTGTGTGCTTGCGTATGTGTGTGTGTGTGTGTGTGTGTTCAGATTACGTGTGTGTGTGTGTGTGTGTGTGTGTGTGTGTGTGTGTGTGTGTGGTCTGGCATTTCTTTGTGGGTTTCGCCCAGGACCAGTAGAAAAGGCAGGAGGGACATTGGAGTGACGGATGTGGCCACTTATAGAAGCTTCCCGTTGCTGCGGGTCGTGGCGTGAATGGCAAGTGCACACCACACACCACACTGCAGTAGACAGCGCCAAGCATGAAGCAGCTAGACACCGGTACCCACCTGCTGCTCCGCCACCTGCTGCTGTTGCTGCTGATTCTACCGACCCCCGTCACCCCCACGCCTGCAGGTACACGTACGTACAACACTCACGCACATATGCACGCTCATTTGCGTGCGCGCGCGAACACACACACACACACACACCAGCGTTACCATAAGTAGTATTCAAAAAGCCGTCACATTATTCTCCATTCAAAAAGGTGTGCATAAACATTTTTTTCTTATTTTTATTTTGATTCTTCCCCACTAAATTTCATATTTATTCTCTCGCTCTCTTCCGCCCCACCCCCTCTATTTCTATCTATATCTATCGTAGAGAATAATGTCACCGTTCATGCTGTTGCTAAGGGAGATCGCTTGCTTGCTTGCATGCATTTGTGCCCGTATCAAGACGTTGATAAGTTAGTGTGTGTGTGTGTGTGTGTGTGTGTGTGTGTGTGTGTGTGTGTGTGTGCGCGCGCGCGCGCTTGAGAGATAGAGAGAGAGGTTAACAAAGGAAGAGTATCAAATAATTTTCTTATGCCTGAATTTGAGACATGATAATGCTGATCAGCTGATTGCCTCTTTCCTGTCATATTTTGACACCCAAGTTTGCTCATGATATTTTACATGATATGGCATCGAAATACGAAAGATGTTAAAAAAAATAAAGAGAATGAGGCTTATTAATGTTGCTTTATTAGATTAATTTTGTTACACTATGGTTTATTTATTTTGTATTTGTATTTCCTGCTTAAGAAAAAAATTTAAGGTACAAAAATAGTTTAAACCTTTTCTTTTTCTTCGGCTTAATGGACGAGATTTCTGTAAAGAACCTTTAAAGGATGTTAAAAATAAAGAGAATGAAACTTAGAATTAGAATTGTACACACTTGATTTATTTTTTATGGCGAACAAAAATGGTTTTACTGCTTGGTGAAAAATGTAAGGTATAAAGAACTTGAACCCTTTTTTCTTTTTTTTCGGTTTCGTGCACGATATTTCTGTGAAAAACTCTAAAATTGAAATGAGGTGACCATGTCCCCGGAAGCTATCTTCAACTGACAGCACCATCCACAGACCAGACATTACAGAAGTCTGTGGTACCATCTGTGACTTGTCGTTTTGTGCCACCGAAAGACCGTAGTTATGGAGCGAGGATGTCGATACCCTGAGGCAGTGGGGGGGGGGGAGGACTGTGCAAGGACAAGGGCCTTGTCTTCCTGTAGCTATAAAGCGGTATCCAAATACCCGCAGATGTAGCTCCTTTGGTTTTCTGATTTCTGTTGCTGCCATAGTAACGTGAATGCAATCTCCAGACATTTTGCTTACCCCGCTCCAACAGGTCAGGCTCTGCTGCTGTCACGAGGTCCAGAGGCCGTTGCCGTGGTGATAATGACACGCAATGAAACACGGGTGCGTCTTCTCCTGGGCACACCACACAGGCTTTTTTCTCACCTGGCCACGCCGACTTCCGGATCAGAGGTTAGACCAAAGTATTTGTACAGAACGGTACACAGCGGTGCCCGTGAAATTTGGCTTTATCTGTGAAGCTTTCAAGCATCCTCCCTCCTCAACAGTCACCACGAGGCCCATGAAGCCTCGTTTTGAAAAGTCGGACAAGCCGCGCGTGAATTAAGTTCACGAGCTCACGGGATATTAGTTTGTTACTTCTCATCTGTGCCATTGCTAGGAGACTCACGAGACTCGTATGCTTGTCTGTTTTCAAAACTACCTGCTGAGCCTCTTTACTCTTAGAAAATTAGCAGGACTTTTATGTACAGGGGAGAGCTAGAATCTCCATCGTGCCACCCAATGTTTAGACTATAGAATCATTCATGCACGTCTTTCTAACTCTCATGTTAACAACTTGTCACGCATATTAATGACATGTGTTTTTTGTGTTGGCATCTTAATTTGTGTGCTGATCTTGACAGTCCGTGTCAATGATGTTGATGACTTGTGTCACTCGAGTTGACATCATGTGTTGTCATTCGTGCTGACAACCTGTGTACTCGTCTTTACAACATGCACTCGTGTTTACAACATTGCTGTTGACAGCCTGTCTCATTCGTGGACAATCTATATGTCATTTATGTTGATAACATGTGTCATTCCTGTTGGCAGTCTCTGTCACTCATGTTTGCAACTTTTATCATCCGTTTAGGCAGCCTGTGTTATCAGAGTTTACAAGCAGTCTTATTCATGTTGATAGTATGTGTCAATGGTGTTGCAACCTGTGTCACTCGTGTTGACAGAATCAAGACCTAGCGAGGGCGCTCATCGCGTCAAACGAGTGGGTGGCGATCGACAGTGACTACGACGACAACCTGTACTATGTCCTCGACAGGAAAACCAGGAGCATTACAGTTAAGCCATAACATTGACATGAGAAAATATTACAATTAAGCTGTAATGCTGACATGAAGTTAAACAGTTAAGCAGTTACATTGTCATGAGGGAATATTACACTTAAGCCAAGTAACACTGGTGTGACGAAATAATTCTGTTAAGCTGTAAAGTTGACACAAATATTTTTTATATTGAAGCAACATGCTCCTAAAAAAAGGGTGGGGAACCTTTTTTTTCCTCCTACGGACATTTTGATATTTATCACATCACTCGCGGGCCATACAAAATTATCCCTTTAAAAATTAGCTTGCTCTATTTTGTAAAATTATAGTTTTGCCACTGTGTGTTAACACTGCCGTTCTTTGAGTCACCACAATCCGCCTTTTTTGTTATTAGGTGCACGAAAAATATGCTCTGCTCGTATGGAAAACATAGCGAAACAACTGTTTGGAGTTTGTAAAATATATGTTTATAATTAAAACGTTCCTAGAGGAGACAGATTACATAGAGACAAAATCTCTTTTCCTAAAGCACGAGGTTTTGCAGTGAAAGTACATTACAAGTAATAATAATAATCTTAAGTATTTAGTACAAACATATCTCCTGATGGACAAGTTCGTGGCATTTACAGTCTACACACTACTACGCACATACAGGCATGCTTGCACGCGCACAAATAAACCCATAAATCCAGACAAATTTTACCAACCAAAGCGTTTTTTTTCATTTGCTCATCCCCTAGAAATCCATGAAAGGATAATGCTTGACACTTGTATGCCTGAACTGTACTCTAACGCAATGTCGAAGATCATTTTTTTTCTTGTATGAGCCGCCATCAAACAGGAAGTGGTCTACCCTCAGCTTGGGGTGAAGGTCACATGCATGCATAATTCTCCAAAATCTTCCATATAGGAAGCGGGCAACCAACGAGAAGCATCCACGTGTCTGTCCCGTCATCTGCTCGGTCATATGCGTGCTGTCTATCCCATACTGGAGGTTCCGTGCTTGTCCCTCAAAATGTACTTTATGATGATGATGATGATGATAATGATGATGATGAGGATGATGATGATGATGATGATGATTTTTCTTCTTCTTCTTCTTCTTCACTTAATATACATTGATCCTGCTATGAGAAAGCTTACAGTTTTATTGAAATCTACGAATGCCTTGGCGGGCGGATCAACTGATTTCCCGGACGTTTCCCACCCCTGTTCTAATACAATAGCGCTGTGACTGACGTCCCTTCATGTCTGTAGGACGCTAGGACTGAGACACCACAGACCAGATTCTAGAAGTTTGTTCTTGACACGCTTTAGTAACCTCATTTCCCGCTTTCAGGCAATCTCAGCGTTCTCTGGCGGGTCGTACGTGGTCTACTCTGGGATCTCCAGCAAGGCCGCTGGTCAGGAACACGCAACGCACCCACGCACGCACGAACGCACGCACGCACGCACGCACGCACGCACACATTCTCTATCTCTACGCTCTTCAACAATAGCTTCAAAAGTATTAAAACGTCTGCTAGCAAGACAACTGTTATTATATCAGTTATCAAGAGAGATACGATGACTTTAACTAGGAATGTTTTAACCCAACTAGCAAGAAAACCGTATTGAGAGTGTTATTACATCAATTACTAAAAGAGCTATTATGAAGTCAGCTTACAAGAGACCATTTAAACCGTTCACTTTGGTCATCACGTAGCAAGAGAAGCATTATGAGGTCACTTAACAAGCACTCTTATGACGTCAGCTAGCTAGAGCTTCGTTGCTTGCTAACGTTCTTGGTACAACTTTGATATGGGGTAAGACGTGACGGCCATAACAAAAATGGCTCGCGGCATTTGTCGTCTGCTCGCTACACTCAATCGCCCAATTGTACCTAATAAACTAAACCTAACCCTAACCCTACCACAAACCCTAACCCCAAACCTCTGACAAAATAACAGAGACCGGCCTATGACGTCACGTCCTACCCCATATCACGTTCTGTCACGTTCTTCTTCCCACATGACGTGTGTCGCCAGCACTGAGCGTGGACTGGGTGGAAGACGCCGTGTATTGGGCGGATCCTGCCTACGACGCCATTTTTCGCTTCAAGGGAACCGGAAATTGCCGACAGGAAGCATGCGTGCGCACCATCATCCACACCGGGCTGGACAACCCTACTGGCGTCGCCGTCTGTCCCCGAAGGAGGTAGGGACCAGCACAGCTGGACAGTACAGGAGAACTGGTCGGTGGACTGGGGTAAAATGCGATAGACAGTCTGGGTGTTTGAAGCGACACCAGGATGTTCATTAGCCTCGATGAAATTTCGAAACGCAACCATATACAGAAAAACAGTGACAGTATAAATATACACGGACTCAAATATAGTCAATGGTGACTAAATTAATGTAAATCAAGTCCTTCCATAGTCACGCCAACAGTTTAACCTCTTTCTGAGCATGGTGATGCTAGTAGGATTGTGTTTCGAGAACAGAGGAAAATGCGGTTTATTCACACAGACTTTGGGAAAGAATACATTATACAGAACTCAAACCAATGAGTCTAAAGAAAAACAAAAAAGAAAGCCTTATGATCATAATAGTTAAATTTTTATTTTGAACAAGCGGCCAGGACAAATCCTATAGTTTCTTTGCTAGAGCAAAGCCGCACACAGTTATAAAACAAAGGGCGGATCTCGTCACGTTGGTCATGTGATGTGTGACGCAGGTTGCTGTTCTGGACAGACCAGGGTGGCCATGTTGGCAACAGTAAACTGGAACGTTCGGATCTCTCGGGGGACAACCGCGTCGAGCTGTTCCGGGGGCTCCGCAGTCCCTCTGCCGTAACCCTGGACCATTCCTCCCACAGGTCTCTTTCTTTCTTTGTCCCTGTGTGTGTGTGTGTGTGTGTGTGTGTGTGTGTGTGTGTGTGTGTGTGTGTGTGTGTGTGAGAGAGATTTATACTTTGACGTATCCCAGAGTACAATAGTCTAGCTGCTAGTGACCTATCCAAGACTGCTCCTGCTCTTTCGCCTCGTTTCGAGGTTCACGGCGGCATGATGTTGTATCCCATGATGCCTTGGCCCATGACTTGCTTGCAGGGTGTACTGGTTGACACAGACTGGTGACACGTCCGTGGTGGAGTCGTGCGATTTCGAGGGCCAAGACCGCTACAGCGCTGTGGTGCTGGCCGGAAGTGAGGTCACGGCCTTGGCCGCATGGCGGGGGTTTCTGGTCATGGCGGACATCCACCACCAGCAAGTTATGCTACACAGTCTGACGGCCAACGTCACGAGGTGCCTATGGCCGGGCAGTGTCACCAGCTTGACCGTTTTTGCCCAGCGCTGCCAGACTCCGGACACTTCCGGCACCGGTCAGTCCTGGTCGCCTGCTGCTCCTGTCGCCTGTCGCCAGATCCCAAAACATTTATTTCATCACCATCGAGGGGAAAGATTATACATTACAGTATACATGTTTCAAACAAATATATTTGAAGTTATGTTCATCATGCACACGTGCAAACAAGCAAGCAAGCGAGTGCCCACGCATACAAACATTCAACACGCAACAACCTTCTTGTACTTTTTTTTCTCTCTGTTCCTTTCTATTTTTATTATTCTCTAATTCCTGAAAATAAATCGCAGCATTTTAGCCTCTTATTAAAGAATTTATAGAACCAATGTTGTTAAAACCCTTTGGATAAAAAAAAAATAGTCAAAGATATAAATACGCGATGAATCGAGTGAAAAGTATAAGGGACGCAACGAGGGTTAATTTGTTCTCTAGTAAGTCATTGTGGACTCCGGACACTCTAGTAAAAGTAATGTTATCCAGGTCAGGTTATTTGTAATACGCTGTGTGAAGAATGTTACACTTGTAAAAGTCTTCTGTACATGTTAATACCAGGGCAAGGAATAAGAGTAACAGACGGTAACAGGCCGAGGTACAACGGACAGTCAATCACGGAACGAAGAGCCTTGGTCTGTAACTGATCAAGAATCAACTGTCATACCTGAAACATGAAAAGATTAGGTCAATCAACAATTGGTGAGGAGGGCTCACAGCACAGCAAAGATATACACTTTTTATTTTGTCACTTATGGTCTTCAGCGACCAATCATCTTATCACAGGACTTACTCTGCGTGCAAGACAAGGCAAACATGTCCTGTACAGACCATTTCCGTTTGGCTGCAGGCGGAAGTGATGGAGCCAAGGACCTGGTGGAAGAGGGATTCCTGCTGCTGGCCTCAGAACAGCGTGGTGTGTCCATCTTGGAGAAGACTCTCCCCACGTCCACCCGGCGATCTTCCTCGGCCACGGCCACCCGTCTCATTCTTGCTCAGCACAGCATCACTGCCATGGCCGCCGACGTGGCGCAGGGTCACCTGTACTTCTTCGATCGGCGACAGGGCGTAGGTATTCGTCTGCTAAACATTTACTCATTTTATTTATTTATTTATTTATTGGGGTAGTGTGCGCAGTGCAACATGCAACAGAGCTCAACAAATGATGCTGAAGACATGTCATGAGCGTCTTAAAGACCAACCTGAATGGTTTGCGTTTTTTGCAGATATCGGTAGATACAGGTGTTATAAAGCTAACCTGGAAATTTCAGCCACCAAAACCCATCCGTTAATTATTTCTCGTACTAAAGTAGTAGTTTTTCAGAACCACGAGAAAAGCAGACTTTCAACGTCTGAATAACCCGAGCTGTCGCTCATTATCTCTCTCTGTTTGGTGTTGACGGCTGTCAATGTTGTGAATGGTGGACTAGTGTGACGTAGTACATTGTCTGGTGTTGACTGCTGTCAGTGTTGTGAATGGTGCACTAGTGTGACGTTGTACACTGTTAGCGCTTGTTGATCGCAGGTGCGAATCGTGGCGGATAATTAATTAACGGATGGGTTGTGGAAGCTGAAATTTACAGGTTAGGTTTATATCGCTTATATCTACCGATATCTGCAAAAAATGCAAACATTTCAGGTTAGTCTTTAAATAACGACTTGATTAAGTTTACAACCAATCATCATCATCATCATCATCATCATCATCATCATCATCATCATCATCATCATCATCATCTTTTCTTTTCCTTTTTTTTCATCTTTTTTTCTACTTCTTGATCTTCGTCGTCTTTAAGTGAATCTTCTTTTTCTTCTTTCTTTCGTTGTTCTGCTGCTACATGTGCTGCTGGAGTACAGTATGTAAAGAGGGCTATGCGATGTTGGAGGAGATTTAGCTTGGGCAGAGCTTATGTCTCTTTGTTTCTCTTCTCCAAGGCTATCATGTGGCTGAGCGTAGGCTTCTTGAGGCCTGGTGCCGGCAGATGGGGTTCAGAGCCCAAGGCAAGAATCCTGACAAGGGCGGCGGGTAATGTTGATGGTACGTCGTCTTTACTTGTGATTCAACATCATTTCACTGTCAGCAACACTAAGGGATTTATCACAGCTTTACACCAATAATAGTTTGTTCCTGATTCCATGACAAGAACACAATCAAAGTTCAGCTAACATTCTGAGATGGGTTGACGTATTAGTTGTACACACTAGTCGTTACTGTTCGTGGTGGCGACCCGTCTTGACAGAGTTTTAAAAAATATTGTTTGCTGTGTCATCGACTACCGGGAGGCAGGGCTGGCTGTTGACTGGGTGGGCAAGGCCGTCTACTGGAGTGACACGCGGCTGCAGCGACTGGCTGCTGTCTCCATGAACGGGCGGCACGTGCGCTGCCTGGTCTGTCATCACGTGTCGAAGCCACGTGACATCGTGGTGCACCCAAAGCGGGGGTATGTCACTAAGTTGATGTGTTTGTGCTTTGAAAGATGGCGACAGACACGTAGAGACATACATATAACCAGAAATACAGACAAACACAGACACACAGAGAAACACACACACACAAAGAGACGTGTAGGGATAGACATCTACAGAGGGTCACCATATCAAAACTTCATATTGTAAGGGAAAGGTTTTGTAAGAAGGGCTAGGGTATCTGTGTAATTGTGTACGAAAGTACACGTCATCCAGATGTAAATATCTCAGATTATGCGTGCGTGCGTTTGTGTGTGTGTGTGTGTGTGTATATATATATATAGAGAGAGAGCAATGCGATGATGAAGTTAGTGGGAAGAACAAGACTTTCACTCACTCATGTCTCCATCCGTCCTGCTCATGGCCTGTGCAGACTGGTCTTTTGGGTGGATGCGGAGGACAGAGACCCGCGGGTGGAGAGGGTGCGCATGGACGGCAGACAGAGGGTGACCGTCGTCAGCGGGGGGCTCGTCTACACCCGACCTCGGGCCTTGGCCATCGACTTCAAGGATGACATGTAGAAATCTTCTTACCTCCCCTCCCACCCCGACCTCAACTTGTTCATGATAACATGTATAGTACAGGAGTAGATAACTGCATATTTATGATCTTCTCCATCCTTACTGTTTGTTTCCTGATTCTTCTTTGTGTCTGCTATGTTTGTCTTTTAGTACTTGTCGGCATAGTTGTTTCTCCTTCCGTCCTGCGTTTTTTTTTCTTGTCTTCTACTTGTCTTAATAAACCGCTGTGAGCACGCTCCTTTGTGAGCGTGAGTATGCGCTATACAAATCACAAGTTTATTATTAATATTAAAGGTAGACCCGTAACCTTCAGGTTACTGGGTAGTGAGATGCTAGAGACCTCTCTTATCTCTTGTTTGTGAGGGCGATTCTCATCTCTTCTCTCTCGCCGACGTTCCTTTCTGACGGGGTGCAATGGATATCAAACCGGGATATCCACCCTGCATTCTACTATAACATACTCATGTTTATTACTTACTCTTACGTATTATACAGTTTCTTCCTTATGATGTAGCAAAGCTAGATAACTAGAGCGAGACCCGGTGTTTAGAGGAGGTAGCTCTCTGCTGCATCGATGTTTAGGTTGCTTGGATGTTGTTATTTCCCTTGCACATACAATTTAGACTGGGAAGAGACTGAATACACAACCCAGTCTACCCCCAGATTCCGACCTTTTAGTCACATAATTTTTTTTAATGCGTATAAAAGCTCATCACCTGTCGGCTACAATTACAGGTTGTACTGGAGCGACGGGTCCTACCTGTGCCGCTCTCACGTGGATGCCAGCGCCTTACCTGGGGTCTGCTCTGCCACCCTGGAGCTCTCGCAACCGGCCGTCAAATCCCTTGAAATACTTCACGTAATTAACTCTCGAGTTTGACTGCCCCCGAACAGTAGCAGCAGGGATGACATCATCATCATCATCATCATCATCATCATCATCATCATCATCATCATCATCATCATCATCATCATCATCATCATCATCATCATCATCATCATCTAAGAATATATAAGAAAATAAAATACAAAATACTTTGTCTTCATTAAAATTCCAGGTAATATTATCGTAATTTGCAGATGTACGAAGAATATATTTAAAGAGTATGGAGGTAGATTCCAATATTTCACAGCTGTGTGAAAAGCACGGGTTTCCCAGATGTATGTATGTATTATGTATGTAAAAGAGAGAGAGAGAGAAAGTGTGTGCGTGCGTACATGGCGTGTGTGCCCTCTCGTGCGTGCACGTGGCTACCTGCGTATCTTTATGCGTGCGCGGGTGCCTGTGTACGTGTGTGCGCGCCCTCTTTTCGCAGGACTACGTGGTGTGGACGGACTTCGCGGGGAACGTTCAGGTGGCAGACAAGGACGAGATGCTGTCGACGGCAGCGCCACCTACCAGCAACAGGGTAGTGATGGCGGACAGCTTCTCCACAGACCTCCTCTACTTCCACCCTACGCGCCAGCCAGAGGATCCTGCCAGTGAGTTGCCATGGAAACAACATTCACTTGACTGCACTCAGGTCAGCAGTAAGGGGCAGGGCCAGCAGAAAAAAAGCCTTTGAATATTTCAGTAAAAGCCTGTTCCGGACGATTGTTCCAGAAACTAGACATATGAAATCTGTTGAGACGAATTGTATACATAGAGAAATTAAGCTCATCGAAAGTGGGATCCGTACTTCCATATTGCTGTCGTGCTTTAGTTGCACCGGGATGAACAATGCAACGTATATTCTCCGAACGAACACCACCCTGATGCGTCGTAATCCTTGTGAGTGCGGTGCGCTGGAGCTCAGACTAATACCCAGATGTTCTTCACTCCTTTGAGAACCGTGACTCCTGCCGGCCTTGGCATCAAACTTCTGTCTCCTACAGGCAAGGCCAAATTCTGGTCGAGTAGTCCTTGGTGTCTTTCTGACGACAGCTAGCAGCCCTAACTATAAAAGTAATGTTAGACTGTCGTGTGTTGCAGACAGATGCTTTTCACCAGAGGGACGAGGATGCCAACACTTCTGTCTTCCCGCAGGACCACGCCCATGCACATGCGCCGTTGGGTACTGGTTTCGTTCAAACGGCTCTTGCATATCAGGTAGGGTGGACTTTAATGAGCTCCTGTCCCATCTATTCCTTAGAACTGTGGCTGTCACAGATAATTCCGTTCATAATTGACCATCATTCACGAAAGCGCCATCTTGAAACCAGAACGAGGCCTAATGGGCCGGTGAAGTGGCTAGTGATACATACACACCTGTAAATCAAAAGTGACGCTTTGAAGGAAGAGGGAGTAGGTTTCCTGCTAATATGGAGTGGACGTTCCTTACAGGTAAGAGTATCAGAGACAGAAGAGAAACACGGACCAAATATAAGAAGAAAGCGGCCTTGAACCTCAGACACTTTATGGATTGAACACAAAGACACACATCAGTGCATGTGCGATGCGACTTTTTTTTGCGGAGCTCTCAGTCATTCTTTCGCGTAACTATGAGTCCTACGAGGCCTCGTTTTGGAAAGCAGGAAGAGCTGCACGTGAATAAGGCCCATATTCCTTTCACCTGCATCACAACCCGCTCATCTGAAAAGAGGTAGCGAGGGGTCGGTGGAACCGGGATGGGTACGATACCCATGTTCGCCCTTTCTCCCTCCCTTTTTCTCTCTCCCTCTCTCTTCCACCCGTTTTGCCTTGACGGAAAGCTTGTAGAGATGAGGTGTAAAGTACATCGCTGAGCTACACAGCACATTAGCTTAGCTTCATAAATGTTACTTTTGAATCAGCGAATTGTGATTCTGCAGATAATAACGGCAAATGGTTTCATTTTATATGTTAAGATGGTTTTAGATACTTAAATACTTTTCTAACTTGACATACCCCGCTTTATAAAGGACGTTTGGCTGATCTAGAAACAAGTCGATCTTCTTTTCCACTCCCTGCTTCCAAGTGGATGATCTCCATCAAATGTTGTCGCTGCAGGCTTCGTCAGAGACCGTTTCCTGCTGGTGACGGATCCCGTTCTGGGTGGATTGTACCAACGCTTCGCCAACTTGCCGGACTATTACGTCATTCCAGTCGGTCAGTTAGTGCAGCCCAGTGACGTCACGTTTGACCAGCGGACGCAGATGGTGAGCGGGTAGAACCCAAAGGCTGATGCACAACTCAGGTTCAAGGAGCTAGCTAGATGGTGCACAACAGGTCACAAGGCTAGCAGTCGATTCCTATTTTATGAGCACAGCCTCAGTAGGCTGTAGCCTAGCTTGGCACTAGCCCCCCATCCACCCACCCACCCACAGTTGCTGTAGTGACCCGCTACGTGTTCTCTCTGCCTCCTACACCACAGGTACAGCATGTGCATGGCGGGTAATGCAGGCAAGTTGCCAAGTTAGTCAAAGACTGAAGGAGACATGCAAGTTTATACCTTTTGTCATAAAAGTTTTGATGCTATTTTTAGTTCATTTGTTATTTTTGTTGACAAATGTTGTGGGGAGGAATCAGAAGGATGTCTGCATAATCTCATGACTGAGCATTTTACTTTTCACTCCTTAGAACACAGTCGTGGCACTAAGAACAATTGAGTGCGGCTGACTTCATGATAGGTATTGTAATAACTGATTAATAATAGTATTGTAATAACTGATTAATAATCGTATTGTAATAACTTATTACTAATCGTATTGAAGTAACTGATGAGACCTTGTTCATTGGCTGACATATGAACAGATGTAAAGGCGTACGTATAGAGATGTACAGGCGGTACAGGTGTAATAGTGTGTGCGTACAATGTTAGCAGGTGTAGTAGTACATGTATACAGGTGTAACAGTGTATATACACTGTGTACATGTGTAGGTGTATGTGTACAATGTGTGGGGACGATGTGTGCGCACACGATGTATGTGTGCAGTGCATGCATACAGATCTATATGGTGTCGGTGCATGTATGTACCAGTGTATATGTAGATGTGTAAATATAAATGTGTACAGGAGTAACAGTGCACGTGTGCAGATGTAAATATGAACGTTTACAGGACTAACAATGTATGTGTGCAGGTGTAACTATGAATGTGTACAGGTGTATCTGTGAATATGTACAGGTGTAACAGTGTATGTGTGCAGGTGTAACTATGAATGTTGACAGGTGTAACAGTGTATGTGTGCAGGTGTAACTATGAATGTGGACAGGTGTAACAGTGTATGTGTGCAGGTGTAACTATGAATGTGTACAGGTGTATCTGTGAATATGTACAGGAGTAACAGTGTATGTGTGCAGATGTATCTATTACTGTGTACAGGTGTATCTGTGAATATGTACAGGAGTAACAGTGTATGTGTACAGGTGTACCTATGAATGTGTACAGGTGTATCTGTGAATATGTACAGGAGTAACAGTGTATGTGTACAGGTGTAACTATGAATGTGTACAGGAGTAACAGTGTATGTGTGCAGGTGTAACTATGAATGTGTACAGATGTAACAGTGTATGTGTACAGGAGTAGCAGTGTATGTGTACAGGTCTAACTATGAATGTGTACAGGAGTAACAGTGTATGTGTGCAGGTGTAACTATGAATGTGTACAGGAGTAACAGTGTATGTGTGCAGGTGTACTGGGCAGACACAGGTCTGGGCGCCATCTCAAGGGCCTACCTCAACGGTACCTGGCAGGAGATCGTGTTTGCACATCGTGACATTGGTACGTATAGGCCACCTTAGAGTTTGAGATTCAGCGCTCGCACAATGTGTGCGGGAGCGGCAACCTGTAGCGTCACGGAATTTGCGCCCTACATCATCACATCCACAAAATCCAACCAATCGCTTTCTCACAACGGGTAGGCTTAGAGGCTCGCCGTTCTCGTTGCCGCACACGTCTCCCTACGCGTCGTGGATCTCAAACTCTCTAAAATATGTGCAGTACACCGCGACACATTTACAGCATATCTTTACACAGATATGCGTGTTATACTTAACATGGGTATGTCTACGTGACACATGCATGATCTTAGGCCATGAAAGTCACGTGAGAAATTATCATCGCGCTGGTTTGCTGCGAGTTTCTGTTACTTTTTTGTCTGGTGCGCTCGCGCGAATGTTTGTGGGGCTTTTGTTGTTTTGTTTGTTTGCAACAATCTATCCATCAAGTACCCTGTCTGCTTCTCAAATCCTCTCAATGCAAGTCAGGTAGGGAGGGAAGACGATCTAACGAGGTCACGTGTGTCCTCTAACAGTGCCAGAGACGCTTTTCCTAGACCATCGTCGCCAACTGTTGTACTTCATTGACACAACTGGCAACAAAGTGGGACTCATTTCTCTCGCAACAATGGCTTTCAGGATTATCCTGCACACCCCGGACATCGCGTATCATGACCTAGTCGGTCACGTGACGACAGGGTGAGCCAATGTATTGGAGACGACGTACTTTTGTACTTTTGTTGCTTTATTATTTTTTTTTTCATTTCCCTCTCTTAACCATTCTGGTGCAGTTCGCAGTCAGATACTGAATGCACCAATTATACATGAAATCGCTCCAATTTCAAAACATATTGCTAGTTTTGTTCAGACGCTGTTTCATGACTGATCTACTTTAATTATTTTCTGTCACTAAATCTGTTCTTAGAAATGAATCATCAAGTCCTCACTGTCGTGTTCATGGTTATATCCTGTAACCGAGCATCGTCTCAGCAGTAATCGCTTTGTTGTAACACTAGTTCTTAGCAGACGCCTCGTCGTGGCATGTCTTGCAGGACGCTGTACCTCTCGGCTGTAAGGCTCACGGGTGGCAGCTGTTGCCTCGGGGTCATAGTACAGAGTAACTGGAACGGAAGTGACGTGTGGGACGCGCTGATGGGCTTGGAAACGCCTCGTGGAATGGCGATCAGCGAGGACGGTACAGATAGGCTCGGATCTGTTGTTTCATCATCATCATCATCATCATCATCATCATCATCATCATCATCATCATCATCATCATCATCATCATCATCATCATCATCATCATCATCATCATCATCATCATCATCATCATCTGATGTTGTGTGCCTCATGTGTATGTCATGTGGGTGCATACCTAAGTGTTAACT
The DNA here is from genome assembly GCA_004794655.1 of Marisa cornuarietis. NCBI lineage: Eukaryota > Metazoa > Mollusca > Gastropoda > Architaenioglossa > Ampullariidae > Marisa > Marisa cornuarietis. Next base: position 5,637,707 of record SMMW01000521.1, read on the forward strand.
GTTGTAAGCGCCCGTTTCAGCGTTGCTGTGGCTGGATAGCAGTAACAAGACCCTCAGCCTGCTCAACCTGACGACTGGCACTTCCTCACTTCTCGTCCGCCTGCCAGAATGGTCTTCCCCTTGGGACCTGGCTCTCCTCGGCAACGTCGCGTACTGGACCGACACCCTGTCACCCTATCTCTCCAGGTCAGTAGCACGATCATCAGGTCACTAGCACGACCACCAAGTCACTGGCATGATCATCAGGTCACTAGCACGACCACCAAGTCACTGGCATGATCATCAGGTCACTAGCACAACCACCAAGTCACTGGCATGATCATCAGGTCACTAGCACGATCATCGGATAAATGGCATGATCCTCAGGTCAACATGATTCTCAGGTCACTGGACAACATTCTATCTTCACCGATAATGACCATGTTACATGTCCATTGTCCTGATGAATCTTACCTTTGACCAGAAACAATGAGTGTGTGTGTGTGTGTGTGTGTGTGTGTGTGTTGAGTGGGGGCAGGTTTGTTATGAACATGTGTTACCACCCCTGAACGTCGAAGTAACGAGGTTGTCGCCCTTGATTGAATAGCGATTATCACCCCTGGTTTGAATGTGTATAGGGGGCGTTGTTTAGAAATTGGAAGAGGAAGCAGACGTGAGAGTCTGGGAGAAAGAGGAATTTGGTACAGAGGTTGGAATTAATAGTACTGTGTGGATTAATATTAACTGTGTGAAGAAATAGCAACTGTGTGGATAAATAGTAACTGTGTGGATACATATTAACGGTGTAAAGAAATATTAACTGTATGGAGAAAGAGTAACTGTGTGGAGAAATATTAATTGTGTGGTTCCTCGATTTATTAATTTTCTCAACTGCTGTGTGATCTCTTGAGAAGATCGTAGAACTGTGTGGAGAAATATTATCTGTGTGGTTCCTCGATTTACTAATTTTCTCAACTGCTGTGTGATCTCTTGAGAAGATCGTAGAACTGTGTGGATTTACCTACTGTGGAATTTTTATTGACTTGATCATTTGTCTGCCGTTAGACTGTCGGAGTTATTTGGTGGATGTAGGCTGTCCGTATGATCAACGCCAGAGAGCAAGACTGAAAGAGGGGAACTGTTTGCCGTGTCGACCCTTTCCCCCCCCCCAACAACAGAAGAAGAGAGAACTTGAAGGACTTTAATATAAACTGCTTAGATATATTTGTTTCGGTGCAAACTCAGTGTAGAATATTTGTGCTGAAGTTTTCTGTTGTTATTTAGTAAAGTATATATTTACGTTCACCCGATTAATAGAAACGTTCGAGCCCATGTGCAGGTCTTTGTATTTTGTTGTGTGAAAGGACACGTGAAGAAGGCTGTGAGGCCAGTGTGTGTTGTGTGTGACCTGTCCACACTTTCCGTGCGTTCCTGACATTGGTGACCCCGACGTGATCTGTCGTGGGTTTGTTTCGTTTGGTACAGAGTCGGGTGAAAGTGGGTCTTCGATTCAGTGTTTGTGATTCCCCTGGGACTTAGTGGTAGAAGGTTGGCAGTTAATTATTTATCTTTGAGAATTTTGCAAAGCGGTTGTACTTATTTATATTTGCTCAGTGTTTAAGTGTTACATGTTGGGCGTGGTGCAGTTTCCCCGTCTCCAGCTTCACGGGTCTACGGGTGTGTAAAGTTCTACCCGTAGTAAGGAATTAGCCTCTGTTTCTACTTTGCCTCTCGTCTTTATTTTCCAAGCTCACTATTCTGTGTGAAAGTGTATGCAGAAACCGAAAGTGAGAGTGGATGTTCTCTATCCTGTAGTTATCTGTCTTGTTTTATTTTTATAAAAAAAATAATTCTGGGCCTTGCGTGTTCACTTATTAATTTATGTGAAGTCATTGGATGTTTGAATAAGTTGTCGCCCTTGGATTATTTTGATGTACTCGTACGGTACTTTAGGATTGTTAATAGATCTAGAAATCTGAGTGACTAGTTTTGAACAAGTTAAGACTGCTATTGATGTTATTTTGTAACCCAGTTGCATTCCTTGAAGATAATTTTTTTTGCCTGATTGATGTTGACATGCCAGTAGCTTAGACTTATTGCAATTCTGGTTGTATTTTCTGCCTTATTAGAAGCTTAGATAGTAGGGTGCTCCCTTTTTGTAAACACACTAGAGTAATTGTGTTGGATAGGTGTTAACCATGGCTGAATCCGTTAGGGAGGTAGCCGACTTTATGAAAGAAGGACAACTGTTGGGATTGAAAGAAGAAGCCCTTACAAAGTATGTATTTCAGTGCATTGAAAGGCAGGACAGATATACAGAAAGATTAGCCAGAGAGAAAGAAGCAGAAAGATTAGCCAGAGAGAAAGAAGCAGAAAGATTAGCCAGAGAGAAAGAAGATTAGCCAGAGAGAAAGAAGCAGAAAGATTAGCCAGAGAGAAAGAAGCAGAAAGATTAGCCAGAGAGAAAGAAAAAGAAGCTGACAGGATAGCCAAAGAAAAAGAAGCTGACAGGATAGATAAAGAAAAAGAAGCTGAAAGGGCCGCAAGAGAAAGAGAGGCCGAGCGTCAGTTCGAATTAGAGAAACTACGTTTAGAGAGAGAGACCGATTCCAGCGCGACGAGGAGTAATGGGAACCAAACCCCAAAAGGACTCACACATAAACTCCCCGCCTTCAAAGAGGACGAAGACGATATCAACGCATTTTTGAATCGATTTGAGGCTCAGGCGCAGTCCCTTAAATGGACCAGAGATATCTGGCCATTACAAATCGCCACTTCTTTTCACGGAGAAGCCCTCCAGCTATATGATAACCTATGTGTTCAGGGCCCCGTGGATTATGATGTGCTCAAAAGAGAACTATTACTCAAGTTTCAGTGCACAGCCGAAGGATACAGAGAAAAATTTAGATCGGTGAAACCCCAATCTCAAGAGTCAATGCATTCTTTTCAAGCCCGACTAATCGGATTGTTCAACAGGTGGATCGACTTATCCAAAGTCCAAAAAACTTATGAAGGATTGCATGATCTGCTAGTCAGAGAACAAATACTGCAAAGTGTATCTAGAGATTTAGCCGTATTTCTGAGAGAAAGAGATTTTCAGAACGCTAATGAAATGATTGACAGTGCTGAACGTTATCGCCAAGCACACCCCAGAAATCTCCGGCAAGACGAACAGAAACTATCATGTTCGCAAATGTGGGACAAGCCACTCCTCCTTCTTCACCGCCAGCTCGCCCAAAGCAGGACAGACACCAATTTACTTCTCCTCGATCTTCAAGACAACGAAATACTCCTCCCTACAGAAGGAATGAATCATGGAGGACTCCACCCCACTCCCCACCAATAAGAACAGTTCCGAAGGAAGCACCAACGACCATATATGATCGAAACAGCCCTTGTCATCCTGATCGTTGGAAACCACCACGACGTTGCTTCAACTGTGGAGGACTTGGACATATAGCGAAGGTTTGTCCAAGCTATAGACCCCAAGATAACACAAATGGAAATTGGAAAAATGAGAGCAACCCAACCCCAGCCAACGTTGCTATTATGTGTTCAGTCACCGACGAGGAGGAATTGGGTAAACTACATCTGTATCCAGGACGGATTAGGGGACAGCAAGTTAAGGTGCTACGCGACTCAGGTGCAACCATCTCCGGTATACGAGCCTCCTTGGTTCAACCACAGGACCGACTGAACGGGAAACAATCTTGTATTACCTTTGGTGGAAAGGTTGAAACCTTCCCTCTAGCACGTGTTCCAGTAGAGACACCTTTCTTCAGTGGAGACCTGAAATGTTGTGTCATCGAAAATCCAGTTGTCGACCTAATCATTGGAAACGTGAGAGGTACAAAACGGGTGGTATTTGATGTACAAGAGAAAGAGTCAGAACCAACAGCAGCGGTTACCACACGCGCGCAATTCCAACGCCAGATGCAGGGACCTCAACCCCTAACTCTACCACCAGTTCAATGGAATATAAAGAAGAACAACCGAATGGAATTACAGCTAAGCGATTCCTCACTAGAGAACATAAAAGAAGATGCAGAAGGTCGTGAGTGTAGACTGCCGTTAGAGATCAGGGACAGAGAAATTGCTCAACTCAAGGCCGAGATGGATGTTAACCAAAAGAAAAGAGATCGATTGGCTGTACTGTGCCAACAACAGAAGTCGACCATTGGTGAGTTGAAAGAAAAGATTCATGAATTGGAGTTGAGACGTAAGCATCAGTGTGATGACCTACTGAAAGCCTCACAGATATCAGAACCTTCAAGGAACGAGAGGAAAGACTCAGGAAAGATCTTGATAATACTATCACAAGATGGAATTCTCTGGAAGGAAACACCGAGGCAGAAAGAACAGCTCATCTGGAAACGAAATTCAACTCAGAAAGCTTAAAGCTTCGTGTTAGAGACCTGGAAGGATCTCTGGAAGTCGAGAAATTAAACAGTGTGGAGGCTAACCGAGCCGTGGAACGTTTGACAAAGCAAATGAGAGAATTCGAACAAAGACTTGGTGATAGGAGAGAAACTCAAAAGGAATATCTGGGATTGAAACGCCAGTTAGTAGAGGAATAGCAGAGAAGAAGATACTCATTGGCATCTTGTCAAAAGATCGTGAAATCCATCAGAAGAGTTTCACAGAACCCATAACAGGGCTGGGGACAACCAAGAAAGAACAGGCATTTGTAGAGGACTCCAATGTAACACTTTTCAAGAAGTTACAATACCTACTGCTGAGCTTCGAACTGGTAGGCAAGAACAAAAGGATGAAAATCACGAGAGTTCGCAAGAAAAGAAAAACAGCAACACCATCTGCTCTTGTAAAAAAAAAGAACTTTAAACACACTTTGATCGCCTATCGTCGTGAACCGGATACCACAGCAGAAGAGTTGTCTAAATCTATAAAGAAGTGCCAAAAAAGTGAACAAGTAATCGATATATTCAAGGAAATGATTAAACCAGATGACCTACTACATAAACATGCTAAAACAATACCCTCGACGTGCAGAAGTTCCATCAGCCCTCTTCACCTACAACATTGAGAACAGTTTCTTACCCGTCATATATGTGAGTAGAAAATTACTGGATAGAGAGAAGAGATACAGCACAGTAGAAAGAGAGTGTTTAGCCATAGTATGGTCTGTTCTGAAGCTGTCTAGATATTTGTATGGGAGACAGTTTACCCTACATACTGATCACAAGCCCCTATCTTTCCTCACATCTAATCCTTATAAGAATGCCAGAGTGATGCGGTGGGCTTTAGCCCTCCAGGAGTTTAAGTTTGATATTCAGCCGATTAAGGGGACCACTAATAAATTAGCCGATGCCTTATCAAGGGCTGAAATGGATCAAGAAATTCCATAGGGCTGTCAGATAATCTTTTCGTTAGAACGTAACAGTTCTATTGTAGTTAGGCGAAAATGTGAACATTTTTTTTGTAGGAGGGGAGGAATGTTATGAACATGTGTTACCACCCCTGAACGTCGAAGTAACGAGGTTGTCGCCCTTGATTGAATAGCGATTATCACCCCTGGTTTGAATGTGTATAGGGGGCGTTGTTTAGAAATTGGAAGAGGAAGCAGACGTGAGAGTCTGGGAGAAAGAGGAATTTGGTACAGAGGTTGGAATTAATAGTACTGTGTGGATTAATATTAACTGTGTGAAGAAATAGCAACTGTGTGGATAAATAGTAACTGTGTGGATACATATTAACGGTGTAAAGAAATATTAACTGTATGGAGAAAGAGTAACTGTGTGGAGAAATATTAATTGTGTGGTTCCTCGATTTATTAATTTTCTCAACTGCTGTGTGATCTCTTGAGAAGATCGTAGAACTGTGTGGAGAAATATTATCTGTGTGGTTCCTCGATTTACTAATTTTCTCAACTGCTGTGTGATCTCTTGAGAAGATCGTAGAACTGTGTGGATTTACCTACTGTGGAATTTTTATTGACTCGATCATTTGTCTGCCGTTAGACTGTCGGAGTTATTTGGTGAATGTAGGCTGTCCGTATGATCAACGCCAGAGAGCAAGACTGAAAGAGGGGAACTGTTTGCCGTGTCGACCCTTTCCCCCCCCCCCCAACAACAGAAGAAGAGAGAACTTGAAGGACTTTAATATAAACTGCTTAGATATATTTGTTTCGGTGCAAACTCAGTGTAGAATATTTGTGCTGAAGTTTTCTGTTGTTATTTAGTAAAGTATATATTTACGTTCACCCGATTAATAGAAACGTTCGAGCCCATGTGCAGGTCTTTGTATTTTGCTGTGTGAAAGGACACGTGAAGAACGCTGTGAGATCAGTGTGTGTTGTGTGTGACCTGTCCACACTTTCCGTGCGTTCGTGACAGGTTACAGACACCCATTCCGCAGAAAATGGCCAATCGTGCAGTTGATATTTTCCATAAATCGCATAACTCCTAAAATTCTATGATGTGAGAGAGAACAACGCATGAAGATATCCAATTCCAACAATCTAGAACCGGTGATTGCCGTAATGAGTATTTTTAAACTTGTCACAGGGTGCCACTAACGGAAGCAGGCCATACAGAAGAACTCAGTGGATCCGTGCTGTTCCGCCCTACAGCAGTTACGTCCTACGACAGCCGGGTACACGCAGGTACAAAATGAAGTAGTAGTGCAATCTGGCGGTCAAGAATCGAACTACATTACTAGAGGAAATTCAGTCTGGAGCGTGTAATTCTACGAGATAACTGCTTCCATGCTTCACGAACACAAAACATTACTGCTGATTTTTGCCATGTGTACTGCACCTCCACTTTAATAATAATAATAGTGAAGATTTTTATAGCGCATATTCACACTCATCGTAAGTATAGTAAGTATACTTTTTTTTTCTTTTCGTGGACGTAGGAGAAGCATCCGATGAACTGGACGAACCATCAGATTTACCCCAAGTTCTCGCGTCGTTTCAGCCTGTTCACAATGTCATCAGTGATGTCATGACAGAGAAAGGTAGTCTGTTGACCGTTTGGAGGTGAAGTGAGACATAGTTGTCCTGCCAAATGCTTCATAGTGGTCTTGACATCTGGGCCAATTGTCATGTAATCGGAATATCGTATGTCTTCTTTAGTCTGACACTGAGGTCGTCGTTATGAGCCCGAGGTACACTTATACCCCTGGGGTTTTCTTTACGTTCAATACCTACAGTCCTACCATGTCTTCTGTAGCCATAGCCATCATCCGTACGCACGACGGATTACTTCTGCTTCGTGGCCTTTTAGGCTATAGCACAAATTTTGTAATATATTACTTACCCTTTCCTTTAATACTGACATTTTACTTTTTATGTTGGCTTATTTTGTTGGTGTTGTTGTTATTGTATCACCTTGTTTTCCCCCGTTTCGATGTAGTGTATCTCCCAGTGATATAGCTTTAGTTGCTGGCATGACCAACCAACCAACCAACCAACCAACCAACCAACCAACCAACCAACCAACCAACCAACCAACCAACCAACCAACCAACCAACCAACCACCCACCCACTCACCCTGTGGCTTTGCTAATTTTTTTCCTTTTAAATGCGTTTCGCATGACTTGACGAAGAATTCGGGTAATAGGAATATCCCGCGAGGTAACGCTGAGGTAACCTTACTTCAAGTACAGCCCCTGATTAAGACTATGGCTTGAGACTGATCACAACATGTAAGGAAGAAATAAGTCGGTATATACATGCACTGCCCACTCCAAGTCGTCCCTGGTTTCTTTAACATCTTGCAGAAGATTTTTTAATTGAAAAAAAATCTATCACGTTGGCGATAATGCATTGTCTTTTATCTATCTCGACAATAAGCATAAAGTAAGAAAAGAAAGATGTTGATTTTCTTTCAGGGTTTTGTACTATTCCTGCTGTCCCAAATGGACGAGTTTTAAACCACAACGAAGGCGCGTATGTGACGTCAGGGCACGTGATCCAGGTAGATTGCTTACCTGGGTACGGTCTGGAGGGGACAAGAATTTCGCGCTTCAGTTCTGAGTGCCGACAAAAAACCTGGGCTACCCGTCCAGCTTGCACATGGGGTAAATAACCTCAGTCACATGACCTGAAACTCAGGGATAATATTGTACCATTATATAATTATAATATATCTTTTTGCAGACATGTTTACATGGTCAAACTTATGTATTACCAAGTTTTTGCTTTACCATATTTTTATAACCCTATGGTAGTTATCTATTTACAAAAGTGACCAGAATATTCTTTATACAAATGTCATAAAATAATTTAAAATAATAATATGGTAATTTTCAACGAATGTACGAGAATTAAATATGCACATTAATGAGCATTCTGGGGATCTTGGTTCTGTTCCCATAGCCATGGCATATAGAATTAGCGAAGCCAGAGAAGGGCGCCAAGGCCGCTATGTCATCTTCACATCATCCACGGAGTTCGCGGTGCCGGCGGATGTGACCTACCTCGATGCGCTGGCCATTGGAGGAGGCGGGGGTGGCATGTACGCCTGTAGCCGGGTGTTCGGCAACTTAACTAAAGCAGGTGACGGCGGGGACAGCCGAGTGGGACGATACCTGCGGGCAGGAGGTGGTCAAGGGGGCTCCACCCACCAAGGTGAGAAGTTCCGCCAACTTGCGGAGCTGATTTACCACCCTTCTTTTCGAGCTGATGAAGCTCGTTAGTTTTTTTAAATTTAATTATTATTATTATTATTGTTTCGGAGGCGAGGGCTGTTTGTAGGGTATGATTGGACTTACACACACACGTGAATCTTAAGCTTTCTCTTGCCGCGATAGTAATAGTTGGATTTTGTGGGAGGATTGAAGTTGACTGACATGACATTAAATGATCCTCTTCTCACCCACCACCCCTTCCCCCACCAAAATCAGTCGACGAAGCCCACATTTGTCTTCACCCTTCTCCCTTGTAGTGGAAATGGTTTCTTCTTGTTTATTGAAATAGTTTGTGGCAAGAGCTATATCTGAAATGAAATTCAAATAAAAGGACAATATTTGGTTAACAATACCCTCCAGCAACATCATCCTGACAAAAGTCACTTCTGCTATTAACTGACCAAGAAAGAACACGTAATCAGATGACTAAGAACCGGTCACACTGTTAAAGCACTTAATTCTTATTCACAAAATACTTTACTGGGGATTCTAGAGTATGTCCTTGTGGTGCCAGTTTAGTAATATTCTGTGAAGTTGTCCAAACCCATCAGTAACCAGACACCACCTGCCTCGCCATGACAAGGAGAGGAGAAATAATCTTTAGGACATCGATGATGACTACGAAGAACATACAACATGCAGGTGCATTGGAGGTGGGAAAGTGACATCATTGCTTTTAGTCACTCCTGCCGTATATTAACACAGAAATGTCCCCCATGAGAGTTCGTGCGTGCATGTGACCACGATCAGTATGTCTGTGTTGCGCGTCTGTTGCACGCATCCATGTGTATGTGTGGCTGCCTGTACAACAGGAGGACGTGGCGGTTTTGGCACGGTGTATTTCGGGGGTCAGGGTCAGGTGAGCTCCAGCTGCCTGGGAGGAGGTGCAGCGGGAGAAACCGAGTTGCCTAGCAACTGCAGCCTGAGCTCAACCATGTGTCCCTTTTGTGGAGCGGGAGGGGCCACCCCAGGCTGCAGCCTGTGTCAGCATCGTACAGGGGGATGCCGTGGACGCTGGGCAGTGCCCGGGGAGGTCAGTGGGGACCTTTCTGAAACTGTTTTTGATTCTGTCCTCCGCATACATAGACCCACCAATCTTTTGTATTTGTTTTCACAAAAAGATCTCGAAAAATGCTCAATTAACAGTCACTTGTCTCAATCATGAGTTACAGTATAACAATTTAATCTTTTGTTGATCTAATTATTGTTGTTCTTCATTCAAATAAGCCTTACTTTTAATATTGTAATGCACACTGGGCTTCTGTCTCATGTAAGTTTTGAAGTGCGGTAATCTCTGAACCCATACTTCTGTTGTTCCCAACTGCTATCCCATTGTTTGCTGCTTTCCAGTGTTATCCCACTGCTATGTCTCCAGGCGTGGTTTGCCATTGCTATGCCATGCATGGTTTGCTGTTTGCCAGTATTACCCTGCTGTTATGTCTCCAGGCACTGCTCGCCATTGTTTGGTGCTTGCCAGTGTTACCTTCCTTTGCTGTCCCAGTGTTTGCTGCTCGCCAATGTTACCATGCTGTTATATGTTTCCAGGCACTGGACGCTGATCTCTATGGGGGAGGTGCCACTGGGTGGGCAGGAGGCGGAGGTGGTGGAGGAGGAGGTTACTCGCGCATGACAATTGATGTCACACCAGGGGAGGTCATTCCTGTGACAGTGGGCGCAGGTGGGCAGCCTTCAGTGGGCCGTGCTGGTGGTGGTGTAGTGGTCCTGACGTGGGCTGGCCGGTTAGAACATGTCCTCCCATTCTCTGAAAGCAGTGGTGGGACTTGCCGTAGCTTCACGTGGCGCACACAGCCAGTGGACGCTCTTGACGACCACTTTAACCTCCAGTGGTGCAACGGAAATAATTCCGCTAGGGAACCGTGATATGCAGAACCAATTTTAGCCCAGTTTGTAATTAGTATAGGTCACTGAATAGTTTTATGTGTAACTGGCCTGAAACTAAGTGCAAAAAAGTTTTTTAAGCGGAACTAGAGAGTGCAAACAGCTTTTTAAGAATATAAATCACAATAGACAAGAACTAATGGCTTCAGTTTTACTTTCTTTTAAAAAGTGTATGCCTCAATACAGCTTTGCCTTTGTGCTGTGATGGCAGCACGTGTTAAAAATATTAAAAGATATACACACACACACACACGCATATTTAGATTTATGTTCAGATTTCTCTGTCTGCTCTCTCCCTAGCCACTTTTGCACAGATTTATGGCACACAAGAGGAAAACATAAGGCATTAAAGGAAAATGGAATTTTATGAACAATAATTATATATATATTTATTAGATTTTTTTATATTTTGTGCCTTTAAAGTCAGATTCTTCAAACAAACTTCTGTATCACAAATTCAAGTGTTTAGCAGAAAACAAGGAAAGAAAAATTATTTTTTTAAAAACCATATGTACTGTTGGTCCACACATGTAGAAAAGTGGCAACGAATAATAAACACAACCATTACGCAGATTCAGAGATAGACCTGTGTAAACAGGTACACAATGTGCATATACAAACAACAATTCCATTCCTAGTCCCCACAATGCTTCTTGGGGAGACACTTTTGGGACAGTCCAAGTACTGTGTACCATAGGTGAAAAAAACATCACAGACATGCTGTCAATGTAATTAAAAACTGTTTAAAATGGATTTTTTTGTGGTTAGGATCCAGTGTGCTTTTAAAGGACTCTTATACACCAAGAGTATAATTGCAACATTTCCTTAATGTGTGAATAATGGAATTGCTGCAAGTATGGTTTTTCTTTCTCTTTCATACATGTACATACATGTACACACATGTGTACATAGCAACCTCAAAGTAATTGTAAGTCCAGACATTGCAGTTAGTGAACAATCACCATTCCATGCATAATATGTGCTCATCCACACATCATGTAACTGTGATAATCACTTTCTGTTGCAAGGCCAAACCCCTTTATGTTTTATAAAACCCTTACATTTTCTTCTTTATTCCAAGTAGTAAGATGGGTTGGTTATATGCGGTAGCAAACCCAGAAAGGTTTCAATATTCCCACTTTACACATTCTTCAAAGTACCATTCTCATATTGTTGATTCATTGGCAACATGGAAAGCTAAAACTGTTGGAATCATAATGAAGTTTTCCCGACACCTTCTGTTGGTGGAACAGCAAACTATGTTCATAATGAAATGTTACACCTGGTCCTTAATAGGCATACTAGTATACCCTGTACTTTTCAAAGATGTCTAAGTAAAAGCTGGATGTGGAATGAAATAAAAAGCTTTGAAGATCAAGAGGACGAAGCAGTTGTGCTATTTATAGCAAACATTGTGGAAGGGAGCAAACCACACATTACAAATATTCCCTTCTCTTTTCTTGTAAACCTCTGTAAAAAGCACACTATCGGCACTGAAAATATAGGAATTTTTTCCATTTTTTTTCTTAGTAGTTGTTATAACTGGACTTACTCATTTTAGTAAATTTCAGACATGTTGGAATTTATTATGGCTGCATACAAAACATTCTTTCTACTGTTTCTACGGCAACAATGAGGACAGGTTATCGTACAAAGCTATAAGGTCTTATTTATGCAGCTTTGCAAGAATGTCTGCTATATGAATGCCTCTCACATTTCTGTTCCATTTTTAATAAATATAACTTTGTGTTTTAACAACTGACTGGAGTTTTCATACATACAAAAAGTCAACAGTCTAATTTTCATTTAACCTCAAAGAATGATAAGTACATTAATTTGTAGAGATTTTGACTCACTTGGAGTCTGCTTCTCTAACCATGTTGTTTGCCTCAGCTGCTTAGGAAAATAGACTTCTACTAGTATTACAGAAGAGTCATGGTCATGATATTCATGAGGATGATGATAAAACTGATGAAGTGACACAAGGTGATAGAGGCCTGAGACAGTTAGCAATTTCTTTCACAATACTGAATCAGAGACTAGATCATACATACATTTTTTTAACAAAAATAATCAAGATCCAAAATACATTTCCTGAGTAAACATATGGAAAGATCACAAACCAAAACTTAAAATACATTTTTCCCACAAAGCCAAATTTAGCAAGTCATTAAAGAACATAAAATATAGAAGCGAATGTTTTGAAAATATAGCATTTGTAGCTGATGCACAAGCCAGGACAACAAATGTAAACAGCAGGATTTTAAACAACGCCAAAAAGTTGTTAACCCCAGCACATTTCAGAAAAGAATACTATAGGGAATTATTTCAGCAAACTGTCATTTATGGCTCTATGTTTAATATTGTCACAACCCATCATAGACACTAGGGAGAGAAACAAGAAGAAAATATCAGGTCAAGAAAATTCCGTAACTAATCAAAGACAACAAAAAGTAAAATAATTTTCCATGGTCATGTGCGATATGCTTAATGCCAAAATACATTTGCATACTGTATAGTTACTAACACGTTTATATTTTAACAAGGTGACAATACTAATCTGTCTCAGTAACCATTAGTATCAACAAATATAAAAAAATCATTCAAAATTTTCCTTTATGCTTCAGTGAGTTACAGGGACAAGAATTACTTTGGTTGCAAACAATGAGTGCTGCAGTGAAAGTAGCCCATAATTCCATGTAAATATTACGAGATTTAAGATAAAAGCTCTGTATGCTTGCCAGCTAGGCTATTTTCAAAATTTAGTGAGATCTGCCCCTAAAAGCAGCCATGCACATAGCCAAACTGACAACGCTACAGGAGTTTTTGAGTAGCAAATAGCTGGAATATTCTGTTTCGAGTGAGAATCCCAAACAACAGGAAGTTATTCCTATTAAACAAAACCATATGAAAATATTGTTAGTACGTAAGTCAATGTTGTTTTTTTCAGATCAACCTAATATGAAATGCACTGCAAAGATTTTGCAAAAGGTGTTCCTGGCTGACATGCAATCATTATAAAACAAAGATTTCATAATGCAGAGGACCAGTAGCACACACTTCTAGAATATACTAATGAACAAATACTTATGATACTAGTACTACATTTGTCCTGAACTGCATTTTCTTTCGGATCAGGTTTATCATAGACTTTCTCTATTGTTTGTATAACACCTTTTTGGATGACTGCAAATGGCAATGCTGTTAATTCTGGTAAGTACAGTTTATGATTAAACTGTAAACAAAATAATAACATGGTATGATTCAAAATGGCTGATAAGTGTTGGTATTTACTTCCATCTGACAAAGAAACAGAAATGAGTAAAAATCTGGTTTGACGCACACCTATTTGTTCATATGAAAAAGGACGAAAAAAATATCTATAGAAATTAGCTAGACAATAGCTAGCTTCTTAGTGAAACATGATTGGGAAAGACTGTCTATAAGAGTCAGTTCAGAGATCTTAAACTGATGAGATAGCAATGCAACAATGTTTAACAATGCTGATCCCAAATGAAACTCGTTTGCCAGCTAGTACACCACAGGAGTCATCATGCAACCGATCTGCCAGACTCAACATGCTAAAACTGAAAAGAAAAAGAAAATGAACAGTTTTAAAATATAATTTTGGAAGTATAATCAGGCATGCAGACAGATGAAGAGGGTTTTTTTTTCCTCTCAGGATTGTCAGTGCTCTCTCTCTCTCTATCACATGCATTCTTTCTCTGTCCAACATATCTTGGAATGGAGCAAAACATATGCTGATGAAAATGTGGCCTATGCATGCCAGGATGTCATCTTGCAAGTCGGAGCTGTGCATACAGAAAAAGCCCAAAACTTGACCACAGGAACAAGCCCCCAGCCAGTGCCTTCCAGAAGCCCTCCGTCCTGCTAACTATATAAGCACAAAGAAGAGATAAAAGTGATTTTGCTCAAAGAACATTCTTTTGTAAGCTTAACAAACTATCAAAAACAAGCTGAACATAAAGAAAGCAAATGGTGTGTTAGTGTAAACAGTACTTAGTTCCAAAGGAAACCAAATAGATATACAGTATGAATTGGAAAGGCAAACAAAATGCATATACAGTACTGTATTTTAAAGGCAGACTAAATCGATTTCCAGTCCTGTATTTCAAATGCAAACCAAATGGATATACAGTACTGTATTTCAAAGTCAAACCAAACCAAATGGATACACAGTACTGTATTTCAACAGCAAGTCCAATGGATTTGCAGCACAGTATTTCAAAGGCAAACCAAATGGATATACAGTACTGTATTTCACTGGCAAACCAAATGGATATACAATACTGTATTTCACTGGCAAAACAAATGGATACACAGTATTGTATTTCAACAGCAAGTCCAATGGATTTGCAGCACAGTATTTCAAAGGCAAACCAAATGGATGTACAGTAAAATATTTCCCTGGCAAACCAAAGGGATATAAAGTACAGTTTTTTTAAAGGCAAACCAAATGGATATACAGTATTGTATTTCATTGCCAAACCAAATGGATATACAGTATTGTATTTCATTGCCAAACCAAATGGATATAAAGTACTATATTTTAAATCAAGCCAAATGATAGCAAAATAATGTAAATCTGAAATGATAGACATGCTTTGCTAATGAGCATGATGGCTCAAACCACATGAGTGCTAACAACTAAAAATAATTTTGAAAAGATGGTAAAAGACATCCTTGGCAAGAAGACAAGCTGCAAATAAATGGATAGCAAACATGCTGAAAAAAGGACAAAGTATTTTAAAATAATCTGAACGTATATATATTTTTTTGATAATGTATATACACAATTTAGGAAGCTATAGCAGCATAATAAGTAAAGACAGACTTATGTAATGTATGGTGAAAGTCATACATGGATCTATTGCTATGAACACAAAGAGTAGAAGCTGTGATGTCCTCGCCATCTCTTTCTCCCACTCAAAATCTCTCTCCCCTCCTTTCCTCTACTCTTGTGTCTCTGTGCATATTGAAAGAATGTGTCAAGAGTGAACAACACCTTGAATGATCTGTATATTAATATTAAATTCTGTATTGACAGCAGAGAATAAAATGTGTTATTCAAAAATGTAAATTGCTAACTAAATGTATTATAAAGAAAACTAAGTCAAACCAAATGATGGCAAATATATTTATGAAAAAAACAGCTAAATAGCAGATAAAAAAAATCCAAAATGTGGTATTTGGTACAAACATAAAAAAGTAGGCAGTCAAGATGAAAATAAAATGCTGAAACATTGCAGATGATGTTCATGGAAAGATAACAGATAGAAGATGCTAAATATACATAGTTCAGAAGAAAAAATACAAATACAAAGACAACATGACAAAAAGAACTTAAAGACTCCCAAAAATACAGAAATACACAAACTTTACACATGACATAAAAGTGATATAAAGATGTCAGAAAATAGTGTTTAAGAAAGAATTCACAACCACACTGATGTTGGGAAAGAAACTCTGTGAAAGGTTAAAAAAAAAAGGAAAAGAATGGGTGGAAAGATTAGCGGATAAACCAGTGTGTGTGGAGGTATATAAAAAAAGGCAATGCTCACCTTCAGGAGGGCTGTTTTCTTCCCAGTTCAATGACTTCTTAACTGCCTTTTTCCATCTCTTGTATCTAGCTTCACATTCTAAAAAGACATTCAGCAAGTTATATAAAAATCTCATACTATAATCAAAAGGAAATGGAGGCGGTGTCATATCTGGACACAGATTGCATAAACAGTTCACTTCTTGAAAGCACAAATTACAATTTGTTTTTTTTCTCTCATCTCAAAGTATTTTCAGGATCAAATTAAATCTATTCATCATCTTACGTTCATTTATCAACGTTACAAATTATAAGCATATGAAAACTGGTGGCCATTGTGTAAACAGAAGCTAAAATTCAACTTGATAGTCTCAACCATCTTGTGGTACATTGGATTTTAGCCACCACATGCTACACTGGGTCTTACTGTCACCATCTCATACACTAGCTCAATCTCCACAGGTCTTCTCACCTGCTAATGGGATTGAGGGGTAAAAAACATCCGTGGTGATTTTAGCAACATCTCCTTTCACCAAATCCCACACCTGAATACCGTCTGCAAAACCTGCTGCCATAGCTGCACCAAGAGCTGTTGTCTCTGGCATTGATGGTCGTACTGAAAACAACAGTATGACTATCATAAGTGTAAGTGATAATTACAAAATCAGTCAATAACAGACAGCACAAATTATGGTCTTATTTTCAGGGTTAATATTATTTTAGCTGTTTTCAATTCTGTGTACTTTACCTTTTGTTCTCTGAAATACTAAATCCTACATTGAAATGTTAATAGAAAATATAAAAAGTCCTGCTATGCTTATAAATGTGAAATTTTAAAAAGTACATGATATTATGTCTAAGGCTATGTATCAATGGAAGATTAAATTATTTAAACGACTTAAATGTGTCTTAGTCATAAAGCTTGTGCTGTCATCACAAAAACGTGTCTGCATTAGTACATTAGCTTTTGTTTCATTTTTTGCCTGTCTTATTTTTAGCCATTCTGAATACCATAACAAATAAAAAAGAAAAAAGAAAAAGAGGGGGCAAAAAAAAAAGAAAGAAAAATTGTGTAAAGATAGTGGGCAAAGTAGCAAATACACACCCACACACACACACACTATCTGAAGATCTCCTGATCCAGTTAAGCAAACGTGCTGACTGTTTTACACCATGGACAAGAGACCAGACACCGTGCTTACCAACTCTGATTTGCAGGATGTCTGCTTGCAGTTGCATCAAAAGGTTATTGGCAGTCATGCCGCCATCCACTTGCAGAGACGTTAGTGGAATCCCGCTGTCCTGGTTCATGGCCTCTAATAACTGACAGCCATGCAAATTGTATGACACAATCATATGAAACAAGCTTATTTTTTAGGTAGCCTCCCTCTACAAACATCTTGCATTGCCCACTTTTACTGCCTGTTTTTAGTGGTTTTCAGGTTAGCATATGGGTAAAAAATGTTAAGAATGTGTGCAATCTAAAGCCTAAATGAATTATGACATTAAATTGTCAAGCTTCAGAAAAAACTAAAAAGAAAAGAACTACTAAGAAGAGCTGAACACCAAGAAAAAAACGTTCTAGTAGCAATAAATGATACAAACAATTTAACTGCACAATAATTTAAGCTGTCTTTAAATCAGAGTGTACGCATGAATAACACAATGATAAAAATTGTGAAGTAACAGGTTTGAGGAGACAAATATGGGCATTAAAGTCACACTGCCCTCAAGCATCTATAAAAGCTGGACCATGAGTGATTAATAAAAGCTGTAAAAAAAGAGGTGCTTTATAAAACAGAAACTATGTTAACATAATGTTAATATGTAATGTTTACTCAATGAATGAAATGCTTTCAAACAATACTGTGCTCCCTTTGGTGTGATGCTGAATGCAGCTATTATGGTGAAAATATTGCTAAGATTACTCTAATAATCATGTCATCCGTAAACTGCTAGCAAAAAATAATTAAATCCTTTAGAAAATGCACAGCACTGTGTCAATGATAATGTCAAGTCTGCTTCATAACTGTGCATGAACTTCAAGTATAATACAGGCTTTTGATCATGAAGTATTACACTAGTAATTAAAAATAAAATAAATCTCCAAACAAAATGTTGCAGTGATTAAAGCAATGAGATTCTCTTGTATTAAGGCAATAATAATACTAGAGATAATGTAGGAAATGAGAAGGCTTAATTTATTCTGAGACAAAGTCATTTATTATCATTTTGGCATTTTCAGATCACAGCCCTCTTCCACCTCAGTGAATCTGTCTGTTGGTTAATGAAACTCATTAACATTAAATGTCATCCTTGATTTTAGGAAATCTGCTAATACTGTTGTTAATTTTTCACTTCATTGCTTGGTTTATTTATTAAGAATTAAAAATCACCCATTACTACTAAAAGTAAAATTACAAGACAGAAAACAAACCTCTTTAGTCTGAAAGCAAACAGCCTCCAGGGTAGCTCGTGCAATGTGTTGTTTAGTAGTGAACTGTGACAGGCCGCAAATTATTCTGTGGACATCATAACCATCTTTGACTGCAGGAAATGTGAAAATTATCTTGGAAATTAATGAGGTTTAAGATAGCAGTATGTCACAGTTGAATTCAATATTTATCATTTTTATTCAAACCCTTCACTTGCAAGAAAAAGCATCAGATTATCACTGAAGATTTTTCTTGATTTAGTAAAGTTGCTTTGGTGGCTGTCAGCTCACAAGAACTTTGTTAGAACTACTGCCTAAGTGAGCTCTTGAGTAGCGTAGTGAAATGGAAAACCACACATATTAATAAAGAATGCTAGAATCTTTACTGAGGTGGTAAACAGTTTTATTCCTTTATTCCAGTTTTAGTTTTTATTTTAAGGCACTTTTTTCCTCTTAATAACCAAGATCTATCCTTTGATATGAAGTGTAAAGAAAATATTTTTTTTTGCAAAATGTCTTAACCTGCAACTCACTCCTGTACTTCTTCCTGTAACAGAAATGAGTTAAATGACAAATAGGAAACCAAACTTAGAAAGCACTTATGTCATGTAAAAATACTTTGAGAAGCCATGGGGCTGAAAGCTGCTCACCCACGGGCACTATCTTGCCAATGTGGGCAAAAAAGCCCAGAGAAGGCTGGAACAAAGTAACAGCCATGTGTGCCATCTACTTGCTGAGCCAAAGTCTCTGGTGAGAAAAACAAAACCACCGAATGAGCAAAATAGTTAGGAATCAGCAAAACAGATGGTAGAAGAAATAACAATAAGAGAGTAGACTAGAAGAAAGTTGATAAACATCAAATAAAAAAAGAAGCAAATAAATATTTACAGACATACCCACTTCAGCTGAGCTACTGATGATACCCAAGTTGTCACGTAACCACCGCACACATGCTCCGGTCACTGCAATGGCACCCTACGGGTCACAGAAAAGTTTAATGACAAACTCTCAGTCACCAATATATTCACAAAAATGTACAGAGAGAAAGTCATAGATGCCATCCTCAAAAAAATAGTTTGTATAAAGCAATAAACAGACAAATAGGTGACAAAGAACTTGTAAGAGGAATCTTCTTCATGGAAGTGTGGCATGCTGTGTGAACTGCATGGTAAGGTCTGCTAGGACATATACAGTCATTTCTATGGTCTATGATTGAGAGCGAGCAACAGTCCACCCACAAAGAAGCTCTGTATAGCAGAAACAGAAGGCTCTGACAGCTTGGAGCAGATCATTACAATCCATTCTCACCTCCAGCGCATACACCGTTGGCTTGCTGGGACCCAGCTTGTAGGCAACTGTTGTTAGAAGACCTGTTTTGGACTCCACTGGCTGTGACAGATATGAAATATACAACATACAGTTACTTGCTTATTTATGGCACTGACTGTTTACAGAAGAATACAACCAACACACAGCTGTGTAGATTCACTGCCTCCAGGAAAAGCACTTCTACTATACATTTTGTTGGTTTGTCAATGCACGTTGTGAAAAATAGAAAACAATAATCATGTCCACATTTATGGCTGCCTACCTGAATGGCAAAATTCTTTCAACACAGATTGTTCAACTAGACTCATGAAAGTGACTGAAACTAACAAACTGAAAATAGATTCTTACTGAAGGTTCTATGACTAACTTCCATCAACCTTTTCAAGCATCTAGAAAAAAGGGACATGCTTGGCATGATCAGGAATATTTTATTTGGTTTCAGACAGACAATTTTTTTCTTTATTTCTTTTTGATTTGGCAGTGTGTAAGTGATAGTTTTTTTGGTAATATTAACTCTGATGTAACTTTAAAAGGGTAGATAGGCTTAAAATATAACAGAAAGCTGACAAATAAACAGAGTTTTAGGAAATGTTTCACACCTGAGTTCCTGTGTTGTAAAGAAGAAAACAGCCAGTGCCGTACCTGACAAGACAAAAAAACAAACAAAAAACCCCCCAACATTTTGTTTTTAGACCCATGATCCTGAATTTTAGTGTTGGCTCTGAAGACATTCTAAACTGTCAGAGACGGTCTGAGTGAAGCACTTTTCATAACTGATACAAACATTCCTGTCATAACTGATATGAATAGTCTGGTCAAAAGACTGTAAAGTAAGTCTTTGAACATGTATAAATCATTTCAAAACATCCAATCACTAGGTTAGCAATGTTAGTTTTTACAGTCTGAAATTCAGCAAGCTGAAGTCTGTCCACTCACGTGTTTTTAGCCTGTCCTAGTCTAAAACATGTTTGTCCAACAAGAGCTGCCTGTTGGTCCCCCAGGATCTGTAGACACACACACATATACATACATAAATTCATCTTACTATATAGTTAATAAATAACTTTTCTTTCAAGCATGCTACTTTTATACAGGCACATCACTTCCTTACAAGAAATAAAACTATGCCACCCAACGTTTGGCTTAGAAAGTTTAAGCTAATTAGCTAACTACTGCTAGTATCTATTTGTTTATTTATAATGTATATGTGTGTGTACATTTTTTGCTTGGTTTTCTTCCTGTAATACATTTGCTTACAATGAGAAAAAAACAAAACCTTTTTGTGACATTTGCAAATGTGATTTCACTACCCATCTCTTCCCCCCTGTCTCAACTCATTCCCTGCACACATGTGGAAAATAAATAAAAAAAACAATAATCTCAACTAGAACCAAGAAACCAAACTTTAAAAAGGAGTTTACCCCTGATATAGGGACACCAGTTAGTGAGCCTGTGGCCACTTTGCCATAGATTTCTGAAGAACTCCTGATTTCAGGCAGTATACTCTTTGGAATGTCAAAAAAACTGAAAGATCAAAGAAGAATGTTTTTTTCACATATGCATGATCAAGATAAAATCACATTTTTCTTTATGCTACTTGACTTAACAGATGTAGTGAAATTTATATCTTGGCCTTACCTGCAAAGAAAGTCATCCCAGCAAAGTGTATTAATATTCATAAGCATTGTACGACTTGCATTGGTCACATCAGTCATGTGACAACCTCCTTTAGTTCCTCCTGTAAGATTCTATAAGAGGACAAACAGCAGCAAGCAAACAGAGTGGTCATTCAACAGCTTTCCAAAATAATTAACTATCACTGGCTTATTCTTATCCTGGCTTATTTGATGCAGTCAATCTCAAGATTCACTGACTTTACCTATACACTGCAAAGTCAAACTAGACTTCAACATATCTTTTACTACTCTTGTGAATTAGTCTTATAATATATGAATAGACTTATATGGCGAAATAAATACTTATACTTTAGCACCTAGAAAATTTGTGCATAAGATGAATCATGGATCAGAAGGTATAAATAACTTAAGCATAATGCACTTACCCACAAAAGCCATGAATCCACAGTGCCAAACAAACACCTCCCATCTTTGATGGCCTTTCGCACCTTTTCGCTGTTCTCCAGAAGCCAGCAAAGTTTAACAGCACTGAAGTATGTAGTAATAGGAAGACCGCAGTAAGGCTGCAACAAGGGAGACACTGCAGCCACACAGCCATAGATCTATTCCATCCTCTACATAACATGTGACAGATAAGAAAAAAGAGAATATAGAAA
Organism: Marisa cornuarietis; assembly: GCA_004794655.1. Taxonomy (NCBI): domain Eukaryota; kingdom Metazoa; phylum Mollusca; class Gastropoda; order Architaenioglossa; family Ampullariidae; genus Marisa; species Marisa cornuarietis. The sequence goes on from SMMW01000521.1 coordinate 5,659,854, forward strand.
AGGAGCATATTTCTATACTTTACCACAGCTTACCCTGAGATAGTCTTTATCCTGTTGAGGAGCTTTCTGTAACAGCTTTTTCACTGTGGATGATGTTCTCAAGTCCGACCAAACTAACAGGACAAATAATAATAATAATAATGATAAATGATGATGATGATGATGATGATGAAAACAATAATTATAAGGATTTTACTTTAGAAAAGAGATAAGATTATCAGCTGAAAGAGACATTATATTACAGTAGATATGTTGTAAGGCCACTACCTGCTATGGCTTTAGTGACCTTTAATATGTAGCTAGTCAGGAATCAGTGTTTACTAAGTGCTGCAACTTCACACTAAGCAGAACTCACCTATGGCATTATGCAGTGGTTCACCCGTTAGTTTGTCCCACACCAATGTAGTCTCTCTTTGATTTGTGATGCCAATACCTGGAGGAGAACCAAACCCACCCATAACATGTAATGTACAGGAAAGGGAGCAGAAGAAACTTAACAGAGGTGTTGGTGTAATATTTTTTCAAACTTCAGAAGCCATTTTTGTAGCCCACTTCTCCAATAATATGTGACATGACAAACATATTCTTAAAAGGTATTTATCTATCCTCATTTAAATATGATTAAACTCTACTGCTTTAAATTAACAGAATTAGTAATAAAGGCCACAGTATATATTTATTGACTCAAGTCAGTATCAACTACTAAAGCAGCAGGTACTAAAATACTCATTGGTTTCACCAGTAAAGTAGCATGATACTGAAACCCTCGATAGTAAAGACTTATAAAGGAAATTTACTTTAAAAGACACACTAATGGAAGATAAAGTTAACTTACATTTAATGTCTGTTATACCCCGCCCAAGTTCTGCTAAGTTGTTTATAGCACTGCTAATGCAAGTTTTAACAGACTCCAGGATTTCAAGGGGATCCACTTCAACCCATCTGTCATATAATCACAAGTATATTTTAATATTAGTAAAATTATATTAATAAAATAAAGTCTACCAGAAATTAACAGATAATTTTCATGGTGTTGTAAATAGAAATAAATCTATGTTAAGCTGGAAACTTTGTTAACTATTCCACCAAAGCTCAGTAATTTTATTTTATCTTATTAACAATGAAAAGCAAACTTTTGTGAATTTGCTCAGTATTGCCATTCTGTATAAAGTATGACAAAAACATTTGGTTTAAGGCACAGAATCATTACTTTATCTGAATTGAATAACATATACACACATATCCACTCCTTAAAAAAATCTGTTTTAATCTATCTAGTCTTTACTCACCCTTCACGTGGATAAAAGTGTCTTATTTCTGTCTGATGATAGGTAACAAGCTCCGCAGTACGACTGTTGAAGATCTAGTTAAGAAAAGAGAGAATGAGAGGTGCACTTCAACAACACTACTTGTAAAACTATCATTGATTTATTAAAGTCAGTGGCGATGCCGACTGAATGCCTGCGTACACCTACGGGGGAAGGGGGACAGCGCTTCTCCTATAGGTTGCACTACTAAGAAAAAAACGAAGATCCCTCTGTCCATCGATATTGCGATTTGTTTTATTTGTGCTGCTGCTTTACGTGCCTGTCAGCTCACATCTGAGACATTCAGCAGAAATCAGAGCTGTTACTAAAATGCCCCTCAAAAGACACTACATTATCATTTTAGTGCAACCTCAACAGGCATGAAAAATTACCAAAAATCTGGAGCTACTCGTCCCTTGGTCGACTGCCCCAACAAGATCAACATCTCCTCGGGCCGCCATAATAGTCCCAATAGCAAGAGTGTTGCGACCTTTGAACCCCTGACTACAAGAAAGATAATTAGGACGGCACATTTCTCATTCCCTCCCCTTATGAGTAATAAAAATACTCAAAAACAAGTCCGTGCAGGAGACCGTCACCTGTCTTGGTATCTTTAGAAAAGAAAGGGTTGTGTTGTTGCTGATGATGTCACTGTGGTTACCGTTAAGTTAATACTATAGCGGGAGCGCTTGTTTGGGCAGCGTGTAGCGCTAACAGTGCTTCATCAGTTTTTTCCCCGAGCCACAAAACGATCACTTTAATAAAAACAATAAGAGCATTTTTTGGAATACATATTTTTGTGCATCAAAAGATAAAATGCTGTCAAAGTAAGAGGTAAGACGAAACTACGCAACAATATTTTGGTACACTGATGTCATCAGATTCTTTTCTAAAACACCGAGGACAGTTTAATTCGTGTCACGAAAAAAGATTTTATTTTTACTTCGTTCTGTTTGACAAGAACCGAGTCAACTTTGGGAGCACAGAAGCATGAAGGTAGCGTAATTTCTGATTAGTCATAAGAAGAACCAACACAAAAGCTTCGTCTTCAGCTTAAGTGATAGAAGAATGGATGGATCGAGTGGGATAGGATGAGAAATACACCTTCGTTATACACGAAATGCTCTTGACATTTAATCGAGAGAATTGATGGCATGGGATGGAGGAGGTGACTTTCAATACTTATTAGCAGTCTCGGGGATTTAGTAGGGGGTAAAACTCCCTTTAGCCGATTCGATGCTCGTCAGAGGCTGCTTCTTCCCCTATACTTGATGTAGCTATGGAATGGAATGAAAAAGGCAAGGTAACGCAGAGGGGAAAGGGGGATAAGAAAGGAACCGCCCATGCAGATGAAAAGCCGGCCCCCCGAGAAAAGTGTGGTCTCCAGCACCTCACACTTCCCCACCCTTCAAGAACGGATGTTATGGGGTATTGCTATTATTATACTATATATTACTATACGCCACTCGCAACAGCCCCCAGAACAGCAGCAGACAGAACCAGATGGAGATCCCTATAGCTGTTGCCTCACGTGCCAGACGGCACAATGAGGACTGATGATTATGATGATTATTATTATACGTCAATGCTGTAGAGATAATGCGGTCTCGTGTTCACATCTCGTCTTGCAAACAAAAACCTGATTTGTTTGACGATTCCTCTAAACACTCGAACTTTCCTCCCCTAATCTCCACCCTCGGCCTCTGCAGAGCGAAATCGCCACCAGGTGGAAGTTATGGGTCTGATTCTCATCATTGTCATTAATCTCATTTCTTGTTTTGGCTCTGTTAGATATCTTTTGTGTGTCTACTATTTACATCGCCACATCGAGAAGTGTCGGGCTTAGGTTTGAGGCTGATCACAATATGTAAAGACGTAACTAACGACGGTCTACGGCTGCTTCGCCCAACCCAATGCCAGTGACTTAGAATACTAGAGTGATGGAAATAAACTGTAACATATATATATATATACTTATATAATGAGTGAGTAGTGTTCTTATCAAATATAAAAGTGAGTGATCTAGTACTTTTATGCCGTGTATCCTTGTCAACTCACAAAGGTAAGCCATAAAAATTATGAAAATGAATTACGTGGCAGTCTTGGTGGCTGTCATACTGACATGATTTTCTGTCAAGACCATAATTTGCCGAAAGTGTAAGATAGCCATACTGTAATATGATGGAAGTGCATGGTAGCCATACTGTAATATGATGGAAGTGTAAGAAAGTCATACTGTAATGTGCCGAAAGTGCAAGAAAGCCATAGCGTAACACTCATCCATCCAGGCTATATGGTTGACATGCAGAATCACGGCAATCGATGTGTTTTCTTTGACAACATCTATCATGCTGAAATGCTCAAAACGTACTGCTCAGAAGGGGAAAAAACAATAAACACGGTAAACTTTTTATATCCAATTTATTATTTACGCAAAGTAACTATTAATACACGAATTGTCAAGAGAAACAACTGTAACTTTAATAAAACCGATTCCGTTGGGTATTTGTTGCCTAGTGGTATGGCTTCTCTTTGTCTTGTTGTTACAAGTCCTTTATCACAAGGTCAGAAGCCTGAGGCTACATTTCTTCTGGCCTGCAGCATGTTCTCTCAATTGTCACTGTCAGGTTAACAGAGAAACGTTTAAAGTAGTCATATACTTTAGTGCTACGTAGTGTATCTTTTACTTTCGTTGATGTGATTGTCATATTTCATGCTGGAAACATATTTCCTGCCGTTATTAGACAAAATTAGTTGCGTAGGGTAAATCAGTCACAGTGTAATCAGCGGTTACAAGTTTCGTTAGCCTGCTTCAACCGGCATGTTCAGGAATGTTACGGGTGGGAGGAGGAGGGGAGTGTCACTGGGGGAAGTAGGGGCGTCTCCGTCGACGAACGGCACGCGCGGTGGGGACGATGCCAATCAGCAGCTGGAAAGAGCGCTTTAAATATTCCAACAAGTACTCCTCCTGGATATTCAACGTGACGGAGACGCGGGTCACTTCATAGGCCTCCATTATGATGCAGGCAAAGAAGAAGACCACAATGATGGAAAACAGGAAGACGAAAAGAAAGAAAAAGAGTGGACCGAGTAACTTATTGGCCTCCAGCACTCCGTAGAAGTCGGACTGACCCAGCCAGAAGGTGAAGAGCTGCAGCAGCGTGTCCTTGAAGGTCTTGTACCCGGCCAAAGTCGAGCCGAAGAGGGGATAGGAAAAGCTTGCGAAGGCCAGCAGCAGGATGGCAGCCATGATGAAACCGCCGACAACGCTGGTCCTGGCGATGGCGAAGGTCTCCAGATGCAGACGGAAGCGCTTACTAAAACGCAGCACCTTCAGCACCTTGAGAATCACCAACGAAAAGAGTATAGCCTGGACTGACTGCAGGGTCTCCTCCGTCGCACGTACATTGGCGAAACTGATGTGCTTTCTGTTGCGGCTCGCTTTCACGGCCAGCCGGAAGTTACTGAGCTGCTTCAGACGGTACAGGTGCAGCCCCAGGCTCAAGGCGGTCAGTATCCCCACCAATATCTCCAGCCATGTCCAGGTGCGGGACAGGTATTTTCGCCGTCCGACCTGATTTAGCAGCTTCCACTCGAAGTAGATGTATATCAGCGTCCAGAGCCCCATCATCACCTGTTGACAGAGGCAGCAATCTGGTCAACAGATCGCATTAAGCCTTTACAACGTGTCCCATGACAAACCTTAAAAAATGTCGCATTGCAACATTTCAACAAATCGCGATATTTAAAGACATTACATAGCGCATTGTAACGCTGCATTGCAACTAAATAGAATTTACATATTGCACTGTAACACATAAAACAATGCATTGCAACAGATCAAATAACAACAGGTCACACATCATATCACGATATGAAAACATTGCATAATAACATTGAATTATATGGCATTTTTCAGCAACAGCAATATCAGGGCAGAGTTATCTTCTTAAATCTAATATTGAACACAACATATGGGTGTTGCTTCTTGATGCCAAGCTTCTTGCAACGAATACAAGTGTTGCTACTTGATATCAAACTTTTTTGTATTACATATTCAAGAGATTTCAAAATAAAGGTGTTAAGCAAGCAAAATGATTGCATCAAAACATATCACAACATGTTGCTTTTCAACATATGTCATGGATCATTCCCTTTTTGGTTGACAGGCAGCAGCGAGTACTTGTCAATGGCACTTTCTCGGACTTAATCACAACGTACACCGGATCATCTCAAGGCTGTGTTTTATCCCCACTTCTGTTTATTCTGTATATCAACAGTTGTCGCAGTAACCATGAGGGTCAATACCTCGTCAAATTCTCTGATGACACGGCACTGCTCTCTCTCCTTAGCGGGCCAGCAGATACCCACGGTGTAGCTTTGGAAGAATTTATTTCCTGCTGCGATGACAATTTTTTGGAACGTATTGTGAGTAAGACCAAAGAGATGGTCTTTGATTTCCGTCGGAATTCTCCACCAAGTCCCGTAAGTGTCATCCACGACAAGGAGGTGGAAATTGTTCCTGTTTTTAAATATCTGGGCACCATCTTCGACAGTGGCGTGTAGTGGGATTTCCCACTGGGGACTAGCTATATTGGGGACTGGTGGGGGGGGGGCGGTAAACTACGCGATCTCCTGCACTTCTCTTGACGCCTCAATATGTGTCTCATACTACGTAAATAGTAATACAAATAAGCGACAAACAAATCAGGTTTTATAATAATATTGATTATAAGATCATGATTTATGTGAAAATACCAGATAATTTTGTAGATACCATAGATAAGCGTTAAATGACGTTAGAAAGGGGAAATGGTCGAAAACAAGCGAGACGATGTAACCTGTTAAAGTAGGTTAGATTACACGCTATGTAAAAATAAAAATATCCTCTTTGAAAGGCAATAACTGTTATTAATAAGCTAAAGCAATTTCTATCACCTGTGAGTCTAAAATATCTATATTTCGATATCAATGTATGATAGTAGAAATTAGGTAAGTGTCTATTGATATGACTTTACACAGATAGATTATACGGTTTCGCTTAGTAATCAGTGGGTCTTCATGAAAGGCTTGACAGAGAATTCATCATAGTTGAAAAAAAACCCAAAACAAAAACTGAAAACACTCGGAATTCGAATGCAATACCTTGTAGAGAAAAAGCGCTGTCTGTAACCACTACACCATACAGACATTGCTGTACAAGGTGTGTAAACTAACCTGCTTAACAGGCTACATGGTCTCGGTTGTTTTAAACCATCATTTATTTCACCTTTACCTGTCATAAGTTTTAGGTATTGAGTTATTTTTCATGTCACTATTAACTGTATGCAGCCCTTCATAATGTTTAAACGTCGTTGAGCTTAGCGCCATAGCAAGTTGCACTGAGCCATCGCGGGTTCCTGATGACGTATTGGAGGGAACAGACTTTGTCGACCGAGTCCCCCTCCATTTACAAAAAGATTTTTGTTTTCAGTCAGTCCTGAGTTAAATACGCTCACTGGACACCAAAGTGGACTAACAAACTGAGGTTGGAGATTGTGACTGTGCAACCACGGATTACTGTCGATCTTTAGTAGAAACTTCGCACGTAACTTGACAAACATGACAAGCTGGCGCTAACAGAGGCGCTGAAGGAGTGAGGGGAAGCGCAGCGATGGTCCTAGTCCCCAGACCACGTGATCTACTCTATTCAACAGCAGGCGGAACGCGGTAGCGACTGCGAAGGTTAGTTCCCCGAGTGCAGCAGGCGCTTGGTGGCGCTACGGTTTGAAGAGAGGCAAGACGCATTTTTCACCGGCGCTTTTCAACAATTCTAAAACGCTTAATGTTAAAATATCGTAAAATAAAAAAATGATTACTTGTGACTCTTAGGGGACTAGCCTAGTCCCCCTGTATCCACGGACAGCACGCCACTGATCTTCGATAGGCGACTGATATGTCAACACTCAAACTGTCGCCAAGAAGGCTCAGCAGATCCTCTTCCTTCTCTGCAAGCTGAAGTCTTTCTCTGTCTCCCACCAATTTCTTCAGCTTTTTTATAGGTCGGATATAGAGAGTGTGCTGTCCTTCTCGTTCTTCTGTTTCTACAACAGTTTATCGGTGAAGGACAAGAGCAGCCTACATCGTGTGGTATCCACCTGCTCAAAAGTCATTGGGACAGCCCAGAGTACTCTTCAGACTTTATATAACAGGCAGACGTTTCTGAAAGTGTCTGCAATCCTCTGTGATGACAGGCATGTCCTGTCGAGAGAGTTTGTCCAGCTCCCATCGGGCCGCCGCTTTTGTGTGCCTGCATGTAGGACTAACAGACTGCGGCTGTCATTCGTTGTTTCGGCCGTGCGTCTCTTGAATGGTGCTGTGTGAATGAATGAAACATGAATGTGAAAGTCTGCAATAAGAATGTGTTTTTGGTTTGTTTGTTATCGAGCTGCCACCGAATTGCCCTCCGGAACAAGTAAAGTATTATCTTATCTCACACTACAAGAGAATTTCTACACGTCTGATCTTTTAGACTGTCTACACCCTTACTCAAGGTACTGGTACCTCACCGGAATTTAGTGCCGTCTACACTCTCTCACCTCACAGCCATTTAATGCTGTCTACACTCTCACCTCACAGGCATTCAATACTGTCTACACTCTCACACCTTACAGGCGTTCAATGTCAAGATTATCTCACTTTAGTCATTGCTGACTACTCTCTCACACCTCACAAACATTCAATACTGTCTACACTCTCACCTCACAGGCATTCAATACTGTCTACACTCTCTCACCTCACAGATAGTCAATACTGTCTACACTCACACCTCACAGAAATTCAATACTGTCTCATGTCAGAACTTCAATGCTGTCTACTCTTTCACCTCACAGGCCGCCACGAAGCGCTCGCGCAGGTTGTAGTAGTAGTGCATCCTGGTGGTGTGAACGTCCAGGCGTGACCACACTTTGCCCACGGGACTCAGCTCCCATAGCAGGGTGATCTCAGTGGCCAGGTCACTGTTGGCGTAGTATAGGGTACACGTCACGATGACCGCGCGACTAGCTGAGTCTAGCCACCCAGTGGCTCGCAACTCACTGATATTGTCGCGGGCCGTCTGTCGTGAGACACATCATCATCATCATCATCATCATCATCATCATCATCATCATCATCATCATCATCATCATCATCATCCATTTAATAAATATAATGTGCAAACCGATCAAGAAAGTTGACTGATACCCCGGAATGAGTTCTAATACTTGCGGGTGGTGTATGTAGAAGAGGGAGTCTACTGTCAGTCAAGTGGAATTTGGTAAAGATCTGCGAGGAATTTCCCCTGATTAACGTTGTGCTGTTGCTTCTCTTGTATTATTTATTGCTCTAATGTCATCTTCGTATTCTACCTGTTTTCTTTAAAAAGACCATCTCCACTGCAATAGCTGTTTGTGAAGATGGACCATAAAGTCGTGTGATCATGACAAGGAGAAGTGAAGATGCTATACAAGACGCGCCTTTCCCATGGTCAAAGACACTGACCTCCACCACATGTGGGAGATCAAGCACGTAGCCACCCCCTGGGTAAGTGCCGAAGATACCCGAGATCCTGCTCTTGCCTAGGGTGACTTCCGACTGGTAGCGCCAAGCGTCTTGTACAGACGAGGAGCCGTTTTTTTGGCTGTTTTGGTCATTAGTGGAGTTGGCGATGGTTTTCCAGGACTGCACAAAGTCTCTGGTTTCTGCCATCTCTGGGTAAAATTTCTCAAGACATGGAGGGCGCGTTCGCAGATATTGGGCGTATGTGGCACCTGGCTGGCAGAAATCTGAAACACAACGACCGCGTAAGAATACAAACATTGGTGTGCATACATACAATCAGACCAGGCAGTAATGGTATAACTACACATCCTTACCGGGGACAGTAACCTATTTCTGATGTCCCCAAGCCGAAAGACAATTTGTTGCAGTATGAATATTCCATTCTGCAATAAAATTTCAGAAAAAAAGTTTTGAGGATACCATTTGAGGGGGCTAGCGAAACTCTCCATTCTAGCCCCTCAGCCAACGCCAGTGATCCACTCGCGTCACACACCGATCTATATTGAAGTAAACAAATCTATGAGGTAGCACATTAGCAGCATTCTTGACACTAAACACTTAAACAAGAATTTCAGATAGCAGGTTAAAAACGCCCAGCAGAGTTTCAGACATGAAAAATTGTTGACAGATAACAAGTTTGGGACGCGGCTGACAGGTATGAGATGACCAGACCTGACTGGACCCGCTGCCGGACCTGCCGCAGTCTGGCAAGGCCCAAGCGGTATGACTCGCTACTATCGTCCTGGTTCTCCTCTCTGCTCTGTATCGACCGTAGGAAGGTGGTGTCGAGGTAAGTCCAGATGTCATTACGAGTACATACCTGTTCACACAGTTGAAAACGCGAATATGCATCAACACGCATCCACGCGCACGACCGACAATCAGATATAAAGACAGCACATTTTTAGATTGGTAAATAACACTGAGAAATTATTGTATCACATTTACACATTTCTTTGCTGGAAAGTTGAATTAGTTGTAAATGGTGTCAACAGTATCAGGTTCTAACAGTCTAAACATGATCATGACAGTCACATATTTGTTAATGGTTAATGTGCTTAGATGATAAGACCCTCTAACATAATTTTCTGGCGGTTTCTTTTAAAACTGCTGATTAGATATCACATGAAGACATATGCCCATAATTTACGAACCATAATTCCCCATAACTCAGATGCATACGTAAGCGGACACACACACACACACACACACACACAGACACACGCATACACACACAGAAAGAGAGAGAGAGAAGGACATGTCCGTAAAAGTGTGCGGCCATATCCGAACTCTCATAATTAATAATAGGTTGTAACTGTCAACAACTAACAGCAATGAGCAGTTGGTTTGGAGTGAGAGTCTGCTCCCACCATGACCGACCTTGGAAAGTGCGAGCTCGTCCCTGCTCAAGGGCGGGTCACTCAAAGTGCGCCTGATCACAGTGTTGGTGTAGTTCATCTTCCACAGGTTCAAATGCCCCAGGAGGGCCACGGAGACGACAGTGACGTAGACGACGTACATCAGCGTCTCGCGGAACGCGATGTTTCCCCTGGCGTCGTGTTTCATCCTCGCCTGAATGTCTTTTATCTGTTGGCGGATGAATGGATGGCTCTACAGGGCTTTCTATTCTCGATTTCTTCTGCAGTCTACTTCCAAGGACTTAACAATTCAATGCGTGGCCTTTGCATGAGTGGTGTTCAGAGAGGTCTTGTAATGATGGAGAACACCTTTCAGACCGTTCAGAGATCACACAGACTTACGTACACACAGGTTTACAGCTCAGCAAAGTTCGCAAGCCGCACCTCATACTTGAACACAGGTCAGTGAATTCTGGTCTGGCTTGTCTGCTTTAACGAGCGCACTGCTGCTTGCAATGTTCCTGATCTCTTTCGTTTTCCATACAATGTTTGAGTGACGTTGATAACGTGTGGTCCTCTATTCTATTCCTCTAATCATACCCCTCCCAAAGACAGGAAACAGAAAACAGTGCCAGAACTACAGAACAATAAGCCTTATCAGTCACCCAAGCAAAGTCATGCTGAAGGTTATACATAACCGCATCAGAACCACCGCAAAAGAGCTGCTAGCAGAAAAACAGGCTAGCTTCAGACCAGGTAGAAGCACAGTTGAGCAGATCTTCCACTGTCGTCTTCTTATAGAAAAGCATCTTCAGCATCAGCGGGACCTTTACCACAACTTCATTGACTTTAAAAAGGCATTTGACAGAGTATGGCATGAGGGGCTATGGCACGTGATGCGGAAATTCAACATTGAAGAAAGGCTCGTCCAAGTTGTTGAAGCGCTGTATAACAGCTCAACGAGTAGAGTACTGCTGAACAACCAAACAGGAGCTTACTTTCGCACCACAGTAGGTGTACGTCAAGGATGTCCCTTATACCCCCTACTGTTCAATATATTCTTGGAGAACATTGAAGCCATCATACTTCCATTTCAATCGGTGGAAGACAAATCTGCAACCTACGCTTTGCAGATGACAGATCTGTTAGCAGGTACAAACAAGAAACTGCACGACCTCACCAACAGACTGATAGACAGCTCAAACGCATATGGAATGGAGACCAGCACTGAAAAGAGCAAAGTTATGATCAATGGCAACGGCAAAGCAGAGATCTTTATGAACGGAGTACAGCTCGAAGAGGTAAGCAGCTTCAAGTACTTGGGAGCCACCCTCTCCAACGACGGCAGCTCCACGCCAGATATCCGCATCAGGATCGCAACAGCAACAGCAGCAATGGCTAGGATAGATAGGATCTGGCATAGCCACAAGATAAAGTTTACTACCAAGTACAGGTTGTACTTCCTGTACAAATCCCTCGTAGTGCCGATCCTGCTCTACGGATGCGACACGTGGACTCTGCTCGCCGAAACGGAAAGGAGAATCCAGGCATTCGAGAACAAGTGCCTGAGGGTTCTGCTCCGGATCTCATACAAAGAACACAAAACCAACGACTTTGTAAGAAACAAGATTGCCACACTCGTATGACACCAGGAACCTCTACCATCAACAGTCAGGTGACGTAAGCTGGTATTCTATGGCCATGTGACCCGGCACGACACCTTGTCGAAGACTATCCTTCAAGGCACCTTGTAGGGCGGCCGACGCCGCGGTGGCCAGAGAAAGAACTGGCTTACGAACGTCAAAGACTGGACTGGTCGTCCTGTACAGGACCTGCTGACTATCGCCCAAAATAGACAAGAGTGGCGGCCCTGTCAGCTGCCGCGTCTATCCATGTGCTCCCCCCAACGCCAGGTGCCAGGCAAGGGACGACTGACTGACTGACTATTCACAGTTCTGCATTTCCGCTCAAACGTGTAATGTCTACAAACTTGATGGATATACCCATATCATTCTTGTACCATTCGGTGTTATTATGTAATGAACGCACACTGGGTCTCAATCAGACTCACTACTACTCAGAAACGGCACTATGTGCGGTTAGTGCCAAGCACAAGTTTTCTAAATTTTTTTGAAAATTTTAGAGAACGGAAAGTGTTCTACTTTTGCCTTGCATGAAGTTGTGAAAATAGGCAACTGTTGAGAACAAAGTGTTGTAGATTGGCCTTATATGGAATAATAATGTAGTGGTAGCACGCAAATGTGGAAAAGAGAAAATGTTAAAGCTCATTTTTTAAATGAAAGAAATATAAAATAAGAGGTATTTTATTGGTGGTTTATTAACCGGATTACAATTTTTTCATAGTTTTAACTGATTACGGATAATGACGTTTTACCATTACAAATATAATTGAATTATAAAAATGTTAGTTATACATATTTGTCAACGTAAAACCTTATTTCTTCCTCATTAAAGACTAACATTGCATGAAGCATTAATGGAGTACTAATAGGTAAATGTGGAGAAAATAGTGTTGTAGACTGACCTCGCTGGTGGTTATGGGGTAGTGGTATTTTCTTTGCCGCCACTCTACTCGTAACACCCCTTTTTGTCGATCAATTTCTTGGAGTTTCTGGACCTGCGTAAGCACCTCGTATTTGTCTGCAAAGCACGTAGAAATGTAGACAAGAATATTAACAAAAAAGCAACGAAACGCAAAATGACGCAAAAAGGCCAGGCAGGATGAGGTTTGGGGTGACTGGTGGGAGTGCCTGTTGATAGGCGCTGACATGAGAACATCCAGCATGACTGGAGGAAGAGAAGGGACAGGTCACTCTAATCCTAATCACCAAAGAGGGAGACATGTCAATTAGTCGGTACTCACTGGTGTGGTACTCTGCCGCATTGCTGCGGATGTCCACAGTCTGTCGTAGCAGCACAACGGCCAGCAGTGAGAAGCCCATAATTTGCAGCGGCTGCATGAAGAAAGTGTCACTGACCCAGGCTGTGAAGAATGAGATTAGCCAGTCCACGCTCCCCTGGTAGCCCATCTTCAGGCCGTACAGCATAATAATCATTGACAAGACCGCCGCAATAATGATGGAGATCATCCACATCACGTACAGCCACCACCAAGGCAACATACACCTGTACAACACGATGTCTTCGCAGTTAGTGGGCGTGTGGGTGGCGAGTGAGTAAGTGACTGTAAGTACGCCGAGTCAGCAACTATATCTATATCACGGCTACCGGACCTGTAAACAGGTGCCACTTTCAGAGAAAGAATAGCGTGCCCGAGACGAGATCTGAATCCAGGACACCAAATCTTCACTGCATTGGTGACAGGAGCTAACCGTTCCACCTGAGGGAGTGAAGGAGGGAGGTGGAGTAGAAGGTGCGGGAAGAAGGTTGATGTCTAAAGTCAGGATGGATAGTCTTGTATAGGGACTCCTGCTGTGTAGTTACGTGTTGCGAGGCGACCCCTGGTGTACAGTTGCCATAGAGTGACGTGTTCTATATAACTTCTATATATCTTGTGGAGCAAGAGGCATGATATAGAGGTGTGAAATGTGACATACAATAGTGACGTGCTGTTCTTGTGACGTACAATACATAAAATATCTGTACCCATGCACTGATAATAATAAGCTAATATTAACTACATAGCGTGACGTGGTATTTAAAACAAACAAAAGCTAGACCATTGCATGTAGGTAGATAATGAAACGATAAGCTCACTCACAGATACACGCAAAAACTGTAGAGAGGCGAAACCAGTGACAGCATCGATGCACTTAATCAGAACTAGTAAGGCTGAAGGAAGGTCAGCAGACAGATTAAAAACAACGGTATACTCACCGCCTACACGAATCTTTCTTTTTCTTGACAGTTCCACTCGACGTGGTGTCTGAGAGCGAGGTTTCGCTGTCATCTACGGTGGTACTACTATGCCGTGTGCTAGATCCTCCAGTGTTCGTGGTATCGATACTACTATGTCGTGTGTTAGATCCTCCAGTGTTGGTGGTATCTACAGTACTATCCCGTGTGCTAGCTCCGCTGGAGTCCCTAGCGTTGCGGTTGACGTTGACCTCCAGCTCTGCCCGTAGCTGCGCCACCTTACGGCAATACTCCGTTTCTAGCTGGACGTTCCGCGCCATCTTTGTGGACATCCGATCACACTCGTCACCATGGCAGCCATCTTCCACATACACCCCTTTCCCAAAGACTCCCTGCCTGACACCAGTCCGGTCGCCTGTCTGCTCAAAGCCACCTTTGCGTCCTTCTCCTTCGGCAAACCGTAAATGCTGAAACCGCTTCTGTCTTTGGTTGGTAAAACTACGCGGACCCTTGATACCACGTGCACAGTCTGGACTCAGCTTTGTGTCCTGCAGTTCGTGATTCTCTGGTTGGTCCTGATCTTTGTCTTTGCGCCATAGAGTGGCGTCGTGGTACGTGCCTTGAGACTCGCTGTACATCAAGTGCTCGTCCAGATGGTCTCTGGTCGCTGTCTTGTCTTGACTCTGGTCGGGTCTCTCACTGCGCTGCTGAAAATCACTTTTCCTCCTGCTGTACTGGGGGTCATAATAAACTTCCTCCCTGTCAACATCGTTATCAAGGATATTGGAGATGAATATAATTACACTTTATATTTTATTATCAGATCAGAAAGTTGTGTATCGATTAATAGACGAATGTGGAAAAACTCAAATACACGCAGCATTAATATTTCTTTGTGATTTCTAAGATTAATGCCTTATCAAGCATCACTTTAATAGTTTTCTTAAAAAAATATGCAGCTATCTTACAAAAGAATGGATAAAGAAGAACTGAGAATGAAATATGGTGTATATTCTTTGTTCTTAATTCAATATCCTCTTGATGCTGATATTTTAACTCAGAAAATAAGAAAATATTTCCTTGAATGTATTTTTTTATATTTAAGTATATTACGTATATTATAATACACTTCAGTATATTATCTGTAGTAAAGATTCCTTTTATTGTTCAGTCATTTTACTATGCGTGATTGTTCATTGGACTATTTTAAATATGTGCCCCACAATAGATTAGGAATCAACGTCGTCTTGCCTCATGTCGCCCGCCTTCTGATGGGGATATCCGTCACCCATGTCCACAATATGAGTGGTCCGGCTCTGACTGAACGCATCTCCTCTCCTTTCATGACTTTTCGCCTGGGGGGTAGATCTTCTGTTGCCAAGGCGAGTGAGAACGGGTTTGCTGAAGTTCTTGGACTGGGTCTTGCTAAAATGTTCAGAGGACTGGGTTACCTGTGTCGTGGATTCGCTCACGTCATGTACCGTCGACTCACTGGTCTCCTTGTTTATACTCATTTTGTCCGAGGATTCGTTGATCTTCGTGGTAGAACTATCGCCAGGGCTAGATGGAGGGGTCTCGGAGGTTGGGCGAGGCGCGCGCGGCCAGCAAAACATCTCGACCAGTAGCAAGTTGATGGGGAAGACGATAAGCGAAGCATTCACACCGATGACTATAGCCTTGATGTTGAAGGTGATGGGCCCGGTGCCGGCCTGACGACGAATGAATAATGAATGGAAAGCACAAGCGCAAGAGAAGAGCATTCACACCGACAAAAACACAATACAGACTGGAATAGAGAATGTCAGTCAGTCAGTCAGTCGTCCCTTGCATGGCACCTGGCGTTGGGGGGAGCACATGGATAGACGCGGCAGCTGACAGGGCCCGCCACTCTTGCCTATTGTGGGCGATAGTGAGCAGGTTCTCTAGAGGATGACCAAACCAGTCTTTGACGTTCGTAAGCCAGTTTTTTCTCTGACCACCGCGGCTTCGACCGCCGTACAAGGTGCCTTGAAGGATAGTCTTCGACAAGGTGTCGTGCCGGGTCACATGGCCAAAGAATACCAGCTTACTTCGTTTGACTGTTGATAGTAGAGGTTACTGGTTTCCTACGAGTGTGGCCATCTTGTTTCTTACAAAGTCGTTGGTTTTATGTTCTTTGTATGAGATCCGAAGAAGCCTCCTCAGGCACTTGTTCTCGAATGCCTGGATTCTCCTTTCCGTTTCGACGAGCAGAGTCCATGGGCCGAGGTCTTGTCACGTCTCTAAGCCACTTACAGACCGGTAGTGCCCGGCCGAGTCTCTAAGTCCACTAAAGACGGGATCTTGTCGCAACTTTAAGCCACTTCCGCCGGCAGATCAACCCGCAAATCTACAGACGCCTGCCCCCGTCTCTAAGTCCTAGAGACTAGTTGTGAAATATGGCGGCTAGAGCTTGTTGGTGCCAGCTAATCTTCAAATAAAATAATAATTAAAATAATTAGTGGTAGAACGTATCCAACACATCGAGACGACGACATAGAAGTGTATCAAAAGTGTAGATTTCATTCTCATGACTCGCTAGAGATGGCAGATCAATTTGCCTTCCACCTCCAAACTTCCAATCGCGACCCCGACGACTCGTCCTTTGTGTTTACGTGATGTGCTTATGTTGGTGCGTGTGTGTCGCTGTTACAAGAGTTTTCCAGCAGACAGCTTGTTGGATTAATTAAAATGTGACAAACAACACTGCATCATATGGAAAACCGGTGGATTAATTTACGAGACAACAGACAACAGTTGCTTTTTGTGTATTTTCCAATAGCTGCATCAGTGAAATGCGCGTAAAAATACAGCATGCTCCAAGAACCAACCAACACAAATATGTTTACTGGAAAACATTTATCCTTCTGTTAATGTGCAGGTAAAATATTGAGTTGAGTGCTTTATACTCTCTCTCTCTTTCTCTCTCTCTCTCTCTCTCTCACACACACACACACACATAAAAAGCATGTAACACTGACATCAATATATTTACATGTGTATAGTGTTGATTGAAGGAGAATGATACATAGCAGCAATGCTGTAGATAGTATTAAATGGCTATTCTCTTGTCAAAAGCTGTATCATAATGGTTCTCAGAGCACATGTTACCCTACTTGCATTTTAGGCTGTTCTCAAATAGTCAAAACTAAACTTTAAACTGCCGAGCATCACTCTGCAGTAATTTGTTTTATGCAGATGAAAAGAAAAGTTTTGCACAGTTCCTATAACATTTTACTACAGCCTTATTTTTCTCTAGTAGTTTAATTTTATCAGTTGAGCAAAACATAAGTTGATATGCACTTAAAACTCAAAACCTAATAAGAGAAAACAAAAGTTATTCATTTCCATTTATTTCAACAGGCTGTCTGCAGCACAGACTTGCAATTCACTGAGGTAGCTGCATGATAACTTGGAAGTGCGCATAATGTTCAGATTTTAATGAACTTTGGTGACCTTTCTGCTTTAAAACTAACCTTCTGAAAAGAGTAAAGCTTGGATACATAGAATATATGATAAGAATTAAGAGAGTGGCTGATGATATCCTTTCTAAATCCAACCACTAAACCAGAGAGACAGTGTACAAAGGAGCACACAGTTCTACATTCTTCTCATAATTAAAACAGCTTGGCTAATAAACACCATAATGAAAATAATGATAACCAAAGATACAAGGTGCTTGCTGTGAGCTAGCATATTTTCTAACAGTGTCATAATTGTGTTTTTAGGTCTGTTATGAATGCACCAACTCTTTGCTTTAGAACAGTGCGTTTGTTTTGTGTCAAATGTCTAGATTTAAGATAATATGTAAAAGTAATATGGCTTCCCTCAATAGACTACATTGTGGTACACTACAGTAGTTATAAGCTGGCAATATGCAAGAGAATCCTCATTGAGCAATTTATAAAAGAAAGAGCATGTTACTTGTCAGCTGAGCATGTGTTATGAACTAAGAAGATCCTGATGATGAAGACCACAACAAAAGTTATGCTACATGCTTTATGTTTTTGGTACATTCTAGTTTTCTCTGTGTCTCTGCTTTAGAATATTGGGTGCTTGTGTTTTTGTTTTATTTTGGCCAGTTAACAAATAAGAGCAAATCATGCAAAAGAAAGTGCAACATGACACCTAAATAGCCAAAATCATGGTACACAACAGTAGTGTATCAACTGATAAACTGGCCATCTTTGTGTGTGTGTGTGTGTGTGTGTTGTAGTAGCAGCCATTAGATGATGATAATAATAATAATAATAATGTATACTTATAGTGAGCAGCATCATGACTAAAATAGATTGCACTCTCTGCGCAGACCAGTAAAAGAAGGATGATGATGATGATGATGATTTATGATGATGATGATGATGATGATGTCCATTTGTAATGCGCAGGTATCCATTCGGAAGAATGCTCATTGCGCAGCAAAAACCAAAAAAAAACCAAAAAAAAAAAGATAAACACCAGGAAAGTAAAAAATAAAGACACAAGTGTTTCTTGGTTGTTTAAGTTTAAGTCCGTCTTAAGTAAACAGATGGGTCTTCAGTCTTTTTCGAAACGTGGTTGGTGAGGTGATGGTGGACAATGACGATGGCAGAGCATTCCACAGTTTAGGTGCCGCGTTTTTGAAGGCCCTGGCTCCAGTGCGCTTCTTGTTTGTGTCTTCCACTGCAGGGAGACAGAAGCGTGACTGGGAGCCGGAGCGCAGACCACGTGACGGCTGGTAAGGAGGAACTACCTCTTGTAAATATTCAGGAGCAGTTTTAAACATGCAGGACTGTGCAATCGAAAGCACTTTGTGATCAATGCGCTTTTTCACTGGGAGCCAGTGAAGGCTCTGTAGGATAGGCGTGATGTGCTCAGTGGACGACTTTGCACGGGTGACAATCCTGGCGGCTGTGTTTTGAACTCTTTGGAGTCGATCCAACTGCGTAGCAGGTATACCCCACAATGCACTATTACAGTAGTCTAATCTTGATATGATGGTAGCCACAGCAAGTGAGTTGGCAGCAGCTTGAGTCAGCATGGGCCGTAGTCTACCTAAAGTCCTCAAAAAGTAGTAGGATTTTGCCACAACAGAACTAACATGATGACACATGGAGAGCTCTGCATCAATGAACAGCCCGAGGTCCCGTACACAGTCAGCAAAGGCTATGGAGGCGTCACCGACCTGCACATCACTAATGCCAATCTGCTCCCTTCTGGCCCTGGGGCCGCACAGTAAAGCTTCTGTCTTGTCGTCGTTGAGTTTAAGACGATTTCTGGTCATCCATGTCTTCACCGCGACACAACAAGATTCAAGTCGTTGAAGCGCATTCCTAGCCACTGCTGGGTCGGGGGGAAAACTGCTCAGAATCTGTGTATCGTCCGCAAAGAACTGTCGTCCCATCTGAAAGCGTTCAATTACCTGTCCAAGCTGTGAAGTATATACAGAAAATAATAATGGACCCAGAACGGATCCCTGTGGTACGCCACACACCAGAGGAACTGCCTCAGAGCTTGCAGAGCCGACAATCACTCTCTGAGATCTCTCGGCAAGATAGGAGTCAATCCACTGCAATGCAGCGCCCTGGTATTAGCCTCTGACGACAGTCTCTGGAGCAGCAGGCGGTGGTTGATGGTGTCAAATGCACTACTCAGATCGAGTAATACTAACAGCACTAAGTTGCCAGAGTTGACAGTACAAAGGATGTCATTGGTCACACGAAGAAGAGCAGTTTCTGTGCTGAAGCCAGGACGATATGCTGACTGAAATTTATCTAGGCAGCCATGAGTAATAAAATGGGTCATAAGCTGTTCTGCGACCACCCTCTCAAGTAGCTTGGAAATATATGATAAATTTGACACTGGACGATAGTTTTTACAGTCAGAGGGATCCAGGTTTGCCTTTTTCAACAAGGGCTTGACAACAGCCTGTTTAAAACACCGTGGGACACAACCTGCTCTCAAACTGGCATTAATAATGTCCAAAATGACAGGAAATAGAATGTCCAGAAGTTGAATAACAAATTTTGTTGGTACAGGATCCACAGCACATGAAGTTTTTGTTGATCTTGCTACAAGTTTCCTCAAGTAGCTCTCATCAATAGACGTGAAAGAAGTCAGCAGTACACCAGCAAATGGCACAGAATAGTCTTCCTCACACTCTGGCAACTCACAAGCTGCACTCTCAAGTCCAGCACAAATTTCCTTTATCTTATTAACAAAGAAGGAAGACAGCTGATCAGCAGCTGACTTGACATCCACCTCAGGAAGAACCGGACTAGTTCCGTTCTTACCCAACAAGCTGTTCACAATGTCAAAAGTCTTTCTGGGATTTCCACTCGCAGCCTCTAGCTGCTCCTGCACGAATAACGATTTAGCCTTTTTTACAGCACAAGCATATTTATTTCTGGCTAACTTATACAGCTGTCTGTCAATCTCAAGTTTGGTCTTCCTCCACTTTTTCTCTGCCAGCTGTCTCTGTTTCTTGGCTTCACTCACCCCCTCACAAAACCACGCACAATCTGGTCTATCTACAACAATTTTGCTAACTGCAGGAGCATGCTTATCAAGCAGCCCTGATAGAGTCTGATTATATAACTCTGCTAACTGATCAACATCTGTGGGAGGATCTAATAACAACTTTGACTGAAGCAGGTCTTCTCTGAAAGCGTTCAGGTCAATCTTCTTCAAATTTCTACACAAAACAGATATCTTTTTACGCCTTGGTCGAGAAAGATCAGTCACCAAGGACTGCACAAAATGGTCTGAAATCAAAAAATCCTCGACAACAGCAGACTTGACCAGTGACTCTGATGGCGCACGAGTGATAACCCAGTCAAGAATGTGTCCAAGTCTATGAGTTGGTTTTTCAATCAGCTGACAAAGACCACGGCTAGCTAAAGCCTCAATCAAACGCTTCACATCACTATCTTGAGGTCTATCAAAATGAAAATTTACATCCCCCAAAATAAGAAACTTCTCCTTTGTGAGTAAACTGTCCAGCAGCATGGCAAACTCCTCATGAAACAGAGAATCTGAAAGCTGATTCTTTTTAGATGGAGGAGGTCTATATAAACAAATGATCTCTAATGTCTGCTTGGCTAATGTCAGTCTTGCTGTTATGTACTCAAAGGACCTGTACTGTGTTTGTCTCTTCAACACTGTAAACTTCAGATGTAGTTTAAATAAGACACCAACTCCACCTCCACTCCTACCACTCCTGGGATTATGTGCAAACGTATAGCCCTGTGGTGTAAGGTCTTTGATTACTGGTTCATCGCCTATCTCTTTTAACCATGTCTCTGACAAGAAAAATGCATCAAAGTCATTTTCCAGCACTAAATCATGAATGTCCACAGCCTTGTTGCAGACTGACTGCACATTTAAGTGACCAACACATATACTAGTCACACTTTTCTTTTCTGTTGAAAGTCCCCCACTCTTTGACAAAGGAAAATTTTCATTAAAATTTCGGTCACATTTCTTTTTCCCACCATTTGTACCTCGTATGGTGCTTAGGTGTAGTGGTGGTGGAACTTTACGTTTGTCGTTAAGACCGTATTTCCTCAGCCGGCGCTGAACTCCTCCTCTCCTACCTCTCTTTCGCTTTTTTTTCTGATGGACGGCCGAGTCTTTAGGTAGGATATCAGTTGGAAAGGTGGAAATATCAGGGTGGAGGGTCGCCGAAGTCGAAGAGAGTGCGAAAAGGTACTCACGGCTGTACGACATAGTGGAGGTCCGCCATCTTGTTAGTCAGTTTCACTCGAAGTCCAGGAAAATATACAAAACACAGCACAACCAAGCACACTGCATAACGTTCACAAGTCCACTACCGTAGAAGTGAACCCTAACAATACGATAAACTAAACTAACTAAGCAAGTAATATGAAGAAAAAACAGTAATAAAGCTAAAATGTTAGCGAGCCACAGCAAGTCGCCCTCGTGGTGAGCGTCCTTGACCTTAGTTTATAGCACTATAATGCGCAGGTATCCATTCAAAAGAATGCTCATTGCGCAGCAAAAACCAAAGAGAAAAAAAAAATAAAACAACAGGAAAGTAAAAAATAATAAAGACAGAAGTGGTGCTAGGTGAACATTAATTCACAGAAAGTGGATAATGAGGTCTAGGCACACTGAACAACATAAAGATGAAGTACAAGAGTAGAACATAAAGCAATGGATGAAGGTATGAAGGGATATAGGTACTGTAAACAGTGTGAGATGGAGTCATTACATGATGGTTAACATGCCAGACAATGTTGCAAAAAATAGTTAAGAATAGCGATTCAGGGATAGTACATAGTGAACAGATATGTTTTCAGAGAACTTTTGAATGTAGCCTTATAGTAAGAGTGGTGAATGTGATTTAGAAGAGAGTTCCACTGCTTAGCAGCACTGAGGGAGATATGATTTACTTGGTGGGAGGGTAGGATAGAATGTGGAAGTTTGATGAGGAGCAAAGGTTTCGAGCAGGAGTGTGGACAGACAAGATTTTCAGTAAAGTAGTTAGGGGAGGAGCTATAAAAGAATCCATAGCATAGAGTTGAGAGCTTCTAGTCTATTATAGCTTTTATTGGTAGTCAATGAAGAGAGTGAAGAAGTGGTGTGACATGTTCAGATTTGCGAGTCCGAAAAACAAGATGAGCAGCTGAGTTCTCAACTTTGTGAAGCTTGTGAATGAAATATTGTGAACAACCAGCAAGAAGAGAGTTGAACAGTCTAGTTTAGACACAGCACATGCACAGATGAGAATTCTGGTGCTTGAATTGGACAGAGTAAGGGGAATAGAAGATCCTTACTGAGTGATTTATTTCTGTAATATTGGTTTTAATTTAGTGTATAAACACATTTATCAGTGATAAAGTCATAAATCTTCAGGTTTTGGTAAAACTTTTTCCATACCTAAAAGTGCCAATTACACAAAGTATATTACACGCATGGGTGATTCCATTTTACACATGAAAGGGTTATTTCATGTTTCATGCGCACAGTAGCCAAAGCTAATGGATCACAAACCTTTTGAAATGTGTAACACTTTACCTTCAAGTGGCCTTCCAAATATCTACATAATTTGTTGGCAAAATCTACAACAATAACATTACATCAGACTTCTGCTGCCAGTTCCCCACATGTTGCAATTTTTTAAAAATATTTTATTTAGGGTTCATTGATAGTACAATAGGCAGTATCTAGTCTAGTAGTAAAGTGTGAGGTGAATATTACTGCACATTGTATACTCTCATTTTTCTTTAAATTATATATATATATATCTTTTCTTTAAACTTAATATATACCTATGGAATTTTTTTCTCTCAGACACAAAGCACATTACCTCTGTTTATCACTTTGTGTGTGTGTGTGTGTGTGTGTGTGAGAGAGAGAGAGAGAGACAGTTACTTAAACCAATTTAATTAAAAAATTTACAAAAAAGCAGAAAGTAGAACCAGAAAATGTAATTTTCCTTATTTATTTTTTTCGTTAATAGCATGAATTAATTGAAGACTTTCTTGTTTTATGACTTTTCATTTGATCTAAATAAATTTTAAGAATGTTTTATGAGTTTCTAGAAGATGTGTCTCAGTGTTTATATTGATGGCATCGGTGAGGACTGAATAATTCCTCAATATATAATCAAATGAATTTTACAATCTTTAATAATAATAATAATAATATTGTGAACTTATAACGCGCAGCATCACAATCAAGATAGATCCACGGACTTGATGACACTCTCTGCGCAGATAAAAAATGATTGAAGTCTATCTACCATTCTTTGCTACAAACAAGTTTTGTTTTTACTGTCGGTTATGTAGTTCGTCAGAAATTCAAAAAACTTCTCCCACACGGACCTAAAAACAACATATAGTAAAATTTCGAAAAGCTGGAGACATTCAAATGACAACAGAGACAGAATAACGAGAAAGACGAAAAAGTTGTAAGAACAAACTGGAAAATTGGAATTAAAAATAAAACGCGTGTTCGGCACCTCGTGATTTCACAGATAACGACTTAACCTGTTGTAATCAATCGTCACAAATCTCTTCTAAAACCATCCATGCCTCTTTATTGGTTAGATAGACTTTCCTAGGTGACAGGCTGATGTTAAATTTTCTTTTGTTTTTTCAAGGTATGTATACAGGAAATAGCAGACGACCGGGCTGTTCCGGTCAGGTGAGCATGCGCAGTGATGGAGTTTCCCTGGCTACGACTATGTAGGTCGAGTATCTAAATATAAAGAGCTGGCTAGTTGTCCAGCGCTTAAAGACGCGACATGAGCCTCACACAAGCCACTCCCCTGGCGGCCGGACACCTCACGGGAGGTCAGAGGCTTAGCAATGCGTAACTTAGAGACGTGACAAGACCTCGGCACCATGTGTCGCATCCGTAGAGCAGGATCGGCACTACCAGGGATTTGTACATCCTGTACTTGGTAGTAAACCTTATCTTGTGGCTATGCCAGATCCTATCTATCCTAGCCATTGCTGCTGTTGCTGTTGCGATCCTGATGCGAATATCTGGCGTGGAGCTGCCATCCTTGGAGAGGGTGGCTCCCATGTACTTGAAGCTGCTTACCTCTTTGAGCTGTACCATATTCATAAAGACCTCTGCTTTGCCGTTGCCATTGCTCATAACTTTGCTCATTTCAGTGCTGGTCTTCATTCCATATGCATTTGAGGTCTCTGTCAGTCTGTTGGTGAGGTCTTGCAGCTCCTTGTTCGTACCTGCTAACAGATCTATGTCATCTGTGAAGCGTAGTTTGCAGATTGGTCTTCCACCGATTGAAATAGAAGTATGATGGTCATAAAGAGCTTCGAGCATGATGTTCTCAAAAAATACATTGAACAGCACGGGTGATAGGGGATATCCTTGACGTACCCCTACTGTGGTGCGAAAGTAAGCTCCTATTTGGTTATTCAGCAGTACTGTACTCGTTGAGCTGTTATACAGCGATTCAACAACTTGGACGAGGCCTTCTTTGATATTGAATTTCCACATCACATAGCCCCTCGTGCCAGACTCAGATGCCTTTTCAAAGTCAGTGTAGTTGTGGTAAAGGTCTGAGAATGTACATAGAGAATGTACACCACTTTCAAAAATGTGAAGGACCAATCACATAAACCAAGGACAATAGGTGTGAATGGTCGTGTTGTAACATATTTGAATTACAGCATTTGACAGTAAAGTGTAAGAAGAATGTGCTACCCGTGCTTTGTGGGTGTGTAATGCGCACTTTGCGCGGTGGCAGATTTAGTTTGGCAGTACAACAGCATTTTTCAGTTAAGATTGCGTGATTTTAACGCGATCTTAATTCTTGTGGGGTTCACGTGCTTTGAAAAACCAGACTAATACTTTTACAAAAATACTTTCTATGAAGGGACCTTTCAATGCAAACTTTCACGCTACATGTGATGTCAACACACAAACACATCAACACTGATACAGACATAGCTATTTGTACACTCACACGCATAATAAAGTTGAATTTAGTTTTTCCATTACACGCCTTTTCTTATAAAAACGTGTAGTGCACTTAAGAAATGCATCAGCAGAGATGCTCATCGTCACTCAACATGTGAAACAACAGAAACCCTAAATCTATGTGTCCAGGGTGCATACGCATCAGCAAGATGACTCCTTGAAAATGGTTAGCACACGCTCTCTCTCTATCACACACACACACACACACACACACACGCACGCACGCACGCACACACACACACACACACACACACACACACACACACACAAACACACACGCGCGGATGTACTGTCGATTTGTTGGCCCTGTGAATTACATCAAATTCAAACATAAACATATCCCTTCCCAAAAGCCTTATATTCGAAACGAAAATCTGTGATGGAAAAGAGAGAGGATGAGACAGAGGCAGAGGGAGAGAGAAAAAGGTTGGAACGACAGAATGACAAACCTGATCCTTTGGATCTTCCGTGGGGAAGCCGTGAAACATGAGGCTGGCCGTCATCATGGACAAGAGAATACACAGGGCACACGTCAATCGCTGCATCCGCATGAACGTGCTGAAAACGGAGAGAAAAAAATCGGCCACCTCCAGTGAATGCATGATGCTGAAAATGCCCATCAAGGTCGGAAATAAGGAAGACCTTTTCATATACGTACAGAAAATTACCCTAACTTTGGTAGATTGTTAGCTGGTTAAGTTACCGGACAGGCACACTAACTCTCGTTTCATGTTCTACCCAGTACGTACATTTACTGGCCTGTTTAGCGGGAATTCCCGAAGAAAGATGCTACTGCGCAAGAGGGTGAGGCTGAAAATCTACAACTTAATTAACAGGTTTATTTTTGAAAAAAAGCAGTTAGAGTATTTTATATTTACAATAGGACATACAAAGTTAAGGCAGTAAGATTGCATGCAGCATGATAAGGATAAAGAAAGGATAATTTTAACATGGACTGAATAAGTTATGGCAGTCATGATAGATCCAGCAGAGTGTGGATGAGGGCAGGGATGATACCTGTAACAGGTAAAGAGTAAGTTAGGACGACAGCATTGTAACAGGATGTGGATACATTAGATCACTGGCGATACCTGTAACTGGGTTTAGTCACGAAGCTCAGCCACAAATGTTCAGTCCGGAGAGATTGGCTGGTGTTCATGACGAAGTGATGAAAGCGGCGTTTGGCCATCTCTTCAGTGGATGTGGCGGGTACCTCGACACACAGCAGCCCACGGTGCACACTCAGCCAGTCGTTGTAGAAACAGTGCCAGGACTGATCACCCTCCACTTCCCGCACGTAAACTTCATTCAGGAACCTGCATGGCGCACACACACAGCAAAACGCACCCTGGCTATGTGAGACTAAAACATCTTGAGTCATGTCAGTCTGGCAATCATTTCTAGTCTAGACCTGGTTTGGAGAAATCGGTGATCAACGCCGACCCCAGTTTTTTCATCTGCGACCACAATCACAAAGTTGGTTAAGGATGAAATTAAAAACCACACAGCATTTTATGAGAACCTTGCAGCTCATGGCTGAGCTCTCGTGTCAAAAGAGATGCGAAAGTATTCAAGTTCAAATTGTGAACAAGATAACAACGAAGAAGAACTGTAAAGATTTTCCCTGAGTAATGGCAATCACATCGATGTTTTTGTGACCTTATCATCATCATTTTGTCGTCGTCGTCTCATCTTCATTCGTCGTTGTTCTCATCATCATCGCCTCGTCCTCGTGGTCTTTTTTGCTGTCTTCCAACATGTAGCTCTGTCTCCTGTCCATCAATGCAAATACGATGTAGAATTCTTGTGTTGCTCGATTTTAACACATGCCACCATGTCAGAATTAGTTTACAGAGCAAGTGTAGAGATATAGTTACAGTCACAGTCACAAGTAGGGAGGGAGGCCTTACTTACCAATCAGGGCTGGAACCGCTGTTGTCGTGCCAGACAACCACAGAGTTCAGAGAGCCCAGGTGATGGGGAGAGCTCATCAGAAACCAGTTCTCGGCTCCGCTGAAGAAAGTATCGCGCTCTGTATCCGCCAGGCGGTGAACTCGGGTCTGCAGACACAGACAAGCAAACATGCACACACAAAAGCAGACCCACGTACACGCACACGCACATACACATACATACACGCAGGCACGCACACACATACACATGAATGCACACACACACACACACACACACATGCGTGTATGTATTCGATCAACATTCTTTCCCATGCGAAAATCCAAAAGAAGGATAATACCAAAAAAAAAAAAAAAGGAAGGAAGCGAGACATTCATTTTGTACCACGATAACAGTATCATTAAGCCTTCTCCACCCAAGAAATATATATATATAAGACGCAGAATATCCATTATGTCAATTGACAACATTGCCATTAGAACATAAAAACCATTAAAAAAAAGTCACGGTCAAATTACTGAATTACTCACGAATACCTTAAGAAGCGAGACATTCATTATACAGAACGGAACCCCTACCTTTCGGCGATCTAAAAACATGAAAGAACTGCGGATTACATATTAAATTGTTTATCAGTACCGTAACCTGGTTATAGTACATACTTTAGCAGCACTGCCACTCAGATAAATGTAGACGTTGGCTGTGGTACCTGCGTTCCGCCCCCATCCGGTAACCGTGCAGACCAGGTACAAGAACGTGTCGTCCTCGCTGTTGTCCTCCAGCATTCCTATCCCCCGCTATTGCAGAGACAGGTATCCATGAACACACACACACACACACACACACACACACACACACACACAATGGAGACAGAAAGCCAAAACAATAAGACATTATTGTTATTGTTATTGTTGGTGTTGTTGAGGTTGACAATTGTGCAAAATGAGAAAGAAAAAGGAAAGACGAGGACACAGAGACTGCAAACTTATAGATAGATAGATGGATATAAGAGTTTATATCATGGTGGCCGTGGGACGATAAGGATGGTGAGACGGTATGTGTGACCTGCGCGTTGTCCAGCCAGTCGGCGTGGTAGGCCCAGTACAAGCCCACGAGGTAGACCATCCAGATGAGAACCACAGCAGTGACCATGACTGGGTTGTGGAAGAACTGCGAGAACAACAGCAGGTCACTCGTAGTCAGGGGGTTTGGTGACACTTTGAAAGTCACGGTGAAAATCGACAGGTGTGAGCACTCGCACACCACCTCGTCAAATGTGCTGACGTTTGCCACCTGGTGATGGAGGAACACAAGGGGGACATCAACGACGAGAAGTAGCGACGTAATCAAAGACGTGAGGTTGTGGGGACTAAAGAAATTGGGGTTTTCTCGCTATGGGTATATCACGGCAAAGCAGATGTCACATGAAAACAAGCATGCCTGAGAAGAGATGTGAACCCAGGCTACTTCATCCCCGATCCTCACTAGACTGGGGAAAAGCATTTTAAGAAAGATTGTGAGAACATTCCCCGCTGGAAACAAATCAGTGCCGTTGAAAGAACCAGTTTCCATGTTTTTTTCTGTTTTGAATCAATGGCAGCTACCTTGTTCCTTGCTCCCCGTCCCCAAGAATTTGATATTTGTCATCAGTTTAACATGTTGGTTATTATTTCGTTTCGTCGATGATAATGTATAACGATTACAAACAACACGAACAACTTAGAACATCTTCGGGCATAAAAATTAATTAGGCAACTGCGATTATGGTTCTATGACAAATGCTAATTACAAGCTATGATAGAGAAAGAAACACCGAAGCCTCATAAGAACACAGCAGCAGACCTTGCAGCCTTCGTGCTTCCAGACGCTGCCGTTGTTGTCCCACGTCCTGCAGGAGATCTCCGCCGTCAACATATGAATGACAGGAACGAGCGTCGGTTTCGAGGAGGTGTGTTGTCTCACCACTATCCTGTATCTGTCAATCATCATCATCATCATCATCATCATCATCATCATCATCATCATCATCATCATCATCATCATCATCATCATCATCATCATCATCATCATCATCGTCGTCGTCGTCGTCGTGGCGGTGGTATTGACATGATACAACAAAGAAAAACACAACTAAAAAAAACAAAGTCATGCAGCACAGAAGAAAAAACAAAAAGCAATTGAAAACAAAGCAAAATAAAAACTGAAAAGTGGGGCAATGCAACACAAAGAAAAACAAAACACAACCAAAGAAAACAGAGCAAAACAAAACACAACAAATGCAAAAAAAAGAACAAAAGCAAAGCCAAACTGAAAAGTAAAGAAAAGCAAAACCATAATGAGTATAACTGCTCGCCAGTGGGCCACTCTGTTACTTTTAAAAATAGTTGCCTTCTTACGTGTCATTGCTGCTGACGTTATTTTGCGATGGCAGCAGCAGAAAGGATGGGTCCTGAACCATGTGTCTCAAGACTTGCCGTTTGGAGTCAGGCCATGGGAACACACTTTCATTGTAGACTGTTCGGTCATCAGTTTACAAAGAAATCATTCAGTGTAGACATCAGGCTAAATAGACATCATTGACTGTAAGCTGTTAAGGCATCAGGTTATTCAGAGCTCATTCACTTTAAATACACAGGGAAATACGTACATCGGTGACTGTCAGCTGTTCACTATTCAGTATGAAATCAACATGCATTTTGTACATCCTTCGTATTACACCAATAGACTAAGTTTGTTACCGATCCTTGAACACCCTAAAACAGGGATCACACAGTTGTGTAAATAGTTGACAAGTTTATAATACGCTAAATAAATAAAAACAAAGCAAACAAAAATACAGTAAGAAGAAGAGACTGTTGCTATTTGCATAGTGAGATGTAGTGTTGATGTTAATATTTGTCTAGTGAGGTAGAGGAATACCTGAATTGTTGGAGAGGTTGCCTAGTGGTGCCGTGGTTCTAGAGAAGTAGGAAACTATCTGTAATGTAAAGGATTGTTATTTGACTGGTGCGGTCTCCTTTTCGAAATTTTGGTGTTCGCATACTCACGTTTGGAGTTCGAAATTTTGCGTGCAGCTATATGGCTGGAAATGTTGCTATTTATAGTTTGAGATGGACTTTTAGCTATATTGCTGGAAATGTTGCTATTAATATTTTGAGGTGGACTTGTAGCTATAGTGCTGGGAATGTTGCTATTTATATAGGGAGGTGGACGTGTAGGTATCGTGCTGGAAATGTTGCTATTTATATAGGGAGGTGGACGTGTAGGTATCGTGCTGGAAATGTTGCTATTTATATAGCTAGGTGGACAAGTACCTATAGTGCTGGAAATATTTTCTCGCTCCAGGATGACCAGAACGGAGACCGTGACACTGGACGGCGTGACGGTGAGGTTGACAAGCGTGCTACGGTCACGAAAGGCCTTGACTACGATTTCTTTTTCCGAATCTTCAAGAGGAAATCTCATTGTTTCCCAGCGTTTTTTCTCCTCTGCCGAATCTACGTCGCCATCAAAAACGATAGGAGACGTGACATCAGTAATATTCGTTAGAAATCGTAGCGCTATTATCATTAATCATTAGCGATCATCATCATCATCATCATCATCATCAT
Source organism: Marisa cornuarietis (assembly GCA_004794655.1). Lineage (NCBI taxonomy): Eukaryota > Metazoa > Mollusca > Gastropoda > Architaenioglossa > Ampullariidae > Marisa > Marisa cornuarietis. The sequence goes on from SMMW01000521.1 coordinate 5,690,934, forward strand.
CATCATCATCATCATCATCATCATCATCATCATCATCAAGAATTGTTAAGCATCGTGTTGATCACCGTCAGCAAGTATCATCAAGACTTATCATCAGCCGCAGTGATCGGAGACCACGCACGCACGCACGCACGCACGCACGCACGCACGCACGCACGCACGCACACACACACACACACACACACACACACACACAAACTCCTCGGACATGTGGATTTACGGAACATCTAGTTAGCACGTGAGCATACGTTTATGTAACGTAAACCTCTCAATCTCCTGCGTAAGCGGTCGTTAAACTTATGTACACATGTCTGTAAACACACTTTTATCTTGTGTAAGCATATATGTCATGCGTAAGCAAACGGTAAACATGCTGAATAGCCATGTGGACATGATAGACGCAATCTTCATGTTTTCGTAAAAATAAGTTTTCAGAAAGTAACAGAATAGCGGTCTCTTCCAGCAAAATTAAGAGTTGCAGAAAGCGACAAACAGCAGCAAGACTCCTTGCCATCGCCATCATAGAGAGGGGGGTGTGGACAAGTAAGAAGCAGGTTATTTTTTGTCTTTGTTTGTTTATTTTTAGCTGGGGATGAAGAGTAACAGGTTTTGGTGCCCTAAGCAGGTTCTTTTCATGCGAAAAGCGGACTTTGGTCAGCGGCATGATTACATTACAGTGAGATGGGGGGAATGGGAGAGAAAAAGAGAGAGAAGGCACGGGGAGACAACTCACAATTGGCCTTCAGGAAGAGGTAAATGGGCTGCGGCAGGTCCGTCAGGTTCACGCGCCTCTTGGTGACTTTGTTCCACATGGACGCCATCACCATGGGGAGGGTCGTGTGGTCTGAACCTTTGCCCCAGTTGTAGTAGTTGTTGGTCGTGGTCCCCAGCTGCACACAAGGCGTAGTCAGATGCTTAGCCTTATATCATGCGAGTCACGTGGTTGTGTGTGGGGGATGGGAATGGCAAGGTAGAGGGACGTGTTTAACATTGTTGTACGAATGTGCTTTTTGAGTCTCACCTCCAGTATAGAAGCAAGAGGATAGTGTAACCATTAAAGTTGCCTTATATCTAACAGAATGCTTGAGATCTCGCTATGAACATCATGTAAAGTAGCGCAGTGTGACGTGCCCAAAACTTTTTTTTATATCTTCAAGACTCTTCATACAAAAGCAATTATGCTTATGTACAAGCACATGTTACAAATATAACCAGCAGTATTTGATGCTAATATGAACTAGATGGTCGCCATAAAACGTGTATAACACTTCCCCCCCCCCACACACACATGTACAAACACAGACACCCACGCACACAAACACAGACCAAACACGCACACACACACACACACACCTGCAGCTGCATGTCGGACTCCAGTAAACGGGCAGGGAGGCTGGTGGTGTTGACGACGACCTCTACCTTAGACTTCTCAAGCTGTGCTTCCGTGTGGATATCGCCCTGGTAACCGGGCGCCACCCACGTGACACTCACGGCGCTAGTGTTGACGGTGATGGCGGTAGTGGTTTCCTCTCGCGACGTCTTCGCCAGCATCGCCGACCCCACCGAGTCAAAGAAGGAATCTAGCTGCTCAAGCTTCTTGGAATTCTACCAGGCAGCAACGCACAATTGTAATAACCTCATGTGTAGAAAAAAGGGGAAAAAATCTAGTAAGGAATAGAACATACACTCACAGCCAGCTGAGACGTAAGAAAAGAAATATCTCTGCGTATTTACTAACTCAGACAAACGGAATGCACAGGGTTTACGCATATGCAATTTAACGCTGATGAAGGTTATATCGTTCAAAATTTCATGTGGACTTTAACATAAGCCAACTCTTTGCTTTCATATATACTTTAATACGTGGTTGATATATATATTTATATAAATATATAAATGTGAATGTGTGTGCACGCGCGTGTCTCTTTCCAACCCGTCTGGTCGGTCCGGCGGCACGTGACGTTTCAGAGGCTTGTCGCCGAGTGAGGATTGGTTGATTATGTTTGATCTCAGAATTTATTTAATTATGTTATGCAACGTAACTTGTTTGGAATTTATTGTCTGCCTTTGATAATTTTAAAATAAAAAAACAGCTTAAAATTTAAAAAACAAGATAATATGACACCCTTGCATGATTACTTTTGAATCTTCTTATGACCTTAGAATGTGTTGGACTCCATATGTAATATGGACGCTACCCTTTTGTTAAAGTGCTCGTTATCTTAGTCGTTATAAATGCGGCAGATGACAAGGCCTGCAATTAATGCCTGTCTTGGACGACAGTAGCAGGTCCTGCACAGGACACCAGTCCATCCTTTACGTAATCCGTTGATATCTGCGATAAAGATATCTGCTATGCCGTCGCCAGCGGGCACGATTTTACTCTTGTCAGTGTTGGTCTCCATTCCGTATGCGTTTGAACTTTCTATCTGTCTGTTGGTAAGATTCTTGCAGTTCTCTATTAGTATCTGCTATCAGACTGATGCGGTCTGCAAAGCGTAGGCTGCAAATCTGCTTTCCACAGATGGAAATGGAAGTGTGATGATCCTGGAGGGTTTCACGCATGATTCTTTTAAAGACAATGTTAAACAGTACACACGATAGGGCGAATCCTTGACAGACGCGTACAGCTGGGTGAAAGAAAGTTCTTATTTAGTAATTCTGTACTGTTCTCATTGAACTCATACCTTTTCGATGTTGAGTTTTCGCATCACGTGTCATAGCCACTCTTGCCAGACTCTGTCAAAAGCCTTTTTAAAACCTGTAAAGTTGTTATAAAAGTCCCGCTAATGCTGAAGATGCTTCTCTATCTGGATGCAACGGTTAAAAATTCCATTAACTATGGTCCTACCTGTTTCAAAGCTAGCCTGTTCGTCTCCTAGCTTACACCTTGTCGTCACTCGCTCAATCGTTTATCCGCGTCGCGTGCGTGCAGAGGATGACGTCACATGTACGGGTCTTGCCTGCAGGTTTCTCATGCCGTACGTTAAACAATCAGAACGCGCACTGTCCCCGCCCATCCCGAAATAACATTAGTCTAGGGTTTTCTTTACCTCCTGGGACTCTTCAAAGCTCTTCTTGGCTGCCCTGCGTGCCAGTCTGTCTACTACTATCAGCTGCTGCCTACAGAAGATAAAAGTAAATGCGGACTAGCCAGTTTGAATTGAATATGTATTCTGTACACACACTTCCAACGTATATCACTTATAAATACGTCTTTATATTAGAGCACTTATTAGGCTCAATCTATGCTCACCATAAAAGTTACTTTTCCAAATATTTAACAGGTATAGATAAAAGTAGGTGCATAGTAGTGCCTTAATGCGGGGAAAAAATAACTGCTAATTATATTGACAATTCATTTTATTTATAACAGTAGAAAGATAAAGGATAAGTAATAGTCTTTATTGCATTAAGCTTTCTGCTTAAAGAGAAATAAAAACAATAGCAGCATGCATTAAAATTAGTCATTAATAAACGCAGTAATGTTAGAAATGATTTATTTATTTGTTATTGTTATAACTGAACGTATTTAAACAGGTGTGTATAGAGCTTTAACAATCGCAATAAGGTACAATTTATTTAGTGCATTAAGATATAACAGTAGACAGAAAATAAATAAGAGAGAGGAGAAACAATATCTGACACCAAACAGAAAGAATAGCCTCTAATTTTTACCTGACAAGATCGTCAAGATAATCCAAATTCAGACCGTCAGAGTCATTAAGAAACTTGTTAGAATCACTAAGCTTCTCACTGATCACCGCCACAATATTACGGATACTCTCCTGTGAATTCCACACACAAACGTGCGCACGGGCGCGCGCACACACACACAAACACACACACACATACACACATATCACAAACACATCACACACATACTTTATAGAAAATTACAAAACTGATTGCTTATGGGGTTACTAAATTTACAAAACTTCTAATCAACTTTAATATGTTGTTACTAAATTATTCTCTATACACCAGAGAGCAGTGAAACATTTTATAAACGTTTTAAAAACGCTAACATGGTTGTAATAATGTAAAATTTCCCAGATCCCAGATAGCATTGAAACATTTTATAAATGTTTTATAAATGCTCTCACGAAATGTTTGAATAATGTTTGCAGAAAATGTTTTCGGAAATGTTTTTCTGGGATAGCAATGAAACATTTTATAAACTTTTTAAAAACGCTAACATGGTTGTAATAATGTAAAAGTTTGATATTAAACATTTTAGAAACAATTTAGAAAGATTTACCAAATAAACATTTAAACTGAAAAATTTTTGCAAACATTTTAAAATTGTAGGAAACATTTGCCAAAAACTTCTTAAGATGTATGACGTAGGATTATTATGTAGTGAGTATGACGTAGAATGTATGACGTAGAAAGGGATGGTTGAATGACAGAAACCACAGAGGATGGAAGCTATAGAACAGAATATAGACGCTTACTATTAAGTAATATTCAAACTCAAATGTGTATTCTAATAAAATATATGTTTGTTTGGTACTATAGATTTGTAGATTTGAAAACTGTTGTAAAATCAGTCATCTCAAAAAACACAGTTACACATCATGCACTTCGTATTGACGCAAGGTTGGATTGTTTCCCTTGCTAACGCTCGGAGAAAATAATTTTCGTTTCAAAACCAAGATTTTTATCACCGTTTTCGTAGTGAAATACGGTAACACGTTGACGATAACAACAACAGTCAGAATATCAAGTGAGTCCTTAAACAGATGGCGCCATTCTAAATTAAAAGTAACTATGTGAATGAAATCGTGAATGACGTTAGTTTGTCTGAATGCGTATGGATGATGTCAAAAGATGTGACCTGAGAAAAATCAGGGAAAATGAGAGGGGATTGGATTGAGGAGTGGAAGACTTTTTTTTATCTGTAGATACAATTTTGTGCGAAAGAACCTGTATTTGTCTGGCCCATGCATGTCAATTGGAAGTAGAGAGAGTCACGCTTCCCAAGGTTGTGACACAACTATTAAATGCTTTACAGGAAAATGTTTATATAACAGCTCGAAATGTAGAAAATAAGTTTAAAAATAGTTTGAATGTAAATAACTACTGTGCTGCATAACAATGGAACTCTCTTCCTTTCCATATCCGCCACCTTCCTACAATTGAATCTTTCAAATCTGCACTGAAAACTCACCTCTTCCTTAAGCATTACTCCTAACACAGTCCACACAATGCTCGTCCTTCTTACCCCCCTTCCCTCTTGCTACTTTACCCATCTTTCTCGGCAGAATCACTATATTTCTCTGTTCCTGTTACTTGATGCCTTTTGTTTTCATTTTCGTCGTCAGTACTGTCATTTTCTTTAGTCCCCTTTGTTCTGTATCTACTTAGTCCACATCTCTTCCCCGTTTTAAGCGCTAAGAGCATGCTCTCTATGAGTGTGAATATGCGCTATAAAAATCTTCGCTATTATTATTATTAAATGTTAAGAAAACATTTTTCCGATCTGCAAGAAAAACATTTCCAAAAACATTTTCTGCAAACATTATTCAAACATTTGATGAGAACATTTATAAAACATTTATAAAAAGTTTAAATGCTATCTGGGACACATCTGGTCATGATTCTTATCTTTTTTATGATAAACAAGATGACAATAAATAATTTGTGGAAGATGCAAATTATTAGTAAATATACATTTTCGATAATTTATAATTTGCTATGCTTAAAACATTTTGTTTATTTTCCTAGAAAGATCTTTGGAAATACTGAGACGCTTATGTTTACTATTGTGCCATTCTTGCATGAGGCGACAAGAAGGAAATTCATCCAATGTACGACCCCATAAAACTGGATCGATTTACAAATAATTAATCCACAAAGTCGCTGGATCATTAGCTGCATGAAAATGCATGCAATAATGAGACATTAACGTCATTAACATTTGTGGGATTGGATTCGGGTTAGGCTTTCTATGAAAGGAAATTAACATTTTGTTGGAAAGTATAAGCCACTATAGTATGCATGTTGGGCAATGTACATTAGAAATGTAAATGGGGTCGTATATTAGGAGAATTGTACAGCTGGCGCCTCCGTGGCCTTGCAGAACAAAATGTCGTGTCGCTAGTATTTTGTGAGACGACGAAAAGAGCACTTGGTGGAGGTCACCTCAGTTTTGTCGGTGATCGCGTCTTCTTCAGTGGTCAAGGCCACCAAAGCTGGAGACACCTGCATCACGGATGTGTAGCCCTCAGTAACTGTGTTGGTAAAGTACTGCAGCACCTGTTCACGCATCTGATACAAAAGACCAACAGTTGAACACATCACACAGGGACGCGCGCGCGCGCACACACACACGCCCAAAATGGAGCAAAATAACCACAAAATACTTGCACACACACTTGCATTTTCACGTACATGTTTAAATGCATCTCTCTGTAGGTACTTATATTGCTGGCATTAAAAATTATCATGCCTGAATGTTTTAATACCATATTAATTTGCATTCAGGTTTCTGTGTTTAATTTGTTCTGTGATCGTTTATTCTAATTTACTGATATGATCTGCATCTGCCTGATGAAAACATCTAGAGTTTGCTGCTCTGAGTAATGTCACACAGACTGGTATATGAGAGGGACTGGACATAGTAAATTCAGTTTTGAATGCGTAAAGTCGACGTCTTATTAACCAACACAACCACATCTCACAAAATACAAAGAACGTCAGTCAATTAGGCTGCACAAACAGCAACTGCAATCACACAGAGTCCTCTTCCTCTACAGCTTAGTTGATCATTTATAGTTTAAAAAATCACTTTTACTCAATGATTTAGGAAGAAACGCTGAACTGTAAACAGTGAAGCCGTAGTTTTTTTAAAACTTTATGCAATTTTGACAATTTGTAGCACATGTGTATGTGACGATTATTTCCTTGTATAGTGACATATTCAACGAAATGTGTGTGGTTAGAAGTCGCCGAGAATGAAACAGTTGAGAGGACTCGGGGGAAAGTTGACTGTGCCAGCCGTGTATCGAACTGATGTGTCTCCGGGTTCGAACGCCAGTTCTCTAACCAACTGGCTATCCGCTTCCCCTGAAATGTAGGGAAATCTTTTATTGACCTCAGCACAATCAGGTGCAGAGAGCATTGGTCTCTTGCAGACAAAAGAACTGTAGAAAACCTGTGGAAAAAGTGGAATGTTCGTGGCAGCTACTGGCAATGTACCTTTTCCCTCCGCTGCTTAGATGCTGCGTCAGCCTTTTTTGAGGCATCATCTTTGATGTACTTGGCCAGGGACACTGCATAGGTATTCTTACCTGCAAGGGACAAGCAGCTGGTCAACAGTAAGCGTTTACTAGTGAATCAGTGAACCGATCATCATCATCATCATCATCATCATCATCATCATCATCATCATCATCATCATCATCATCATCATCATCATCATCATCATCCACTTACTCCTTTACAGAACATAAAGGTATCTAAAGATATTATAACCAACTCTCGACATTTTCTCCTTTTTGTGGCTGTTAGAAAAAAAACCGAGCAATGGGGTAGGCCCGGTTAAAAGAAAGAATATTTTTGCCGGCGTATGCCAACCAGACGCTCACCCACTTTGGCACCACTCGCCTTCACACCAAGCGCGGTCTCTCTGAACTTGCTTCCACCAGCTTGTCTAGGATCAGTCGGTGCCACAAGTAATTTTTACCCCTTACAGGAGAATTTGAACTAGAGACTGAGTGCGACGTGTATGTTAGCAGGTTGGAGGTTAAATAATTAGCAGAGTGCGGGGGAGGCGTAGTGTTCACTCGCGAGACCGCTCGAGCTGTTGGTTAACTGATCACCCGAAGTTTCAATCGTCGAGAGAGAAGAACGTCTGGCCCTGGGCTCCTAGTGAAACAGGCGTCCTCGCCCAGACGAAGTTAATTGTCGGTTTTAGTATGATGTAAAACTTTGGTACTCATTCAATGGAAGCTTTTAATACTCGTATTTATCAAAACGTTTTGGAATTAGCCATTTTTGAAAATGTAGATGCTCGCGTTATTTAAAAAAACGTTTAGGACAAATAGTGTGGAAGACATCATGTTTTTACCCACTGACAATGTTTGGGGTAAAGAAAATAATTTTTAAATTTTTAATTCGGGATACGTACGTTTCTGCTCTGCGTCGAACAGTGATCGGAGGGTTAGGACATAGGCTCATCTCAACCAAACAGGAAGTACTTGGATTTTGCCAGTTACGGATTGAATCACATATGTTGAGGATTATGACTGAACTTTAGTAGGAAAAGCAAAAAGAGAAAGAATGAGTGTGAATGATTAACTAATGCATTTCTTGTTGGAAAATTGTCATCGCGTGTAGCTGGTATTGGTCACTTGAATTATGTGATATGTTAACATCTCTGATCATCTAAGTTTGATGCCTAGTTGAAACAACTGTTCACTGAATTTTATGTAAGAGTATTCTCGTATTGCCCTTGGCGTTTTACAATTTTTCTTTCTGGCTTTGACCTCGTTAGGGTTTAACGTTCGAGTCAAGCGTTGGTTGGCCGTAGACGGTATCCGATCATATCTAGTGGAGTTTGTGTTCTGTCTCGTGAAAGTCCTTGATGCTGTACAGCACATCCAAATGACATAGGAAGCCTAAGATAATTACTGTTCTTTGTTGAAAGAATTGGCAATTGTCTTAAATTAATGTGTTTAGAGACGCGGCTGTTAGTGACACAGCAGCAGAGCTTAGCATCTGATGCACATTCGCTGAAAATATTAAAAAAAGGAATTAGGTAGAAAGAGCCATAACCTAATGACCGTACGTAAAAGTGAACAGTGAGTGGTTCACTGTGTCTAGGAAACAACACGTGGAAGAAGGATGCCAGTTCAATACTTCCGCCGCTCTTACCTCCCCTGATCAGAAGCACATCTCTTCTGTCCTTCTGCTGTGTGGTCAAGGGTAGTTTTTTGTAATAGGCCCAAGCTGACCCTCCGCAGTAAACTAGCAAATTCTCTCAATAATAAGCAGCAGGAGACCAATGGGGGAGGGAGTTAAATCATGTGACTCACTTTTCCAGTTGCCCAGTTCATCGGGTGACAACAGCTGTTCAGCAAAGGTCATTGGCAGGTCCTTGGAGTTATCACCGGAATGAGCCATAGGGTAGACCTGCAACGGTTGGTGGTTCATCCTGTGAAGCAAGTACATCAAGCTGGGTCATGCACTGCACTGCTGTATATGCTTTATAATGATGCAGTAAACATGACGGCCAGAGATATCATGATATTGTGCACAACACCTCGTTGAACGTCCTTCACGGCACAGCTTCTGAAAAGGTGTAAAATGCGCGAATCCCGAAAAAAAAACCCATCTCCAAATCGTGTAAGAAAAATTTGTCAAAGGGGTCTAACAAGTAAACAATTTGGCGTCAGGAATCTGAAATATAAGAGAATAACATTTTCCTAAAACATTTTGTAACAAACGGGAGTCGAAACTTGATATTTCAACATTACTGGCTATCCAGATCTGCAGCTACGACACTAATTAGCTCTTGGCATCCTTGCACAACATTACCCAGCAGTAACTTAATCGGTTATATTTGTCAGGCAGTAGGCCCGCACTTTGGCAGGTATTTCTCACCTTGATTACTTTTTCAACGATAGTAGAGTAGAACTTTTTGTTGGTGATTTCAACTCGGGCGATGCACTTGTAGGAAAGACTTTCATCCGAGTTGACTTCTCCAGCAGGAAACACTAGTCCATGTATAATGGGCTCAAAATCGGAAGCCAACAAATGTCCTTTCAGTAGAATGAAAAAGAATATCGTTGTCAAATTGTCAGTTTTTGAAAAGAAAAATACACAGGCAGGTTCATAAAACTAAAGCAGGCGAAAAGACAAATATGATTGCAGTTTTGTTTTGAACGAGGCTTTTATTTCGTCAGTGAATCATCATCATCATCATCATCATCATCATCATCATCATCATCATCATCATCATCATCATCATCATCATCGTCGTCGTCGTCGTCGTCGTCGTCGTCCAAAACAGTTCTCCATTCCGCCTGGTGTGACTTTTCTCTCAGTCAACAACCAGACTTGCCAATGCAACAACAGATGCATGGTTCACGCTAATGAATGCATGTGTTCCTGACCTTTGCCAGGCTTGTTGATTGGCTGGACAAACAGCTTGTACTCGAGAGGCCCCTCGGGGTCTGTCCAGTTGTGACAGTGCAGAGAGAACTTGGTCACCAGCGATGACCCAGACTGTGGATGTATGGTGCAGTCACCTCCCGCAGGAGCTCGTCCAAACGTGACGTCATAGTCTTCACTTCCACTCACGTTGTACTTTTCTGAAAAACCTACACACGCAGCGTCACATGGTGACATAGGCAACGTCGTAAGGTATGTGAACTGTCTCAGTGTGTGATACATGCTACGCGAGTGTTGCGTAATTAGTGTCACGTGTCGCGGCTTGAAGAAAACTTATTTTCTACTTGGGAGTGGGACAGCGTGAGAACCACCAACGGTCCACTGGTCAGGTTACCACCGCCACCGCCTGAAGGGATTGTCAAGGCGGGTGGCCGTAAAGCCTGACCAGTGATGCGCGGCCAGCAGACCAAGAAGCGGCCGTGGGAAAGTTTAGTGTCGGCCAGTCCCCTGAATCGGTCAGCAAAAACAAAGGGGGGTGGGGGACCGGAGACACACCACGTGGAGGCAGAACATCCGGGCCTCTGCGTGGGAAATAATACTTCACTTTTCTAAACCACGAGCTGGGGGTAGGATGTCCGTCTCGCCGAGACGTAAATGTGTATGTGTGATAGATATGATGTTTCTTTGTGCTGCGGAATTGCATTGACTTTGGTGAATTGTGAGAACTGAGGGTGATTACTGGACGAGGTGTATATCCTGGAACGTGGAGTACCTCTATATCTACATTTTATGTGAATTGTGAATGTATTATTGGAAACTGTTAGCTGTCGTGAAAGCAGTGACTTCAAGAAAGCTAAGTCTGTCATAATCTTTTGATCTATCGGTAGAACTGTTGTGGTATTGATATATGAATTACTTTACATTCTTCTCTTTGTTTTAATTATATTTTTATATTCAGCTATCTAGTTTTATTGACTTGCGAATGTGTATGTGTGTTGTAACGAGGTGCGGCGTGTGAGTGAGTAGTTATCCATTGCGCCACAGACCACGCGAAGCGAATTCTTTACACGGCTACGTATACCTCAAGCTGCGATGCTGCATGTGACGTCCTACAGAGTTACAGAAGAAATTTCATGGCGTTACAAGGTCACATCACAACGTTAGATTCTGTCTCAACGCTGTTTTGACGTATAAGCCACGTAAAACGCTCCAAATAAAAATGGCAATAAATTACACCTTTCAAATCTTGTGATACAGTATCCACGCGTGCACACACACAAGCACACACAGACACATGTCACAGAGGGGTGACATGGTGGCTAATAGCCAGTACAGCGAGGACGTCCAAATCGCACCTGGCGTATGAGTCATAGGGATATTTTTTTTTTAGTCAGTGAGAGAAGAAAGGGGGAAGAGTATTTATTGAACTGTTGCCGACCAGCGCTTCACTTCTCAGAGAGACACGGCAAGTGGCGAGACACTGGGTGTGGGGAAGTGAAGGCTGCGTCTTCATAGAAAGGTGCGTTGTTGTGTTTTTGTTAGCAACTCGGATTATTTTGCATAAGGTGAATTTTTCCTGTATTTTTTTATAGATCTATAAGTATTAGTAATTTCTTTTGTTGTAATTTTGTTATAGGCGCAGTTAGCCAGGAATGGAGTTAGCATGGAGTTGACCTGGAGTTAGTTGGAGTTAACTGGAGTGTTGTCGCTCGTCCCCAAGAGGCGGCGCCATGTGTATAACGCCTGTTCCCCAGAGAAGGCGTCACTAAAGAAAAGGTTGGGTCGCTCGTCCCCAAGAGACAGCGCCATTTCTTGTTCAACGTTTGGCCCCGAGAGGCAGCGTTTGTGTTGTGAGGTTAGGTGGCTCGTCCCGAGAGACAGCACGATTTTAAGAGAAACGTCTGGCCCCGAGAGGCAGCGTTTGTGTTGTGAGGTTGGGAAGCTCGTCCCGAGAAACAGTACCATATTAAGAGAAGAGTTAGTGGTTTAGGAAATTTGTTTGTGGATCATTTATGTTGTTTAGATATTCATTTTTATATACACACTCATCGAAGTGACAGTTTTTCCAGTGACTGAAAATTTAAGAACATTTTTTTAGAGAGATCATCGAAAAGTGACTTTGTGCCTGATTTTAGACTATTTGATATTTAGATCATTTTATACCTTAGTATTTCTTTTAAGTATTTTGCAATGTTTTTATGAATTAATTAAATGTATACTGATTTTAAAAGAAGGCAGAGTTGTTTTGTCTAAAAAGAAAAGAACGCGCAAATGTCCAGGCGTTGAGTGAACGCAGAGGCTGTGACACACACACAAAGACATCATGTACCTTTGAAAGTGAATGTGACGGTCCCACCAGCTGAAAACACATTAGGTATGATGTCCAGAAATAGCGACCTGGATGTTCCAGAGGAAATGACGGACAGATTCTGGCCGGACCACGACTTTCTAGTTGTCTGTTAGCATGTCAACACATGTGATCACTGTAACAATGCTGTAGATGACATCACTTGCAAAGCAATGGGACCAGACACCTGACCAACAACAGCCCCGAACATCATCCGCACCAACAAAACATACAGAAAAGATGGATAGTGTTCCGTTGTTTGTACTGCTTCTTTGACTGAAGAAGAAGAAAAAGAAGAAGAGGAACAAAAAAACAGAAACAAAAAAACCAACAACAACTGCGAAAAATCGTTAAAATTCGAGAGCTTATCATGTGCGAGGGTGAAAGACAGAGACAGAGGCAGGGAGGGGGGAACAGTGTCTTGGCGGTTTTTACCACCGCAACTTTTATTTCCCCTTCATTCAAAACTTCGCGCCTCTTCTTGCCAAACATAAATGTTAACCTGCCATTAGATACCATTCATCAAAAGTACAACTGTTTCACTATTTCTCTAAAATGATGTCTCGCATGAATAAGGTAGAAACCGGAGACAGGCCGGGTACACCGGGTAGTTCAAAATAATAATGAAATCTCTGTACCTACATGGCATGACTTTTGAAACAATAAACAACAGCTAGCTGATCAGGGACCTGAATGAATGTAATGCTGAAAATACGGACATCTATAACTTACTTTAAGGAACCACTCGCCGCGCATGTCATAATCGTCACGTATTTCATCCGGTAGAGCACCGTTGAGTTTGACGTAGTCATTCGCATTCGCTGTCCCGTAACAGTTGTGCACACACCTGTAAAGTAGCAACAGTTAACTAAGGTCAGCAACACAACACAGCAGCAGCAAAAGTCGCACCCACAGGACAGTAGGAGCAACAGCCAACATACCTTCAGCACAGCAATACCTCCACAGCTCACCCTGGGTACAGCAACAGTCAGCACACAAATATCGCCACATCTATAGCAAAGCCACATCAAGTATACAGCATGTAGACAGCAACAGTCATTATACAGAGAGCAACAGTCGGTCTACAGACAGCAACACCCTTCCACCTCCACATCATCATCATCATCATCATCATCATCATCATCATCATCATCATCATCATCATCATCATCATCATCAATCAATTGCATATCTACACTCTGAATACTCGTGGGACCGTAGTCACGGAGCGAGGACAACTCGCTGATCCGTAGCACATGGGAAACTGGAGGACAAGCGTCTTGTCTGGAAGACCTTCAAACTACAGATCAGAGTTTCTGACACAATTACTAAATTAATGGGCTTTTCGACTTATTGACTGAACAGTAAAGAGTTAACCTCAGTGTCGTGGTTATAAAGCGGGAGCAAAGATACCCTAGGATGAGCAATATCCAAAGGTCCTGGACAAGATGCTTGGCCTTGATTTCCCCATTTTACCCTGAAGGCAATGATTTACTCTCACTTCCTTACTACCGCCACTGAAGAACATTAAAAGTGATGCCCGGTAAGAGACTGAAATATTGCGACTTTGGCAACTGACCTGATTGAGAGGGGCAAGGAGGAGGGAGGAATCACGTATAAAGAGCGAAAGTCAGTGGCTGTCACAGCGCCCTTCCTTGCCGTCACCGTCACGCGGTACAACTTCGCCACTGCAAAGGTAGGGGCGCTGATGTTGAAAGACATTCTGCCCGTTGGCTCTACAAACAAACAGTACCGTTGAGTGATTGACTGATTAACTGACTGATTGATCGATCGATTGATTAATTGAATGATTGTCACATATATATATATATATATTTAGGATTCATTTATCGCGTATTTCTTGCAATAAAAACAGAAGCGGAATTCTGATAACTTTGGTCTTCTCCCCTTGGTTGTAGCCTTGACCGCTTCAGAGTATCCTTGTTTGTTCTTGGCGTAGGTGCTGTTGACGCAATCATTGGTGACGTTTGTAGGCCTGTATTTTAAGCATGTGTGTCTGTCAGTGTGTGTGTGTGTGTGGGGGGGTACGAATGAGGAGGTAAGTAGATTTATGATAATGATATTTTTCACTAATCCTTTCTCTAGTCCCATGCAGTCAGATAGTCTTTAAAACTTACATAAAACATGTGATTGAAAAAGTCCCCGCCGTACATACCTCTCAAAATAGGGAATTTGTTGCTGCATGTCCCCATTAGCACTTCATTGACAACTTCGTTGCACTGCCAGTCATAGCTAATAATACAGAATTACAAGCCAAAACTAATGCTAGGCACAAAAAGGTCAGTCAATGCAAGTTCAGTGCAAAACAATGTGCATAACTTATGTTACATGCTACAAGAATGAAGAAAAGTAATATTACGCGTTAACACGGTGAATCAGTTGCGACAATGTGGACAGATTCACGCCAGATTTTTCTAAAAAAAATAAAACTTAAGGCTTGCCATCAGCTTCCAACCTGAAGGCTCAACCAAACATCAAATGTAATGGTAAAAAGAAATATGGAACTATCTAAAACTGTTGGAAAGTTAGATCTCCCCGGCAATGTCACCTTTCTGCTTTGTTGATTCGAAGGTCAGGTAGTCCTGATCGCTCGGTCAGTCAAGTTAATGCACAGGAGTTCACTTATCCGGCATAGAAGTCCACCTGAACTGACGATCACGAAGTTGCATTATAGGCAGGTGAGTCGTCTGCACATAAGTTTTCTCGAACTGATGATCGGCAGGTTATATCCAAGGCAGGTGAACTTACACCATACAGGTTCACCTGGATTGATGACCGGCGTATTCTATCCAAAGCAGGCGTTTGAAAGCACAGAAGGAGTCCGTCCAAACAAATGAACTAGAACAATTAGATCTACAAGGAATACAACAGTAGATAACGGCTTGGTAGGACAGCCTTGCTATAGACAATTTGCAGTTTATGTTGATTCGGCGCTGCCCTTCGGCAGGAGTATTACAGCGTCCGCAGTCACCGCTGTGGAGGTCTGTAGTCGCGCAGATTCCCATTGAGTCCTTCTCAGAAGTAGAGTCCCTGACGGATTGCAGTGAACAACTGTCGCCTCCGTGTCACCCAGTTATCGCTGAAGGGTTGCTGTAGAATGGCCTCTCAGAAGTAGAGTCCCCCACGGATCGCAGTGAACGTCTGCCGTCTCCTTGCCACTCAGTTCACTTCAATGGCTCGCTCGTTACAAATCTCTCGCAGACTGCGTATAGGTTCGTCTCATCACAAAAAATCTCCACTGAATCAAGAGGCTTGCGTGTCTATGCGTGGCAGTGATTCAGCATCTACCCTTCGGTAGAGAGGTTTCCAACGCCCGTTACGATTCTCCCGCTGGCGCTGTGTGGGTCAGTCTTCATTGAGAGATCTGTGCTGAATGCACATTCTTTATTGCGTCATGGTCTGATGTTATATGCAGGTTTGCGTCACACGGTCACGTGGCTACCCAAGAACGTGTCGCTGTTCTACCTAAGCTTATGAACAAATGATACACTAAAATGGGGTCTGAGCTGCGAAACTTTACAATGGGTTTGTCTTTAATCTCATATTTTGAATCAGGTTTACCTTTAATCACGTTTGACTGGGTCTGAAACAGCAGGATGCGACTGCAAAATGAGATATGATGGAAAGGGTATGACAGACACTCACTTGAAATCGCCGGGTAGGGGACGACCAGTCTTCTTTGCTTCCAAAGAATAGCTTTCCCTGGCGTCAAACACTATCGATGTGCCTAACAGAACATCGATAGGATGCTGTGTGACCGGCTTAAGGATGAAAATGACTTCATCCACTGTCTTTATCTCGACGTAGCCCTGCCCACCAAGTGGGATAGAAAAAGTGAACTGAATAAACAAACAATTGAATCCGAAAAGAAAAAAGAAAAAAACGAACAAATGAATGTGAGCTAACAAACAAGCCATCCACTTAGTGGCGGACATACGAACGTAATAAACGGATGAATGAATGAATGAAACTCACACACCGAAGAATCCGAAGTGTACCAAGCTGGCTCTCAGCAAATGTTAAGTTGTTACAAACGCGGATAATCCCTAGGGGGAGATGCCTCGCCGGTATGACCAGGTGGACGTCGGTCATGCGACCCTTGAGTCTAATCGGCTCCAGGGCCGAGTAATCGGGGCAGGTAGGGTAGGTCGGTAAGGCATAGGGGTACAATAACCACTGGCCGTTAGTCACCCGTGAGCCCTCTGAGCAAGGTGGGATCTCCACATCGATGGTCACCTCCAAGTCCGCGTCCCGCGCCACTCTGAAAGAAGAAAGACTTAACGGGGAGGTGGCGGCCCTGTTCAGCCTCAACGAGGAAAGGCATCTCGTCCAATTGTTGCTTAGGGTTTTGGCACCAGTGTGTATTTCTTGATTCCAGGCCGGAATATACGGTGTTTCTGATCTTACACGTACCCTTGTGGCACCGTGGCAGAAAAAGTGGTGCATACGAAATACGACCCGCGGCCAGTTGATTCTCAGCAGAGGGCCGGTCCAGGCGAAGGGCCGCCGGTCCCAGCTGTAGCCGTCCGGGCCGGGTTCGCCGTTCCACAGAGTGACCGCGCAGGTTACTTGATCGATGGTAATGTCCAGCCTGATGGGCGAGGAGTAGCTGTTGGGTACGCCCAGCACGAAGTATATGGGTGTCGCACGATCCAAGAAAGGGCTAGTAGGGTCGGTGATAACCTCTAGTCCAAATTCTACACACACACACACACACACACACACACACACACACACACACACACACACACACACACACACACACACACACACACACACACGAAGAGTGAGTAAGTGAAAGAAATAATTTGTGTCTTTTGTGAATAGCTTCGCGCTTAACGCTAAAGAAATTATATCTCATAGACCCAAAACTAAATGTGCGTCAATAAAATACCTTTAAGAATGCATGCAAACGTACACGGAAGTATAGGTCGCGATATTTGCTTTTCCCATTTTTGTCTTTTGGTCATCTTTAAAACAACGTCTTTGTTTGCTTAAAAACATTATCCCGTTGCTCCCCCCTAAACTGAAAGACCTTCCCTCTTAAATACCTGGTTTAATTAATCTGCTATATTCTCTTCGCTTTTTCTTTATTTTGCTCTCAATCTTCTGTACCACTCGATGGCAAGCCACTATAAACGTCTTGGAAACAACAAATGCTTGGTCAAAAGTCCAAAAAGTCCACGCCCATGACATGCTCGAGCGACTCCGAACAGTTCATCACGCCGTGGTCAGCTAGGAAATCTCCACTGGTTGTTAACATGTTCGTCAGTGATGTCAAAACCGATCTCAAGCAAGCCACACGCCTCTCTAGTTTGAAAAGAGGAGAGTTTACCTTCGCATTTTCCAGTCTCGTTGACCCGCACAAAATGCTGGATACAGCCGCAGCGGTAGGAGCCGGGAGTATTGACGCACTTGTCCAGAATACTGTCACTACATAAGCTGCTGTTGTTGCTGCACTCGTCAATGTCCCTGTCGCAGAGCAGGCCGGTCCAGCCTGGCCTGCACTGACACTGGCCCGTAACCGGGTCGCAGTTGTTGTTGATGGAATTACGGCAACCGCAGTTATTGTAGCAGTCAGGGCCCCATTTACCCGGAGTGCAAGCTGACCTCAACACAAAGGCATAAGCTCAAGCTTCAGTGTCATTAAAGCATCAATTAAGCATCACACATGCACAAGGTCATGCACAAGGCCAGTTCTAAGTGGTTAAACGTATCACACAAGCACCAGATCAGTCCCAAGGTCAATAAAGCTTGATGCTTGATGCCCCACACAAGTAAAGATCAACCACAAGTGGGCAGACTCAAGGTCAAGTAGCACTCACCAGATGGATCAGTCTACAATCAGATCGACTATACCCTATTGCCGAGACGCTTCAAATCCAGCATCAACAAGGCCGTAACCAGGCGCTGACATGGGTAGCGACCATGACCTTGTTCTAACAAACCTGAAACTGAGGCTGAAAGCGAAGCGACTCTCAAACATCCGACGAATTCGCTTTGATTTGGAGAAGCTGCAAGACCCAAACGTTGCAGAAGTCTTCAAGACCACGGTTGGAGGAAAATTTGCGGCACTAAGCCTGGTGGAATGTGATGTAAACACCCTCGCTGGAAACATCAAAGAGGGGCTACTGTCAACAGCCTAGGAGGTTCTAGGGCGACATAGGAATAAGAAACAGCCATGGGTCACGAATGACATCCTAGAACTCTGTGACCAAAGGAGGGCTTTGAAGCGAGAAATAAAAAGCGAAACCGAAGCAGACATCAAGTACAAAGAAGTGAACTGTGCCATCAAGAAAGGGATGAAGGCAGCTAGGAAGAATTTGATCGAGAATCAGTGCCGGGACATAGACGACGGAAATGGCACGAGGTGACTACAAAAAGGCCTATCAACTTCTAAAGACCCTCACTAAGACAGATCAGCAGAAGACCTCAGTCCTCGAAGACAGCAATGGTCACCTTCTCACAGAAGGCACTGCTGTAATCAAGCGATGAACTGAGTACTGCAAGGACCTGTACAGCTTCCAGCTGAAGACCGACGCCAACATCTTCCAAAACAACCAGGCTAGAGACAGCGAACCTGCAGACCTAACAGTTCTACGGGAAGAGGTCGAAAGAGCTGTATGATTTTTTTGAAAAAGGGGTAAATTCATGCGTATAGCGCTACTAGCTGCCTGTAATCCTCCCGTAAGCAATACCTTGTTCCCCATGTTACCCCAGAACAACGACTTATCCTAGCTTTATAACTACGGGTAGAGGGTGAACAGCGAGAATATAATATCCTTACCTTCGCAACTACTGCGCCTAATAACCCGGAACCCCAATGGACATCCGCACTTTACTTCATCTTCTGGAAGATAAATGCACGTGTTGAACGGGTCTACGCAAGTGTTGCAAGTAAAAGAATCCATATGACACCTGTCACAAACAACACATACTTGTCACAGACAAAACGTATATGTAGTTCACAAAGCACACCTGTCACAGACAAAATACTCATGTCACAAACACCACGCTTGCCACACTCAGTTGAACAGATCCACAACTTTTTGTGATGAATACTTCTGACACAATGCTGTAAGATAAAGTAGGAAGGTGTAAAATCAGTGGATGAAATGCCATCAGATCAGGGAAAGACAGAACTGCATCGATTAGAGATAAACGTCAGAGTCTGAGATCCAACAACGGCTGCAAAAATTTAAAGTTTGATGCCTTTGGATAAAAGTCGACGGCAACGATTCCATCTGTGTTAGATGACAATTTTAATGACGAAGATAATGAGCACTTCAGTAAAATGCAGCGTACCAAGTAAAAAAAAAAGTTCTGAATTCATAACAAATGCCAAATAATCATTCAAGGGTGTCGTTTTGGGTGCGACTCTTTTAGATGTTTTTTTTTAAACATGCCGGATAAGTGAACTCCTGTGCATTAACTTGACTGACCGAGCGAGCAGGATTACCTGACCGTCGAATCAACAAAGCAGAAAGGTGACATTGCCGGGGAGATCTAACTTTCCAACAATTTTAGATAGTTCCATATTTCTTTTTACCATTACATTTGATGCTTGGTTGAGCCTTCAGGTTGGAAGCTGATGGCAAGCTTTAAGTTTTATTTTTTAGAAAAATCTAGCGTGAATCTGTATACATTGTCGCAACTAATTCACCGTGTTAACGCGTAATATTACTTTTCTTCATTCTTGTAGCATGTAACATAAGTTATGTACATTGTTTTGAACTGAACTTGTATTGACTGACCTTTTTGTGCCTAGCATTAGTTTTGTCTTGTAATTCTGTATTATTAGCTATGACTGGCAGTGCAACGAAGTTGTCAATGGAGTGCTAATGGGGACATGCGGCAACACATTCCCTATTTTGAGAGGTATGTACGGCGGGGACTTTTTCAATCACATGTTTTATGTAAGTTTTAAAGACTATATGACTGCATGGAGGTGGTCAGAGAAAGAACTGGCTTACGAACGTCAAAGACTGGGCTGGTCGTCCTCTACAGGACCTGCTCACTATCGCCCAAAATATGTAAGAGTGGCGGGCCCTGTCAGCTGCCGCGTCTATCCATGTGCTCCCCCCAACGCCAGGTGCCATGCAAGGGACGACTGACTGACTGACTGACTGACCATTGAAATATATAAAATAAAATATGAAAAGCTTCAATGTATTAATCCTACGAGTGTAGCCATCTTGTTTCGCACAAAGTAGTTGGTTTTGTGTTCTTTGTATGAGATCCGGAGCAGCCTCCTCAGGCACTTGTTCGTGAATGCCTGGATTCTCCTTTCCGTTTCGGCGAGTAGAGTCCACGTGTCGCATCCGTAGAGCAGGATCGGCACTACCAGGCATTTGTTTAGCCTGTACTTGGTAGTGAACCTTATCTTGTGGCTATGCCAGTTCCTATCTAGCCTAGCCATTGCTGCTTTTGCTGTTGCGATCCTGATGCGGATATCTTGCGTGGAGCTGCCGTCCTTGGAAAGGGTGGCTCCCACGTACTTGAAGCTACTTACCTCTTCGAGCTGCACCCGGTTCATACAGATCTCTGCTTTGCTGTTGCCATTGATCATAACTTTGCTCTTTTCAGTGCTGGTCTCCATTCCATTTACGTTTGAGCTGTCTATCAGTCTGTTGGTGAGGTCTTGCAATTCCTTGTTTGTACCTGCTAACAGATCTATGTCATCTGTAAAGCTTAGGTTTAAGATTGGTCTTCCACCGATTGAAATGGAGATATGATGGTCATGAAGAGCTTCAAGCATGATGTTCTCCAAGAATATATTGAACAGCACGGGTGATAGGGGACATCCTTTGTGTACCCCTACTGTGAAGCGAAAGTAAGCTCCTATTTGTTTGTTCAGCAGTACTGTACTCGTTGAGCTGTTATACAGCGCTTCAACAACTTGGACGAACCATTCTTCAATGTTGAATGTCGCATCACATGCCATAGCCCCTCGTGCCAGACTCTGTCAAATGCCTTCTTAAAGTCAATAAAGTTGAGGTAAAGGTCCCGTCGATGCTGAAGATGCTTTTCTATAAGAAAACGACAGTTGAAGATCTGCTCAACTGTGCTTCTACCTGGTCTGAAGCCAGCCTGTTCTTCTGCTAGCAGCTCTTCTGTGGTCGTTCTGATGCGGTTCTGTATGACCTTCAGCATGACTTTGCTTGGTTGACTGATAAGGCTTTTGGTTCTGTAGTTCTGACACTGTTTGCTGTTTCCTTTCTCTGGGAGGGGTATGATTAGTGACTGCGTCCATTCTCTGGGCCATTCCTTGCGCTCCTAGACTCTTTGGCACAGGACAGTTAGGGCCTTTGCAGTTGCTTCCCCACTCTGCTTGAGCAGCTCAGCTGGTACATTATCAACGCCTGGTGACTTACCTCCTTTCAAACTATATACAGCTCTTTCGACCTCTACCCGTAGGACTGGTAGGTCTGCAGGTTCGCTGTCTCTAGTCTGGTTGTTTTGGAGAATGTTGGCGTCGGTCTTTAGCTGGTCGTTGTACAGGTCCTCGTGCCATTCGATCCTCTATGTCCCGGCACTGATTCTCGATCCAGCTCTCCCTAGCTGCCTTCATCACTTTCTTAATGGCACAGTTCACTTCTTTGTAGTTGGTGGCTGCTTCTGGTTTGCTTTTCTTTTCTCTCTTCAAGGCTCTCCTTTGGTCACAGAGGTCTAGGATGTCGTTCGTGACCCATGGCTGTTTCTTATTCCTATGTCTCCCTAGAACCTCCTAGGCTGTTGACAGTATCACCTCTTTGATGTTTCCAGCGAGGGTGTCTACATCACACTCAACCAGGTTCAGTGCGCCAAATTTTCCGCCAACCGCGGCCTTGAAGACTTCTGCAATCTTTGGGTCTTGCAGCTTCTCCAAATCAAAGCGAATTCTGGGAGTGTTTAGATTCGCTTCGGTTTCAGCCTCATCTTTAGGTTCGCTAGAAGAAGGTCATGGTCGCTGCCGATGTCAGCGCCTGGGTACGTCCTTGTTCTTGGCCCTGTTGATGCTGGAATTGAAGCGTCTCGGCAGTAGGATATAGTCGATCTGATTATGGACCAATCCGTCTGGTGAGTGCCACGTGGCCGTCCTTGATTTTTTGTGGGGATATAAGGTGTTCACGAAGGTGAGTCTCTGGCTCTGTGCAAGCTCTAGGAGTGATGCCCCTGTCGTTGGCTTCACAAAGGCCAAATTTCCCCACCGCTCCTGCCCATTGCTGGTAGGCGTCTGGGCCAACCTTGGCGTTCCAGTCTCCGAGCAGAACCAGGATGCCCTTTGCAACTGCCTTTACAACCTTGTCCAGTTGTTGGTAGAATTCTTCCACTTCGTCGTCTCCATGTGTGGACGTTGGAGCGTATAATTTGACAATGGTGACATTGTGGGGCTTAGCTGAGACACGTATGGAGATCAGCCGGCTGGATACGGGTGTACAGCTAATGACGGCCTCGGCCACCTTCCTGTGCACGAGGAAGCCCACGCCGTACTCATGCCTGGCGTCCTCCTCACTGTACCACAGTTTGTGGCCGTCGTCCGTCGTTGTTTCCCCAAATCCTGTCCATCTGACCTCCGCCAGTCCCACAATGTCCCACTGGTACCGTTTTAGCTCGTGTGTGAGTTGGTGCACTTTTCCGCACTGGTATAATGTGCGTACGTTCCACGCGCCAATGGATGTTCCTTCTCTTAGCTTGATTTCTGTTTTGGTTTCAGTCTTGGCTCCAGTAGCACACTTTTCGCTGACCCCACACTGGAGCCTCCCGATAGGGTCTGCGGTCGTTGTTAGTCCGGGCCGCGACCAATCCAGCATGTTATCTCTTTTGTGGTGTATATCCATGGTCCTTACATTGAGCTTATACACTTGGTAGCTCTAATCCCTTCTCTAAGTAAACCATAGCCGATAGTCGGCCTAGTCATGAACACGTAGGCGCTGGGCCCTGGCCGGTACTCTCGTCGTGGAGAGTTTTCGCCCGCTGATGCTGTGTTAGTATCAGGATTTTATGTAGGGGTTTACTCCCTTAGCCTTTATCTTTCCCAAGATTCCCCCAAGGCAGTGGGGCCATTTTTCCTTGGCTTGCATGAGAGAAAGGTGTTGTTACGCTCGCGAGGGGACGTCTGAGTCGAGCGCTCCTTGCCGGCAGGTGAAAAAAATGGCGGTAGCTGCAACCACATGGTCTTCTAAGTTTCTATACTAGTCACATGATCGTTAAACTAGCCCATCAAACATCAAATATTAAGCTTATAGTCTTTTAAAAGCCTCTCTCAGAGTGGTTGGAGCATTTATAAAAAACAAAATAGATACAAAAATTAACTTAGATGGACTACTTCGCATTTTAAGACGTCTGAGTCGACCGCTCCCTGCCGGCAGGTGAAAAAATGGCGGTAGCGGCAACCACATGTCTTCTCAACGGTACCAAAAGCAAATAATGAATTAAAAAAGGACATGCCTTAAAGCTAGAATAAAAAGAAATGAATCAAACATCAACAACAAATTAAATTAAACATAACACAAAATAAAAATTAGTAAAAAATAGAAAATTAAAAAATATATAAATAGGCATATCGGACATATAAACTTTTAAATTTCGCTTAGTTTTACTCATTTCAAAGTAAGAAAAAAATAAGATTAAAATTAACTTATATTTATATATGAAGTAAAAGTAAAAATGATCGAACTGAAAATGTAACTAGCAGCAAGATAAGTAAAACAAATAATTATAGCATAATGCTACTCTTTGAAATTATATTTTCCCCATGGATGGGGTTTTGTTTTAACAGACCTTCTAAGAAAACACATAATGATTTGCAGTGAGGACGAGTGCTAATCTGAATCTGACAGGTGAGGAAAACTGACTGTCCTACACGTCGTGACCACGACTTGTACCAGTGCTTCCACACGTGGAAGTAGCAGTACGCCTCAGCCGATGGTGTAAGCCCATATGTTTCAGGACGCCACCCGTTTTCGTGCCCAGCACTAGTGTTGACTTAAACTCTCTCGACTTCAGGGTACTTGCAGTAGAAGCGTTCCTAATATGCATGCTCTCCGTATTATATATAGATGTAATTGTTACAGTTATATATTTATAGTTATAGTTTTATAGTAACTTATCTCACCAAAGTATTTCAGATTGCACGTAAGCAACGTATAATGTTGCCGAGTTATACATTCTACCATTTCTTGCTTCATATTATGTTCGTTTCCTAAATGAAATGAAAATGATAATATATTCTTTGTTACAAATCTTGTTTCTTCTTATTTTTAGATACTTCTTTCGATGATGTCTTATCAAAGACTGGCTTTGTCCTGATTAAATGAAATGCTTGATGCAAACGTGAGAGGATGCCAGTGAGACAATTCACATCAGCACGAGAGACTGGTTAAAAGACCATCACTCACCTCTCTCCTTGATAGCCCTCCTGACACACGCAGGTGCCGTTCTTCTTGTCACAGTAGTTTGCGTGTTCACAGTCACAGGAGAGGGCACACTTCAGTCCGTAGTAGTTTGGCGGGCATTCTGCACACAGCCACGCACGCACACACGTGTGAGTGTATAGAAAGGGAGACCATCCAGGAGACGAGTAGCTTTTTGAAACTAAAATTAGTTTGTTGTTTCCGATAGTGAACACAAACATCTCCATTCTCCTGGCACCCTCACTCATAAACACTCTCTCTATCCCTTTCTTTTTTTCACTGTCAATACTGTGAGAACATGCCTGCTGAATGCCTAAATTTCAGGCACGTTTGTGGCCGATTTGCATGGACATTTTGGACTTTCATGTTTGAGCGCGCACGGCCATGGTAAGGCGAGGACTATGCGTTCGCGATGTGTGCTACTGGGGGTCATCATTGCCTGCTTGATCTCCCAGCTGTTGTGCTCTGGGGATATAAAGACGAATCCTGGACCTAATGTGAGTACTGAAACTTTTGTTCAAAATGAAACTGACATACATCAAACTCTGAGAGAGATGTTTGCAAGCCAGCAACTGCATTTACAAGAGAACTTTAATATGATCTCCAGACAAGTGGAGGAAGTCCAAACTACTCTCTCTAGAGTTGGCAAAGATGATGACAACTTACGGACACGAACCTTACAACTCGAAGGAGATAAACTTGAAGTGCGTACCGAGTGCATGGATGCCAAGACAGCTGTGTCTGTCCTAGAGGACAAAATGGAGAATTTGGAAAAACAGTTAAACGATAAGTTGGATCAACTAGAAATGACCTTGCGGCGAGACAGTCTCAAATTCTTCGGGATTCCAGAGTCCACAGACGAGTCGTTCTCTGCATATGCGCATCATATTCTGGAGTTTTTACAGAGGTGTGTTCCGCAGAAGACATGGTCATTACCTGATATCATACGTGCGCATCGTATAGGGCAGCGGCGCACATCCAATCCACGTCCGATGATCGTTAAATACTCTCAGTGGGCAGACAAAATGCTCGTACTGAAGGAAGGAAAAAACGAGCTCAGAGGCAAAGGAATCAAAGTGGCTAGTGACGATACGACAGCAACAGACAGTAAAGGAGGACCGGGACCGCGGACTATTCGCTTACTTCAAAGGAGGAAGGCTAGTTGTGTCCGGCCCAGTTAGATCTTCAACCGACGGAGTAGGGAGGGGCAACAGCTATTTGGAGGGGAGGAACAACATCTCAGTTACGGACACCCCCTCTGCAACAAGAGCGTTTGCACCAAGCTATGCAGAAGCTGCATGTACTCGGGACACCCCGACCTGACACGGCCCGACAAAACAGGGACGACGAACTTTCCATGACCCTTGGTACCCAGGCATCGAAAACACCAACCAATAGCAGCCAGCCAAATAACCAGCGGTACAGGAACTTCGACTTCGCTGACCGAATCCCACGGACGACCCTACGACATAGCATCCAAAACAGCGTGAAACCCGTGCAGACGAGTCGGGTAGAGACAAGGATCATGGCGGCCGGATATGTCAAAGGAAAAGGTCAAAGGGACACAGCAACGGATGCGGGATGACAGTACACCTAAGCGGCGTAAGATCAAGAACAGAGGAGCAAGCGAAAAGGGAAAGAAACAAGGCTCTCTGGACAATTATATAAGTGACAAGAACACTACAGATAGTGCAACAATATCACAACCCAAGTGGAGATAGGAAAAAAACTGGCCGTCAGGCAAGACGTTTGACTTTTGTTAACTATAATGTAGGGGGTTTACTGAGCAAACTGGGAGACAACTCGTTTTTAGATTACATCACGTCATTTGACTTCATTTGTTTAACAGAGACTCACATGGAGAGAAGTATAGATACTCCTAGCATCTTGCCAGAATACATTAAGATTTATGCCCCTGCAAAAAAGTTGTCTAAGCAGGGCAGATGTTCAGGTGGGGTTCTTCTTATGGTAAAAAGCTGTTGGTCGCAATATGTCAAGGAAGTAAGATTTGATTCAGCTAACATAGTTACAGTGAAAATTGATAAAAAAACTAATAAACTCTGACAAAGATGTTATTTTGATATCATGCTATGTGGTGCCAGAAGGCAGCCCTTTTTAAAACCCGTTAGAGATAAAAGATGGTATTCATCTACAAGAGGAAAGTGTATTGCAGTATATAGACACAGATGAATTCTACTTTATTTTGTGTGGGGACCTCAATGCAAGGACAGGGTCTGAGCAAGTTGGTAAATATGATATTGTAAATTATTTTCCTTTTGACACGGAGGAGGCAAACAATATACGGGAAAGGAACTCTAAAGATCCCACCATTAACAGCTTTGGCAAGTCCCTGCTAAACCTATGTTTTACTTATGACCTAGTTATAGTGAATGGAGCTTGTAAAGATGATTTAAAAGGAGAATTTACGTTTGTGTCTACACAAGGTAGTAGCGTTATAGACTATTTTATTGTCTCAGAGACTGGTGTAATCTTAATGTCAGTAATGCACTGCACTCCTGGCATCTCCCAGTTGAACTAGTATGGGATAGCTTATTTATTAAGGCAGATGAGGCTCCTTTGGGTAAAAACTATGAAAAACGAATCATATGGTGTGAGGAAAATGCCACTAAGTATAAAGATGAATTAGATTCTGATGAATTTAAAGAGTGTCTAACCCAGGCTAACCAGTTACTTGCCTCAGATATAGATTGTGCATTGGACACTTTAGTCAAGGGTCTACATAAGCTGCTACTAGCATGCTGAGAGATGTAGGAGGGAAAAGACCTAGATATAATAAATGGTTTGATATTGAATGTCAGAAAATGAGGAAGAGAGTCAGGCGATCTCTTAAACGTTTTCGAAGAGCAAAAACTATGGAAACTAAAACTGTGTACAAAGATACATATGTTAGAGGAAGAAAAGTATATATAGGGTTAATCAGGGAAAAAAAGAGAAAATGGAATGAAGCCAAGTTAGGTAAAATGAAAACCGCTATAAATGAGCCCAAACTATTCTGGACAACAATCAAGGAAGTAAACAGAAAGACAGGTATTCCCAATGAGATAGACCAAAAGCAGTGGTATACTCATTTTTTACAAAGTCTTTAATACCTCTGATTTATCTACCAATGAAGAATGGGAGGAATCGACCAGTGAAGAATGTTTATTCAATGACCCAATAAACCTTGAGGAAGTTAAAAACGGTATTAAGCATTTAAAAATGGAAAAAGTGCAGGTACAGACAGAATTATTAGTGAAATGTTAAAAAAAACTCAAATGAAGCTATTCTTGACTTCCTGCTAAAGCTGTTCAACATTTTATTTGAGAAAGGCACTTTCCCATGTGAATGGTCCAAATCCATTATAGTACATAAAACATAGTACATTATATACATAAAAAAGGAAACATAAACCAGGAAACTATACAGGAGTGGCACTAACGAGTGTTATTAGTAAAATTTGCACAGATATATTGAATAGGAGATTGTCAAGATGGGCGGAAACAGAAGAAAAGATTATAGAAGAGCAGGCAGGCTTTAGAAAAGGCTATAGTACAATGGATCATATCTTCACCTTGTTTGCTATAGTGCAGAAACACTTACTAAGAAAGAAGAAGATGTATGTTGCTTTCATGGACTTTAAGCGAGCTTTTGACTCTGTTAATAGAAATCTACTCTGGAGTGTTTTGAGAAAGAATGGTGTGAATGGGAGAATGTATATGGCCTTGCGAGCAATATATAGATCAGTCTTTGCATGTGTTAGAGATAAGTTTGTAACTACAGATGTGTTTGAATGTCCTCAAGGAGTCAAGCAATGCTGTTTATTCAGTCCTTTAATGTTTTCCTTCTTCATTAATGAGTTAGCAATAGAAATAAGCAAGGGAGGTAAACATGGGATCCAGTTAATACCTGAGGATGTAGAAAATTTTTTACTATTGTTTGCAGATGATGTGGTCCTTGTTTCAGATACAGTTATTGGCTAACAGAACCAGCTAAATTTACTGAAACAAGAAGCAGATAGACTGAAGTTGACCGTCAATTTGGATAAAACTAATGTTATGGTTTTTAGGAAAGGTGGTTACCTCTCCTCCAATGAGAAATGAATGTATGTCAATATAGAAGTCAAAGTAACAAATACCTACAAATATCTGGGAGTATACTTTTCTACTAGGATGAGCTTTTCTGCAGCATGGAATGAGCTATGTATGAAAGGAAAAAAAAAGGTGTCATAGAAATTCTTAAGGCCCTTAGAAAGCTGAACTTAAATAACCCATCCATTTTTTGGAAACTCTTTGACTCCCAGGTAAAATCAGTGTTAACATACTGCAGAAATCTGGGGCTTAGCTATAAATAACCCTATAGAAAAAATACACACATTTGCAGTTAAGTGTTTTTAAATGTTCCCCTGCACTCCTCAAATTTGGTTGTATATGAAGTTGGTAGATATCCCCTGTATATAGATACTTGCATGAAATGTATAAAATTCTGGCTACACATCCTTAAGCTACCCATAACAAGACTTTGCAAACAAGCTTATGAAATGCTTTACCAACAGCATGAGTCGGGAAAGCTTAACTGGGTATCTAACATAAAGAAAGTGCTATCAGAAAATGGATTTGGGATAGTATGGGTCAACCAGGGGGTGGGGGATGAAGACATGTTCCTTTCAGAATTCAAAGACTATTATATGCTCCTTTAAACAAAATAGACACTCAAACATGGAAAATGATACAAAATATGTGGTTCCTATCATTTAAAGATAATCTACAGCCAGAAAAATATTTATCTACCTTAAACAATAATTGGAACAGGAGTGCTTTAGCTAGACTTAGAACAAGAACCTTAGGCCTTAATGCGAACAAAAGATGGTTTGAACCTTCTATGGAATTTCATGCAGGTTGCCCAGTTTGTAGAACAACTATCATAGAAGATGAAGAGCATTTCCTGTTTAGATGCCCGTATTATGAAATTCTTCGAAAGAATAACCAACTCTGTCAATCATGTACTATCCAAAGAATAGAGGTTTACCTATCACTCACTAATAAAGAGTTACTGACATGCTTAGCGAAATTTGTAGCCAAAGCAAATAAAATGCGATTAAAAGAACTTGAATCAATAAGTAGAACATAGATCATTTGATTTTTAATTTTCATTTATTTTTTCCCAACTGTAGACACCTTTATATAGATAGGAATATTTTCAAGGCAATAGAGTTGACACATACAAGATAAGTAGTGTGGGTGTGTGTCTGATGGCCAAAGACATATTATATGGAAATGTAATCTGGTTGTTGTAGAATATACTGCTTTTTATTATCACTATGTATATTTATCCCCCCCATGTCAAAATGACTATAAGCCATTGACATTAAAAGATGTCATGTCGTGTCTCTTTATATGCGTTAAATGTCAGTTTATTTCTCAGTGAAACTCTCACACACACGCACTCACACATATGCGCACCCATGCACATACACACGCATGCACCCACACATTCTCTCTCTAAATGCGTTTAAGTGTCAATTCTTTTCTCAGTCACCCACACACAGAAAGAAAGAGCTCGGGCATAGAGAGAGAGAGAGGGGGGAGGAAGGAGAGTGGCCGTTTCGCTGCTTCTCACCTGTACAGACTTTATTCTCTACCTTGTAGCCAACGGCGCACTGGCAGTGAGGTTCATAAGGCAGACACTGGCCTCCATGCGTGCACATCCGCTCTGCGTCACACATGCAGCTGGCTGACAAAATAGTGAGACCATCAACCATCTTTTGTCCAACGTACGTCACACGTGCATCAGGATGATGTAGCGATGGAGAACACTTCTAAAAACATGACGGATTTTTGTCAACTTAGGTCACATCCGCTTCGAGTTGGTGGAGCGACGAAGGCAAGATGTGAACCTTTAGCTACCTGCTGATGAACTTGAGTCTATCTCTCTCATTCTCTCTCAAAGAAAGAAAGAAAGAAAGAAAGAAAGAAAGAAAGAAAGAAAGTATTGTTTGCTAGATATTTTTTAAACCTAAAGAAGGCTGGCGAATGAAAGTAAGGCGAAACAGGAAAGCGGATGGTGACTGACTACCTGTTTCCATTTTTGCGTTGACATATAGGAGAAGTTTGGAGGAGGGCCAGGTGGGCAGCCGGGTAGCTGGATACACCGTCAGCACGTCGCCGGCTTCCAGTATTTTTACCAACGGGTCTGTGACGTACGTGCCCAACTGTGCAAGCAATGCGTGCAAAATCAAGTGCCCTATAGCCTCAGGCAGGTTAATGTGTACGATACGCGGCAGAATCAGATACCAAGACAACATAACAAACAGCAGCGTCAGATACAAGATTTGAGTATCTCCTTATTTTGATGCTCGAGAGCTTTGTCCTTTTGCCTAATAGTTCTTTGTTTTGCTTATTTAATGATTGGTTTCGACATTCTCCAAAATATTAGCCTTTGTTCTCCCCCGTGGGACCCCAGGGTATGCCCAGCAAGCATTGTAAGAATAGGGTCCCTGCTGTCCAGCCAGGCATGTCGTAAGAGGCGACTAAGGTGGAACCCTCACCTAGAGGTAAATTAGGTTTTGGTGGGGCTAACAACCCCACCATATAAAAACGCACGTTACAGAAACCAACACTAGAGTACTCGTTACGGATGGCGAAGGTAATGAAACACACCAGGGAAGTGGACATGACGGACGACAGTCAAACCCGAGAGGGAGATGGCGCCCCGATGGTGGATTTACTGAAGCCGAAGCAGAAGTTGAGGGTGGGGTGCTGGAACGTCCAGACCTTGTATCGGGCAGGTTGCCCCAACTAGTCAAGGAGTTTGAAAATTACAACTTGGACATCCTGGGAGTCAGCGAGGTCAGATGGACCGGCACGGGAAAGAGGAGACTAGCATCAGGACATACTATCTTGTTCTCAGGAAGATCAGATGACCAACACTCTGAAGAAGTAGCACTCTTGTGATAGACGCAGTTTCTCTGAAGCTACGTCGATCGCGAGGAAAACAGGCACGTCAGCAGAGAGTGGACTCCGGCAGACTGAAGAACCCAGCCACCAAACTGGCTTTTGTAGTGGAAGTAAAGAACAGGTTCCAGGCACTAGGGGACCAACAGGAGATGACCTTAGAGGACTTCAATCGAGTTTTACAGGAAACAGGTGAGAAAATACTGGGCTTCCAACGAAAAAAGAAAGAACAGTGGATCAGAGAATAGACATGGAAAAAGATAGACGACAGAAAGTCAACCAAGCAGAAAATCAACAACACCAGATCTGAACGTCTGAAGGAACAACACAGACAAAGATATAGAGAAATAAACAAAGAGGTAAAGAGGATGACCAAAACCGACAAAAGGGACTACATAGAGAAACTGGCAGATGAAGCAGAAGAAGCAGCACAAAAAATGTCCTTAAGACATTGTATAAAATCGATAAACAGCTGAACAACAGGTTCAAAAACAGTGAAGTACCAGTGAAAGACATGAACGGAAATGTTGTCGAGGGAGAGGCAGAAAAACTAAAACGCTGGAGGGAGCATTTCGAGTGAGTTCTAAACAGACCGGACCCCCCTCAGCTCGCAGACATCCAGCCAGCAGATACAGACCTTGACATCTGCACAGATCCGCCAAGCCTGGAAGAAGTGACAGCAGCAATGAAGGCAATGAAAAGCGGCAAAGCACCAGGGGCAGATGGAATAACAGCAGAGATGTTGAAAGCAGATGTGAATGTGACAGCTCCCATGTTGACAGAAATCTTCAGGCAAGTTTGGGAATCAGGACAGATCCCCGATGCGTGGAAGACAGGGCTCATCTTCAAGTTATCCAAGAAAGGAGATCTTGGAGACTGCAATAACTGGAGGGGTATAACACTTCTTTCCATCACCAGCAAGGTCTTCAGCAAGATTGTTTTGTCAAGACTGACGGCAACCGTTGAAAAGACCTTTTAGCCTCAGCAAGCAGGATTTCGCCCTGGGCGATCCTGCTCTGAACTCATTTTCACTCTGGGTCAGAGTCTGGAGCAGAGCAATGAGTGGAACGCACCACTGTACATCAACTTCATCGACCTGGAGAAGGCTTTTGACAGCATCCACCGCGAGTCCTTATGGAAGATCCTGAGGCAATATGGAGTCCCTTAGTTAGTTAGTTAATTGTTGTTTTATGCCAAGTCAGCTACTAAGGCTATCTCATGGCAAAAACAATGTATATGACTATTCAAGGATTGATATAAAGAAATTTTACAAGTCTAGAGATTTCTCTTTTCTTAGTTTTATAAAATAACAGTTTTTTAACACATAAGTTCTATCATATCAGGTGAAACATCTGAATGAACTTTACATATGCCAGGATTGATTTGGAAGAGTGTTTGGTAAAAAGGTCACCAAGAGTCTGTGCTGTAAAATAGTTTTGACGAATTTTAGCTAGTTTTGAACAGGAGATGAGCAAATGTTCTATGGTTAGGGGGTCTTTACATCAAGGACAAAGTGGGGAGTTTTCTCCTGCAAGCAAAAATCGGGGAGTGATAAATGAGTGACCAGCTTTTAGTCTATTTATAACCACTTTTTCTCGTCGGTTAAGAAATTCTTGTGTTATACAGTCTGATAGTTTTGGAAAAATAGCATGAAGTTTGTTGTGCTTCATGGAATCCCAATGAAGCTGCCAAAGTTGTGAGATATACATTTTAACAGAAGCGTACCAATCTGAGGCAAATGTTGTATGGACCACTGCAAAAGTTGTCCAGGTCGTTGCAATGCTGTACAGCGACTTCAGATCTCAGGTGGTTTGTGACACGGAGCTCACAGCCCCCTTTAACGTCAGTACTGGGGTGAAGCAGGGCTGCATTCTGTCGCCGTTCCTCTTCATCCTGGCCATGGACTGGATCATGAAGAATTCCACCGACATAGAGAGGAGAGGGATCGAATGGACCATGACTATGACAACAATGCTGGAAGACTTGGACTTGGCTGATGACATTGCCCTGTTGTCACACCGCCACCAAGACATGCAGGAGAAAACAAATGCTTTCTCAGAAACAGCTGGAAAGCTTGGCTTAAAGGTCAGCGCAAAGAAAACGAAAAGTATGAGAGTGAACGCCAGTCCAAGAAAACATCAAACTAAATGGAGAAGAGATTGAAGAAGTTGACAGTTTTACCTATCTTGGGTCCAAGATTTCAAACACCGGGGATGCGGAGCTGGAGATTCGAGCCCGACTGGTGAAAGCCAGCCAGGCCTTTGCCTCACTCAGGAGCACATGGAAGGCAAAAAACATCAGCCAGAAGACCAAGCTGAGACTCGTCAAGTCAAATGTGATCAGCACCCTCCTTTATGGATCAGAATCATGGAAGATGACCAAAAACATCGGCAACAGGCTTGACGTCTTCCAAAACAGATGCCTCAGGCGCATACTTAACATCTTTTGGCCAAACACCATTACCAATGAAGAACTCCACCGAAGAACTGATACCGAGTCCATCACCACGCAGGTTCAACGAAGGCGTTGGCGATGGATTGGACATGTGCTCGGCCAGCAGACAGCAGACCTCTCCAGAATCGCCCTACGATGGACTCCTGACGGCCGAAGAAAACGAGGCCGCCCAAAGGAAACCTGGAGAAGAACAGTGGAAAGGGAGATGAAAGGAAAGGGCTGGACATGGGGTCGCCTGGAGCGACTTTCAGCCGATCGACATCAGTGGCGGGCTCTGGTTGAGGCCTTATGTGCAAATAGCACTAAGAAGATTGATTGATTGACACCATTGTTCTGGTACATTCTGAATCATTAAACTTTTGTAACACCCTGGTAGGCTGTTACCAGTGGATAAGGTACTCCTTATGTATTGATTATAACATCTGTATTAATGATTATTATATTATACACTATACTGCTTATGCAACACCCACATTGATATAACGATGAACTTCTCCAGTCCACCCTGCTTGACACACTATCCACACAAAAAAAGCATCGCAGACAAGGTCATCTGACCCATTGCATAAACTGGGTTTCTGGGGCCTAGAAAGAGAGAGAGAGAGAGCGAACGAGCCAATACCACCCGAGGACCTGGAGGAGGTACAACAGTGTCTGCAAGAGCTTCTAGATGCTAACATCCCTAGCCCATCTACGAATTCCTTTGTCTCTCTTATTGTACTAGGGGGAAAGAAGAATGGGTTATTATGTAATTGTGGGGACTATAGAAGGGTAAATTGTTAACTTTGCCAGATTCACTTTTCATCGATTTATACCGCCTTACGTACTGATCAGACCACTCATGCAAAGTCAGTAGATATCACATGTTATCATATATACAGCTTTATCGACATATTATTCTGCTGATAGGATGCACATTTATTTAAGACCATCTATGACCATTCGATCATCATCCTTTAGAGTATGCAGCTTTAGTTACTGTGCACGTAAATGCAATTTTGCGTTCACACGTGAGTGAGTGAGTGTGCATGCTTGTGCGCGCAGTACCTGTGCACTCTTCTGGAGGTAGTACCAGTTGTAGGCTTGCTGATTTTTGTCATCGTCGGCGGAGAAGTAGCCCAGGTAGTAGTCGCCAGCACCCGCGTTTATCGCCACCTCCTTCTCCAAGATCACCTGGGACAGCACCACCGACTATATCATATGTCTTGCTGATGAACCTGGTGGTGTTGCTGAGGCTAATGTTATGTCGAGGCTCAAATGGGACAAACGGGACGTAATGGTGGCGCAAAGAGACATCAATACTACAAATGGGACATTGACCTTTGTCACGGACAGTCTACTCACGCACTGATCCACCCACGTCGGGGTGTTGGACGCACAGCTGAAGGCTGCAACAGCCACCACTTGGATATTCTTGGGCGCGGTGTTCATCTGGGCACTCTCCACCACCACGAGCGATCCGCTGAACGCCTTGTGGCCGTCGTGTGACGTGGAAAAGGTCAAGTGTGTGACGCGACCAGAGGGCAGCTTGTGCTCCATGTCCAGTCTCAAGCGCCGCTGTAGTCCCGTGATGCTATTGAAGCGGTTGTGTGTGCTGCATATTGATATATTTGAGTACATACAATTTATTATCTACTTTATTATTTATCAAAATATTTAAATTTAAAACTACAAATCTATCAAGTTGAAAACGTTATATTTCTTTGTGTGTTTGTTTAATTGTTTGTTGAAAGTCTTAACTGCTTCTGGTATTTTTGATTATCTGAATACTTCATATACCACGCCTTACATTTCGTCCTTTTACAATCATCTGTTGCTTTTTTTCTATTTTTATAATGTACTAACATTCACACATAAGACCCAGTCACACTGCAGCCCGCTTAGAGTCTGTCTGTCATGACTGTTTGTTATCAAAGGCGACTGACCTGGAGCAGTCGTAGGGGTTGTTGCCCCCGCAACGGTCCCCGATGAGCTCTTTAGGTTCGTGAGGAAAGACCTGGGTGGTACAAGTGCTTGTGGTCTTTAAGTACGTCGCACGGTCCACTCCACACGTATGATGCTGGCACGCTGCCAAACATACAAAACATCTCCTGCTTCATCAGCAACCTTCACCCTATAGGTTGAAATCATCGGTACGTGGGAGCACCTTCCCATAAAGTTAGCCGACCAGCCAGTTTCTTACTCATCAGTGCTTCCACCTGGTGGCGATTTCGCCTTTTAGGGGTTGCGGGAGGTACGTTTGTGCCTAGAGAAATCGCCAAACAACCTTTTTACAGAATTTCCCATCCGGTTTTGTTCCTAAGACGAGACCACATGATCTCTACAGTACTAGTGACAAGCGAGTATAATAATAATAATCATAAATGTGGAAATTCAGACAAGCCAATGTTTGCCCACGCAGAATTTAAACATGAAATATCAGTAAACGGTGGACTTACCTGTTGCAGAGACCACAGAGATAGTTCCACACACGGACAATGCGAAATATGTCAGGTACACAAGGCGGCACCCATCTGACATCATCTGTTGACATGCATATGCACACACACACACACACACACACACACACACACACACACACACACACACACACACAAATGGAGGTGTATTTCTCACCCTATACCACTCATTTCATTCTTCATTGACAAGAATGCGCGCGCGCGCGTGTGTGTGTGTGAGTGAGTGAGTGAGAGAGAGAGAGAGAGAGTGAGGAATCGAATAGAACATGTATGTACTCTTCACTACACTATCAAAGCCTTTGGTTTAGTTCAGCAGACATGATGAAGTGACGACATTTCGTCATTCTGCGTTTTGGAAAAAGGAAATAGTAAACACTGTGCTCGTTCGTATACGTGTTTGTGCGATGCATGCTTGTGTAAAAGAAGGGTAGTGTACTATATCAGAAATTAAGTTACCTTCATGCTTCTGTGCTCCTAGACTTGATTCAGTTCTTGTCAAACAGTTCCAAATAAAAGTAAACCATTTTTGGCGGCCCTTTAAACTGTCGCCGACATTTTAGTGCAGGAACCTGATGACATCATCTACCTACGCCTTGTTGCGTCATTTGGCTGACCTCTAACTTTGACGTCACTTTTTCCTTGACACCGAAAAATGGGTATTCTAAAAATACACTTAGTGTTGATTATTGCAGTGTTTAAATTCCTTATTTATTATGACAGTATTTGTATTAACAGTAACCACAGTGACAATCAAAAACACTTTTTCTTTTCAAAGATACCAAGACAGGTGATGTGCTCTATACGGACTTTTTTTCAGTATTTTGTATTACTTGGAAGGGTATGGAATAAGGGACGGGGCGTCATAGTGATCTTTCTTGTAGTCCAGGGTTTAAAGGTCGCAACACTTTTGATTTTGTGACTATTATGGTGGCAACTATTGTTGGGGCATTCGACCAAAGGACTAATAGCTCCAGATTTTTGGTAATTTTTAATTCCTGTTGATGTTGCACTTAGAGAATAATGAAGTGTTTTTTGAGGGGCGTTTTAGTAACAACTGTGATTTCTGCTCGTGTTGATCTTAGAATTTCTCTTGTGTAAGTCACAGATGTGAGCTGACAGGCAGCGCTGCAGCACAAGTAGAACAAATTGCAACGAACCTTATTCACGCCTAGCTGCCTATTGATTACTGCAATCAAATCGAATGCCTATTAAGTGCAACTATATCTCTCTATCTTCTATCGCATTTGCCTGATCGTCAAATTCAAGCGAACATTAGCAGTGTCATGAGAAAACTCGAGGGGGTAGGTAACAATCTGCCCACTTAGTGTCTAGAGCACCTTGTTGACAAGCCTGAGGCCCTTTGGCGAGGAAGTAGGGGGCGTATGTTTTGGTATGGACGCCTAAATGACGCGTGGGTCAGACAGCTCTAAGTGATTTCGGCCGCCATGCGTGAACGATGGCTGGCTAAACGTCAACAAACGTCTAGGGAGGGAGAGAAAGTTACCCGAAGGCGAGCACCTGTTTTGCCGTCAGACCACTTAATAGGACAGGGGGGAGGGAGGTTTAGCCACCTGACCGCAACCACCTGTAGGCGTGGCCTGTGGTCAGAGAGAGATCTCCTCCCGTCGTTTGCTGACTCTAATTGTAGCTGATTGGATGATGAGTTATTGACCAATGGCATCCCTCGATATATGTATCTGTGAGAATGTGGAGAGATAAATAGAGAGACAAGAATACACTTCGCTGGCTTTTCGGCGAACGTCTGAGTGGGGGAGCACCGGGTCACCAGCCAAAGCGGCTTCAGCTTTCTAACGCCAGCTACACTTCTGCCTCGGACCAAGTCTTAGCCACGAGGGCAAGACTCGGGAGGAAAGAAGTCGGGTTAGAGAACCTTGAGAGAAGGAGGCAAGTAATTGGCGACGGACTGTCAAGACTGCCTGCTGTTGTCGTGGAGAGGAAAGGGCTGTGTGACTGTGGGCTCGCTCTACCGGTGTGAGAGGTAGAGGCTCAACGTTGAGGCCGCCAGAAGTCGTCGGGTCTCAAAGACTGAGACCGTCTGTGGTGGTGTTTGCTTGGCGGCTTTGCGAGGCATTACAGTCGTCGAGGAACCCATGTGTGTACCTCGAGTGGTACAAGGCTCGAATCTGGGTCACCGAGAGAAGCAGTCGTCGCTCTCTGACGTGGTGACAGTTCGAGGGAGGAAGACGTCAGACCATCAGACATCACTTCGAAAGGAAATCGTCAGTGTGTCGTGGCAGTCAACTGAAGTATTGGACTCTCAAAAATCCAGCTGTAACAGAGCTAAGTTGGTGTGCTTGCGAGTGTGTATGGTATTTGTAAAGAGAGGCAACAGCACTGTAACATCAGAAGTACGCTCTAGCACGGATAGTATTGGGACCCCCCTAGACGAGTCCATTTGATTGTGTTTTGTTTGAATTGCTTTTGTAATGAATAAATCTTTTCTTTATTGTTCCATTGAAATCACACGTCGTTGAGTATTGTGTTCGGGGAAGAGCAGGGGTGGGGGCTCGTGAGCCAAGTTGTGTAATTGAATGACCGACGTGTGATTATCGTGTGTTTTCCCCTGCAGTTAATGTTGACGTGAGCGGCTAATGTTGAGTAACTAGTGCCCACGTGCCCATTCCCCGGGGCCAGTATTCACGTTCTGGTTGAAAGACCAGGGATACTGTCACAAGCAGCTCTGTTATAATTTTTTTAATACAGCCTTTGTAAGGAATGAAGCATACTACTCTCTTCACTACTAAACAAAACCGCCATTAGATAATTTTTCAGTATGAATTAAAAAAATATTTTAAATGAAAAGTCTAAAAAATGTTATCTTCTGTGACGTACCTGTTTTCTACACTCCTAATATCGCGGGTTGAGAAAATGTAATTGTTAGTTTTTGTCACGTAACTAATTTAAGAGACCAGTCACCCAGTCACCGAATGACATAACGAGTCAACAATCGACTCAGTTGATAGTCAAACGACCAAGTGATCATTCATCAATGGACCCAATCAAATAACGGTCGCCAAGTAACAAAATCAGGCGAAATTTTACCAGGTGAAACTAGAACTTTCTGTCGTTGCACTTGCCCCACAGTCTGTTCATGGGATAGAAGAAATATGATTGACTGTTTATTTAGTAATCTCTATGGATTCTGATTCAAGAAGACATGAATCAAATCACAGGGCACATTATAACTTAAAGCCACTCAAGTCACAGGGCACATTATAACTTAAAGCCACTCAGTAAGTTTCAAATTTAGTCTGACTAAAGTACAGATGACTAGTAATTTAGTACAGGGATGAGCTCCAGGCACGGTAGTTATGAAGCGAGGTTCAGTCGTTACCCTGGATCAACATGGGGAACTCAATGACAAGAGTCTTCCTTCCGATGTTGTAAAGCTGTGTTCCCCCCATATGTTGTTTTACACAGGAGCCAAAGTTATAAAGTGGTGGCTAAAGTACCCTGGGGCAAAAGCAAAACAAAACATGAAGTAGCATTCCCGGAGTCTCGACACTACTTTAGAACTCTGGAAACAAGACATTTTTCCTTAAGTTCCCCATTTGGCCAGGGGAAAACGACATTTTTGCTCTGTCACTACGGCCCCTGTAAGGACCACGTATAATTTTAAAAATCGCTCAACTGGCCTTGCACCCGCGATTGGAGAGATACAAATCCTTTGCTGAGTGCTTGTGACTACTCGCTCCCTGTCCGACTTCGAGGGATTCACCCAGTCTGACCGGACTAAGGGCCTCGTCTTCTTATTTGTCAT
This sequence comes from Marisa cornuarietis, assembly GCA_004794655.1. Taxonomy (NCBI): domain Eukaryota; kingdom Metazoa; phylum Mollusca; class Gastropoda; order Architaenioglossa; family Ampullariidae; genus Marisa; species Marisa cornuarietis. The sequence continues at coordinate 5,731,460 of SMMW01000521.1, forward strand.
AGTTTTCTTCTTCATCATCGCCACAGCTTTGTTCGTTTTCACCATACTCGAGAATGTTTAGGCTGCACGCATGTAAGATGTCCTCAAGGTGGACAAGAAGCTGTATGGCAATGATGTGCCACCAGCGAAGTTCCTGTCTCCTGCTGGACAAAATCCGCTTACCGGAGCCGATTCATCGCTCAAGCCTCCTCATTCTGAGCGATAATCAACTTCAGCTGGAGATAAGAGTCGATGGCGAATGAATCTGCTTATTCTCCATACATCACTCACCCGCCTTGTTAGCTGAACATGCAGACCGCTTGTTGCGAGAAATCGGATGATCGTAAAATACTTCTCTGCAAAATGCCTCGCATAGTGTAGTTTTAATTTATATTTTAGTTTTAAATATTAATATAATTATTATTTTACTTTTTATATTATTGTAAGTAGTTGAACTTACCCTACTTTTCTGCTGTTGATTTATTAGACTTGTCAGTTATAAGTCCTCATAGCTGAATGTGTATTAGATCATGTCACTATTAGTCAGCATTCATTTATTGGTTGGTGCATAGTGTGCAGCATGTATGCTATGCTGCATAGTACCCATGTTTGAACATATTAAAATGCTCATATTTTGAAAAACAGAGCATGAAAGTTGCAAGAATTCAAAATCCTTCTCTTGAAAAAGTTAGAAAAGGAGTTGAAAGACTGTAGCAGATAAGGGGGTAGAGCGGGGATGGGGGTAGAACATAACATGTTGATGTGTCAAATGTATTCCTTAGAAAGCATGGACCGCGAGTTTAGCAGATTCCACGTACAGGTATAGTGCTCACACCCGGTCCTGGGTGACAGGTGTGGGTATTTTGATCCCAACCACAGTCAGTAAGCTACTGCTGCTGCATGAATTCCGTGGAAAGCGTGAGCCACGAAATTATCGAACTTCACGCACTGGTCATACAGTGCATACTCCTGGTCTGTTTATGACAGGGGTGTGTGTATATAATCCCAACCCTAAGCGGCCAGTGGGCTGCTGCTGCTGCTGTTCCAGTTGACCAAATTTTACTAAAGCCGAGCTGATACTGGAGATTCTATGCCGTTCTGCTGCTGTATGCGGAGAAAAAGAGCCACGCTGAACTCATTCGAGACGTACCTGCCCTGTTGGGCAGGTCAGCCGGCTGTAGAGTCTAGCGAGTCTGCCGACGAAGGCAGACCAACTTTTGTATTTTTTACACGCATAAAATGCGTTGTTTTGGATAAAAAAAATTAATGAATTCGATAGTTGATTCATTTTTCTATCGAGTGATTTTCTTTTTGTGTCGTAGTTTTTACGTTTGACAGTAATTTTCTGCGTTTTCCCACGGTACCCCTCTTTGTTTCGAAAATGGCTACCCGGGGTAGAAAGTTCGACCGGCAGCTTTGAAAATTTATATTTATTAACCTACAGTAAATGCAACAATCGGTAATACGCCGTTTTAAAGAGCATTTTTAAAACATTTACTTGGTGTAAATTTTAAGATACATAGGTTTAGTCTTCGAGTACTAAAATCAAATGAAAGATTACGATTGTACGCATTTTAGAATTTTTTTCGGAAATTAACAAAAAAATTATTTACACAATATATACAGACATAAAGTACCAAACAAATATATGTTTTATTAGAATATACATTATAATTTTAAAATTACTTACTATTTTCTTCTCCTTTGCGGTTGTTGAAGTACAAATCCATGTCAAAGTGAGACACAACAACGTGATTCAACATGGCGGTTAGCCATTTTTTTTTCACCAAAAAACACGTGATCACGCGTGATTCACTGCCAGTTCAAGGAAGAGAATCATTGTGGATTATTTCCTAACTGTTGCAGTAGTTACCTCCCTTATGTTATTTTCAATTATACTTTTAGAAACGTGTACTGTCACCACGAAAATGTTTTGGGATGCACTCATTATCATGGCATTTTTGGTTGGGAATACTATAAAAGTATGTTTTTAAGCAAACACAAGGTAAAACTGTTTCTTTTCTACATACTTCGATCTATCATTATCAATTTAAATTGTTCCTCTACCTCTTTTAGTTATTTTTTATGATTTTTTGAGAAAGGGCTAAAAATTTCCGTCCCAGTGGGTGGAATGCCCGCAGCCTGACGTCAAGGGAAGGTTGCCATAGCGAGACTGAACAACCGGAGCTGGCGAGAGGGCGGTACGAGTCTAATCAGCGTTTCCGTGTGTCGAGCGACTGAGCTTCACCACCACCAGTTACAAAGAAGACAACCCACCGACTTGGGGGAGGGTCGTCGCAGTATTCGTGTACCCGAGCAGTGAGCCGAAGATAGTCACGTCCTTGTGCACCGACCGTTACGTCCGGGGACCTCTAACGCAGGGCAAACGCGTGAGCTATCGGGGAACGCCGGACTTCCATGAGACACGGCGCACAGACAGAAAGGAAGACTTTCTTTTGGCATTAGTCCAGTTAAAGGGTGTTTACGTACCCTAAATGGTATACTCCACCTTCGTCTACCAGGTGTTGAGACAGAACAGTTGAGTTAGAGGCTTTAGTAACCTCAGTACATTTTAAGGTGTACGCAGTTTTGAGACTGCTGAAGACTTGCCTGTGTGCGGTCTGGTAACTTTGAGTACTTGCCTGTGTGTGCAGTGTGGTACATTGAAGACTTGCTTGCGTGCAGTCGATTAATTATTGTGGACATAATTTAAGTTTAGATAGTTTAGAGAAACTATTGAAGACTTGCTTGTATGCGGTCTATTAACCAGTGTGGATTTAACTGTATGCAGTTTGGAGACTGCTAGAGATTTGCCTGCGTGCAGTGTAGAAAGTAGAAGACCTGCCTGTGAGCTGTCTAATAATTATTTACAACTTGAAAGTGCTTCGTTTCGTAACTACGTTAATTGTTATGCCTTTATTCTACTTGTAGTCGTATATTTTCACTGAGTATTGATTTGACTGACTGCCTAGGGGGCAGAGTTGTTGTGTATCTGATAAATTTCTTGTCGTTTATTTTTTTGTAAAATAAGTATGTGTCCGGGAAGGGACGTCCTGAACTGAAGCGATCTTGTGTTGTTGTTTTAAAAGAGTGCGCATGTCCGCTAAGAGTACGTGACAAAGACATGCGATGTATCTATTTATGTATATAAAATCTAATTTTGGTGTTTTTGTAATCATTAAAAGTGAATTTTGCTGTACCCTTGTGTTGGTTTTCATTCTGGTCAGCAGCAAGGCAAGGATGTCAGGAATATAATGTTACTGCTCACTCTCTCCCACCTATTGAAATGGGCTCGGAGCTATTTAATAAAAGTTCAAGTGCTCTCTCTTTGCTTTATTCAGGTGATAATGAAAATTATTCAATTGAAAAGGTGAATCCAGGCACAAGCATATAATTGTAATTTATGTAAATCTGCTTTTTTATTATGTATTATAAAAATGACAATAAATGTTTTTCAGTATGCAATCTTGTGAAGTACATCTTCCAACTCAGCCGTTTCCCACTGTTTGTTGGGATGTCTCTAGTTTCAGTTTCCATAATTATATGTTTGAAATTATATGAATGAATTGTTAGCCAATTGCCCAACCCCTTTACCTGGGGGACCTGGGCTGATGTGCATAAGCAAACTTAAATTTCTTACTTAAGTTGCCCGAATTAACCGCAAACTTGACTCAGCTGAGTTCGTGCTTGGCGAGAATCGACGTGGGTGTGTATGAGCGGACTTAGCTGCTCGCTTAGTTAAGAAATGGGTCAATGCGGTGACCTCTCGTCCTTGGTGGGGATTCCCTTCGGTCATTGGTTGCTTAGAAACAAACAGCCAATCAACAATCGCTCTCTTCGGAAGCGCACCACGCTTTTGTGTTTGTTTACATTTACTGCCAAAACAATTTTGCAGAGATTTGCCTGCGTGTGAAGATAGAAGCAGTCTTCAACAAAATTATGACAAAGAAGAAAGATTGCACGGCAAACTATAGAACTGTGCCATTCAGCTACTCGCTGACTTAATCGAAGAACATTACGTCCTTATCGAACACATAGACTGCGAAGAAAAAAACTTGAACTTTGGAAAAAAAAAATCTAGAAGTTGCAGCCAGTGCTCGTGATGATCAGAAAAAAGAATGGGACCAGATAAAAAAAAGTGTTGTCCATTGTATACGTCAGCACCACGAAGAAGGTACCAATTGCATGGTAAGCTTATTATAATTGACTCAGACTCGATCAGTATAGTGTTGACAACTATATGGTGTCAATTTCCAAGATTAATCTCTTTGAGGGTCCCATTAGAGTTGCACAATTAAAGAAAACAAAAATCGTGAACTGACTCAGTGAGATTTGTAATTTGTATCTGTAGATCAGTGCAGGAAACAAAGATGAAGGTAAAGTTATTCTTTCAAACATTCATACGTACACTAATACAGTCCTTTATATCTAACATCAGATGTAATTTTACCAGGTTTTGTTTAATACTGTTCCGAATTTTGTTAAATCAAAATTCTGTCCAGGCAGATAAATGTGTGTTGTTATTATTATATAGTGTCCAGGTAGACAGATGTGCACTTCAATGATTATTTGTATTTTGTGCAGGACATTTGGCCTTTTTTTGGTCTAAATTGATCTTTTTAATGGATTCGGAGTACTGTATATTTTTTGTCTGGGTAATCTATAAAGTTACAGTCCTTGGTGTTATAGTGAAGCCAACACTTTGTTGTCAATACAACATAAGTGATTACCTGCACACACACTCTGGCACACACACACACACACACTGTCATACCCTAAAACCAACAATTCCTGTAAATAAATGGATTTAATGGTAAACATGGAAGCTTACATAAAATGCATTCATTTAACTAATTTTGGAACACTAATCTTGCTATAATAAATTTGTATGGTACCTGTCTGGTGGTTTTGCCTTTTTTACTGATTGTGATAAGCATCAGACAATCATGGTGCAACAGATGACACAACAAATTCAGGAAGACTGTAATAGTATATAAGTTAATGTTTTGGTAGAATATGTTTATCTTGCAATTGATGATGTTAAAAATGAATACAAATTGTTCATATTATAAAAAAGCAACAGGAATAACCTGGTATTTGATAAATTAGTTACTTAGCACAGCTGCTGCTACACTAGAGACCACTTAGTGTAGTTGACAAGAAAAGGGACACACTGATACTAACTCTAAAAGATCAAGCTGTATGGTATGGTATGTAAAAAAGTAACCATTTTACTAACCCTTTAAGGTTCAACACACAACCATCAGGATTACAAAGACCTGAATCAGAAGAAGGCATGGTAGATTATTCTGGGCCTATGTGCACGAACACCGTGAACTGATATTACCTGTCTGTGCCTTGGGTCCCTTCTAGTTTGTTATTTTTTTCTTTTTGCACAGCCTCTATCAGCAAATCTGATATTGTTGCCTTAATGTGGGCAACAAACATTTCCGTCACAGCAGTAAATGTCATTTTGTTGATTTTACAGGCTCTTCTCAAAAGATTAGTTGCAATTTAACCAATGCACAAATGGTAAGGCCTCTGAAGGTGACTACTCCCACTTCACATGCCACTACGACACCATCCACTGGCAATTCCTGTACTGTAGCAGCACCCAATGGAAACTATGGATCATCTTTTTCAAAGAAACCACTCATAAACAGGCTCTGTCAGCTGCAACAAAAAAAATCAACATGGGCTGGAAGAGATCGAAAGGAGAATGCTTTGATTGATAATGAGACGCAGAAGATATGTGCTGAGAATGAATTTATTGCGAAAATATGGCTTTAATTCAGATTCAGCAGACCAATACTAGACTGGCACAGCTAAGGATTTTTTTTCATCTCCAATTTAAGTGAGTAGACCTAATTATACAAAAAGTCACTTTTTGCATTGAAAAGGACATAATTTAACATATTCCTAACTCAGTCTATGCTTGAAAATTCTATCATGATGTGCTTATTTCATTCTTTGTAAACCCAGTTTTCATACTTTATTCTGACAACAGAAGTAACAGTGGAATTTGTTGTTGTGAATCTACCACAAACAGTTTAAGAGAATAAATAAAACTATGACATGCTGACATCAGCACCCTGCATGTTGGATGATTTTCAACACAAACACTACCACCTACACACTCTATCTCGCCTACGTTATCATGAATGCTACATGCATGCATTCGATAAACAGAAAGAACAGAAGGACAACTGGAAAGCATGTGTTCGAAATCATCTTCCATTGCATGTTCTGATTTATAGGAAAAAAAAACTCACCACTGGAAATATCTTGCAACCATTCTGTCCCGTGGTAAGCGATCAGACTGCACATCACCTTCTTCATTATCTTCATCATCCAGCTCAGAATCCGAAGAATTTATTCATCACAATCTGGATGTGGTATCCTAAGTGCAGTCACAAGATTATGCAGAACAATGCAGTAGATGGTGATCTTGCACACAAAATCTGAGATATCTTAGTTTACCACACAGTTTGTGATTATCATGTTAGCATCACAAATCAGCTGACTGTTGATTGAGTGGTGACGCTGTTGACAAATTCTGTTTCAGTCTCCGCTGGAACTAATTCGTACATGGGTGCAGTTCAGGCACCCATAACATTTGGAAAACTGACTTGATTATTCAAGTCAGCCATCACTCGTCGTGCCTCTTCCTCACACGAGCGTTGACCCGTGACACCGTAGGTCAGTCAATTTCAAAACTGTCGCCGATCGTGACATGGAAGTACCTTGCAGCATAAAATCTCAGTGCTACCATCAAATGCATGATAGGGGGTGGCAAGCTAAACCCTTTCGCGGCAGCGAGTGTTGTTGTTCTCTTTTATCAAGTCAAACAGAGACAAGCTATCGACTCGCCGGAGTCGAAATCGAACATTCAACTCGATTCAGTGTCGTTGTATGTAGCAAAACGATTTTTCCAGTCACGAAATATACATTCTCCCCTCAAACATCGTCTAAACATCATTGTGATTTGTGAAACACAGTCGATCGTCTCGCTGCCATCTTTCACTCTTCACGCGAAGAAATCAGAAATCTACAGCCCGACTCAGCTAAGTAAGGGTTTATACCAGGGGGAGGGCAGCCCTAAAGTTGAGTAAGAAATTTTGTACTTAGCGGACTGGAGTTTGCTTGTGCACACCGATTTACTCGACTTAAGGCTGAGACAGCGGACTCAAGCTTAAGTTCACTTTTAAGTTCGCTCATGCACGTCAGCCCAGTGGACTACTCAGTGTGATCTCTACCTCTTGATCTGTCCGACATGGGTGACTTTGCCATGTATATCTTACTTTCTGTGTTTATGTGATCTATGGAGGAAAGAGGATGGGAGGGTGAAGCTGACTTCCAAGATAAGTAGTAAATTAGTTGATATAAATATGTGAAATACCTTGAAATACATTTTACATGCAACGTTGTTAAGAAGGAACTTTATTTTTGTCTACTTTGAAAATAAAGTCTTAGATACGCAATCAGTATTGTTATCACATTTGCGCTGTTAAGCATATACTATCAATATTGGAAACATTCGAATGGTGTATAGTTTGCTGTTCCACATGTGCGACTATTTTTACATCTTTGTTCACTTTCGTTGTCTTCAATTCGTTCTTTCACAGTGCTGTTGGAACATGTCACAACCTTCTCTTTTAATTTTATTTTAATCAGCCTTGAAGGAGAGTGGTAAAAAAATCACTGCTTTTTTAATATTTCGGACTCCACTAGCTTAATATGACAAACACATAGAGCACAGGTTTGGATCCCCAAATTCGTGCAAAGAGCAGATGCACTATTCGTAATTTCGAGGGATCGCATTAATTAGCCTAAAAGAAATCCTTACCAAAAAAACAAAAAATTGGGAAATTTCGATTGCAACAACACTATCTTCTCTTCAATAACTTAAATTACTTTATAAACTCTCACTTTCTCAGATTTTTTAATTAGCACACGTCCATTTCGCTACTTCTTAATTTTATACCTACAATATTGTTTTGAATGAGAGTTTTGGTCGCGCGAGCTAGCGTTTCTTTCGCAAGTCGCGAACCGTCCAGATGAAAAGCAGGCCCCGAAAAAAGTGTGGTCTCCGACATCACACTTCCCCACCCTTCAAAGACGGAAATGTTATGGGGTATAAATTATTATACTGTATATATATATATATATATAAAATACAAGTCAGCGCTGTAGAGATAATGCGGTCTCGTGTTCGCATCTCGTCTTGGGTACAAAAACCTGATTTGTTTGACGATTTCTCTAGACACTAGAACTTTCCTCCCTTAACCCCCACCCCCCACCCCTGCAGACTGAAATCGCCAGCAGGTGGAAGTTATGGGTCTGATTCTCATCATTGTCATTAGTTTCATTGCTTGTTTTGCTTCTTTTGTGTGTCTACTATTTACATTGCCACATCGAAAAGTATCGGGCTTGGGTTTGAGGCTGATCACAATTAAAATGTAAAGATGTAACTAATGACGGTCTGCGGGAAGACAAAAGTCGTCACCGGGCCACCTATAGTATTGCTGGCTTGCTAATAATCAGCATTAAGACGAAAGTATATGTTAGCTAACAAACCATACAGGGATGATCAGGCCTCACAGTCTAGATATAAGTGACTCAGGTTACTAGAGTGATGGAAATATAATGTGTACATATATATTTTATACTTATATAAAAGTGAATTGTGTTCTTATCAAATATATAGAAGTGAGTGATTTAGTACTTTTATGCCATGTACCTTGCCTACTCACAAAGGTATGCCCATAAAAACTATGAGATTAGTTGGCAGTCTAGGTGGCTGTCAAACTGATACGATTTTCTGTCAAGGCCATAATTTGCCGAAAGTGTAAGAAAGCCATACTGTACTATGAAGGAAGTCCATGAAAGCCATACTATAATATGATGGAAGTCCATGAAAGTCATACTGTAATATGATGGAAGTCCATGAAAGAAATACTGTAATATGATGGAAGTCCATGAAAGAAATACTGTAATATGATGGAAGTCCATGAAAGCCATACTATAATATGATGGAAGTCCATGAAAGCCATACTGTAATATGATGGAAGTGCAAGGTAGCCATACTGTAATATGATGGAAGTGCAAAATAGCCATGCTGTAATCTGATGAAAGTGCAAGAGAGCCATACTGTAATATGATGGAAGTGCAAGATAGCCATACTGTAATATGATGGAAGTGCAAGATAGCCATAGTGTAATATGATGGAAGTGCAAGGTAGCCATACTGTAATATGATGGAAGTGCAAGATAGCCATGCTGTAATCTGATGAAAGTGCAAGATAGCCATACTGTAATATGATGGAAGTGCAAGATAGCCATACTGTAATATGATGGAAGTGCAAGATAGCCATACTGTAATATGATGGAAGTGCAAGATAGCCATACTGTAATATGATGGAAGTGCAAGGTAGCCATACTGTAATATGATGGAAGTGTAAGAAAGTCATACTGTAATATGATGGAAGTTTAAGAAAGTCATACTGCAATGTGCCAAAAGTGCAAGAAAGCCAAACTGTAACACTCATCCATCCAGGCTATATAGCCGACCTGTAGAATCACGGTAATCGATGTTTGTTCTTTGACAACATCTATCATGCTGAAATGCTCAACACGTACTGCTCAGAAGGGGAAAAAACAATAAACACGGTAGGCTTTTTACATTTAACTTATTATTTACGCAAAATAAAAGTAACTATTAATACACGAATTATCAAGAGAAACAACTGTAACTTTAATAAAACCGATTCCGTTGGGTATTTGTTGCCCAGTGGTATGGCTTCTCTTTGTCTTGCTGTTACAAGTCCTTTATCACGAGGTCAGAAGCCTGAGACTATATTTCTTCTGGCCTGCACCATGTTCGATCAATTGTCACTGTCAAGTGAACAGAGAAAATGTTCTAATACGGCTAGGTTAAAGTGGTCATATACTTTAGTGCTACTGTATCCTTTTACTTTCGTTGATGTTTTTGTCATATTTTATGCTGTAAACTTTAGATGTTGAACTCAGAGTTTGTTGTGTGCTGGTAATACGCATACAGTAATTACTCGAATTCGATCCTGTTCTCAGTGTCCACTTGTACCTCCGCGCATCAAAATATCTTCCACACAAATCTAGTTGTCTTAGAGTTCTGTCCTGCCGTTATTATATAAAATTAGTTAGGGTAAATCAGTCACAATGTAACCAGCGGTTACAAGTTCGATAGCACTGCTTCAACCGCCATGTTCAGGAATGTTAGAAGGGGCAATCAGGAGGGGAAAGGGAGGGGAGTGTCACTGTGGGAAGTAGGGGCGTCTCCGTCGACGAACGGCACGCGCGGTGGGGACGATGCCAATCAGCAGCTGGAAAGAGCGCTTTAAATATTCCAACAAGTACTCCTCCTGGATATTCAACGTGACGGAGACGCGGGCCACTTCATAGGCCTCCATTATGATGCAGGCAAAGAAGAAGACCGCTATGATGGAGAACAGGAAGACGAAAAGAAAGAAAAAGAGTGGACCGAGTAACTTGTTGGCCTCCAGCACTCCGTAGAAGTCGGACTGACCCAGCCAGAAGGTGAAGAGCTGCAGCAGCGTGTCCTTGAAGGTCTTGTACCCGGCCAAAGTCGAGCCGAAGATGGGATAGGAAAAGCTTGCGAAGGCCAGCAGCAGGATGGCAGCCATGATGAAACCGCCAACGACGCTGGTCCTGGCGATGGCGAAGGTCTCCAGATGCAGACGGAAACGCTTACTAAAACGCAGCACCTTCAGCACCTTGAGAACCACCAACGAAAAGAGTATAGCCTGGACTGACTGCAGGGTCTCCTCCGTCGCACGTACATTGGCGAAACTGATGTGCTTTCTGTTGCGGCTCGCTTTCACGGCCAGCCGGAAGTTATTGAGCTGCTGCAGACGGTACAGGTGCAGCCCTAGGCTCAAGGCGGTCAGTGTCCCCACCAATATCTCCAGCCATGTCCAGGTGCGGGACAGGTATTTTCGCCGTCCGACCTGATTTAGGAGCTTCCACTCGAAGTAGATGTATATCAGCGTCCAGAGCCCCATCATCACCTGTTGACAGAGGCAGCAATACGGTCAACAGATCGCATTAAGCCTTTACAACGTGTCCCATGACAAACCTTAACAAATGTCGCATTGCAACATTTCAACAAATCGCGATACTTAAAGATATTACATAGCGCATTGTAACGCTGCGTTGCAACTAAATAGAATTTATACATATTGCACTGTAACACATAAAAAATGCATCGCAACACATCAAAAACAACAGGTCACACAGCATATCACGATATGAAAACATCGCATAATAACATTGCATTATATGACATTTTTCAGCAACAGCAATATCAGGGCAGAGTAGAGATATCATCTTAAATCTGACTTTGGACACAAAATATGGGTATTGCTTCTTGACACGCGTACAAGTGTTGCTACTTGATATCAAACTTATTTGTATTACATATTCAAGAGATTTAAAAGTAAAAGTAGTAAGCAAGCAAAATGCTTTTCAACATATCACACTACAAAAGAAATCTACACGTCTGAAGCCAGTTGCGCAACATGTTTCTAACCGTTAAAACTGTTCTAAAGCAGCAAAATCTCTTCTTTGCCATTTAGATGCTTTGAACAAAAACATACAAAAAACTGTACTGATAGGACGGAAAGTCAGACTTAAACAACTTTATCTTACTTAAAGCAATTTTAGTTTTAAAAATTCTAAAATTGTGGTGTGCACTTAACTGATTATCTCAACAAATTTAAGGCTTAAAAGTGTTTAAAATTAGAAATGTGTTGTGCAACTGTCACCGTTACTGAAAGCACTGGTACTTCACCGGAATTCAATGCCGTCTACACTCACTCACCTCACAGGCATTCAATACTGTCTACACTCTCACACCTCACAGATACTCATTCCTGTCTACACTCTCACACCTCACAGATAATCAATACTGTCTACACTCTCACACCTCACAGATAATCAATACTGTCTAAACTCACACACCTCACAGGCATTCAATACTGTCTACACTCTCACACCTCACAGGCAATCAATACTGTCTACACTCTTACACCTCACAGATAATCAATACTGTCTACACTCACACCTCACAGACATTCAATACTGTCTACACTCTCACACCTCACAGGCATTCAATACTGTCTACACTCACACCTCACAGATACTCAATACTGCCTACACTCTCACACCTCACACATAGTCAGTACTGTCTACACTCACACCTCACAGACATTGGATGCTGTCTCATGTCAGAACTTCAATGCTGTCTACTCTTTCACCTCACAGGCCGCCACGAAGCGCTCGCGCAGGTTGTAGTAGTAGTGCATCCTGGTGGTGTGAAGGTCCAGGCGTGACCACACTTTGCCCACGGGACTCAGCTCCCATAGCAGGGTGATCTCAGTGGCCAGGTCACTGTTGGCGTAGTATAGGGTACACGTCACGATGACCGCGCGACTAGCTGAGTCTAGCCACCCAGCGGCTCGCAACTCACTGATATTGTCGCGGGCCGTCTGTCGTGAGACACAGCATGCCATCATCATCATCATCATCATCATCATCATCATCATCATCATCATCATCATCATCATCATCATCATCATCATCATCATCATCATCATCATCATCCATTTAATAACCATATAATGTACACACCGATCAAGAAAGTTGACTGATACTTGCAGGTGGGGTATGTGGAAGAGGTAGTCTACTGTCTGTCAAGTGGAATTTGGTAAAGATCTGTGAGTTATTTCCTCTGATTAATGTTGGTGCTGTTGCCTCTCGTGTATTATTTAGTGCTCTAATGTTATCTTCGTATTCTGCCTGCTTTCTGATGAGTGAAGATGCTGTACAAGACGCGCCTTTCCCATGGTCAAAGACACTGACCTCCACTACATTTGGGAGATCAAGCATGTAGCCACCCCCTGGGTAAGTGCCGAAGATACCCGAGATTCCGCTCTTGCCTAGGGTGTCTTCCGACTGGTAGCGCCAAGCGTCTTGTACAGACGAGGAGCCGTTTCTACGGCTGTTTTGGTCATTAGTGGAATTGGCGATGGTTTTCCAGGACTGCACAAAGTCTCTGGTTTCTGCCATCTCTGGGGAAAATTTCTCAAGACATGGAGGGCGCGTTCGCAGATATTGGGCGTATGTGGCACCTGGCTGGCAGAAACCTGAAACACAACCATCGCGTAAGTATACAAACAATGATGTGCATACATACCATCAAACCAGGGAGTCATGGTATAGCTACAGATCCTTACCCAAGAAAAAAGACAATTTGTTTCAGTATGAATATTCCATGCCGCAACAAAATTTCAGAAAAAACGTTTTGAGGATACCAGCTGGTGGGGCTAGCGAAACTCTCCATTCTAGCCCCTCAGCCAACGCCAATAACACTCGCTTCGCACACCGATCTATACTGAATTAAACTAATGTACGACATAACACATTAGCAGCATTCTTAAAATTAATCATTTAGCCATGAGTTTCACACACTATAAACTGCCGACATTAAAAGCCCGGAGAAGAGTTTTAGACACCAGGCAAAAAGCGCCCAGCAACGAGTTTGAGACTTTGCAAAATGCTGACATAAATGGCCTGGCAAAGTATTTCAGACTGTCACATTGCTGACTTCAAAAGGCAGATCAAGATTATCAGACGAGGCAAAATTTTGGTACAAAAAGCAGATCGAAGTTTCACACATGGCAAATTGTTGACAAATTAAAATTTGGGACGCAGCTGGCAGGTATGAGATGACCAGACCTGACTGGACCCGCTGCCGGACCTGCCGCAGTCTGCCAAGGCTTAAGCGGTATGACTCGCTCATATCGTCGAGGTTTTCCTCTCTGCTCTGTATCGACCGTAGAAAGGTGGTGTCCAGGTAAGTCCAGATGTCATTACGAGTACATACCTATTCACACAGGTGAAAACGCGAACATGCATCAACACGCATCCATGCGCACGACTGACAATCAAATAAAGAGAAAGCGCATCTTTAGATTGGTAAATAATATTGAGAAATTATAGTATCACGTTTACACATTTGTTTGCTGGAAAGTTGAATTAACTGTTAATGGTGTCAACAGTACCAGGTTCTAACAGTCTAAACATGATCACGACAGTCACGTATTTCATAATGTGCTTAGATGAGAAGTCACTCTAACATAATATTCTGGCGGTTTCTTTTAAAGCTGCTGATCAGATATCACATGAAGACATACGCCCATAATTTACGAACCACAATTCTCCATAACTCAGATACATACGTAAGCGGGCACACATACACACACAAAGAAAGAAAGAAAGAAAGAAAGAAAAGAAACAAAAAAAAAGAAAGAAAGGAAGGAAGAAAAGAAAGAAACGAAAGGGAAGAAAAGAAAAAAAAAGAAAAGAAAATAGAAAAGAAAAAAGAAGAAAGAAAGAAAGAAAGAAATGTCCGTAAAAGTGTGCGATCATATCCAAACTCTCGACCTTGGAAATTGCGAGCTCGTCCCTGCTCCAGGGCGGGTCACTCAACCTGCGCCTGACCACAGTGTTGGTGTAGTTCATCTTCCACATGTCCAGATGCCCCAGGAGGGCCACGGCGACGACAGTGACGTAGACGACGTACATCAGCGTCTCGCGGAAGGCGATGTTTGCCCTGGCATCGTGTTTCATCCTCGCCTGAATGTCTTTTACCTGTAGGCGGACACGACAGGTGAATGGGTGTGTTATGAACATGTTACCACCCCTGAACGTCGATGTAACAAGGTTGTCCCCCTTGTATGAGTAGAGATTGTCACCCTTGGATTTAATGTTGATATAGGGGGCGTTGTTTGGAAATAGGAAGAGAGAAGCAGACGCGAGAGTCTAGTAGAAAGAAGTATTTTGGAAAGAGGTTAGAATTGATAGTAACTGTGTGGATAAATAGTAACTGTGTGGAGAAGTATTAACTGTGTCGATTGTCATTGATAAGCGACTGTGTGGTTCCTCGCTTTACTAATTTTCTCAGCTGCTGCGTGATCTCCTGAGAAGATTGTATAACTGTGTGGATTTGTTTACCTACTGTGGAATTTTTATTGACTTGATCCAGTGGCGTAGGAAGATGTTCGGCTTTGGGGGGGCAAACTCCCTGCTGAGAGTGAACAGCGTTCGCACTCGCACATTACGTAAAAAAGGAGGAGGGTACCGCACGCACGCACGTACACAGTGGTAGCATCACAACACGCTGCTTTATTGCTAAAAGGCAAAGCAGCATTAAATAAGAAACAAAGAATTAAAGAATGACTCTCCCGGCTAAGGCATTCACAAGAAATGTGATAAACGTTATAATCATATAAATCATATTAATCAAGGTTTGCAAGTCAGTGTGCCAAAAAAACTGCGTCTTCGGTGATTTCTATTAATGAACTCCATTTCAATCTTGTCCAGCAGATCAACCCTCTCTTTAAATAAATGCATAATGAGACAGTTATTCAAGCGCGTTTGTGTCATGGAACTTCTCAGGTATGTTTTTGTTCGTTTTAAGGCAGAAAAACTGCGTTCTGCAGTTGCCGTGGTAACTGGGATAGTAAGATACAGTTTCGAAAGCTTATCGATCTCGCTTAACATCTTTCAACAGTCTTTCACGCTACTAATTCCGATGAAATACCTCTGACGATTGACTGAACTGTCGTTTTGTCTGGGTTCACAGTAATGGCACTTAGCAGAAATGACGAAGCCGAGAAAAAAGACCTAATCGTTCTCTGGGACTGGAATTCCACAGCCTTATGGTTTGAGCTGGACCGGGATTTTATTTTTGTACCTTGCTGACATTGCCTTACTGTTAAACAACAAAACCGTGGATATAGTGACGCATCAACTCGCGAAAGACCTGGTCTTTAAAATAAGACTGGCATTGCATACATGCCTAATTTTTAACAGTGTTTATGAGTGTTACTTATGAGAGTAAATTTTCACAGACATTAATACATTCTCGCTCTCATAGCAAAAAAACTTAAATAGAAGCAAGAAAAATCGGGAGACTGTATCTATGTTTTTCATAAACTTAATGGTTTTCAGAGTACGAACTGATGACTCGGCGACTGGGGTTGAGATAAGGTTGAAGCTTGGTCGAAATTCGAGTTCGAGTTCAAGAATGAATTTGAGCCTGCGTCCAGAAACACAACAGTACAATAAGGCGCCCTTCCGGCCAAGAGCAATCCCCCCGTCTCCCACGTTACCTACTGGTCAGCCCATCCAGTACCTCTCTTACAAAATACACTACCAAACATTATACCTTAAAAAGAAAACACCAAACCTCCGTGACAGCAACGATCAACATTCCAGCTCTGCACATATACACCCGCGCCCACACACCCATATCCATGCACACACGCGCGCATGCACAGGCCACGCAGTCACACTCGGTCACACACCGTACACGTCTTCATACTGGCCAGGGTAGCCATCGGCTGGCAGAACAAAGACAAAGATTAATTAAGCCTACTCACCCAACGGCTGGTTAGAGCGCTGGCGTCCGAACCGAGAGCGCACTGGTTCAATTCCCAATAAGCGCAGCATACTTCCCCCAGTCGACCCAGCTGACGCGAATGGGTACCTGACTCCATAGAGGGTTGGGGAAGGTAAGGCAGACAGGGAGAGGAGATTGGCACCACCCTCACCTTTTACCCAACGGCTCGTGACACGCTTTGTTCTATCTCACAACAAACGCGGGTAAATACGCTGGATGCTGGAACTGTGTTCTAGACACCACGCCAGTTCCAGCGACAGTGCACACAGCACGTGGCAAACCCCCGACTACGCACAGGTCTCTCCACTCCTCTTCCGCCCCGCCGTCTTCCCAGTCCATTAACGTACCTGTGTGGCAGGTTTCTATAGGCTTCGAGAAACCTTTCCCTACCCACAGGGTTCAGCGTCCGCGCGATAAAACACTTTACAAAGAAGAAACACCGTGGGGAAAATAGCCCTAGCCTCATCCACCCCAAAGAGAACCAAAGAGACCAGAGAGGAAGGGACGCAGGGCTACCCTATGAGGGCCATAAACTGACCCGACCACACACAAAGAGGGAACGTGTTGTGTGCGAATAATCTGGCCCGGATGGCTACAATAAATTGAGATTTTACTTAACTACATGGCTCCGCCTTCACATGGAACACTGACAGGTGTCTCCAGCTGCTGAATCACCGATTACCTCCACAGCAAATGTCCCAATGTTATGTGTACAATTAATAAAATTCCCACATATATCCAATGTAATGTATGTTACCAGCCACAGTCGTTGAGGATAAAAGAGCGCCTTTGTGTTGTTTTAGAAATGTTACTTATGCACTTCCCACTGAGTCGTAGATAGCAATAATACCAGTCTCTCTCTCTCTCTCTCTCTAAAGAAAACTACCAATATAGGGACTCTGAGAGTCTCTGCCTTACTTCGGTGTGGTCACAGCCGCCAATTCGCACTAAACCGTTGTTGTCTAGTAAGGTAGGCGGACGTCCTCGTGCTTCGCTAGCTTTTCACAAAGTGTAAGGGTTCCTGTCTGGTTGGCAAGACTGGGGTGTTGGTATGCAACTAATTCGTTACTGGCTTCTCTGTTCACAATGGCCAGTCCGGTTCCTTTGGCTGTAGGCGATAAGAGATAATTTCAGGGTTTAGAAAGGAAACGTGGCGGCAGCGAGTGGGTGGGGATGTTTTACGTTAGTCAAACGACACGACGCAGTCAAAGAGAAGGGGGTAGCAATATGGGGGAGGGGGTCGGGAGACCAAACTCGATGTACCGATGTACTGTCCGGCTGGTCTTTCTTCGCTCAGGCTTCAACACAACCTGCAATTAGCATGCCAAACAATACCGAGGGACTGTCCCTGATCTGATCGTCTCAGGTGAATGAGGTGTTAGAGCCTCCACTTACCTCAGGGCCAGCTTTTGTGACGGTGATGACCGTCTTCTCTCTACGTTCCCCTACCTTTCTTCAGTTCTTTACTTAGTTTGCTCTTTGTGAGGAATTACGTCTCAAATATTGGGGGGGGGGGCAAACAGATATTCCTGCCCCCCCCCTGTATTTTCCTTGAGGGGGCGGCTGCCCCCGCTGCCCCCGCTGCCCCCGCTGCCCCCCTGGTTCCTACGCCACTGTTGATCATTTGTCTGCCGTTAAGACTGTCGGAGTTATTTGGTCGATGTAGGCTGTCTGTATGATCAACGCCAGTGAACAAAACTGAAAGAGTGGAACTGTTTGCCGTGTCAACCCCCACCCCCCCAACAACAGAAGAAGAGAGAACTTGAAGAAAAAACATACTTTAATATAAACTGGTTGTATACATTTGTTTTTGGGTAAACTCAGTGTAGAATATTTGTGATGAACTTTTCTGTTGTTATTTAGTAAATTATATATTTACGTTAAACCCGATTAATAGAAACGTTCGAGCCCACGTACAGATGTTAGTGATTTGTTGTCTGAAAGAATACGTGCGAATTCGCCAGCCACGCAATGAAAGGATTAACGAGCGCACTGGTGCTTACAATCTTCCTGATCTCTTTTTGTTTTCCTTACAATGTTTGAGTGACATTGATAACGGGTGATCCTCTATTCACAGTTTTGCATTTCCGCTAAAACGTGTAATGTCTACAAACTTGATGGATATACCCATATCAGTCTTTTGCTATCCGGTAAGTTATTATGTAATGAACACACACTGGGTCTCAGTCCCGCTCATTACTACTCAGAAACGGCACACTGTGCGGTTAGCGCCAAGTATTACAATTTTTTTTTAAAGTTTAGAGAAAGAAAGTGTTCTACGTTTGCCTTGCATGAAGTGGTGAAAATAGGCAACTGTGGAGAACAAAGTGTTGTAGATTGGCCTGACATAAAATAATATTGTAGAGGTAACGCACGTGTGGAAAAGAGAAAATGTTAAAGCTCATTTTAAAAATTAAAGAAATATAAAATAAAATATGTGATTGGTGGTTTATTAACCAGATTACATTTTTTTATAATTTTAACTGATTGCTGATAATGACTTTTTACCATTAAAAATATAATAAAATTGTAAAAATGTTAGACATATTTGTCGACGTAAAATCTTATTTCTTCCTCATTAAAGAATAACATTGAATGAAGTATTAATGGAGTATTAATAGGTAAATGTGTTGTAGACTGACCTCGCTGGTGGTTATGGGGTAGTGGTATTCTCTTTGCCGCCACTCTACTCTTAACACCCCCTTTTGTCGATCAATTTCTTGGAGTTTCTGGACCTGTGTAAGCACCTCGTATTTGTCTGCAATGCACGTAGAAATGTAGACAAGAATACTAGCAAAAAAAAGCAAAGAAACGCAAAATGACGCAAAAGGCCAGGAAGGATGGGGTTTGGGGTGACTGGAGGAAGAGAAGGGACAGGTCACTCTAATCCTTTTCACCAAAAAGGCCAGGCAGGATGAGGTTTGGGGTGACGGGTTGGAGCGCCTGTTGATAGGCGCTGGCATAGAACATCCAACACGACTGGAGGAAGGGAAAGGACAGGTAACTCTAATCTTTTTCACCAAAGGAGAGACAGGTCAATTAGTCGGTACTCACTGGTGTGGTACTCTGCCGCATTGTTGCGGATGTCCACAGTCTGTCGCAGCAGCACGACGGCCAGCAGTGAGAAGCACATAATTTGCAGCGGCTGCATGAAGAAAGTGTCATTGACCCAGGCTGTGAAGAATGAGATTAGCCAGTCCACGCTTCCCTGGTAGCCCATCTTCAGGCCGTACAGCATAATAATCAGTGAGAAGACCACCGCAATAATGATGGAGATCATCCACATCACGTACAGCCACCACCAAGGCAACATACACCTGTACAGCACGATGTCTTCACAGTTAGTGGGCGTGTGGGTGGCGAGTGAGTAAGTGACTGTAAGTACGTCGAATCAGCAACTATAGCTATGTCATGGCTGCCGGAACTGTAAACAGGTGCCACTTTCAGAGAAAGAATAGCGTGTCAGAGACGAGATCTGAACCCAGGACACCCAATCTTCACCGCATTGGTAACAGGCGCTAATCGTTCCACCCGAGGGAGTGAAGGAGGGAGGTGGAGTAGAAGGTGCGGGAAGAAGGTTGATGTCCAAAGTCAGGATGGACAGTCTTGTATAGGGACTCCTGCTGTGTAGTTACGTGTTGCGAGGCGACCCCTGGTGTACAGTTGCCATGGAGTGAAGTGTTCTATATAACTTCTATATATCTTGTGTGGAGCAAGAGGCATGATATAGAGGTGTGAAATGTGACATACAATAACGTGGTGACGTGCTGTTCTTGTGACGTACAATACATAAAATATCTGTACCCATGCACTGATAATAATAAGCTAATATTAACTACATAGCGGGACGTGGTATTTAAAACAAACAAAAGCTAGACTATTGCATGTAGGTAGATAATGAAATGATAAGCTCACTCACAGATACACGCAGAAACTGTAGAGAGGCGAAACCAGTGACAGCATCGATGCACTTAATCAGAACTAGTAAGGCTGAAGGAAGGTCAGCAGACAGTTTTAAAACAAAGGTATACTCACCGCCTACACGAATCTTTCTTTTTCTTGACAGTTCCACTAGACGTGGTGTCTGAGAGCGAGATTTCACTGTCATCTACGGTGGTACTACTATGCCGTGTGCTAGATCCTCCAGTGTTCGTGGTATCGATACTACTATGCCGTGTGTTAGACCCTCCAGTGTTGGTGGTATCTACAGTACTATCCCGTGTGCTAGCTCCGCTGGAGTCCCTAGCGTTGCGGTTGACGTTGACCTCCAGCTCTGCCCGTAGCTGCGCCACCTTACGGCAATACTCCGTTTCGAGCTGGACGTTCCGCGCCATCTTTGTGGACATCCGATCACACACGTCACCATGGCAACCATCTTCCACATACACACCTTTCCCAAGGACTCCCTGCCTGACACCAGTCCGGTCGCCTGTCTGCTCAAATCCACCTTTGCGTCCTTCTCCTTCGGCAAACCGTAAATGCTGAAACCGCTTCTGTCTTTGGGTGGTAAAACTACGCGGACCCTTGATACCACGTGCACAGTCTGAACTCAGCTTTGTGTCCTGCAGTTCGTGAATCTCTGGTTGGTCCTGATCTTTGTCTTTGCGCCATAGAGTGGCGTCGTGGTACGTTCCTTGAGACTCGCTGTACATCAAGTGCTCGTCCAGATGGTCTCTGGTCGCTGTGTTGTTTTGAACCTGGTCGGGTCTCTCACTGCACTGCTGAAAATCACTTTTCCTCCTGCAGTACTGGGGGTCGTAATAAACTTCCTCCCTGTCAACATTGTTATCAAGGATATTGGAGAAAAATATAATTACACTTTATATTTTATTATCAGATCAAAAAGTTGTGTATCGATTAACAGACGAATGTGGAAAAACATAAACGCAAGCATTAATATTTCTTTGTTATTTCTTAGATTAATGCCTTACCAATCGTGACTTTAATAATTTTTTTTACAAAATAATGGATAAATAAGAACTGAGAATTCTAGATAGTGTATATTCTTCATTCTTAATTCAATATCCTCTTGATGTTGATATTGTTTACTCAGAAAATAATTCCTTGAAATTTTTATATATATAGTAGAGAAAGCGTACGTATATTGTAATACACTACATTATATTATCTGTAGTAAAGGCTCATTATATTGTTCATTCATTTTACTATGCGCGATTGTTCATTGGACTATTTTAAATAAGTGCCCCACAATAGGTTAGGAATCAAAGTCGTCTTGCCTGATGTCGCCCGCCTTCTGATGGGGATATCCATCACCCATGTCCACAATATGAGTGGTCCGGCTCTGACTGAACGCATTTCCTCTCCTTTCATGACCTGTCGCCTGGGAAGAAGATCTTCTGTTGCCAGGGCGAGTGAGAACGGGTTTGCTGAAGTTCATGGACTGGGTCTTGCTAAAATGTTCAGAAGACTGGGTCACCTGTGTCGTGGATTCACTCACGTCAAGTAGTGTCGACTCACTGGTCTCCTTGTTTGTACTCATTTTGCCAGAGAATTCGTTGATTTTTGTGGTAGAACTGTCGCTAGGGCTCGAGGGAGGGGTCTCGGAGGTTGGGCGAGGCGCTCGCGGCCAGCAAAACAACTCGACCAGCAGCAAGTTGACGGGGAAAACGATAAGCGAAGCCTGCACACCGATGACTATAGCCTTGATGTTGAAGGTGAGGGGCCCGGTGCCGGCCTGACGACGAATGAAGAATGAATAGAAAGCACAAGCAGTCGCATATCTGTAATTGGGAAGAGAGAGAAAGAGAAAAAAAGGATGGAACCACAGACAGAATGACAAACCTGATCCTTTGGATCGTCCGTGGGGAGGCCGTGAAACATAAGGCTGGCCGCCATCATGGACAAGAGAATACACAGGGCACACGTCAATCGCTGCTTCCGCATGAACGTGCTGAAAACGGAGAGAAAAAAATCTGCTGTGAATGCATGATGCTGAAAAATGCCCATCAAGGTCGCAAATAAACAGGACCGTTGTCAGACACGTACAGAAAATTTACCCTCACTTTTAGGGAGATGGTTAGCTGGTTAGGTTACCAGACAGGCACACTAACTCTTCACGCAGGATCTACTCACTACGTACATTTACTGCCGGTGTAGCGGGAATTCCCCAAGAAAGATGCTACTGCGCAAGAGGGTGAGGCTGAAAATCTACAACTTAATAAGCAGGTTTATTTTTAAAATAAAGCATTTAGAGTATTTTGGGTAAATTAGAGAAGTAACTGTTTATAATAGGGCATACAAAGTTAAGGCAGTAAGATTGCATGCAGCATGATAAGGATAAAGAAAGGATAATTTATCATGGTGTAAACCGAGCTTTAATCGGGAGGTTTAATCTTGTCGGCGGGTAGCGTGTTTATCTTCACCATCAATCACAAATCGCTGTTTCCCTCAAAACATCTCTTTATTTGCGGTTGCGGGCGTACACATAAAACCAAAAGGAAAGGGAAAAAAGGTTGAAGGCTGAAGGGGCTGTTGCCCTGATTTAGGACAAACATCCCAGGGTAGGCCCGTCGGCCACCCTGGGCCACGTCTTCTTCCAAAAGGAAGAATGTACAAACGGAAACCCAGAGAGTAGCTTCCCCCTTGTCCAAATCTCAGTGTAGTCTCGCAGATGCGAGACTACATAAAAATCAATGCCTGAAAATAAAATACATAATTACTAAACAAAAATATGTGAATACACATGACAAATGTGCAAATTTGTCATGGGTGTTACAATGGACAGAATAAGATATGACAGCAGAGTTTGGATTAGGGCAGGGATGATACCTGTAACAGGTAAAGAGTAAGTTAGACGACAACATTTGTAACAGGATGTGGATATATTAGATCACTGGCGATACCTGTAACTGGGTTTAGTCACGAAGCTCAGCCACAAATGTTCAGTCTGAAGAGACTGGCTGGTGTTCAAGACGAAGTGATAAAAGCGGCGTTTGGCCATCTCTTCAGTGGATGTGGCGGGTACCTCGACACACAGCAGCCCACGGTGCACACTCAGCCAGTCGTTGTAGAAACAGTGCCAGGACTGATCACCCTCCACTTCCCGCACGTAAACTTCTTTCAGGAACCTGTATGGCGCGCGCGCGCACACACACACACACACACAGAGCAAAACGCACCCTGGCTATGTGAGACTAAACCACACAACGTTCTATGAGAACCTTGCAGCTCATGGATGAGCTCTCGTGTCAAAAGAGACGCGAAAGTATTCAAGTTCAAATTGTGAAGGAGGTAACAACGAAGAAGAACTGTAAAGGTTTTTACTGAGTAATGGCGGTCAGATCGATGTTTTTGTGGCCTTATCATCATCATTTTGTCGTCGTCGTCGTCTAATCATCATTCGTCGTCGTTCTCATCATCATTTCCATCGTCCTCGTGGTCTTTTTTTGCAGACTTCCACCATGTAGCTCAGTCTCCTGTCCCCCAGTGCACGTACAGTGTAGAGTTCTTGTGTTGCTCGATTTGAACACACGCCACCATGACAGAGTTTGTTCTCATAGGAAGAGTAGAGACATAGTTCCAGCCACAGACAAAGTCACAGTCACAAGTAGGGAGGGAGGGAGGCCTTCCTTACCAATCCGGGCTGGAACCGCTGTTGTCGTGCCAGACCACCACAGAGTTCAGAGAGCCCAGGTGATGGGGAGAGCTCATCAGAAACCAGTTCTCGGCTCCGCTGAAGAAAGTATCGCGCTCTGTATCCGCCAGGCGGTGAACTCGGGTCTGCAGACACAGACAAGCAAGCACGCACACACACATATGTATACACACATACACGCACACACACATACACATGCATACACAAAGGCACGCACACACATACACATGAATGCACACACACACACACACACACAAACACACATGCGTGTATGCATTCGATCAACATTCTTTTTAATGCGAAACTCCAAAGATAGGATTATTCCTAAAAGGAAGGAAGCGAGACATTTATTTTGTACAACGATAACAGTGTCATTAAGTCTTCTCCCCTAAAACAAAAAAAAAAAAAATATATATATATAAAAGACGCAGAATATCCATTGTGTAAATCGAAATTACCATTAGACCATAAAAACATTAAAAAGCAACGGTCAAATTACAAAATTACTCACGAATACCTTAAGAAGCGAGACATTCATTATAGAGAACGGAACCCCTACCTGTCGGCGATCTAAAAACATGAACTCGTAGGAGTCGCTCCGTACAGTGTTTTACGGAGGCCCGGGTGAGTGGCTGAAGTCGCTTCGTAAGATGTGTTATGGAGGGTGTTAAATATTTTTTTCTTCGATTTCTATAGGGAAAAAAGGAAGCTAACTGCGGAAATCGCTTAAGGAATCATTTATCTAGAGTTACCTTCCTTGGCATTATTTACTCGATTGTTTCTTTGACGAAATTTAGAATTTTCTAGACCTAGTCACTGCCTTTCGAAAATGGCGATTCAAAGAACGCCTTTCAGTGCAAAAGTCACTCGAACTTTATTTCAAGATGCTGTATGACGACTAAACCGACGTGCTTGTTGCACAGGATCATTCCACGTGTGTTTCTGAAATAAACTGGGTTGGGGGCCATATTTGTGGTCATAGGACCTAGTTTCGTGTGGTAGTCTACTCCAAAACAATTTGTTATGGGGGACCGTTTACTTACCCTCCCGGAAATCTAACTGTAAAAATAGTCAAGCTTCAGGCGAATTCAGGTAAAAACATGTGAATTTTACTAATATTTATCTATCTAACAAATCAAAATCCATAGCTATATCCTATATGGGTATATTTTTACAATTTTTTGAAAATGACAAAAATCCATGCGTCCAGAGAGAACGGCCTGTGCCGAAGGGGCACGACTCCAGTGAGTGAAAGAACTGCGGATTACATCATTAAATTGTTTATCAGTACCGTAAACTGGTTATAGTACATACTTTAGCAGCGCTGCCGCTCAGATAAATGTAGACGTTGGCTGTGGTACCTGCGTTCCGCCCCCATCCAGTAACCGTGCAGACCAGGTACAAGAACGCGTCGTCCTCACTGTTGTCCTCCAGCACTCCTATTCCCCGCTATTGTAGAGAAAGGTATCCATGAACACACACACACACACACACACACACACACACACACACACACACACAAAATGTAAACAGAAAGCCAAAACAATGACATTATTATTGTTGTTGTTGTTGTTGTTGAGGTTGACAATTGTGCAAAATGAGAAAAAAAGGAAAGACGAGGACACAGAGACTGCAAACTGATGAATGGATTTAAGAGTTTATATCTTGGTGGCGGTGGGACGAAAAGGATGGTGAGACCACGGACGTGTATAGGTGGATTGCTGTCTGCCGAGACCAACGCTAACCTCATGCGAAGTTCTCCGCTGTTAGTCTCGGTGAGCCTTAACAATGAATGTGACTAAACCGGAAGCTATTTCGTAACCAGCATCGTTCTATGACTTCACTGAAAAAAATCGTCTGCGAGCAGTCCAGTAATACAAGTCCGTGGTGAGACGGTATGTGTGACCTGCGCGTTGTCCAGCCAGTCGGCGTGGTAGGCCCAGTACAAGCCCACGAGGTAGACCATCCAGATGAGAACCACAGCAGTGACCATGACTGGGTTGTGGAAGAACTGCGAGAACAACAGCAGGTCACTCGTAGTCAGGGGGTTTGGTGCCACTTGGAAAGTCGCGGTGAAAATCGACAGGTGTGAGCACTCGCACACCACCTCGTCAAATGTGCTGACGCTCGCCACCTGGTGATGGAGGAACACAGGGGATGGGGGAACATCAAGGACGAGAAGTAGCGACGTAATCAAAGACGTGAGGTTGTGGGGACTAACGAAATTGGGGTTTTCTCGCTATGGGTATATCACGGCAAAGCAGATGTCACATGAAAACAAGCATGCCTGAGAAGAGATGTGAACCCAGGCTACTTCGCCACGATCCTCACTAGACTGGGGACAAGCATTTTAAGAAAGATTGTGAGAACATTTCTCGCTGGAAACAAATCAATGCCGTTGAAAGAACCAGTTTCCATGTTTTTTTCTGTTTTGAATCAATGGGAGCGACCTGTTCTTTGCTCCCCGTCCCCAAGAATTTGATATTCGTCATCAGTTTAACGTGTTGGTTGTTATTTCGTTTCGTCGATGATAAAGTATAACGATAACACACAACACGAACAACTTAGGACATCTTCTGGCCTAAAATTTGATTACGCAACTGTGATAATGGTTTGATGACAAATGCTAATTACAAGCTATGATAGAGAAAGAAACACCGAATCCTCATAAGAGCACAGCAGCAGACCTTGCAGCCTTCGTGTTTCCAGACGCTGGCGTTGCTGTCCCACGTCCTGCAGGAGATCTCTGCCATCAACATATGAATGACAGGAACGAGTCTCGGTTTCGAGGAGGTGTGTTTTCTCAGCACTATCTTGTATCTGTCATCATCATCATCATCATCATCATCATCATCATCATCATCATCATCATCATCATCATCATCATCATCATCGTCATCAATCGTCATCAATCGTCATCGTCGTCATCGTCGTCGTCGTCATCATCATCGTCGTCGTCGTCGTCGTCGTCGCGTCGTCGTCGTTGTCGTCGTCGTCGTCGGCAACGGCGGTGGTATTAACACGATACAAAAAAAAGCACAACTAAGAAAAACAAAGTCATACAACAGAAACAAAAACAAAACAAAACAAAAACAAACCAAAAACAAAACAAAAAACAAAACAAAACAAAAACAAATAAGACTTAAAAGTAGAGCAATGCAACACAAAGAAAAACAAAACACAACAAAAGAAAACAGAACAAAACCAAACTAAACAAATGCAAAGGAAAACAGAACAAAAGCAAAGCCAAACTGAAAAGTAAACAGCAAAACCATAATAAATATAACTGCTCGCCAGTGGGCCACTCTGTTACTTTTAAAACTAGTTGCCTTCTTACGTGTCATTGCTGCTGACGTTATTTTGCGATGGCAGCAGTAGAAAGGATGGGTCCTGAACCATGTGTCTCAAGACTTGTCGTTTGGAGTCAGGCCATGGGAAGACACTTTCATTGTAGACTGTTCGGTCATCAGTTTACAAAGAAATCATTCAGTGTAAACATCAGGCTAAATAGACATCATTTACTGTCAGCTGATAAGGCATCAGGTTATTCAGAGCTCATTCACTTTAAACACACAGGGCAATACGTACATCGGTGACTGTCAGTTGTTCACTATTCAGTATGAAATCAACATGCATTTTGTACATCCTTCGTATTACAGCAATACATTAACTTTGTTACGGATCCTTGTACACCCTAAAAAAGGGATCACACAGTTGTGTAAATAGTTGACAATTTTATAATATGCTAAATAAATATAAAACGAAGCAAACAAAAAGTACAGTAAGAAGAAGAGACTGTTGCTATTTGCGTAGTGAGGTGTAGTGTTGGAGATATTAATATATAATAATAATAATAATAATAATAATAATAATAATAATAATAATAATAATAAAAGTTAGCTTGTATAGCGCCTTATATGTCCTCCCTGTAGGACGAACTCAACGCGCTTCACTAATGACAGATGGTGTGACGTGAAAATAATGTGACGTCAGAACAAAATGACGGAGCTCCAGGTCATAGGGCAGCATCTACACACGGCACCAACACAGTTCGCAGGCCAAATATCAAACGTCACACAAGTCGTAATACATTCCCTAGTCAATGTAGTCCCTAATAACACATCCTACACACAACACACATCACACTAGTCGTAACACACTCCCTAGTCAATGTAGTTCCTAATAACACATCCTACACACAGCACACATCACACAAGTCGTAACACACTCCCTAGTCAATGTAGTTCCTAATAACACATCCTACACACAGCACACATCACACTAGTCGTAATACACTCCCTAGTCAATGTAGTTCCTAATAACACATCCTACACACAGCACACATCACACTAGTCGTAATACACTCCCTAGTCAATGTAGTTCCTAATAACACATCCTACACACAGCACACATCACACAAGTCGTAATACACTCCCTAGTCAATGTAGTCCCTAATAACACATCCTACACACAGCACACATCACACTAGTCGTAATACACTCCCTAGTCAATGTAGTCCCTAATAACACATCCTACACACAGCACACATCACACTAGTCGTAATACACTCCCTAGTCAATGTAGTTCCTAATAACACATCCTACACACAGCACACATCACACTAAGTCGTAATACACTCCCTAGTCAATGTAGTTCCTAATAACACATCCTACACACAGCACACATCACACTAGTCGTAATACACTCCCTAGTCAATGTAGTTCCTAATAACACATCCTACACACAGCACACATCACACAAGTCGTAATACACTCCCTAGTCAATGTAGTTCCTAATAACACATCCTACACACAGCACACATCACACTAGTCGTAATACACTCCCTAGTCAATGTAGTTCCTAATAACACATCCTACACACAGCACACATCACACAAGTCGTAATACACTCCCTAGTCAATGTAGTTCCTAATAACACATCCTACACACAGCACACATCACACTAGTCGTAATACACTCCCTAGTCAATGTAGTCCCTAATAACACATCCTACACACAGCACACATCACACTAGTCGTAATACACTCCTAGTCAATGTAGTTCCTAATAACACATCCTACATCGTAATACACTCCCTAGTCAATGTAGTTCAACACATCCTACACACAGCACACATCAGTCGTAACACACTCCCTAGTCAATGTAGTTCCTAATAACACATCCTACACACAGCACACATCACACTAGTCGTAATACACTCCCTAGTCAATGTAGTTCCTAATAACACATCCTACACACAGCACACATCACACAAGTCGTAATACACTCCCTAGTCAATGTAGTTCCTAATAACACATCCTACACACAGCACACATCACACTAGTCGTAATACACTCCCTAGTCAATGTAGTTCCTAATAACACATCCTACACACAGCACACATCACACTAGTCGTAATACACTCCCTAGTCAATGTAGTTCCTAATAACACATCCTACACACAGCACACATCACACAAGTCGTAATACACTCCCTAGTCAATGTAGTTCCTAATAACTCATCCTACACACAGCACACTTATACACTCCCTAGTCAATGTAGTTCCTAATAACACATCCTACACACAACACACGTCACACAAGTCGTAATACACTCCTAGTCAATGTAGTTCCTAATAACACATCCTACACACAGCACACATCACACTAGTCGTAATACACTCCCTAGTCAATGTAGTTCCTAATAACACATCCTACACACAGCACACATCACACTAGTCGTAATACACTCCCTAGTCAATGTAGTTCCTAATAACACATCCTACACACAGCACACATCACACTAGTCGTAATACACTCCCTAGTCAATGTAGTTCCTAATAACACATCCTACACACAGCACACATCACACTAGTCGTAATACACTCCCTAGTCAATGTAGTTCCTAATAACACATCCTACACACAGCACACATCACACTAGTCGTAATACACTCCCTAGTCAATGTAGTTCCTAATAACACATCCTACACACAGCACACATCACACTAGTCGTAATACACTCCCTAGTCAATGTAGTTCCTAATAACACATCCTACACACAGCACACATCACACTAGTCGTAATACACTCCCTAGTCAATGTAGTTCCTAATAACACATCCTACACACAGCACACATCACACTAGTCGTAATACACTCCCTAGTCAATGTAGTTCCTAATAACATCCTACACACAACACACATCACACTAGTCGTAATACACTCCCTAGTCAATGTAGTTCCTAATAACACATCCTACACACAGCACACATCACACTAGTCGTAATACACTCCCTAGTCAATGTAGTTCCTAATAACACATCCTACACACAGCACACATCACACTAGTCGTAACACACTCCCTAGTCAATGTAGTTCCTAATAACACATCCTACACACAGCACACATCACACTAGTCGTAATACACTCCCTAGTCAATGTAGTTCCTAATAACACATCCTACACACAGCACACATCACACTAGTCGTAATACACTCCCTAGTCAATGTAGTTCCTAATAACACATCCTACACACAGCACACATCACACTAGTCGTAATACACTCCCTAGTCAATGTAGTCCCTAATAACACATCCTACACACAGCACACATCACACTAGTCGTAATACACTCCCTAGTCAATGTAGTTCCTAATAACACATCCTACACACAGCACACATCACACTAGTCGTAATACACTCCCTAGTCAATGTAGTTCCTAATAACACATCCTACACACAGCACACATCACACTAGTCGTAATACACTCCCTAGTCAATGTAGTTCCTAATAACACATCCTACACACAGCACACATCACACTAGTCGTAATACACTCCCTAGTCAATGTAGTTCCTAATAACACATCCTACACACAGCACACATCACACTAGTCGTAATACACTCCCTAGTCAATGTAGTTCCTAATAACACATCCTACACACAGCACACATCACACTAGTCGTAATACACTCCCTAGTCAATGTAGTTCCTAATAACACATCCTACACACAGCACACATCACACTAGTCGTAATACACTCCCTAGTCAATGTAGTTCCTAATAACACATCCTACACACAGCACACATCACACTAGTCGTAATACACTCCCTAGTCAATGTAGTTCCTAATAACACATCCTACACACAGCACACATCACACTAGTCGTAATACACTCCCTAGTCAATGTAGTTCCTAATAACACATCCTACACACAGCACACATCACACAAGTCGTAATACACTCCCTAGTCAATGTAGTTCCTAATAACACATCCTACACACAGCACACATCACACTAGTCGTAATACACTCCCTAGTCAATGTAGTTCCTAATAACACATCCTACACACAGCACACATCACACTAGTCGTAATACACTCCCTAGTCAATGTAGTTCCTAATAACACATCCTACACACAGCACACATCACACTAGTCGTAATACACTCCCTAGTCAATGTAGTTCCTAATAACACATCCTACACACAGCACACATCACACTAGTCGTAATACACTCCCTAG
Organism: Marisa cornuarietis; assembly: GCA_004794655.1. Classification (NCBI taxonomy): domain Eukaryota; kingdom Metazoa; phylum Mollusca; class Gastropoda; order Architaenioglossa; family Ampullariidae; genus Marisa; species Marisa cornuarietis. The sequence continues at coordinate 5,763,096 of SMMW01000521.1, forward strand.
TCAATGTAGTTCCTAATAACACATCCTACACACAGCACACATCACACTAGTCGTAATACACTCCCTAGTCAATGTAGTTCCTAATAACACATCCTACACACAGCACACATCACACTAGTCGTAATACACTCCCTAGTCAATGTAGTTCCTAATAACACATCCTACACACAACACACACCACACAAGTCGTAATACACTCCCTAGTCAATGTAGTTCCTAATAACACATCCTACACACAGCACACACCACACAAGTCGTAATACACTCCCTAGTCAATGTAGTTCCTAATAACACATCCTACACACAGCACACATCACACTAGTCGTAATACACTCCCTAGTCAATGTAGTTCCTAATAACACATCCTAAACACAGCACACATCACACTAGTAGTAATACACTCCCTAGTCAATGTAGTTTCTAATAACACATCCTACACACATCACACTAGTCGTAATACACTCGCTAGTCAATGTAGTTCCTAATAACACATCATACAAACAACACACATCACACTAGTCGTAATACACTCCCTAGTCAATGTAGTTCCTAATAACACATCATACAAACAACACACATCACACTAGGGCCACGAAAATAACTGACGACACAAAACAACAAAGTGCAAGCGACACTGAAATCGAAAGAGAAAAATGAGAAAGGTACTGAACAAAAACTGAATAAAATTAGACCGAGAAAAAAATTCACGAGAATAAACTTCAAGGAAATGCTGACTCATTAAGTTAAGAACAAAATCAAGAAAATTGGAAGCGAGAAAATGTTTGACAGGGATCGAAAACGCGGCGTAAGAAAAAAGACTTATATAAAGACATGAGCGGAAAACTTGCAACAAAACAAGTAAACAGTAGAAAATAATTTACAAAATAGAAGGACAGTATTCCTACAAAGTAATCTGCTCATAAAAATAGTCTTTTGTTTATCAAAGCGATCTCCTCCTGTCACAGGACACAGTTTATACCCGATACAGGCGACATCTTCACTCGAGACCCCCCCCCTCTCTATACTTGTTTGTAAACAGACCTCTTCCTGCAAGATCACCTGTGACAGTCGCTGTCTGCGCACCCCTATCCTGCACACACCATACCCTGCACGTGCTCTGCTCACTACCCAAACATCAGGACAGAAATAGCCGCGAGCCGGCGCAGGGCATTACCTCCCTTCATGGAAGGATTTGACGAGACGTAAGCGAGACAACTCAGTTCATGTTGGCACTGACCTGAGGACGGCGACGAACTCAGCGAAGAAAAATTGACAGTGACGCTCGGCCAGTTTCTCCTCATCACCCCTCACCTCCGCCCCGCACTTTAGCAATGACGTCATGATCTCCAGCAAGCCGCACCTGTCACGAGGCACAGACGTTACACATCAAACAAATCACAAACGTGACGTCACATACGGTGAATGATATGCAGTTATTGTGAAAATGAGAGAGGATAGACGAGACTTTCAGTTACTACGTGAGAGGTTAGATGGAAAGTTCAATTACTACGTGAGAGGAGTTAGACGAGATTTTCAGTTACTACGTTAGAGGGGTTATACGGGAAGTTTAGTTACTACGTGAGAGGCGTTAGACGAGACTTTCAGTTACTACGTGAGAGGAGTTAGACGGGGAGTTCAGTTACTACGGGAATGAGGTTGGACGTGACGTTCAGTTACTACGTAAGGGGCAGGACGTGACGTTCATTTACTTTGTTGGAGAGGTTAGATCTGCTCCGGGAAAGCAGGAGGCGACACAGAGAAACGGAATAGAGTTTGTGTCGACCGAGACAGCAAGAGGGGCAAATAAAAGCGGGGAAAGTGAGGGACAAGTAAGAGGAGGACAGTAAGTAAGAAAGACTGAGATAGAACTGAGGACAAGCAAGACTGGGACACGTAAGGCTGGGACAATTGGGACAAGTAAGATGCAAAATGGTTGGATGTTTTTTCGTCTGACCTGATAGACAGTTGCAGGGGAGTGACGTCATTGGAGTCCGCCATGTCAACGTCGACACCCGCATTGGAGAGCACGTACACCAGGGGCACAAACTTCACCTGCGTCGCGGCGTTGGCGTTCATGGCAATCAGGTGGAAAAGCGTGCGGCCGGTATTAGCACAACCTGCAATATAACAACCTCCACTCCGTCATCATGTTATTATTTAAAAAAAATGCAGCACAACAACCTTCATGAACCCTGTTACACGACAGTCGTCGTTCAGCCTCGGTTTCATCAAACTGTCTGCAACATTCCCTCCACCTTCATCCCATCATGCTATTAGCGCAACTCCTAACATAATCACGACACAGAAGTGAAAGTGCGAAAGTGTAAGTATGTAAGTGAAACTACCTAAGTGTAAGTACGTAATTGTAAGTGTAACCACCTAACTGTAAGCATGTAATTGCATGCAAGTGTATGTAAGTGTAACTACCTAAGTGTAAGTAGGCATTGACTAGTACGCCTGGGACAATAACACGTGATGTTAATAAGTGCAGCAAGTGACTATCGACTATGGGGATTACTGTTTGTCGTCACGTGTACACAACACACATTGAAATATTGACACAGAAAAGCGCAGACGACACAAGGTGAAGATTTCTTGTCAAAATGGCAGCGAAGGAATGAAATGAGCCCCTGGTGTGAACTACTCACGTATGTGAGGGTCCTCGCCCTGCTCCAGACACTGAAGAGCGAGCTTTGAGTTATGTTTCACAACACACTGCGCTATACTGTGCTTGAGGAACTCCTGGGACAGCTGGGACAGCTGGACATCCTGCTGTAAGGACATCGCTGGCCGCACAACCACCTCGGCCTCACCCGGCCTCTGAAGCCTCTAGGGTCCTGTGTGAGGGAGCATCCAGGTGTTCAAATCTTTCTTGTCCCGCCCCCTGCCTGGTCACCTTGTTGTGGTCAGTGGATGGTGTCGAAGGAAAGTCTACCTGGACAATCGATGAGACTTCGGTCTTCAATGCTGGTGCACCTCCATTGCAGGCTGCAGGTAAAGGTGAGAAGCTCAGTCAAGGAGGAGGTGAGAGTTGATTGGCAGATCAATATGGAGGTTCCAGGGAGATGAGAGACCGGACTCCACCAGCACCTACAACGGCTCCCACTTGGCACCTGCAGTAACAATAAACTAAAGGTGGAGAGATCGAAACTGTGTCAGTCATTGTCGGTCTGAATCAATTATGTATCATTCAGTGTCAGTGTCAGTCTCTGACAATGTTGATCTAAATCAGTTGTCAGTGTCAGTCTGACAAAATAAGAGGGAGAAAGGTTAGAAACAAAACAATAAAACTTGTTGAAAAGAAATTAATGAATTAGAAATGTAACAATACTAGAAAATACAATTAATGGCACAAGATGAAATTTTATTACCAGCATAAGAAAACAAATACATGTGTACATGTACGCGTGTATTTGTTCTTTTGTTTTGTGTGTGTGTGTGTGTGTGTGTGTGTGTGAGCTGTTCCCTATCATACTCTAAGATATGAGATCACAATCAAGACCAGAAGACAGAATGGGAGTCAGCGGGAGAGCGGGAGAGAGTGGGAAGGGGAGAGAGAACAAGTGTGAGAAAAGGGAAGAGAATGAGAAGAACGAGAAAGAGTGGGAGAGAGCAAGAGCGAGAAAGTGAGTGTGAGTTAGTGTGAGAGATAGGGAGAGAGTGAGAAAGTGAGTGAGAGAGAGAGAGGGAGGGAGAGAGAGGGAGGGAGAGTGAGAGGGAGTGAGACACGGGGAGAAGGTGTGAGAAAGAGTGGGAAAGAAGAAAGCGAGAGGAAGTGGAGAGGGGAGGGGGTGAGAGAGGGAGAGAGAGAGTGCGAAAGTGAGTGAGAGAGTTGTCGAGAGTGGGAGAGAAAGAGAGAGGAGTGCGTGTGAAAATGTTAGAGAGTGAGAGAATGTGACAGAGAGTGAAAGGGTCGAAAGAGAGGGGAGAGAGTGTGAGAGATCGAGAGTGAGAAAGTGCGTGAGAGCGGGAGAGAGAGAAGAGAGTAAGAAAGTGAGTGAGAGTGGGAAGAGAAGCACAGAGGACGGAAGGGAGCAGAGAGATTGAGGAGGGGGTAGATAAAACCAGTGGACGACCTCACTTCGAAGACTCCTGTGTAACTGGTGAGCTGGTGAATAGGAGGTAAGCTTACCAAACTGGAATTTACCTGGTGTAGATTAACTCTTAGTTACCTGGTTCAGCTCAGCCGTTAGTTAGCTTGTGTTAACTGTTTTGATGGTTCCAAAAATATGAAGAATTATTAGTCATTTTGCATTGAGAAACAAAGTCTATAACAACAACAGAGACTGCATTTCATGATGGTACGAGAGAAAACAATACAGTCTACACACAGATTGATCCCACCAGGTGCTCAGGTGTCAGAACACCTGTAGCTATTACAGATAACTGTCAACTACCCGTCATTCTATGCCATTTCTGAGGTCCTCGATATTTTGTTCACTTTCTGTAACAACAACAGTCTGGAGTAAGAACTTTACAGACGAAGTCTGTGTATTAACTGTGACAGGTGATATGTTTGTGTGTACTGGTCACGTGACTTTGTTGCTACCCTGAAAATTCCACTGAGTGATTTGAAACAGTTCTCAACTTCTTGGTAACTTCTCGGTAACTCACCTGTTGCTTATGTCCAAGCAGGTAAAAACATCTAGTCCTCAACAAGTACACATACGTCAACACCGTGTAAGACACACCCGGATTACCTGTGTCAGGTACTTTGGAACTTTACAGGCGGTCCACACGAGTCTGCCGTCAAGGAATTCCAAGGGTGGTTGTCGGTGTCAGGTGAGGCACGTCTACTGCTCACACCTGGCTGCTTACAATAAGCTCTGATGCTACCTGCGTACAGTCACGTGGGCAGTGACACGAGATCTTGTGATTTTATATTGCTATTGTTATTTTCTTATTATCGATACTGTAGACCCTCTTTGGTCTCAAAAATCGACAACAGGTGTTGAATGTTGAATTAATACAGTTCCAAGGTCTCAGCAGTTGTAAGTTTTATTGCGTGTAGACAATATAGACAAGTCAATGTGAGTGGAGTTCACCAGAGGAGCTCACAAACTCTCCGCCATTCAGCAGCTTCACAGCACACGACGACCACCCGTAGTTGAGAAAAGAACGCACACTACTGACACACTAAACAAATTCTTGTGGATAAACATGCGCCTACACGTAGGTCCCGGCACACAACATTAACTTCTTGTTAAATGAGGATTTTTTATGTTAACATGAAAGTAAAGAAAATTAAAAAAAAAACAAAAAACCAAAACTGAAGCGGGTGGCTGTCATGAACTCGACACTGCCTTGTGATGTACCACCGGAGTTAGCAGAAACTTCTCTTTCACGTTCCTCACGTGGTATTCTTCTTTAAAGTTGACGGACATTTTGTGTCACCTGTTATTGCGCTTTAAAACTGAAAACTGTTACAGTTCTTTAAAAATACATCAGCATGTCCGCCAGTCTTGGCTGAGTTTATTCAATCTGTGCACATTAATATCCAGGAGAAACTTTGTGAACACGAGCACAACTACCGACCCCACCATCCAAACGCGTGACACGGCACACGGACAATGGCCACCGCGCGGCTGTGGAGTTTGGTGGCGGGTACCATTTATCCTCACAACATACACTTTATTCTTCCACTCACACAAAACACAGACACACTCTGAACACATGACGAAAAGTTGTTCTTTATTGTGATTTAAAAGGGAGATTTCTGTTCCTGATAGTTCATGAAATACTTTGAATTGAAATCGAGTGATTTTTGTGCCATCGCCGACTTTCCACCAGCGGGAAGACGTGTGTGGCGCCACCTACAGTAAGTCTCCACTAACATCAAAACTAGAAACGTAAACACAAGTTCCGAGCCACGAAGTTGTAAAGAGTACGTCACAGAGCTGGTGTAAAGACAACGTCACAGAGCTGGTGTGAAGATTACGTCACAGAACTGGTGTGAAGATTACGTCAAAAAGCTAGTATAAAGATTACGTCACAGAGCTGGTGTGAAGATTACGTCAAAGAGCTAGTATAAAGATTACGTCACAGAGCTAGTATAAAGATTACGTCACAGAGCTAGTATAAAGATTACGTCACAGAGCTGGTATAAAGATCAGGTCACAGCTGTCAGGTCTGTGCCACACGCAGCACAGTTTGTAGCCACACGGCGGGAGGTAAAGGGACGTCACAGCTGTGGTGCAGATACAACACCTTGGTGCTACATGGACCCCCACTTCCTTGCACCATAAGCTCCTCGCCCGCCGCCCGTGCCCCTCGCCTGCATGCCCCAGCGTGTTACGGGGCACCCAGCGATCTCCCGCCTATTGATCTCAACACAGAGCTACAGACACGTCCACCCCTTGTCTTCAAGACTGATGGATGTCGCTCTGTGGCCAGGACACAGTCAAACGCCGACAATCCGTTACGTGTAGTGGTACAGCGGCCCAAGTCTTGTCTGATTGCGCTATGGTACAAGCTATACTATCTTAGCTGTGACGTATTTAAGATCGTGTTAACGCTATGGTATGAGCTATACTATCCTAGCTGTGACGTATCTAGGATCGTGTTGACGCTATGGCACAAGCTATACTATCTTAGCTGTGACGTATCTAAGATCGTGTTGACACTATGGCACAAGCTATACTATCCTAGCTGTGACGTATCTAGGATCGTGTTGACACTATGGCACAAGCTATACTATCTTAGCTGTGACGTATCTAAGATCGTGTTGACACTATGGCACAAGCTATACTATCTTAGCTGTGACGTATCTAAGATCGTGTTGACGCTATGGTATGAGCTATACTATCTTAGCTGTGACGTATCTAAGATCGTGTTGACGCTATGGTATAAGCTATACTATCTTAGCTGTGACGTATTTAAGATCGTGTTGACGCTATGGTATGAGCTATACTATCTTAGCTGTGACGTATCTAAAATCGTGTTGACGCTATGGTATGAGCTATACTATCCTAGCTGTGACGTATCTAAGATCGTGTTGACGCTATGGTACAAGCTATACTATCTTAGCTGTGACGTATCTAAGATCGTGTTGACACTATGGCACAAGCTATACTATCTTAGCTGTGACGTATCTAAGATCGTGTTGACGCTATGGTATGAGCTATACTATCTTAGCTGTGACGTATCTAAGATCGTGTTGACGCTGTGGTACAAGCTATACTATCTTAGCTGTGACGTATCTAAGATCGTGTTGACGCTATGGTACAAGCTATACTATCTTAGCTGTGACGTATCTAAGATCGTGTTGACGCTATGGTACAAGCTATACTATCTTAGCTGTGACGTATCTAAGATCGTGTTGACGTTATGGTATGAGCTATACTATCTTAGCTGTGACGTATCTAAGATCGTGTTGACGCTATGGTACAAGCTATACTATCTTAGCTGTGACGTATCTAAGATCGTGTTGACGCTATGGTACAAGCTATACTATCTTAGCTGTGACGTATCTAAGATCGTGTTGACGTTATGGTATGAGCTATACTATCTTAGCTGTGACGTATCTAAGATCGTGTTGACACTATGGTACAAGCTATACTATCCTAGCTATGACGTATGTAGGATGGTGTTGACGCTGTCCTAGCTGTGGGAGACGTTGTAGTTAGTATGGTGGTCAGTGTACTGGACAGTCGGGGGTAAAGACTCGCTGGTTAAGACGTCTTCACAGCTGTGGTAGGAACCCGTTGCCTCTACCGTCGCTAGGATAAAGGAGAACATAATAGTCTTCCCCACACTGCCGTGTGGATATGGTCTATTTTTGTCCAATGGTCTAATAGTTGTGTGTAATGGTATAATAAATAATGGGTGTAATGGTATAATAGTTCCTGGTGTAATGGTATCGTAATTTCTGGTGTAATGGTATCATAATTTCTGGTGTAATGGTATCATAATTCCTGGTGTAATGGTATCATAATTCCTGGTGTAATGGTATCGTAATTCCTGGTGTAATGGTATCGTAATTCTGGGTGTAATAGTTTTGATGTTATACTCTATTAGACTTCGACCTGCACAGGTGAGATCGTCTCAATTCAGCCTGTGACCAGTTTTCAGTTGACCTCTGACCTATAAATCCCCGTGAAATCAACTGACGATGTCGCGTACGTCTTTGTGTGTGAACACGTGGCCTATCAATGAAAATGTGTTAAAGTTTATACTTTATTCCATCTGTATGTTCACTTGTTCTACTCGGTGTTCCGTCTACCACCTGACTTAGTTTGGATATCAGCCATTTTATCATTTACAAGGAACTCATTCCAGGTGGACTTGTAGCCGCTGTAGTCGGACACGTTGGTGTTAACCGTCGCTGAGGCCGTGTTCCTGGAGGCGACTCTCTCCACCAGCCATCACTGTGCCGACGAGTCAGGCAGTTCAAAGATCTCTAAAATATTCATTGTGTACACCTCCACCCACCATCGTCTGCAAGCAGACCAGGACAGGTTGCCGCACGTGGTGTATGATGCTGACAGAGGAATTGGAATAGTTACAGGTGCGAGCTTTGCCCTGTGGATGTGTCACCAAAGATGTTTATTATTAACACAAAATCAATTAATTAAGTGAGCGCCATTGTAATCAGACCGGTCGTCGTTAATTCACGAATTAGTGACAATTATTCCACGTGATTTGGACAAGTGATTTACGCCACTTGGTCACATGGAAATGTGACAAACGAGGCAATCAGCATGCATGGTCAACTGACACGCCATGTCATCATCTGTTGCATCCTCCCTCCTCATCTTCACTGTCAAACGACGACCGCCATGTAGCCAGCGTTCACATCGCCACCACGTTCAGCAGAAGAAAAACACAAACACCTGACAGGTTCTCATCTAACTCAGTTTACTTGCGTGTCATTGTTCAGAAAGTCATTAAATAAAACAGTGATTATAACACTAATTACAGTTAAATGACATTTTCACAAAACACCTGGTGTTGCATGTTTTAATATAACAGCGACTGCAGTACAACAGGTGATAAGGTTCAAGGTCAGCGGAGGCACGGTGGGAGAGGCCCTGGGTCTTTCCAGAGCCAGCGGTAACCAGCTTGAGCAAGGTAGAGCTAGATGACATGTTTACTCGTTTTCATCACATGGCCAGCAAGTGTGTCATCACATGGCCTAGCAAGTGTGTCATCACATATAGTCTAGCAAGTGTGTCATCACATGGCCTAGCAAGTGTGTCATCACATATAGTCTAGCAAGTGTGTCATCACATATAGTCTAGCAAGTGTGTCATCACATGGCCTAGCAAGTGTCATCACATAGTCTAGCAAGTGTGTCATCACATATAGTCTAGCAAGTGTGTCATCACATATAGTCTAGCAAGTGTGTCATCACATATAGTCTAGCAAGTGTGTCATCACATGGTCTAGCAAGTGTGTCATCAGGCACAAATGTGGTTGACAAAAATCACGAGCTGTGGCTTCAGTCAGCCAACAGGTGTACTCCAAGTAAATCCTAGACTATAAATGGTCATTGGCATTCTGCACTACAAAGTGAAATCTAAAATATTGTTGGTTAGCAAGAAAATGCACATGAAGCTAACAAAAGAAAACTATTGTAGTAAATATCACAGGAAAGCGTTTCCAGCAAAAAGGTAAAAAAGTACAATAAAAAGCAATTTACAAAATAAATTAGTGATAAACAGCATTTACTATCGAAATAATTATGAGCTCACACAAACTAAATTAATCATATCATCAAAAATGAGCACATGACTATTGTTATTCCTTAATCTATGTTTCAACAGAAAACAGCTGACAGTTGAGAGGTATGCCGCCACTGTAACTGGCTACGTGGTTCTCTCCTCTGCAGACTACCTTTGTGGGAAAGTGTGGTAGAGTGGGCAGAAAAATGCTAAAACCCTCGTCTTTGACAATGCAAGGCCGCTGTTTTCAAAGGCATTTTGGTTACAAAATATTTGAAAGTAACATTACCTCCTTTGAGTTTCTCTCTAAGCAAAGTATGTTAAGACTGTCAATGTCATATAATATTATCACTATCACATTTGCTTAGTTTTTAGCACAGAGACACTTCTTCATGACACAAGCCCTAACAGCCCCACAAGGCACACGAATGTTCCATTGCTTCCATAAGATGATTATTAAAGTATTAAAAACCATGAAAAGCTTATAAGGCCATGTGGTGTACATTTGACAAAAAGACTAGAAGTAATGAGTGGTCAGCAAGGTTATGGGACACAATGGAACATGTCAGTCCCAAATTTGTGTGATTTCATTAACAGATTAAAAAACTTTACTAATGAAAAAAAACTTAAACTATAATAATGCTATGCTTTTTTCCCCAAAAGCCCCCACCCCCAAATCAGTTAAAACGTTCCTAATGAATGATTTTGAGAAGATGGCAGCAGAATACTGAGAAGCTTAGATGACAACGACATGTACCTTCTTCATGGCAGAAATATTTTGATGGAATGCTACTTCAGCTGGTTGTTTCAGCAGTGTCTCATTACGCAAGGACAACAGAGATTTGAACATTTCAAACACAGCTCTAAGTGCTTTCCTTGACCTGCAGGGTCTGGATCTCAGTACAAATGCTTCAAGTTTAAGGAAGATCCCTGCTGCAAGTCAACATGCATATCACCTACCCTTTGGTAATTTAAAAAAATAATTATTTAATCAACTGCTTTCTATAAAAAATATTTAAATAATATCAATAAAATCATATAAATAAATTTTTAAAATATTAGTTTTAGTAACAGATTCACCACAGGACATTGTAAATAGTTTGGACGGATTTAATTATGACATTAAAAATATAAAACGGATGGAATTTAGATTAAAGATGAATAGAATCATTAAAAAAGTTTCAAAACAGCTCTCTCATATATACACATGTATACATACTTCTATATAAATAAAAAGGTATCTAGATAATATTAAATATATACATTTGTAGCAGACACCTGGACAATGAATGCTTGTTGCCGGTGACTACATGGGACAGTCAGTCTCTACCTGCAGCAATGAAGCCAGATCTTTGAGACAAATTCCTATATCTTCCTCAACACCTCTATAATCCACCCATCAGAACCAATGAACCATCCAATTAATTTCACTTCTAGCAGTTGTTATGGAGCTTTGTAACACAATGGTAATATGTCCCAGTTGCAACAATACATTCTTTGCAAAAGCATAATGCAAAGAGTCATTTCAATGTCACACAGTTTAAAAGTGACAAAGCAACATCTAAATATTTGTACTTAGTGATACTCCCAAATTTGTAACAGAAAAAGGAGTACTCTATGATCACTTTATGATCAAAGGTCTCAAGCTTAAAAAGACAAAAAAATCCACTTCGTCAGGACAAGATATACGTGTCCACAAAATATTATTAATCATGAAAGTGGTTTTATAAACAAAACGTGAGTCATTTGTCAGTTTTATTTCTATGAAACAGATTTATTGTCGAGTGTCGTGTTCACAGGTACTTTGTCTAACATCTTGCATGGTCCATGTATAACAGTGTCTATCAGGCTTCATGTCTGTTTAAAGTAGTCCATGTGTCTCACAGCTTCCAAGGGGTCTACATATAATTGTGTCCAGCAGTCTGCAACAATTTCCAGTGGTCCATGTGTCTAACAGTTTTTTTGGTCCTTGCACCTGTGTGCAGTGGTCTACATTCCACGTCCCCTTGTCTAGCATGTGAGAGCATCACATATGTTTGTGACAAAACTGTTAGCCAAAGCCTACTCTAAGCAATATCACTTGAAGACATGCTTATGTGGCTACTAAAAAGTGCAGAAAGCATTTACTAGGAACGAAAATGCATAATAATTAAAAAAACACCGTAGGCATCAGCTGTAGTCAGGAATGACAACACCAACTTTTTTTTTAAAGGAACTGGTTAGTTAGGAAACAGATGAGATTTTGTGTTTGCCACATGACCAGCATTCAGTTGTGAAAAAAACCCAGTAATGCCTGGTAACAGGCTTGGTATAACAAGTATGAATTTTAAACACTGCAAAACAATATTTACTTTACAAAGTGGAACATACCACATAGGCCAAAAGGGACCCACTAAAATTTCACCTTCATGTAATATGAAAAGGTAAACAAATTAAATTAAATACCTGTCAACTATGACATCATTAAGGTCCATGTAAAAACACTGGTGTGAACTTAAGTGTTGATATTTCCAGTTATTCCCCTTGCAGGACAGAAAACCTGCCATCTGCACGTCATGCATGTGCATAACCCATGTGAGACAGGCGTGATGTACACTCAATTAGAAACATGTCTTAAATTATCAAATACTTCTAGGAGAAAACATAATCTTCTATGTCATCTTGTACAGTTTGTGAAAAAAGTTGACATATTTCACAGCGGGTGGAGCCAATTGAAGGTAGTTAATGATAGCATGAATTTAAAAAAAACCAAGAACCAAATAATGTAATTATACAATTTAAAAGACATACAAATAGTTTTTGTATCATCTAACAGCAGTAACATTCCTTATAACAGCATTGCTTCTTCGTGTGATCTTTATGAAAAGACCAACCCTGGTAGATTCAATGAAGGCTGCTGGTCTCAGTAAATACATATTCCAGTCACCACTTTAATGGCAACCCATCTAGAAGTGAATCACCACTCTGACACTTAACTCTCATGACACTGTAAGTGAAGCAGCCTTCAGCTGGGAGCCCAGGCCATCACCACCTTATTGAATGCCACAAAGACACCCTTGTTCTGTTTACTGCAAGCAGATTCAGCAGTTGAATTATTGTCAGAATTCTAATGGGGTATTGAAGCTATAGCTTGATAGATGCTAAATATATCCACTTCTGCCAATCAACTTCCAAAGACAAAGATTTTGAAGAGATCATCAAGTTTATGTCAGCAGACGTGAACATTTTATTGCAACAGTAGAGGACTGCAGTACTAACTGCATGTGTTATTGTAATATTTCAAGCTCACTGTTTCATTAAAAATGATCTTATGGTGTAATAGCTGCAGTTGTGCTATTCATCTTATTTCATGTCAAGACATAAATAAATGCATGTTTATTATTATTAGTAGTAGTGCAATTATTATTAATAAAACAACAGAGATCTTATTTTAAAGAGGTAGGAGGTAAGGGGAGAAAACTCTTACCATTTAAAGTATCGGACACCTTCAAATGTTCCATCATGTTTACCTTCTGCAACCATACAACGAAGAGAACAATGAGGTTGCAATGCTGACGACATTATAATTTGGGGTACCTATCTGCATTCTGAATTTCCATAAAGAGAGCACAATAACAACTTTCTGATAGAGATGAATAAGAAAATAGGAAAAAATAATGTTTAAAAAATTATTATCTAGATTTTGCAAAGGAAACAGTTTCAGTCAAGATCACTAAGACAAGAGAAAAATTTTGCAAAGCGTGCTGTTTAAAATAAGATTAAAATTAATGAGAAGTAGAAAGCAGCAAAGGTAAGAAATGTATGTTAATGTCTGCACAAGAACAGCCTACCTTCCTTATACAGTTCAACCCCAAGGTAAACATCACTGCGGCCAGGCAACTTCCCAACAAATTTGACAACTCCTTGACTTAGCTTTCCCCCTTGTCGAGAAAACTTGACAACATCGTCTGATCGAATGTCAGCAGGCGAGGATGGAGCAAAAGGACGCAAGCCTTGAGTCAAAGAGCTGCAAAGGAGACAATAATCTATCCTTTTAGCCTTTTATATATACAACCCTTTACTTTTTAAATGTGTATAAATATTCCCCTTTATATGTGTATGTGTGCACGCACGCACGCACGCACGCACACACACACACACACACACACACTCCCTTTTTACTTGCTTGATCTTTCACCTGACTCCTGCAGGATCTTGATAGAGAATCAGCAGGGTCTTTGTTTCAACATCATTAATTCTCACCGAAAAAGTTGTTAATTTACTCTTTCTGTGTCTAACATGATTAAAATTCAGCAGGACAACCATCTTCTATAGCTCTTACATTATTTATGTACATAGGGCAACTGTGTTCACCTGCCCCATTTTTCCAGATACTTTTCTCTACCTCAGCACAGGTCAAGGACAGGTCAAATAAGATGAAGGTACCTAGCAAGGGCTGCCTGTGGCACTGTGGACTGCTGCAGCATTACTCCTCTGTTGTGCTGTGTTGCCAGTGGCTGTGGTATTACGCTGCGGAAACCTGCTGACGATGGTACTGACTTCCCTGGCCCAAGATTATCTGTGCTAGATGTTTGGCGAAGAGCAGTTGTCTGCCCATAGTTAGAATGACTCAATAGTTTGCCTGAAAACATATTGAAAGTGGAGAATCTGGTAATGGGCAAAAGTTAGATTAAGACACCATCATGACTATTTTACGTTATGCCAATATTTGGCTCTAACAGTTTATAGGTCATTATGGGGGCTGGAAATGTGTTTACAGAATGTGTTTACAGAATTACTTAAGTCCTCAACAACTTACAGGACCTCAACTGCTACATAAAAGCATTGCTACAACATTTTATGCAGTTTCATGGGCCCTTTCTAGAAGAATCTCACACACAGATTAACAAGAAAAAAAACCCTTACCTTTTGTGTCCACAGAACGAGACCGACGTCTAAGCATATCCTCTGGATCACTGAGAGAAGAGAAAGAGCCTTCAGACCCCACAGAAGACTTACGTTGTCGGTGTTGTCGTTGACTTGATGTCATACCTGGCTCAGCGTTCAAAAGAATATCAGTGGGTGTGTCACTGTCATCTCCATTGAGCTCCTTGTATGATCTGGGCACATCTGAACATCACACAACACACTGTTAGCATCTGAAGATAGCATGCCACAACACATTACTATTAACTGGGTTACATTTTAACATACGCTTCTACAATATACTAGTGAGATCTTGGAGCATCTGAACTCTCTCTCTCTCTCTCACACACACACACACACACACACACACACACACACACACACACACACACACACACACACACACACACACACACACACACAACAAGCTCTCTTTCTCTCTCTCACTCTCACACACACACATTCTCTCTTGCTCTGTCTGTCTCTCTAACACACACACATTTTCTCTTGCTCTGTCTCTCTCTCTCTCACACATATGTTGTCATGGATCAACTCATGCCTTTAATGTGCTATTTTTTACACAAGGAAGTGAATGCAGCAGGAATGAGTATATTAAGGGATAAAGAATGTGCTAGAATAGTGTCCATCCAGCAGAGCTGGAACAGTGGAGTATTGGCAAGCATTTAAAGCTCTGATGGTGAAGTTAGAAGAACTGTTGCACCGAAGACACAATCCATATGTTACCTCACCTGGTTGAGTTATGGACTTTTTATATGGGTCTAACTTTTTCATAATTATTATGATGATGTATTAACATATTAATTAATATATGTAAAATCTGTTGATAATGTTGATGGTGCATGTATGCATTTCTTTTTGTGTAAATAGTTTAGTGTGATCACCACACCTTATTAATTATAGTTAGGAGTAAGAGTCGAATGCATTTTGAGCACCGCAAGAACACGTATGTAAAAGAAACGCAGAAGTTACAAGTTTGAACCACAGGAGAATGTGACAAGCTTTGATAAGACCTCTCTGTTGCCTGGTATTTATCCACACTACAGTTAGGCCTACACAACATTTACTCATAGCTTGTAGGGAGGGGGGTTGTTATTTATTGTCTTGCAAAAGTTCTTTGATCAGGTAGCCACTACACATCTGTAAATACTTCATTTCTCTCGCTCTCATGGTCAACTGCTAGCAGCCCTATCTACCCACCAAGTGACCAGTCCTCTCCTCATTTCTTAGCTTATTTGCTTATGGTCTTTGTCCCCTCTGCGCTTAGCAGCCATGCATTCCCACCAAGGCCAGAGGTCACTGTCCTCACACTCTGAGTCACTGGCATCTAGACTACAATAGGGTCAAATACCTGACCTTAGGTCACTACTTTGTAAATAGGTCATGCTTGGATAGACAGACCTGGGTAGCCAAAGGCCATAGTTGTGTTTTTTGTTCAAGATTCAAGATTTTTTTGTCAAGAAAGAATGAACAAATGTCTTGAGTAAGTGAGTTGAGAGTCACATTCATTCATGACACATACTTTCACACCCACTCTCCCATAAATTCACAATCATACTCACATAGACACACTCACACATTCTCTCTCACACTCTCTCTAATACACACTTAGACATTCTCTCTCTCATACAAAAACACACACAGAGGTGTACATGCTCTCTCTCTCTTTTGAAGACACACTACCCCCCCCCCCGACCATATGTGGTATCAATCATAATTAAAATTAAACTCTTCAAACATGTCAACTACAGAGTGCAGGTGTAGTAATAATTGGAGCATTTAAATGCCGTAGTCACATTTAACAGCTACAGTCACATTTGAATGTTGTTTTCACCTATGAATGCAGTAGTTATATAAGTTATAAAAGTGTGTACCTGGAAAAACTTTGGAAAGACTGAAACGTTATTTCTGAGGATGTAAAAGTAATTAAAGAGTAAAAACTACACATTTAAGACAAAGGATATTTTAAATATTATATTTAAAACAACAGAAATATTTTTGATTAAAAGTAATTTGTTAAGATTAGGCAGTATTTTGGTAATGATTATAATAACTGAATTTGTAAAGTGAATATCTCAGTGTAGATGCAAGAAGTCAATGCGCTTCACATGAACGACTACAAAAAAAAAAGCTTATTGTGAGTGTTCAAAGTTTCTGACCACAATGTAATTATCTATAAAATTTATTTAAAGGCTGACACTGCCTTTTTTCTAGAAAAACTAGTGACCTACAGAAAAAAATGCTGATCTGTCACAAAAGACCAATGATATCATACCCTTACCTGAATGACATTAGATTAGATAAATCAAAAATAAGTCTGCTCCATATTCAAATACAGGTAAATATGTCAAAGTCTTGAACAGACATGCAGATCAGTGCTGCTTCAGTTGGTCCCATTTTCTTCTCCAGCAGTGAAGAAACAGCTTTCAACCAGACTGAACATTTTCACGCAGCATTCAATATCAGGGCAGTGAAACTTTTCAATTTAGCTGATAAGAACTGCTGTACTAAGCCCACCTCTGTAATCTTTGTAGCTCTCCTTATCTCGAGAGTATGCTTGATCCAAGTACATTTCTTGGGAGGTGCTGTACTCTCGATACGAGGACCTGATTTTTTCCCGTTGACCTGACAGAGGGTTGGCTGCACCATCATACGACATCAGCACGGTGGTAGAGTCACTGTCGTCTGATAGAGTTAATTCTCCCTTTTTCCTTTTATGATTATCTGACAAAATAACATATGATTATTACACTTAAACACACACACACACACACTAACATACACTGTACTTCTACAATTTCAAACGATTCCACCCCACAAAAGCCTACCCTCCTTAACTCTTGTTAATCAAATGAAATTAATTTTAAAAAGGCAAGTTCTACAGCCGAAGTTTTTGACATTGTAACTTGAGCAAGAGGCACGATAGGTGTCATGCCAGTGTAGGTCTTGGTGCTGAAGTACTTCAGGCTAACATACATGTCAAATCATTAATCCCATTCTGTCTAGATGTACCACAGAGAAATGTCAAGCGTGTCACAAAATACCTGTGCAATGTATGTGCAAAATATGCTGCATGAAGTATACACCCCAACAAATAACAAATGAATAAATCTTTCTTGTTAGTTCCCAGAGAAATGGTGAGGTTTTTGTGTTCAAAATGAAAATCTGGCAATCAAAGTGTTTAGCTTCACATTCACCCAGGGAAATGTTAAGGTAACTAACACACATTCATAGAATGCAAAGCCGAATCTTTCCAACATAGGTCAAGGAAAAACACACAAGAGGTAGGGACAAGATAAAAACCTAAATCATAGTTTACTATCTTTCTTATCATCTTGAGAACAACATTTTCTTGTGAAGTGCTCTAATCAAAACATATACAAAGTTGAAGAAGGGAGGTTGGAGACAGAGAGAGAGAGAGTGAAGAGAGAAAGTGAAAGATAAAATGCAAACAATAGAAGGCAGTGTGCTGGGCACCTGTCTCCATCACATGACACTTATATGAGATTGAGCACGTTCAAGTGTCTGCAATGAACACCTTCTGCACTCAAGAATGACCTGACATTCCCGTTAGCTTTACAGAGCCACAGGAATTTTGTCTGTCTTCTGTTTTTCTGCTTATAATGTATGGAGAGTCTGATTTTGGCTGGGATACCAAGCTATAAAAGCTCACACCATTATTACTATTAAGACGTATAAATAGGTCAGTCACCATGACACTTATATAGACATTAAACAGCTGGTGTCTGCCACTAACACCCTGGTGCATAATGCATTGCTGGGTGCTCAAGTTAGACAACTCAGTTAGTGCCTAGCAGCATGTTCTGCCCCTGGCTCCATGGGATTACATTCCACAGGAAGTTTAATCCTATTCCTTGAGAGTGAAGCAATTCGGTAGCTAACTATTCCCTGTGCATACTTCAGCTACTGCCTAGATTTATTGTCTCAATGATGACTAGACCCAACGACCCATTGGATTTAGCCTGTCAATGTTGACCAGACCTACCTCACTGACTGCTTTTACCTTGACTATTGACAAGGCCTACCTTGGTTATTAATAGGGTCTTCTGAGGACAATGGTGTTTGACCTCGACTTCCAGCAGCCAGGACCCGCTTTTGTCTATCCAGTTCTGCCTCTTCTAGGATTCGAAGTCTTTCAGCTGACATCCACACCTTGTGATCCTTGCGATCCTTCTCAGGGTTAGAAAAACGAAGCTGCTCACCAGGCTGTCGTGAGTATTTATCACTCTTTGAGGACATCATGCGTTCAGACACCTCTCCGTCTGGTCGAGACCTGTCTGTGTGAACCATGTCATATTTGCTGGAATCAGGTCTCTGAAGGTTTGTCCTATCACTGAATTCTCTGTACCTACTGTGCATGTCTGTGTTCAAAGCTTTTCTCTCATCTCTAGAGTTTGTATATGGTACTGACTTTACAGCTTTATAATCTGGCTCATAAGTCTCATCTGGCTGTCTCTTTGCTGCTTCTCGACTTGGAGGCAAATAGTTGTCTAAACCTGTTTTCTTCTCCCTATTCTTCAGGTCTTCCTGGCTAGGCAAAGAGGCAAATTTTTCAGCTGTGGGTATGAAAGGTCTTGATGAGATGGTTACTCTATGGTCTGACAGGTGACCATTAGGTATGTTTGATGATGCTGTCGATGATTTTTCCTCTGAAACAAGAACGAAAAAGTTCCTACAATGACAGCATTCTAGAAATCAAAGAAATACTTCACATTTTCAAATGCATGGCAAGCAAACATGTGTTAAGTCTGAACCAAACCTCTTCACAAATTATGCAAAAGGCCAGATTAATGTCTCCAGCTATGTAAAACTCTGCAACCACCTATATGAGCCATTGTCACTTGAAATAAAATTGAATTATGCTATCAGCGATGTAAGGCAGTACTGTTTCAGCAGCTAAATGTACTGCTGTGTGCTATTTCAAAAAAACAGGAAAGAAAAACTTGTAAATAATGTCACTAATTAACTGTATAATATTTTACTTTGGCAAACAGATGCGTGCAAATGTTGTTTTATTTTTGCCATTAAAGCATCAACAAAAC
This sequence comes from Marisa cornuarietis, assembly GCA_004794655.1. Classification (NCBI taxonomy): domain Eukaryota; kingdom Metazoa; phylum Mollusca; class Gastropoda; order Architaenioglossa; family Ampullariidae; genus Marisa; species Marisa cornuarietis. The sequence continues at coordinate 5,782,744 of SMMW01000521.1, forward strand.
ATTATCATGCTTTGCCCACAGACAGTTTCCTCTGATATCAGTGTAACAATACTTCAAAATGCAGTATGTGAAGGTAGACCTAAATGATCTACACTCTATGGCGTGTTAGTTAACACTCTTCTAAATATATGAAAACTGCTCACCAGTTCGATGACCAGAACTCAGGTGACCTTTTGGTGGCGACATAGTATCTTTTGAAAAATTAACACGTAGATTATCTTTATGTGACTTTTCCTTCTTTTCCTTCAGTTGCAGATTCTCCTCCTGGAGGTAGTAGTTCCGTTCTCTCAACGTTTGGACATCTTCTTTCAACTGCTGAATTTCTATGAACACCTGGCGGTCTCCATGAATCCCAGCCTGCACACAGGTTGGTAGGCATGTCAATCATATGCTGCAATCTCTGTTTATGCTGAAAAAGCAGCAATAAAACTGAATGCAATCTGGAAACAATTTGCAAGCAGCTGAGTAACACATCAAATGTGTCAGTAAAAGTTGTAAGAACTCGATCAGTATTTACCTGCAAATATCATCAACACAGCCTGAGGCACTCATGCACTTTGTTAGACATATAAACTGTTAGCATTACATATCAAAACTGCTTCTCATGACTGTTATAAACAGTCAATTTTAGGTTGCCTACACTGGACCAGTCTTACCCGATCATTCTGCACCCCACGAATATGCTGTGATGTCAATCGAAGACTTTCAATTTCTTTTTCTTTTAACAGCTCTTTGATACGAAGTTCTGCATTCATCAGTTTCTCAATGGTTGATTGATTGGCTTCCTTCAGTTCTTGTACACAAGCCTCAAGGTCATCTATAGTTCATGATTGAAAATCTGATGAAGCATTTAAAATACCATGCAAGTGGATGAAGACATTGATTTGATAGATAGAGGATAAGTCATGCATAATATGTGATGAATACTGGGCAGAAAATAATGAAATCTCTCTTGGTCTCTCAGTCCAATCATTCAATAACCCAAGCATATGTACATAACAAAAAATCTGACCGATTTTTCGATTGGATCGGCTTGTGACAGCAGCACCGCTGGTCACACCTCTTTCCTCAAGTCTTTCTTGTAGCTTAACAACCTCAGCAGCCAACACCTCCTTCTCCCTTCTGACTTGCTGGAACTGTCGCTCAAGCTGCTTGCAAAGCAACACACAACACAGGACATCACAACAATGACCCCAGCATACTGTCACAATGACCCCAACATTCTGCTCACATATCAACACAGAACATCACAACAATGACCACAACATTCTGCTCACATAGCAACACAGGACATCACAACAATGACAACAACATTCTGCTCACATAGCAACACAGGACATCACAACAATGACCACAACATTCTGCTCACATAGCAACACAGGACATCACAACAATGACCCCAGCATACTGTCACAATGACCCCAACATTCTGCTCACATATCAACACAGGACATCACAACAATGACCCCAACATTCTGCTCACATAGCAACACAGGACATCACAACAATGACAACAACATTCTGCTCACATAGCAACACAGGACATCACAACAATGACAACAACATTCTGCTCACATAGCAACACAGGACATCACAACAATGACAACAACATTCTGCTCACATAGCAACACAGGACATCACAACAATGACAACAACATTCTGCTCACATAGCAACACAGGACATCACAACAATGACAACAACATTCTGCTCACATATCAACACAGGACATCACAACAATGACAACAACATTCTGCTCACATAGCAACACAGGACATCACAACAATGACAACAACATTCTGCTCACATAGCAACACAGGACATCACAACAATGACCCCAACATTCTGCTCACATAGCAACACAGGACATCACAACAATGACCCCAGCATACTGTCACAATGACCCCAACATTCTGCTCACATATCAACACAGGACATCACAACAATGACCCCAACATTCTGCTCACATAGCAACACAGGACATCACAACAATGACCCCAGCATACTGTCACAATGACCCCAACATTCTGCTCACATATCAACACAGGACATCACAACAATGACAACAACATTCTGCTCACATATCAACACAGGACATCACAACAATGACAACAACATTCTGCTCACATATCAACACAGGACATCACAACAATGACAACAACATTCTGCTCACATAGCAACACAGGACATCACAACAATGACAACAACATTCTGCTCACATAGCAACACAGGACATCACAACAATGACCACAACATTCTGCTCACATAGCAACACAGGACATCACAACAATGACCCCAGCATACTGTCACAATGACCCCAACATTCTGCTCACATATCAACACAGGACATCACAACAATGACCACAACATTCTGCTCACATAGCAACACAGGACATCACAACAATGACAACAACATTCTGCTCACATAGCAACACAGGACATCACAACAATGACAACAACATTCTGCTCACATATCAACACAGGACATCACAACAATGACCCCAACATTCTGCTCACATAGCAACACAGGACATCACAACAATGACCCCAACATTCTGCTCACATAGCAACACAGGACATCACAACAATGACAACAACATTCTGCTCACATAGCAACACAGGACATCACAACAATGACAACAACATTCTGCTCACATAGCAACACAGGACATCACAACAATGACCACAACATTCTGCTCACATAGCAACACAGGACATCACAACAATGACCCCAGCATACTGTCACAATGACAACAACATTCTGCTCACATATCAACACAGGACATCACAACAATGACAACAACATTCTGCTCACATAGCAACACAGGACATCACAACAATGACAACAACATTCTGCTCACATAGCAACACAGGACATCACAACAATGACCACAACATTCTGCTCACATAGCAACACAGGACATCACAACAATGACCCCAGCATACTGTCACAATGACCCCAACATTCTGCTCACATATCAACACAGGACATCACAACAATGACCCCAACATTCTGCTCACATAGCAACACAGGACATCACAACAATGACCCCAGCATACTGTCACAATGACCCCAACATTCTGCTCACATATCAACACAGGACATCACAACAATGACCCCAACATTCTGCTCACATAGCAACACAGGACATCACAACAATGACAACAACATTCTGCTCACATAGCAACACAGGACATCACAACAATGACAACAACATTCTGCTCACATAGCAACACAGGACATCACAACAATGACAACAACATTCTGCTCACATAGCAACACAGGACATCACAACAATGACAACAACATTCTGCTCACATAGCAACACAGGACATCACAACAATGACAACAACATTCTGCTCACATATCAACACAGGACATCACAACAATGACAACAACATTCTGCTCACATAGCAACACAGGACATCACAACAATGACAACAACATTCTGCTCACATATCAACACAGGACATCACAACAATGACAACAACATTCTGCTCACATATCAACACAGGACATCACAACAATGACAACAACATTCTGCTCACATAGCAACACAGGACATCACAACAATGACAACAACATTCTGCTCACATAGCAACACAGGACATCACAACAATGACAACAACATTCTGCTCACATATCAACACAGGACATCACAACAATGACAACAACATTCTGCTCACATAGCAACACAGGACATCACAACAATGACAACAACATTCTGCTCACATATCAACACAGGACATCACAACAATGACCCCAACATTCTGCTCACATAGCAACACAGGACATCACAACAATGACAACAACATTCTGCTCACATATCAACACAGGACATCACAACAATGACCCCAACATTCTGCTCACATAGCAACACAGGACATCACAACAATGACAACAACATTCTGCTCACATAGCAACACAGGACATCACAACAATGACCACAACATTCTGCTCACATAGCAACACAGGACATCACAACAATGACCCCAGCATACTGTCACAATGACCCCAACATTCTGCTCACATATCAACACAGGACATCACAACAATGACCCCAACATTCTGCTCACATAGCAACACAGGACATCACAACAATGACCCCAGCATACTGTCACAATGACCCCAACATTCTGCTCACATATCAACACAGGACATCACAACAATGACCCCAACATTCTGCTCACATAGCAACACAGGACATCACAACAATGACAACAACATTCTGCTCACATAGCAACACAGGACATCACAACAATGACAACAACATTCTGCTCACATAGCAACACAGGACATCACAACAATGACAACAACATTCTGCTCACATAGCAACACAGGACATCACAACAATGACAACAACATTCTGCTCACATAGCAACACAGGACATCACAACAATGACAACAACATTCTGCTCACATATCAACACAGGACATCACAACAATGACAACAACATTCTGCTCACATAGCAACACAGGACATCACAACAATGACAACAACATTCTGCTCACATATCAACACAGGACATCACAACAATGACAACAACATTCTGCTCACATATCAACACAGGACATCACAACAATGACAACAACATTCTGCTCACATAGCAACACAGGACATCACAACAATGACAACAACATTCTGCTCACATATCAACACAGGACATCACAACAATGACAACAACATTCTGCTCACATAGCAACACAGGACATCACAACAATGACCACAACATTCTGCTCACATATCAACACAGAACATCACAACAATGACCCCAGCATACTGTCACAATGACAACAACATTCTGCTCACATATCAACACAGGACATCACAACAATGACCACAACATTCTGCTCACATAGCAACACAGGACATCACAACAATGACAACAACATTCTGCTCACATAGCAACACAGGACATCACAACAATGACCACAACATTCTGCTCACATATCAACACAGAACATCACAACAATGACCCCAGCATACTGTCACAATGACAACAACATTCTGCTCACATATCAACACAGGACATCACAACAATGACCACAACATTCTGCTCACATAGCAACACAGGACATCACAACAATGACAACAACATTCTGCTCACATAGCAACACAGGACATCACAACAATGACCACAACATTCTGCTCACATATCAACACAGAACATCACAACAATGACCCCAGCATACTGTCACAATGACAACAACATTCTGCTCACATATCAACACAGGACATCACAACAATGACCCCAGCATACTGTCACAATGACCCCAGCATACTGCCCACATAGCAACACAGGACATTATGCCCCCAAACCCAGCAAACTATTGCTAAGACATAGAAGGTGCTGTGATATACCACTTTAAATAACCCTGTCTGTTGGAAACACCAGGAATGGAATCATGTTTATACAGTCAGGTGACTGAGAGGTGAATATTAAGCTTGACTAACTAGTCTTCTCTCTGTGTTAAGCTGATGAACAGAAGCTTAAAAATAATACTGGAAAGACACGCTCCCTAAGTAATAATTTAATGACGATTGATACAGCCATAAATTACTGTTCCATTGTTAATGTTTATATTTTTCCATAATTGGCCTTACATTTATTACACGTTGGCCATCTAACTGTAATTAATTGTCTCTGCTATAATCATGGGACTTTACCTCTTCATGGCCGTAAGGTGTTCGTCGGTTGCGAGCATGCTCGAGATCTTGTTTCAGACAATTGTTTATCTCCCTCAGGTCCCGAATTTGAGCCATCAGTTCATGAGCTTCTTGCTCTCTGCTGCTCAGTAGTTTACGTAATGTGGCAACAGTTTCTTCCAGATCCCGAACTTTAGCAACATCCTGCGTGCCTCCACCCAACTATAATAACACAAGCATAAAGAGGAAAACCCCCAAAACTTATACATAAAGACACAGCAGTGCCACAATTGGTAAATTTGATACCACAAAAGAAATACCTCTAAAGGATTAATGCTATTCACAAATGCTTGGTCACTTTTAAAAAGCCTGCCTCTTTTTTTGAAAGACAGAAAACAGAAGTTTTAAACAAAAAAAGTATTTTAAAAAATTGTTGTTAACCACATCACTTCTATTAAATGACCAAGACCTAAACTTTCATTTTAATATTTTTATTTTTACTATTACTTTGACAAATCTACAACATGTTTAAGATTTAACAAACACAGACCACATTATTTGGGGTCAATGCACATCACCTGCATTCTGACTTCCACAATGGATAATTTACATACTTTAACTGGATACATTAGTCACCTGCTTCAGGTGTGATCTCAAAGCATGAATAAGCAATGAACTGTGCTGAATGTATGAATAAGAAGTTAATTAGGCTGAATGTTTGCTGCAGGAGGACTGAAAATCTACAACTTGTTGCTGCCTCAGTTACCTACCTCACGACCTCCATTCTCCTGGAGTCCAGGCACCGGTGTGACAGTTCGGCTGCTAGCTCTTGATGATGTCACTGATGCTCGAGATGTCCTTCCAGCAAAGGGTGGTGTCTGTTGAGTCACGTGACTTGCAGGCTGAGGTATGGTGTTGGGGGTAAAGCTTCGTTTGTCCACACCACTGGGGCTGGACTGTGAAGGGCTAAATGGCCAATCTCTACCTCGTATGACAGGAGGCAGTGGCATGGGGTCATCTGCAAAGAGGTCAGGGGTACTTCTTGGCTCACTGCCAACACTGTGGTTAAGGAACTGCGACAGCTCTTGCTCGCTGGTGAGGCTGTTCAGGCTCTGAGTCCTGCTTCCACACTGGCTCAGTGGATGGCTGCTACTCAGACTGACATGGCGAGATCGGTCACCAGATGGAGGAGGGTTCTGGGCTGTGTATCGTTCCTGGCTAGCTTGCAGGGCACCTGTACTTGACTGAGTCATTCCCCTTGTTGGGGAATATGAGGATCCGAGAATGGAAGAGGACAAGTCTTGGTTTCTCTCAGGTGGTTGTCTAGCTTGAGAAGCAAATCCTGGCTGTCTCTCTGGGGTTTGCCTGGCTGAACTAGAAGTATATGGTCGTACTGGACTGGCTGGAATGGTCTTGCTGTCAAGAACATTCCCAACAGCCTCATCCATTGGTGTTTGTCTCAACAATGAAGATGTGGAAACACCCAACACATCTTCTACTCGAGAATCCACAGGTGTTCGTGCTCGTGAATTTTGAGAACTTGATCTTGAGGCAAGTGGTGATTGATGCACTAAACTGTTGGTGACTCTTGCTGGAGACTTTTGAAGATCAAGGCTTGCAACATATTCATCTCCAAGCAGATCTCTCATGGGCACCGATCGACTAGAAGCACCACCTCCATGGGGTGGTGTTCCATGGTTTATTCCAAAATCACCACTGACAGAAAGATCCACCAGTGACTGTCGACTAGAGCTTCGGTCAGATTTAGTTAGCAGCTTTTCAGCCTCGTACTCCTGCTGAAAATCTTTAAGATAGGACTTCTGGGGGCTGTGCCGAGCAGAGCTGTGTACAGAATGTTCTCGTTCAAATGCACCTCCACTCCTATCATGTGTGGAACTAAACTCATCATGATACAGTTCCTTATCAATGTCTCCAACAGGTGTAAGACGCTTGGAGTTTGTGCCATTGTGGGAGAAGTCAGATTTGTGCAATACAGCTAGTTCATTTTCCAGACTGCTATCCAGGGCATTTTTTTGTTGCATGATCAGATCTTCATATCTAGTGTTATGCTTGATGCCGGCTTCATCTCCATCTGCAGGGCCCTCCATGGTTGTGTGAGCTATGAGCGCAGAAGTGGTGATATCATGATAAATGTCAATGCCGGCTGGTCTGCACTGCTGCAGCTGTTGAAGTTTGGCCTCTTCCACAACACTCTTGCTTGCCGCTACTTCATCATCTATGACATCTGCACAAAGCAACAAATATTGGTCAGATGCAACTTGGAAAACATGATAAATCAGTGTTAATACTAAGGTTCAACCATATAAAATCTATTATAAATTTAAATCAAGATATAGTTCTTCTAAACATCAATGCCACAGCTGTTCCTCTGACTCAGTGGTTTATGAAATGACTGAGATAGTTGTGTCTGGTTCCTTTCAAATGACATCTGCTGAGCTATGCCATCATGACACTAGTGACTATTAAGGCTACAGGCTGGGGTCAGTGTGTTAATGTAATTGTTATGCTTACCTTATGCACACTGGTTATACTCATGCAAGTTTTGTAAGAATGTTACAAGCCTGATTTCCAATGAATTGATGAATCAAGCCATAAATAGTCACTTGCTTCAAACACAGAGGATGTAGAGAGGAGTACATTGTACTTTCCAGCTTTAAGACTATATAAAGCTCATGAGACGTCCTAAACAAGACCAGAAAGATTGCTTATGGATGTGTCTTGTATACATCTACACAAAAGCACACACACACACACACACACACACACAGACCCCTATTCTCACCTACTCCCTCTAGGTGAGAGGTCATACAAGCAATTAACACTTTGTCACAGGTATAGTAGCAGTGCCTGCCACTAGCACTCACTAGTCTCTCACTAAACTATATGTCTGCTCTTTTTGATCCTCACCCCTGAGCACTTTGTGGGTGGCCTGACATACCCAGTTTCATACTGGCTGCCCTTCTCTACTAATGAATTATCAAACAAGCACATGCTTTTCAGCTTAGAGTTAATTTAATTACTACAGTGAGAAAAACGTCTGGACGCCCATTATTTGCACTTTCTGTCTTTCCAGGGACCCGGCAATCGTGCCACTGGTCGGCGAGAAACAAACAAGTGTCCAGACCGCATGTTGTAACTCGTTAGTCAGTCTGGCAAGACGCCCCCCGCCCCCAATGCACTCACACACACACATATATATTTATAGATATACACGCCTCCTCAAGTGTGCTACAGACAGCTTTCTCACTACCTGTTCTTTACCGGAAGAGCTAAACAAATATGAACCATCGGCTTACCTCACAAAAGAGCAGAAGAAAATATGATCACAGGTGAAAGACTGAAAGCTTGTCAGCGCTCGTCGCGAGACCGGAACTTCTACCTGCCGGGGGCCTCGCGCCAGTCGGGGCTGGGGTCGGGTGGGGGGACAGAGGCGGGTGGGGGGCCGTCGCCATGGAGCTGACAGTCACGCCTGGTCATCCCCACCCGTCCAATACCAGATACCCACCTGTGAAAGGCGGGTATTTCTCGCTGTTTTGTTAAAATGTTCGTGGCTGTAGCTATAGTTCAGTCCTTTGTTTCGGATGGTGAGTGCCAGAGTCTTTGGGATTTAATAAATAATCCGTTCTGAATGCAGAAAGGTGGCCGCAAAACAACAAATATAATGGTTTCTCTGCCCCAGCTTGGGCTTCAACAGCTGGAGACTGGGCTGTCGTCAGGCGCTGTTCTTGGTCTCATGGGGTGGGGGTGGGGTGGGGGTGGGGGTGGAGCTGTACTGTGGCCGCCACACAAGCATCCACTTTACTGGTTACATTTATAATGTGACATTCTGACCACGTCTAATAATTCTAGCAGTGAAAACACTATATTTCTACAAAGAACATGTACCCGAAACCTCTATGTTATACATAGCTGCTGGTCATCGTATTAAATGTCAAAGGGTACGATCATAATAACAAGTATGGAGGAGCCGAGTTTGATATGCAAACTGGGGAACCACATTATAAAGCACTTGTGTATGCCTGTTATACATCTATCATGTATATGCCTGTTATACATCTACATCTATCATGTGTATGCCTGCTATACATCTATCATGTTATACATCTGTCATGTATATGCCTGTTATACATCTATCATGTTATACATCTATCATGTGTATGCCTGTTATACATCTGTCATGTTATACATCTATCATGTGTATGCCTGTTATACATCTATCATGTGTATGCCTGTTATACATCTATCATGTTATACATCTATCATTTATGCCTGTTATACATCTATCATGTGTATGCCTGTTATACATCTACATCTATCATGTGTATGCCTGTTATACATCTATCATGTGTATGCCTGTTATACATCTATCATGTGTATGCCTGTTATACATCTACATCTATCATGTGTATGCCTGTTATACATCTTTCATGTGTATGCCTGTTATACATCTATCATGTGTATGCCTGTTATACATCTATCATGTTATACATCTATCATGTGTATGCCTGTTATACATCTGTCATGTGTATGCCTGTTATACATCTGTCATGTGTATGCCTGTTATACATCTGTCATGTGTATGCCTGTTATACATCTATCATGTGTATGCCTGTTATACATCTTTCATGTGTATGCCTGTTATACATCTATCATGTTATACATCTATCATGTGTATGCCTGTTATACATCTATCATGTTATACATCTATCATGTGTATGCCTGTTATACATCTGTCATGTGTATGCCTGTTATACATCTGTCATGTGTATGCCTGTTATACATCTATCATGTTATACATCTATCATGTGTATGCCTGTTATACATCTTTCATGTGTATGCCTGTTATACATCTATCATGTTATACATCTATCATGTGTATGCCTGTTATACATCTATCATGTTATACATCTATCATGTGTATGCCTGTTATACATCTTTCATGTGTATGCCTGTTATACATCTATCATGTTATACATCTATCATGTGTATGCCTGTTATACATCTATCATGTATATGTCTGTTATACATCTATCATGTATATGCCTGTTATACATCTATCATGTTATACATCTATCATGTGTATGCCTGTTATACATCTATCATGTATATGTCTGTTATACATCTATCATGTATATGCCTGTTATACATCTATCATGTTATACATCTATCATGTGTATGCCTGTTATAGATCTATCATGTTATACATCTATCATGTGTATGCCTGTTATACATCTATCATGTGTATGCCTGTTATACATCTATCATGTTATACATCTATCATTTATGCCTGTTATACATCTATCATGTTATACATCTATCATGTATATGCCTGTTATACATCTATCATGTTATACATCTATCATGTGTATGCCTGTTATACATCTATCATGTATATGCCTGTTATACATCTATCATGTTATACATCTATCATGTGTATGCCTGTTATACATCTATCATGTTATACATCTATCATGTGTATGCCTGTTATACATCTATCATGTGTATGCCTGTTATACATCTATCATGTTATACATCTATCATGTATATGCCTGTTATACATCTATCATGTTATACATCTATCATGTTATACATCTATCATGTTATACATCTATCATGTATATGCCTGTTATACATCTATCACTATGGAATTTGTCGTACTCATTATTAGACATTATACAGAGTAATACACAAGAGACAAATTAATGGAAGGAAGCAACATTTACTGACCCTCTGCTGACTTCTGACCCCCAGAGTCAATCCAAATTCTAGTCACAACCCCCCTCCTCTCCCCTATTTCTGTTCACAATGTTTCAGATTCTTCTGTCTCTGCAAGATTTAACTTCCCTAACAGGAACATCTCCTTCTCCGTATTATAGCTCAGTTCGCCACCCGAGATTCGAAACTGGGTTTGTTGCTGCAGTCGCAGAGTCGCTGCACGTACCAGTGATGTGCAGGTATCGGCCTCACCCTTAATTGTCACTAGCCTGACCACAGCTCGTGCTATGCTCTGTTAAACAAGGATGATGACAAAGGCCTCCTGTAAGATTCTGGGACCTGGACTAACCGGTTTCATTAAGTTTATGTACAGGTGTAGGTGTATGTCTTTATGGTACATAGCTGCCTGTAAAGTCACGTGCGAGCGAACACAACTACAATTGTTCAGTCGGCCGTGCCTGGAGATGCTCACTTGCTGCTGCCGAGATCGATGGTACATGGCACCCGGCAAGTTAAGTGACGACAGTACATGGCACCCGGCTAAGTAAGTGACGACAGTACATGGCACCCGACTACATAAGTGACGACAGTACATGGCACCCGACTACATAAGTGACGACAGTACATGGCACCCGGCTAGTTAAGTAACGAGAGTACATGGCACCCGGCTAGATAAGTGACGACAGTACATGCACCCGGCTAGATCAGTAAAGAGAGTACATGGTATCCGGCTAGTTAAGTCACGATAATACATCGCACCTGGCTAGTTGTGACGCAGTACATGGCACCCGGCTAGTTAAGTAACGACGGTACATGGCATCCGGCTAGATCAGTAACGATAATACATCGCACCCGGCTAGTTAAGTGACGGCAGTATATGGCACCCGGCTAGATCAGCAACGAAAGTACATGCCACCCGGGTAGTTAAGTAATGTTAATACATACACCCAGCTAGATCAGTAACGACAGTACATGGTACCCGGCTAGTTAAGTGACGATAATACATGCACCCGGCTAGATCAGTAACGACAGTACACGACACCCGGCTAGTTAAGTGACGATAATACATGACACCCGGCTAGATCAGTGACGGTAGTACATGACACCCGGCTAGTAACCAACTCGCCACAGATTACCGCCGCAGAAATAATGATTTAGAATCGATGGCCGGGTAATGTCAGTTGACACCGGCACAACGACTACAACTACCATAAGGTACACGTGCATGGCACTGAGACGGTTAAGTACAAGTTGATTGGCAGGCGGTTAACAAGACATTCGTCCTTTTCTATTCCAAAGGAGAACTTTATATTCATCCACACAATCTCTCTCTCTCTCACTCACGTGTGTGAATAATAAAGTTCACTACAACACTCACACGGCGAGCCAGGTGGCGCTAGGAACTGCAAATGTCTGGCCAGCACGTGCTTGTCCGTTGTTTTGCACGTGGAGAGCTACAGACAAACCCTCCTGACAATAGCCATGAAGGACAAGTATTCGCAACAGTAAAAACAGTCTGAGAAACGAGAGCTGCATCTGCAGTCACATGATCACGTGAAGGTGTCTGGTGCCTGGTGTACACCACATCAGCACAGAACTACCGCATAGAACGACAGAACACGTGACCACAGCACCATGCAGCTCGCGGGTAAATAACAGAGTATACGTCACATCATCCAAAGACAGCGGCAGAGCACGTCACATGTAACCAGTATTTAGAAATCAAGTCCATTTATCTTCTCATTTGTCAAGTGGAAAAGATTTCGCGCTCCCTGTGCATGAATATGTCGGGGTCAACCTGTCAACACGCTGCATGAGCCTGTGAACCTGTGAGCCTGTGTTGTGGTAGTATGCTAGTAGCTAAGGCACGTAAAGGTCACTGACCGTCCTTGATGAAGAGGTCAACCTCGAAGGTGTAACTGCGGATGCTGTACTCCTCCACCGGATACGTCTTGCCCTCCACAATCACGTGACCTGTAAACTCCCCGCACGGCACGCGCATCTCCTCCGAGAAATACGCAGCGCCCTCTTCCGACCAGATGAGAAATACAGGGTCCTTCTGGAGAAGACACACACACACACACACACACACACACACACACACACACACACACACACACACACACAATGAGGAACACAGTCCTTGTGGAAAGTGCAGCGAACAAGCGGAGACCATTGACTGCTGATGGAATGCGTGTTACAATATGTTTGAGAAATAAAGTTTTATCATCAGAGACTGAAGATATCACATGGTCATGTTGAGTTGTTGCTGTACTTACCGTCTACTACTAGTCTAAACAAAAGGTAAAGTCTTCCTTTTACTTTTAATTGATAGACCAATGGTGAGTGAGATGATCTAATGTTGGAGATGTTGCCGTATTCAACTCTGGAGAAGATGCGTTACTGCTAGTCTGGTGACGTACTGTAATACTGGAGAAGATGCGTTACTAGCCTGGTGACGTACTGTAATACTGGAGAAGATGTGTTACTAGCCTGGTGACGTATTGTAATGCTGGAGAAGATGCGTTACTAGTCTGGTGACGTATTGTAATACTGGAGAAGATGCGTTACTAGCCTGGTGACGTATTGTAATACTGGAGAAGATGCGTTACTAGCCTGGTGACGTATTGTAATACTGGAGAAGATGCGTTACTAGCCTGATGACGTATTGCAATACTGGAGAAGATGCGTTACTAATCTGGTGACGTATTGTAATGCTGGAGAAGATGTGTTACTAGCCTGGTAACGTATTGTAATGCTGGAGATGTTGCGACACTTACCGTCTTGGCAGACGAGAAGAAGATGACCCTGGCACTGGACGTGGGCACCACTTTCGACCACCGATATCGGCAGCATGCCTCCTGCTGTTCCTGGTCTTGTTGTGGTAGCTGCTGTCGCTGTTTCGGTGTACCCATGTTTTCATGAGCAGGTTGTCTGTCGTCAGCAGGCTGTGATCCAGTAGTTTGGTCAGCGTGTTCGCTTGTTGCCAGTACGTCTGCTACATCAGCTGGCGAGGGCGCAAGACTTGCCTGATCTTTATCCGTGTGCGTGATTTCCTTCTCCGCCAGACCATCAGCGGCAGGCCTGTCGCTCTCGTCACTTGCTTCAGTTTCTGCACCTGATGGGGGGAAAAGTCGACAGTTACACAGACGACAGGTAGATGGTGATATGACGACTTGTAGAGTCACCCAGCACAATAAGCTCGCGATATGTGGATTGTTACATTACACAGTCCACCGACACATCTCAACTGTTTTAACGTGTTCATGTGGAACGGTTAGTGCTAGGTGAGGTGGGCAGGCCGCAACAAGTCTGCCTTGTTGGCCAACACTCGAGTATTTCCTGTCTACGAGGCCACTCAAGACGACAGAGGGTGTAAGGAAGGTCAAAGGTTATAGGTTTTCTGCTGACGGTGTCGCTCTTTTCGATGTGACGGCCATACCTGGGTACCGGTGTTTGTTACAAGGGGAACCGCCAGGTACCCGATTGTCAGAAGTCCTGGCATTACATTATGATTGCCGTTCACTACCCTCCATAACTGGCCCCCACCCCCGCCCTTTGCCGATGAGTCTCTGTCCGTGCCAGGATCGTCATACAGATCCGCGAAAACTTGTCAACGTCCCTAACGGCTTCTTTGTGAAGTGGGGTATCAAACTGTCATTGCACCATTTAATTTAACTCACGCGTACCCGACACTTGAGCCAAGTTTTACGAATCGTCCTCGTGCCTGCCGTTAGAACATGCGATCTCATAGTCTGGTCACACCAGACTCTCTCTCTCGGCAAGAATGTGCAGAAACATGCGTTCATGTGTGTGTGTGTGTGTGTGTGTGTGTGTGTGTGTGTGTGTGTGTGTGTGTGAGACAGAGTGAGCGGGAATATTGCGGATTTGTACAGCATCCAGTCACACGTGCCTACTATGTTAGAGACTCACGTGGCTTTGAGTTTGTCTGTGTGACCGTTAACCACGTGAATATGTTTGTCGCGACAGCACGTGACCAACTGTTGTTATGTGTGCTACTAACCTTGCAGGTATATTTTAATTCCACAGATTTGCTGAGTGAGCTTCATTGTTGAGTACAATTTTGTTCCGCGATACATTTTCACCTGTACATGTACAAGCGACTAACACAGCGGCAAGAAGGTGTCTTCCCTCTCGTACAACATGGCAGTTGGCACGATGAACCACACGACAGTCTATGTCACGTCACGTGTTCGCTCGTTTGCCGTCATCAGCTGATATCATTCGTCACACTATATCTGTATCTATATCTATATCTGTATGACATTGGAACATTTGCTCTCTTTACACCCACCCACTCACCCACCCCCACGCGCATACCCCCCCCACACACACACACACGACCAAATCTTTGCCTAACATTTAAGTTGCAATGAACAAGGCGGACGGCGCTGGTGTTGTTGGTGAAAAGCTAACTGAGTTGATGTAGGCGGTGTGTAGGTGACGTATCATGCTAGCTATGTGACGTGTGACCGTGTTTTGTGACGTTTCACCCATGTTTTGTGACGTATAACCCGTGTTTTCTCACGTGAAGTAATGCATGACATTCACCTTTCCTCCTGCACGACGGACTATCTGTAGGACGAGCAGCCGCTCACGAGTGTTGACTCATGACCCCTGAAGTCTACTCACCCCCACCCCACCCCCACCCCCCAGGACTTACAAGTCCACCAGCGTTGGTCAGACCAGTTGGTCCGGCGTCCAGCCTGCAAAACTCGGCAAAAAGAAAAGGCGAGCTTGGGGAACTGACCGGCTTCCTTCATCATATCGCCATATACACGATTAGGGTGTGCGCCTCAGTCAGCGACCAGATACAGAAACATATCATGATAGTCACCCGGGGTAGAGTAGTTCCCATCCTACTCTGTACAATGGTGACAAAGTGAAGGTAAAAGGTGGAGCCACATGTCTGGCCAACAGTAGATGGTCGGTATGTTGACAGACACGTGCGTGCTCCTAGCGGTGATTCTGGGAGGGGGTGGAGGTGAAAGAGAGAGGATACCGGTGGATCTGGAGAAAAGTCCGCCAGACCGGCCTTCAACCGTCATTTTCAGAGAAATTAGTGAACCCTACAGGAGATGCGAATCAATGACCTCTTATTGTTGTCAATCCTCAGTGCAGTATGGACAAGCCCAGCGCTCTAACCTCCCAACCCACCCGGCAGAGCGGTACCTGAATGTCTTCTGATTATTTTCTAAAGTGGCCTCGAGCCCTTCAGCGGCACCAGGTAAACACCAGGTAAACACCTGTTTTCCCTCCCAGGGGAGGGTGGGTCGATCGATGGGCAGACAGGTGGTCAGGAAGGGTCAGTGCAGTGGGGCGCCAAGACGTTGTTGTGACAGGCAGTAGGCGGCATCAACCAGGGACACCCACCACCAACCGCGTTACAACTGATCGTCAGACCCGCAGGGGACTGAGATGGGGTGGCCATGTTGGCGGTACCTCCACCCGCTCGCCTCGTCTCCTTGACCCCGTGTGAGGACGACGAAGACATAGGTCGCGAGCAGGTGACCCTCGACCTTAGCTGACCCCTTAGAGAGATAGAGGGGGAGGGGGGTGGAACGGGTCGGGGTGGACGTGCGCCAAAGACATGTTACATGGCCAGTGGCGTAGGAATATGCTTGGCTTTGGGGTAGGGGGACTTTATGCTGACAGTTAACGACATTCACATTCTTGCCTCCTCTTTCTATTTTTGAGGCAGCGGCTGCCCTCCGTCACAAGAGACGCACGTGCACACGTGTGATAGACTTACATGCAGAAACAGTACATAACATGAGGTGCAACACATGTAAATGTTTTAGTAACACATGCATGTTGGGTGCGACATACACAGGAGTAAATAACGCGTATCTTGAGGTGTAGTTGTGAGAATTACACATCGTCAGGTCTCAGAGTTATTGGCTGTATCGTTTGATTAAGCTGACAGTTTATCAGGACTAGTGTGGGAGAACGAGAGAGCGTGAATGACGTCAGCTGTTCGGAAGACGTGTATGAGTGATGTAAAAATGAAGGAAATGACGTGAGAGAGAGCGCGAGCGGGGGGTGGGTGGGTAGGCAGTTAGGAGTAGGAAGAGCTTCAGAGAAGAGAAACAGAGCGTAGGGTAGGGATTAGGAAGAAGAATTAGTAGAGTGAATTTAATGAGTAGGAATTAGTAGAGTGAATTTAATGAGTAGGAATTAGTAGAGTGAATTTAATGAGTAGGAATTAGTAGAGTGAATTTAATGAGTAGGAATTAGTAGAGTGAATTTAATGAGTAGGAATTAGTAGAGTGAATTTAATGAGTAGGAATTAGTAGAGTGAATTTAATGAGTAGGAATTAGTAGAGTGAATTTAATGAGTAGGAATTAGTAGAGTGAATTTAATGAGTAGGAATTAGTAGAGTGAATTTAATGAGTAGGAATTAGTAGAGTGAATTTAATGAGTAGGAATTAGTAGAGTGAATTTAATGAGTAGGAATTAGTAGAGTGAATCTAATGAGTAGGAATTAGTAGAGTGAATTTAATGAGTAGGAATTAGTAGAGCGAATCTAATGAGTAGGAATTAGTAGAGTGAATCTAATGAGTAGGAATTAGTAGAGTGAATTTAATGAGTAGGAATTAGTAGAGCGAATCTAATGAGTAGGAATTAGTAGAGTGAATCTAATGAGTAGGAATTAGTAGAGTGAATCTAATGAGTAGGAATTAGTAGAGCGAATCTAATGAGTAGGGGTTGAGGCATTCTTTTAGACATACAGACCAGGAAAGACGCCAATGGTAGGAATTTTGTTATTTTAAAATAATCTAGGTGTACGAATCGGTTAACTGACTTTTCATTTGTGTATTTTTCTTGTTTTCTTCTGTTATTCATACTTAGTAAAGCAGAGAGATTCGTTAGGCAAATCATTCTTTTCTGTTAATTTGTGTGAAAGAAGTCGTGTTTGTCAGGCTCCGTGTATGTGTTGAAAGGACTGAGTGACTGATACACCACGCGGTGGGCGTGACACACGTGCAGCCTAATCACACACACATGTCTACATTACACACACACACACACACAAGACACACCTGCAGGGCACAACTAGACAGGATGAAAGGCCTGCATCTGTTTTCATGCCATCATCGCTGTTGGAGGAAAGACGTGTTTGAAATGGTTTGTCACTGCAGCAACAACTGCTTCTACTACACCAGCAAACAACTACATCCTCTTTGTCGTCATCATGCAGATAAAACAATGTACATGTACACAGGGGAGTGTACTGTGTGGTGGTACCATGTACTACCCCCTACAATGCTGTACACCTTGTAGGTATGGCGGGTAGTATTATAGTTGTACGAGTTACAATACTGTGATGTATGGTTTGTGCATGTAATGATCATGTCAGCTAACGGGATTTTGCGATCATGGAATTCAGCCATTGTTGGATGTTTTTCAGAGCTGCCCACCTGACTATGGCTCTAATGGCTGCTAAGGCGACAGCTAGCGATCTTTTCATTTTTTTTATTATAACTTTCCATGACTTTCAGTTTACTCTGGCGTCTAGTAAAAAACTTGTACATGGTTTTACTCAGTCAACCCATTTGTATGGATGATGGAAACTGTAACGGGAATTTGCAAACGTAGGTTTTGGTTGTCTGGGGCCAGTTGCACAAAATATTTCTAAGTTTAAACACCTTTAAGCTTTAACTCTATTCAGATAATCAGTTTAAAGTCCACACCACAATTTTAGAATTTTTAAAACTAAAACTGCTTTAAGTTAGATAAAGCTGTTTAAGTGACTTTCCGTCCTGTCAGTACAATGTTTGATGTACAGTACACTAATGATGTACTGCTGTTTAATGTACAATACACTAATGGTTTACCACTATTTGATGTACAGTACACCATTTGTACTGCTGTTTAATGTACAGTACACTAATGGTTTACCACTATTTGATGTACAGTACACTAATGGTTTACCACTATTTGATGTACAGTACACTAATGGTGTACTGCTGTTTGATGTACAGTTCACCGAAGGTTTACTGCTGTTTGATGTACAGTGACTATAGTGACTTGGTCTGCGCTGTGCCTCTAACTCCACGTACAGCAAAATCACTGAAGGCCTACACATTGTTGTAGTGGTTGAACTTTTCAGACTCTCTAACTGTCAAACCACAACTCGACAAAGAGAGAATGTCCGCTTCTAAATTAAAATTTACTTGCCTTTGACGATAAGAGTGGAAGACAGATGTTACACACCGCGAGGTTCTTTAGAAAGGGATAATGTCGCCAGGCACAAGTTATTGGACAGCTGCAAGAAAAATCACTTCACCTTCCGATCATTGGCAGCCTGAAGGTCCCGCTGTAGCGGCTTTGTAATTGAAGGGACAAGGAAACGATCAAACACACTGCGTGGGGGAGGATCGGGCCCTGATAACATCTTTAACACCACCCTCAGTCCAGTCCGATAGCAACACCCTTATCAAGCGGGGTACCCGACGGTACCCCGTCTGGTTAACGATTAGACACACACACACACGCACACACACACACACACACACACACACACACACACACACACACACAGAGCTCATGTGCCTTTTGTGTTCCACACTCGGAATGACATCCAAGACTGTCTAGAGCTGTGGTTTGTGTACTAAGAAAGTCAACATCTCCACTAACGAGGGATCTTTAATTGTTTCGTCAGTCTGCTCTCCCAATAAAAGTGAAGAAGAGGGATAAATACTGTCTTCCGATACACAATGAGGTATTCTGACATGGAAAACAAATTTGTTAGTACTGTACATATGTGACATGCACATCACGTGATGTGTGAGTGACCGCACACGACGTCTTATTGACTGTTTCAAATAATCCAGGGGGTTGTACGATCTAACCAGGGTGTCGCTGATTGCAGACCCCGTTGGCTTGTCAAGCCCCCCCCCCCTGGCACACCTCTCGTTAGTTGCCCGGATGTTTCAATTGACCCGGTGACTATACTGACAGCCTTCTCCAGGAATGTGTTTTCAGGCAGCGGCTTATTTTTATACAACATTCAGTTTGTCAAAGATCTGACAGACCTAAAAGACCACCGCTTCAAGATCTGCATTTGACTATAAACAACTAGATAGATATCTATAGGTCTATATAGTTACACGTGTAAAGCAAGTCACCATAAACAACACGATAAACAGCCCGACCGACCTCAGCAGTGACAATATAACGGCTACACATTTCTGTCACTAAAACTATAAGCACAATAACAGATATCACTATGAACAGCATTATAACAGCTATTGCTGTAACTAAAGCTATATGTAGCGTAACAAATACCACTAGAGACAGCACTAAAGCAGACATTCACATTGCTTTCACTAAATTTAGAAGCAGCACAAGAGATATCTATATCGGGACAGCACTATAACATATAGAAATAGCAGCACAACAAATATCAGTAGGAAGAGAATTAAAACAGCAAGAACGTACTTGCTCTAACTATAGCTATATAAGTTGCACAGATATAATTAGGAATTACATCACTAGAGACAACACAGCAACATAATACTAGACCCGGCATAATATTTTACTAGACACAGAACTATATCACATAGCTAGAGACAGCACTACAACATATGTCACTAGAGACAGCGCTATAACATATCACTAGAAACAGCTCTATAGAATGCATCACTAGAGAGCTCTATAACATATGTCACTAAAGACAGCACTATAGCCTGCATCACTAGAGACAGCACTACAAAATATCATTAGAGAGCTCTATAACATATGTCACTAAAGACAGCGCTATAACATATGTCACTAGTGACAGCACTACAACATATCACTAGAGACAGCACTATAACATATGTCACTAGTGACAGCACTACAACATATCACTACAGACAGCTCTATAACATATGTCACTAGTGACAGCACTACAACATATCACTAGAGACAGCTCTATAACATATGTCACTAGTGACAGCACTACAACATATCACTAGAGACAGCTCTATAACATATGTCACTAGTGACAGCACTACAACATATCACTACAGACAGCTCTATAACATATGTCACTAGAGACAGCACTACAACATATCACTAGAGACAGCTCTATAACATATGTCACTAGTGACAGCACTACAACATATCACTAGAGACAGCTCTATAACATATGTCACTAGTGACAGCACTACAACATATCACTACAGACAGCTCTATAACATATGTCACTAGTGACAGCACTACAACATCTCACTATGTTCCGCTCCCTCAGCGCTAGTGTCGCTTGTGACTGTGATCCAAGAGCAGCCTGCATGTTATCACTCAGGCAGGTTATCGCTCTGTAGCCAGGTGTAACCTAGACACCTGCAGGTCACATACTCGGCAGGTGCAACCTACAGCAGTGGCGTGCAGGTACAGATGTCTACACACCCTGACCCTTCAACCCTCATGACCTCAGCAACAGGCGATGAGCGACTTTATCAGGGGCTAGTATCACTATGTAGGGGCTAGTATCACTATGTTCTCTTGTCTGGCAAATCACTGCATGTGATCTTGACCTGTGTGACCTGACCTTGTACATCTCATCCTGAGGAACATAAGTCAGGACTGGGGTGACTGCTGTCATTAGTCTCTTTCTCTTCATAATCTAGCAACATAAAATAACAGCCACACGGCGAAAGTACAAACTTCAATGAACGATCCTCATGGGGCTGCGATACTGGCCTTGAGTTACAGTCCTTGGAGATGCTGGGAAAATACTACAATGACGTCAACAAATGGAAACCGTTAGGAACTGAACTATGCGCGTGTTTGCGGCACTGCGGGGTAAGCTGGAAGGTACCCGGACATTATACACCCGGCACCTGAAGCCTCGTTGAACTGCTGGTCAACAACCTCAGCAACTAACCTGAGTACCTTGGTGTGAGTGGCATCGTGCGGTTGAAAGGTTAACATACAGAGGTCAAGAGGTTAAGATGTCAGAGACGTGTTATTTAGTTGGAACTATTATTGGAAATACAACTGTTTGAAAATAATATACACATGTATTCCGTCTCCTAGGTTACCATTGAAAACGCTGTTATGTCCTTTGCAAAGCTAGAAAATACTTTTCCTGTCCATGTTAGCATAGAAATAATATTCCTGTCCATGTTAGCATAGAAATAGTATTCCTTTCCATGTTAGCAGAGAAATAGTATTCCTGTCCATGTAAGCATAGAAATATTGTTCCTGTCCATGTTAGCATAGAAATAGTATTCCTGTCCATGTTAGCATACAAATACTATTCCTGTCCATGTTAGCATAGAAATAGTATTCGTGTCCATGTGAGCATAGAGATACTATTCCTGTCCATGTTAGCATAGAAATAGTATTCCTGTCCATGTTAGCATAGAAATAGTATTCCTGTCCATGTTAGCATAGAAATACTATTCCTGTCCATGTTAGCATAGAAATAGTATTCGTGTCCATGTGAGCATAGAGATACTATTCCTGTCCATGTTAGCATAGAAATAGTATTCCTGTCCATGTTAGCATAGAAATAGTATTCCTGTCCATGTTAGCATAGAAATACTATTCCAGTCTTCAATTTGTTTATTGACATCTTTTGTAGGACCAGAAATTATCCTGTTATTATAAATTCTTCACAGCCACTTTCCGTAAACATTTCCACACACATTCACAAGAAACACACACACACACACACACACACACACATGCATCTACGCACACACATACACACATATATAGAAACGCACAAAGGCACTCACGCACACACACACACACACACACACACACACACACCCACACATCAATACAAATGTTCGGGAACACATGTACATGCACACATATATACGCACAAGCAAACGTGTACACACGTACACAAATCTTCATGTACATAATATTTTCTCTCTCTCACACTTGCACGCAGTGTCTTGTATGTGAGGCGACTGCCGGTTCACATCCCGATAGCGCAATGCTCTCACCTGTATTGTCGAGAGCGGTGTCGACGGTGTTTGTGTGGGGCTCACCGCTCTCCACTGTCTCCCTGGACGCCATTGTGTGCAGATGAATAGGCTCACCGCCAACCCTGATCCTAGTCAACCAGTCGCTATGGATGTCGCCCAACGGCTCTGCTACAGAACCACAGAAGCAGGTTGCTGGACCACTCACATGTTGGTATTCTCAAGTGCCCAGACATGCACACGACACTACTACAACCACTTTATGACCGTCTTCAGAAAAAACACCTGCATTTACCTGCCACAGCAAGGGAGTGGGCGCCGACTTGAAGAAGACAGATACCTACAGTCAGCAGACACTACAGCCCTCAACATGGCTGACAGCCAAAATGTCTTCCTTTAGCGGAGTGTGAGAGCAGAACGAGTATTGAAACACTGGGAGAGTCCAGCTCTGGCGGAAGCACTGTTAGTGCACAGACTTTACTGTCACTACAACTGCCAAGTGCTTGTGTCATATTCCCTCAGCACAGAAGCCTCTACTTCCCTGTGTCACTGGGTCCAACACTCATCTTGTGTCACCCCGAGTATCAGTGCCTGACAGCTACTACAGACTTCGGCTCTTCTGAGTAGGGAGGGGGTCACACATACGGGCAATTTTCAACTTTCTAGGCACTCGACTAGTAAATATTTAAACATCTTCTAGTCTTTCCAAATCTGAGAGCAGACCTAACAGCGCGGCTGAGGTAAGCAATTATATAAGAAAGCTTTAAAGTACAAATAACGGCCACCCTCAACACCTGAGTACTTGACACACGGAGGTAAGAATAGCGGCCACCCTCAACACCTCAACACCTGAGTACTTGACACACGGACGTAGGAATAGCGGCCACCCTCAACACCTCAACACCTGAATACTTGACACACGGAATAGCGGCCACCCTCAACACCTCAACACCAGAGTACTTGACACACGGAGGTAGGACACCCTGCACCATGAGTACTCGGTGCAGTCAAGCTAGCTACCCGCCAAACCAAACGAGACGATTTTTTTCCCGACCTGAGAAAGTGATCGATCTTTCAACACGAAATCGTTCTCTCCAGGGTCATGCACCCCCGGGTACACAGGCTTGGGTAGGGTATGCTATTATTATGCTAACAAGAGTGTGGCGAGAGGTGGCGCTGTTCGTTCTGTGCTGAAGACGGTGGCGGACTGAGCGACAGCGCGACTAACGGCTCCAGCCATTGTCGTGATCACCCACACCTACCCCACTCAAACACACCCACCCGCCTTAAGTGCGCCTCTAACGGTTCAGGGATATTGATATCTGGTGAGCGCAGGGTCTTCTGCATGTTTACTCTGGCATTTCACGGGCGAGAGAGCTTGTCTGTAAACATTTATTGACTAATCCATTGACAAGCCTGACAAATCGTACATTAACATTTGTTACGTGGATAACATTAGCGAGAGTGTCCTGTAACATTTGTTACATGGGTAACATGGGAGAAAGGTTCATGTAACACTTATTACCAGGACATTTGTTACCATGGTAACATGGGAGAGAGGTTCATGTAATCATCATCTATTGGAGCGAAGGACAGGGCTGCCACACACGTTACCAATGACTTGAGGCCTGGGGTACAAGATGTCAAATGATGGGTGGCTGGTCTTTAAATACGAGAAATGATGTTTGCTTGTCCTAAGGAATGTCGCTGGGACCCATAAGAGCGCATTATGCACACGGCCCCAGGTGAGAGGCGATCTGGCAGACGAGAGACAAGGAGCTGGAGACACCATAGCAGGGGAGGCAATTCTACCACAGGATGAGACTGAGACGATGGAGAAGGGAAGCAGCTTGAATACAAATCTTTACTGAAGTACACGTAACACGAACATGGAGGACTTGGAAATTCTCTGAGTACTGGGCAGGTGTGAGCACTGGGCGCGTGTTACTAATGGGTAGGTGTGCAGGTGTTAATACTTGCCAGGTATTACTAATGGGTAGGTGTGCTCAGTAGTAAGACATGCCTACTGGTCATGTATTACTACCGGGTAAGATGTTTGTACTGGATAGGTGTTAGTACTGGTCAGGTGTTAGCACTGGGCAGGTGTAAGTACTAAGCTGGTATTACTACTGGGCAAGTGTTTGTACTGCGCACGTATTCCTACAGAGCAGGTGTTAGCACTGGGCATGTGTTAGTACTAAGCAAGTATTTAGTACTGGGCAGGTATTTCTACTGGGCAGGTGTTAGTACTTGGCAGGTATTATTACTGGTTAGGTGTTAGTACTTGGCATGTCTTACTACTGAGCAGATGTTAGTACTGTGCAGGGGTTAGTACTGGGCAGGTGATTGTACTGCGTAAGTGTTAGTACAGGAAGGGCGTTAGTATTGGACAGATGTTAGTACTAAAAGGGTGTTTATACTGGGCGGGAGTTAGTACTGGGCAAGTGTTAGGTCCAAGCAGGTATACTACTGGGCAGGTGTTTGTACTGAGCAGATGTTAGTACTGGGTAAAAATTACTACAGAGCAGGTGTTAGTACTGGAAAGGTACTACTACTTGGGAGCTGTTTGTACTGACCACGTGTTAGTACTTGGTAGGTATTACTACAGAACAGGTGTTAGTACTGGGCAGGTGTGGGCACTGGGCAGGTGTTTGTTAGGGAAAAGAGGGTTGTCGCCCCTGATAGTTTCACCCAGTAGGGATTGCCGCCCTTGTGTGTGTGTCAATTCTGTATACGTTTAGAAAACAATGGGATTTTTTTGGCAGCAGTTAGTTCCCTTTCTGTAATAAAATGGAATACTAGTCCCCCCCCCTTGAATGAAAGCAGATGAATGGAATGAGTATAGTTTACAGGAGGACTGAGCAAAGTAGTCAGAGTCCCTGCAATGCAGGTGAACGGATTTTAGAGGAAGGACCTAGAAGACTTACTGTGTGGAAGCGAAAAGGTGTTAGTACTGGGCTGGTGTTAGTACTGGGCTGTTTTTAATACTGGACAGGTGTCAGTACTGGGCTGGTGTTAGTACTGGGCTGTTTTTAATACTGGACAGGCGTTAGTACTGGGCAGGTGTGGGCACTGGGCAGGTGTTAGTACTAAGCAAGTATTACTACTGGAAAGGTATTACTAATGGGTAGGTGTTAGTACTGGGCTGTTTTTATTACTGGACAGGTGTTAGTACTGGGCTGGTGTTAGTACTATCAAACCAACAGATTGAAGTAACACAAGAACACGTAGGAAACAAAGCACGTTTTATATTTCAGTTATTATTGACTGTCTGACCACTAATATGTCTCCGGCAGGTGTAACAGGGTTTATTTTCAATCTCTGCTTATGCCGACGTAGAACTCAAGACAACTAATTGCTTGCTGGCTGGCTTTCTCCGTCATAACCACCTTGATGTAGTAGTCTCCCTGCACACACAAACACACAGATGTCCTCTCTAGCCAGGTGTGTCACTCACCGCTCTTACCGTTGGCATCTACCAAAACATAAGACATACTGTATCAAGCATGCCAGTTTTATTAAGTCCCGGTCACCGACCATTTTCAATTCGTTAGACCATCAGATTTCTCAGGCTGAGTCATGTGACAATGGGTGGTCAGGACTCATCTGTTGTCTCAAGTCTAAGTGTTGTCTGTCTGTAGCCTCATATCATGTTTCATGTCTAATGTTGTCTGTGCTGTTTATTGCATAAATGTTGTTTGTTTGTTGTCTGATAACTGAGTCAGGTTTATGCCTGAATGTTTTCCCAAGTCTGAGCATTACTTCATATTTGTTGTCATGTGTGAATACTGCCTCATGTATGTGTCATGTCTGAGTGTTGTCTCTGTCTCATGTCTGACACAGGACTGTGAATCAGGCAGCGAGACAGAGAGTGGTGTAGAGCAAGAATGGGAGGGGAGAGAACTCGTGCCACCACCACTGTCACTACCACTGTCACTATCACTGTCACTGCTACTGTTACAGCTACGTTTACTAAATGAGGGCCGTCATCTCCCCGTCTGACATTTGCCAGACAACCACAGCAGCAACAACACAGCGCCAGTAATGACGTGTGATGTTTGCTGTTGTTCACCGGAAATACAATTCTGCGTCACAGTATTGCTTATGCACCGCTAACTAAGAGAGACAGAGTGAGAGACAGAGAGAGACAGAGATTGGAAGACTAACGTACTCTTGTCAGCCAGGTGTAGGATGGTTTCACATCAGGGAGGCTAAGCTGGTCCCTGTTGAGAGTGATGGAGTTGCTGGTCTTGAAGGGGCAGGTGCAGGGCATTCCGTTGTCAGTGAACTCTCTGGGGCACGTGCCGTTGGGAAAAAAGACTTGCATGAAGTGACAGGGGTCGTCATAGTGGCTGGCAGGTAGAGACAGACTTCAGTGATACATACCGGAACAAGTTCTTGTAACTGTCGCACTGACCGAAATTCTTACAGCATCTCTAACATCACCGTGATTATTATGGTACTGACCAGCAGTTCTCAACATCAACAGTTCTGATAAGTCTCCCCCCTCCCCCGTCACACTTCTTATAACATTTGTCGACACTTGTAACAGTCTTACAACAATCTGGTCCGAATAATTACTAGCAATAACATGCTGTCCCTTATTTATCTGCCACCGTGTGACTCGTAAGTCGTGACACTGACACACAGCAAGTCATCACACCACGTGATCGTGTGACATCACTCACCAACTGCCCAGGTCCTCGGTGCACGGCATCTTGGTCCAGCGGCTCAGGAGAAGCTTGAGGATGGTGACATCCATCTCCACGTTCTCGCTGATGACCGTGCTGACAGCGCCGTTGACGGTCAGGAGGGCTTTGCCGGGCAGATGCAGAGGCGTGGGGGACATGTCAAACTTGGTCAGTTTGATCCAGCTGTTGGCATCCCCTGAAACACGTCATTTCCGGTCATACCAGAATCAGGAGGCGCACTCCACAGACTGCAAGGCTAGTGGGCACCTCGCCAAACAAGCAAAGAGAGTGATGAGAACTCACTCACAGGGCTGAGGGGCGAGTGCGAGTGGAGAGTGAGGGGCGAGTGTGAGTGGAGAGTTTGAGTGGAGAGTGAGGGTCGAGTGTGAGTGGAGAGTGTGAGTGGAGAGTGAGGGGCGAGTGTGAGTGGAGAGTGTGAGTGGAGAGTGAGGGTCGTGTGAGTGGAGAGTGTGAGTGGAGAGTGAGGGTCGTGTGAGTGGAGAGTGTGAGTGGAGAGTGTGAGGGGCGAGTGTGAGTGGAGAGTGTGAGTGGAGAGTGAGGGGCGAGTGTGAGTGGAGAGTGTGAGCGGAGAGTGAGGGTCGAGTGTGAGTGGAGAGTGAGGGGCGAGTGTGAGTGGAGAGTGTGAGTGGAGAGTGAGGGGCGAGTGTGAGTGGAGAGTGTGAGTGGAGAGTGAAGGTCGAGTGTGAGTGGAGAGTGAAGGTCGAGTGTGAGTGGAGAGTGTGAGTGGAGAGTGAGGGTCGAGATGGAAGCAATGTTTTTGGAAATGGCGGCTGCGTAATACTATCATCGTAGAACAAACCTCACGTATGACTGACTCTTAACTGTTTGATTTCACTCTGGCCCACAAATATTTGGAAAAAAATTTCTGCACCACTCTTGTCGTTTAATAATTTCTATTTTCACTATGATTATGCATTCACTAATTGCCGTAAAGTTCTTATTTTTACACATTGAAATAAAAGATGTGATGTTCCTGATGATATAAAAAGTCCGGGGAGAATTGTGAATGTATGTATACGTTTGACATGTCATGCCATCAGAAGATTAATAAGTCTTCGTAAATTGAATAACATAAAAAATTAAATAAATTACCCAGTAAATCCACAAAACTTGACACGTATGATTACTATGTACAACATAAAACGTTTTCTTACGATATATACAATACACAACATATCCTTGCTATATCTACACATCGAACGGATCCTGAAATATCTGTTTAAAAATACTTATCCTTACTATATACACACAACACAAAATATATCCTTGCTGATATATCTGTACAACACAAACGTATCATTACTGAGAGATATTGACTGAGGAATCCATTGACAATCAAGTTGCACCAAATACGGCGGTTAAAGCTTGGGTCCTTGTCATGACCGTGTTATATATATATCTGCATAGATTTATTATCATACATTTATTATTTTACATTCATTATTTCCATTTATAATTGTCATCTTACAGACAGAACTCGGGAATGGGCATGGTTTGTGAGAATAGCCGCATGAAGTGTGTGTGTGTGTGTGTGTGTGTGTGTGTGTGTGTGTGTGTGTGTTGAAGTTCTTGCTATTTGTATCAAAACATCAGACACAGATCTTGCGATCTTGTTTCCAGATATCTACAGCTTCTTGTGGTCTCTGATAAAGACCTTATTGTCATGAATTCCTTGTAAGTCATTGTAATGTCGGGATCCTCTACAAACTCATCAAATGTCTCAACTCACCACAGTCCCGCCACAACAGAGTTCCGGTGCCATGATTAAATAAACTTTTGTCCGAGGGGTCCTCGGCGTGGCATGCGGCCAGCAGACTCAGCACTAGGAGCACCAACATGGCCAACAGTTTCTAACAGACCTGCAGGTGAATGGCATGACTGGCAGATCGTAGACTCGCTTTTAACTTATCTCGTGGACGAGTTGACTAGAATGAGTGGAGGATCAGGATCTGGTCTGCCAACTGCAGATGACTTCTTTAAACACCACTTAATCTTTGGTGAATGTCGGAAGTGTTTGACTCTAGGAATGATGGAGGCTTGTAATGTTAGTTTGATCCTTTTTTATTCTTTTGAGTAACTGTGTGGGTGGAGGACCGTCTGTCAAGGGGCGACTGCCTTCTCTGCTTCCCACAGACCGAAATCCTGTTGCAGTTTTAGTCTTTATTGTCCTGCACACCAAATACTTGTTCTTTCAAAGTAAGGCTGAAGACATGGAAACTTCTTCTTAGCATAGCTTGTCATCATCGTACATGATAATGAAGATGGACTGTGACTTTTATTTCCACATCATTTTATAACTTGACATCGTTTTACTCATCTTGTCAAGCATTACAAGAAGATAACATTACATTATCTCCAAATGTTTCTTGTGCATTTGCAAATGTAGGTAGACATCTTCAACTGGTGTTGAAAACGAAATAAAATTAGTTATTAACTACTGGTATTTATAAAATACACGTTTTGCAAATAATAGAGAATGAAAGAAAGACAGATACAAATAGACTTTCTACGATGTTCTCACTGTTCCCAGTCAGTGTATGGCGAAAATAAAACTGATGTGGGGTTAAAATAAACAAACTAAGCACATTTTATTTTACATAACCTTGAGAAAAATAAATTTTAGAAAAGAAGGGTGAATTTTTAGTCTTAATTACCCTCCATGGAGAAAATGAGATCTTCCGTTCTAGCTGATAAGAATGGAGGACCAAAGATGTGGGTCACGTGTTAATGTCACGTGTTCAGAGTATTGTTTAGAGAAGATAACACTCGCCAGTCGGCACAGATGCTGGTGGGAATTGTTGCAGGTGGGACTGAGAGCGTGGCACATCCACTCAAGTCTTGAGTTCCACGTAGACTCAAAGGAAGACATGCGTGCACCTGTCTGCGGTGTCACGCACGTACTACACGTGTTAGCGCGATACCATGTCACGCACGTAGTACACGTGTTAGTGTGATACCATGTCACGCACGTACTACACGTGTTAGCGCGATACCATGTCACGCACGTAGTACACGTGTTAGTGGGATGCGATGTGACGCACGTACACGTGTTAGCGCGATACCATGTGACGCACGTAGTACACGTGTTAGCGCGATATCATGTGACACACGTACACGTGTGAGTGTGATACCATGTGGTGTCTTGGTTGACAACGACTGACGTAGTCTAGTGATCGACGTGTATCTTGATCAGATGATTCTACCGGCATCTGTAGATAAACAGAAATGTTAGTGTTAGTCGTTTTGTGACGACCGCTAAGACTAATATCAGGGTTAATCTACCATCTGCCATGTGTTTCATTGTGTGGAGGGAAGATGTCGACAGGGCAACGAGAAGACATGGTGGTTGACCAACATCAAGGACTGGACAGGCCGCCAGATGGCAGACCTACCGAAAGGAGCACAGAATAGACTCTACAGGGGAGCCTTCGCCGTTGCTGCGTCATCCTGTCCTTCCCCCACCCCCACCAACAACTGGTCGCAGTTCAAAGAATGAAAAAAGGTTTATATTTTTCAGGTTGAGATTTCTACTAGTGCCAGGTGTCAGATGAGTTTGGTGTCACTTTTCCTTTTAAGAGTCATCAGAATTTGAATAGCTACTTTCATATGACCACTATTGTCGGTATTTGTCATTGTTAGAAAATTACTAATGTAAATACTTGAGATTTTAAATGTAGCTACCATTGACAGTGTTTTATCATAACCAACAGCGTGTTGGTATTTGTCATTTAAAACAACTGCTAGTTTCATAACTTTTGGATAATGATGAGCATCTTTATTTATCACGTTTAGAAGCCACTTTGTATGAGTTGTTCATTTGTATAAGTGTAGCAGCAGCAACAGTGTCCTTGTTAGATAACCAGTCGCACCAGTCAGTGCTTGTCATGTTTAGGTAACAAGTGCCGTGGGCTGTTCCTTCTAAATCAACTTGTAGTGCTGCTATTTGCCAGACTTACATCATCACTTGTATTAATATTTTCATTTTTAAACGACACTAGAATTGCTTTCACATTTCACTGCACCTCACACCTGCAACACCTTTCATTTTTCGCATCCACATGTCGGTAAGTCTGTCGTTTCTGTAATGTTTTTGGGTGAAGAGTGCACTTAGAAATGTTTGCGAGCGTGGATGTACATCTACATGTAGCTACACTCGTGACACTCTTCTTCCTTTTCACACAAAAAGGCCCGGCCAACGATTCCAACATTTAATGTTTTAAAAAGAAAAGAAGAAATAAAATGGTAAAAGAAATAAAGAACCGTCTAATAACTGATGGAAAGTTAGAGTCTCCCCGGCCATGCCACCTGTCTGCTTTTGCCCATTCGACGGTCAGGTAATCTGCACGAACAGTCAGTTGAGTTAATGTCTAACACACTAGAGTTCACTTAGTCGGTATAGATGTCCACCCCAACTGACGATCACAAAGTTACATCCCAAGCAGGTAGATGGTCTGCACAGAAGGTCTCTTGAACTGATGATCGGCAAGTTATATCCAAGGCAGGTGAACTGACCGCATACAAGTTCACCTGGATTGATGACCGGTGAATTATATCCAAAACAGATGTATGATAGCACAGAAGGAGTCCCTCCAAACTTAGGAATTAGAACATTAAGGTCTACGAGAAATACAACAAGAGATCATGCCTCGGAAGAGCAGCCTCACTGAAGTCAAGCCCCAGTGTATGTCGATTCAGCACTGACCTTCGGCAGGAGTGTTTATTAAAGCAGATTTATATAGCGCAATTTTCAACCCCAGAGTCGAATGAATGCGCCTTCCAAAAAAACAAAAACAAAACAAAAAAAACAACAAAAAAACAAAAACAGATTGACACAAAAACCACGCTCAAACAAAGACCAAACTTAGTAACAAACAATTATACAGAAACATTGCAACAAACAAAAATACAAGGTAGAAAAGGAAGATACTGCACACAAGCATGAACATAACATCTAAAGGATAACATTGAGAGTCATGGTGTGGCGGAGTCTACAACTGTGAGCAAACCATTCGACGAATGTCAGCAGACACAGTCACAGTGAGTGTAGTTACCGCTGTGGTGGTCCGTAGTGCCTCAGAAATCTCCACTGAATTTGGAGTCCGGCTTAGCTATGCTTGACCCTCGGTGTAAGTACTGATCCAGCCACTACCCTTCGGTAGAGAGGTGCCAGCGTCCGTTGCGAATGTTCCGCTGGTGCTGTGTGGGTCCGTCTTGTCCCACGGACTGGCGCGGGATCTGGAGTACAGCTTAGCTGTGCTTACTTCCCAGGGTACGCAGGGGTTCAATTTCTACCCTTCGGTAGAGAGATGTCAGCGTCCGTTATAAAACTTCTGCTGGTGGCGTGTGGGTCCGTCTTGACTGACACATCTGCGCTGAATGCCGGAGAAACGTTAAGCAGACCAACTTAATTCTGCCTGACCCCGGTTCGGACCAATGGGACGCTAAGGTACTCGGTAACTAGGGCGATCACCTAGCGACCCACTCACTTTGTGGATTCCATGCCCACTGACTACATCAATTTCTCTTTACCATATAGTCAGCATAAATCCCCATCTGGACTGACTGTGTCGGCCGACATTACAACCCGCCATGTGGAACTCCAGATTAAATCTTGTTTACAAAATGAGTCTGGAATTCCCCTATTGCGTCATGGCGTGACGCAATTTTGTGGTTTGCGTCACACGGTCACGTGGGTTCCCGAGAACGTGCCGCTGTTCTACTTAAGCTTATGAACAAATAATACAGTAAAATGGGGTTTGAGCCGCGAAACGTTACTGTCAAAAACGCACGGGACGTGTGGACAGGTCACATACAACACACACTGACCTCACAGCGTTCTTCACGTGTCCTTTCACACAACAAAGTACAAAGACCTGCACGTGGCTTCCTATATCTCTTTTATTAAAAACAAATCCAAATATTTTCCCACACTCAACGAATTTCAAATAAAAGCTACACCAACATATATCACAGCTAAATTAATGATTACGTAAACCCTACTCATATTCTAAATGTCCTTTCAACAACGTAAATGTCTTCTTTCAACCTTCCCCTCAAACGTCGCTCACCGTCTCTTCTCTATATCAGCTTCATTTTCTTCCAACAGTTTCTCAAAACGTACCTGACCACATCACACTGTCAACGTCTGATCAAAACTCACGCACCCACAGATACACATTTGCCTGTAATTCTCCTTGAAACTATATAGAAATACACACCACTACGAATCTCCAAAAGCACAGCAATGACTCCCAATACAGAATCCACTGGCAGACACACAGCAACTGACGAATCTTTTCACACACACAGCAATACTCCAATTTTCTGAATAAACCTGTAGAAACACAACAACTGGCGAAACACTAAGCCTATATACTCCAAACAATACTACAAATGCCGACCTCCTTTACTTTTCTCGAATAATCACACACAGATACACACACCGGTACATTCCACTCAAACCATCTTTTGTTCTCTCTCTCGAAACTTCTGCGCTCTTGCAGACGACACCCCACGTCATACCCTCTTTTACGTCACGCTTTTCAACCATAGCAAACGTATCCCCCAAGGGCCACTAACCCTGCTGTACAAAACAAACAAGGGAGCTAACTCCATTTCTGACATTCATTACTGTCACGGGTCGATCCGTGACAGTTACACTGAGCATCTTGAATGTTATTCACTGCACTGGTTAACCACGTATTTTAATAACAATGTCCTTAGAGAATGTGATAAAGAGATGTTATTCTCATCGTGGGTTAAGGGTGAATAAGATAAAGAGATCAAGATGTGTGATAATGACCTGAACAAGGAGACTCTGGACAATGACGTTAGCTTATACAACAATGACGTCAGCTTATACAACCATCTCTTGAGGTCAGCTGACTGTCCAGTAAGTGTTATAATAATAATAATAATGAAGATTTTTATAGCGCATATTCACACTCTCAAATTCGCTCTTAGCGCTTAAAAACAAGGAAGAGACATGGACTACATGGATAGAACACGAGGGACGGAAGAATAAACGACAATACTGACGACAAACAGAAAACAAAGATAGAAAACACAAAAGACACCAAGTAACAGGAACAGAGAATATAGTGATTCTGCAAAGATAGATGGGTAGACAAGTAACAAGAGCGGAAGGGGGGAGGGTAAGAAGGACGAGCATTGTGTGGACTGTGTTAGGAGTAATGCTCAAGGAAGAGGTGAGCACAAGAACAGACACATCACGACTTGACCCCAGAAAGTAGGGATTGACCCCATAAAGTAAGGAATGCCAGCCCTCCCCAAACTAGGGCTTAATACCACAATGTAGGGCTTTGAAGACAGCAAATGTGCAACAATAGCACTTTTGGCAAGACCAAATCTGATGTGACGTTGGTAAGAAAAAAACCGCTTTGTATTGTGCTCGTGATACGTTAAAGTACCCGACTGACCATGATCTTCTTTACCGAAAACTTGTTACTCATAATAAGTGAGTGGATCTTGTTTCCATAAACACAACGTGTGGTTGGGGACTCGGGGTATCTGTACAAAGACATGTTTTCAGGTAATGGCAGCAACGTATCGACCTCCCTGTTCCGTTACGTGGTGCTTGCTGAATCCCAAGCACCCCTCACACTAAACTTACAGGTGGTCATCTTGTACCAATGGCAATGACAATGACAATGACCAACTTTATTTATCCCAGTGGGCAATTGGAATATGGGAATGTGCTCTAGTTAAATGCTCTACCTTAAATAATTCCTCTTTCTCTCTGCCTCTTATTTTTTACTCTCGTTCTTTTGGGAAAGCGGACAACCTACGACGGTGTCCGAGCACCAAGGCGGTGTCATGCCGCTGTGACAGTGCATTTCTCCGCTTGACCCTGCTGTGGAGTAGGTACCCGACACCCTAGATTTACACCTCACACCAGATAACTCACTCCAGTGTCTGACACCTCACTCCAGATAACTCACTCCAGTGTCTGACACCTCACTCCCCAACAACTTTCGCCTTATTTTTGGCCTTCAATTTTGTAGCTGAAAGCCATTTGTGTGCATGATACGTGTATTTAGGCCGAGCAAGCTACCATCGCTTATGTCTGAGATAAGAAGCACTTTTTGCTGAAGATATTTAGATCCTAATTTGTTTTATTAAGCTGTTAAATTGAAAAGTTAGAAACCAACTGTTATTTCGAGAATGTTAAATCAAAGTTAAAAGAAAAATATCTTGCGTACTCTCCTACAAAGATATAAATGTGTACATACACATATATCGGAGGAAAAAAGACAACTCATTAAGATCGTGAGGCACAGAAACCAGTCAACTAGTGGCCGGCTAACTTACAGACTTTTGTTGAGGAAGCAGCACCAGACCAGCAAGTTACATGTAATATCACTCCGTGCACCACACAGCTTCAGACAGCATCAGACAACAGTAGACGCCATCAAGCGACATCAGATATTACAGAACATTGTGACAACATTGTCTCCATAATAAACTGACTGTTTGCCAGTTCACTGTCCTTTGTCTCCATACAACCATGATCTCCAAGTCTTCTTCTGTTTCTGTGTTTTTGTTGTACAATGTCTTGTTATATTTGCGATCCTCTATGCTGGTACGTATGTATATATATGCGTGCATGTGCGCCTTCCAAAGAAGGAGGGACGAAAGACTGTAAAGGCAAACCTGAGTGTGAAGTTATTTTCAGATGAATGGGTGTAAATCATCTCAATATGACAAGTTTACTAACAATAACTAATGACAAGTCTATGTTCTGTTAACTTCCCACAACTTGTAAGATTTAAGTCGATGGACAACTCGGCTCACGTTTGAGCAAAATTTCGAAGGAAATTTGTCAGGAAACTTTTTAATCTGGGTTTCCTGGAAAAATGCACGCGCAGAGAAAAATAATTTATAGTCAAACTCCGAATTTAAAAGAGAATTATATGAAAGTTCAGTTAGCAAAAATGAAATTAATTTGGTCAATATTGTGATAATTACCTATGTTTAAAAATTACTTCAAATACCGTTATAACTTATTTTACGAGACAAAAGCAACCACATGCGGCTACATAAACCACAATAAACACAAACATTTCAACGGTTCATTACCATTTACTAAAAAAAATCGAACAAATATTCTGCTAGCTGTATAATGACACAAAAGGGATTTTGTAACAGACTGTCAGGTATCATTGTTATTAGTTATTGACTGTGTCGTGATTAAGCTTACATTTTATAAGGATTATTGTGGAAGAACGAAAGAGCGTGAATGACGTCAGTTGTTCGGAAGACGTGTATGAGTGACGTAAAAAAGTGAAGGAAATGACGTGAGGGAGAGCGCGAGCAAGCAGTGAGTAGTCAGGTAGGAGAAGAGAGAGGTTTAGGACGGACAGACAAGTAGAGTAGGAATTGTAAGAAGACTTTGTTGAGTAGGGCGTTTAGGAGTATATAGATGGATGAGGTGAGTAGGTATTCTTGTAGATATTCAGACAGGCAGGACTCAAAGGTTAGGGATTTTATTATTTTAAAGTAATCTGGATGTAGGAATCGTTTTTTAACTGACTTTTCATTTGTGTATTTTTCTTGTTTTCTTCTGTTATTCATACTTAGTAAAGCAGAGAGATTCGTTAGTCAAATCATTCTTTTCTGTTAATTTGTGTGAAAGAAGACGTGTTTGTCAGGCTCCGTGTATGTGTTGAAAGGACTGAGTGACTGATACACCGCGCGGTGGTCGTGACACAGACATTTGTGGTAACTAACAGGAAAGTTGCTTAGTGTACAATAATGATCACACATGGACTGTGCTTAGCTGACAATGTCTCGTGACCACCTGAAACACAAACATTCTACTGACAGTCCTACTAACAGTCCTACCAACAGTCCTACTGACAGTCCTACTAACAGTCCTACTGACAGTCCTACCAACAGTCCTACTGACAGTCCTACTGACAGCACAGGGACGACAACAGTTCCTTTGGTACAACTAGAGCATGGTCCACTGTTGTCTGATATCGCCGAGTGCTTACTGGGGTTCACTAAATGCGGAACAGTGACCTTTACGCCGTTGATAAGCAAGATGTCATGAAGTTACTTCGTTGTCCTTGACCTTTAGGTCACGATCAATCCACAGGCTTCTTGACCTATTGATTGGTTCCGGTCAAAGGTGACGTTTGGCGGCCAATTCGAACAGGTACAGCACCCAGGTGAGAGGCGCTAGGTGACGTCACGCTGCTAAGCGAGCTTTCTACAGACAGATACAAGACAACAAGACACCAATGTTATTTCATGTTTGTGAATAAATACGTTGTTTACTGCAAACACTGGCTTATAAAAGTAAGACTAGTCTGACAGGACATATTGGTGACGATAATGTCTTAAAACACGTGATTTTATTGTCACACGAAACGTATTATTTTAGTGTCATACACAGACACACTATGATAGTGCCATACACAGACACACCATGATAGTGCCATACAAAACACAATATTCTAGTGTCACACAAAGACACACTCTTCTAATGTCATAAAAAGAAACACTATTCTAGTGCCATACGACAGAACACTATTCTAGTGTCAGAGGAAGCACGCTATTCTAGTGCCATACGACAGAACACTATTCTAGTGCCATACGACAGAACACTATTCTAGTGTCATTCGACAGAACACTATTCTAGTGTCAGAGGAAGCACGCTATTCTAGTGCCATACGACAGAACACTATTCTAGTGCCATACGACACAACACTATTCTAGTTTCATACGACACAACACTATTCTAGTGCCATACAACAGAACACTATTCTAGTTTCATACGACAGAACACTATTCTAGTGTCATACGACAGAACACTA
The DNA here is from genome assembly GCA_004794655.1 of Marisa cornuarietis. NCBI lineage: Eukaryota > Metazoa > Mollusca > Gastropoda > Architaenioglossa > Ampullariidae > Marisa > Marisa cornuarietis. The sequence goes on from SMMW01000521.1 coordinate 5,821,628, forward strand.
TTCTAGTGCCATACAACAGAACACTATTCTAGTGTCAAAGGAAGCACGCTATTCTAGTGCCATACAAAGTTTATGTATGATTAGAACTGAGCTCACAAGTTGCGATGAAAATGCTGTTATGTGTGACATTTCATTCACGGACATTTTATTTCTGCTAAAGCCGTTGGCACTATGCCTAAAGATCTGGCCGTCTGTCTACTCAGATAGAGTTACATACATTGTGGCCAGAACATTTACATGTTAGGCTGGTCATGTAGAAAACGTCACGCAGTCACCTATGACCTGCACGGTTAAAACGTTACACATTATGGGTACAAAACGTCACAGAGATTACGGTCTATACGTGTACAACACGTCACACACTGTCTACAACACGTCACACAATAACGTATGGCCTGTACTTGTACAAACGTCATAGACTACACGTACAAAACGTCACACACTGTGTCTACAAGACGTCACACAAGACAGTATGGCCTGTAGTTTGTAGAAAACACGACACTACACGTACAACACGTCACACACTGTGTCTACAAGACGTCACACAAGACAGTATGGCCTGTAGTTTGTAGAAAACACGTCACTACAGGTACAAGACGTCACACACTGTGTCTACAAGACGTCACACAAGACAGTATAGCCTGTAGTTTGTAGAAAACACGTCACTACAGGTACAAGACGTCACACACTGTGTCTACAAGACGTCACACAAGACAGTATGGCCTGTAGTTTGTAGAAAACACGACACTACACGTACAAGACGTCACACACTGTGTCTACAAGACGTCACACAAGACAGTATAGCCTGTAGTTTGTAGAAAACACGTCACTACAGGTACAACACGTCACACTCAGTGTCTACAAGACGTCACACAAGACAGTATGGCCTGTAGTTTGTAGAAAACACGACACTACAGGTACAAGACGTCACACACTGTGTCTACAAGACGTCACACAAGACAGTATGGCCTGTAGTTTGTAGAAAACACGACACTACACGTACAACACGTCACACACTGTGTCTACAAGACGTCACACAAGACAGTATGGCCTGTAGTTTGTAGAAAACACGTCACTACAGGTACAAGACGTCACACACTGTGTCTACAAGACGTCACACAAGACAGAAAAGCCTGTAGTTTGTAGAAAACACGTCACTACAGGTACAACACGTCACACACTGTGTCTACAAGACGTCACACAAGACAGTATGGCCTGTAGTTTGTAGAAAACACGTCACTACAGGTACAACACGTCACACACTGTGTCTACAAGACGTCACACAAGACAGTATGGCCTGTAGTTTGTAGAAAACACGTCACTACAGGTACAAGACGTCACACACTGTGTCTACAAGACGTCACACAAGACAGTATAGCCTGTAGTTTGTAGAAAACACGTCACTACAGGTACAACACGTCACACACTGTGTCTACAAGACGTCACACAAGACAGTATGGCCTGTAGTTTGTAGAAAACACGTCACTACAGGTACAACACGTCACACACTGTGTCTACAAGACGTCACACAAGACAGTATAGCCTGTAGTTTGTAGAAAACACGTCACTACAGGTACAAGACGTCACACACTGTGTCTACAAGACGTCACACAAGACAGTATGGCCTGTAGTTTGTAGAAAACACGACACTACACGTACAAAACGTCATAAAACTGACATCACAGTGAAGTAGATGTGGCTGACACAATTTCTCACCTGCACTGACGATGACGCTGGCTGTGAGGTTGGCGGCAAAGACCAGGGCCGTCAGGTGTGAAGCAGCGTCAGTAGAAGCCAGTAGGTCGTCTGTCAAGAAACTGAGCGGTTTGTCAAGAAATATCTTGAACAGTTTTAACTCGATGATAACTGTGGTAATATTCTGAGCTGTTAAACTTGATGATATCTGTATCTGAGTACTGTACACCACGTCAAACATTCGCTAACAAGGCTAAACATCTCCAACAACCTGACACTCACGACGGGTTACTTTGATGTCATCTCAGAACTGACAACTTTAGTCGATAATGAAAACCACGTAAAGATGTTCCTTTCCCACGGCTTGACTTCACCAGTTTCCATGCACACAAGCCCGCACATGAGACCCACACCCACACAAGCTCTCACACGAGATCCACCCCCATACAAACCCACACACGAGACCCAAACCCACACACCAGACCCACCGCCACACAAACCTACACAGGAGACCCACAAAAAGCTCACACACGAGACCCACACTCACACAAGTCTACACAGGAGACCCACGCTCACACAAGCCCACACACGAGACCCACACTCACACAGGCTTACACACCACAAGTACACTCACTAGCAGCCCACCCACGTGTACCCAGAAGCTCAAAGTCGTTAGCCAGCACCTTGTATCTGCCTGACAATTTGTATCAGCAGGGTCAGCGACATGTCCAGCTGCGCACTGAGCAGTTCTCTTGTACCTGTCGACAAAGATGGCGAAGGTCGTTCAACACTGACCATGGAAGGAAGGAGGGAGGTAGAGAGAGAGGCTTTAAGAAAACGAGTTCATATGTTGTGACTAAACTGACATTATTTCAGTTTCTAGACTTTTCTGTCATCACACTGAGCAACAAATGTTCTCTTCTCTCTTCTTTCTTGTCTCCCCTTCACTTCCGGCAAAGATTTCAGTTGTGAAACGACGTCACTCAGGTAACACGTGACATCGCACAGGCAACAAGCAGCCTCACATCTGTCAGAGAAAGACGGCCTACGTACCACGCGCCATCAGCAGACCCAGAACCTCCTGACTTCCAACCCGACCCGCTGCCATGTCGACCAGCGACTGAGTCTCACACTCTGTGGCTGGCAGAAAAAAACCATCGTTAGAACTCGCAGGCGAACCTTCCCGAATAGCTTAATAAACTTCTCAAATTAAACTTCTCAATAAACAAAAAGAAGGTTAAATCGTATTTATACAAGCTTTAAATTTATTTATGGATGACATGGATGGTTGACGTTATTACTCTTCAAGTTCTTTGATATTAATAATATTATTATTCGTAAAATCTTTAAAAACTATAAGATTGGCGCATTGTGATTATTGATCACTGGTGTTTTGTGATTATTGATCACTGATGGTGTGTTGTGATTATTGATCACTGGTGTGTTGTGATTATTGATCACTGGTGTTTTGTGATTATTGATCACTGATGGTGTTTTGTGATTATTGATCACTGGTGTGTTGTGATTATTGATCACTAGTGTTTTGTGATTATTATCGGCTGGCGTCTTATTATTATTATTGGTTTGTGTTTATGCCGAGTCAGCAACTAAAGCTGCATGAGAGCGAGCGAGTTCAGGTGTGTAAACAGGTGCCAGGTGAGAGGGCGCTGACCTGTGATACAGGTGAGAGTCATAAGAACAAACTTCGTATTCATTAGAGGTGGTGGCCAAGCAAAGAGAACTAACCACGACTAACCATCAAGTTAGAATCAAGCGTATTATCTCCCCTTAGTGTATAACCTGTTACCTTGCCAACCACGTGGTACACTCAACAGGTGTGGGCTGGCTAAATATTTAACAGCGGGTTTGTGTGAGCGAGTTATTATTATTATTATTAGTTGTTGTTTTATGCCAAGTCAGCAACTATGGCTATCTCATGGCAAAAACAATGTACATGACTATTCAAAGGTTGATATAAAGTAATTGTACAACTCTTTAGATTTCTCTTTTCTTAGTTTTACAAAATAACAGTTTTTAAACATATAAGTTCTATCATATCAGGTGAAAAATCTGAATGGACTTTACATATGCCAGGATTGATTTGGAAGAGTGTTTGGCAAAAAGGTCATCAAGAGTCTGTGCTGTAAAATAGTTTTGTGAGCGAGTGACTCAAAGATAGTTTTGCACGAGAGCCTCTGTGTCTGTGCGTGCGTGTGTGTGTGTGTGTGTGTGTGTGTGTGTGTGTGTGTGTGCGTTGCTAAATATATTGTGACTACTGGTCTGTTGATAATGTTTTGCATTGTCCCCCTTTAGACATACGTGTTCTCTATTGTCTCCCTTTATAAGTTGTACCTGAGTGTCGGTGGGCCCGGGGGTTGTGAGGGTCTGACGTGTAGAAGTAGGATGAGGACAGTGGGCGTATCAAGCATGGGGTCGGGATTGCATGTGATATATTTTAGCACCGTAACCCTGGAAGAATGGTGTTAACATGCTACACAACATTTTAAAGAAGGCGATGTCACGCGTCTTTACTGCTTTTGTTGTCCTGGCTGTGACAGGTGTCGCTTACCTGCCCGTGACAGGCGAGAAATTAAGGCAGAGGCACGTCTCTGAATGTCCATCACATCTTTGTAGGCGTCAGACAGGCCAGATGCTGGCAGACATCAGGCATCGGATATCAGATATCATCAAGCATAAGACATGATATCAGACATCAGACATCAGTCATCAGTCATCAGACATCGGACATCAAACATCAGTAAGTACGCTGGCTTGACTAGCTTTGCTCGCCTAGGTTTGTCTTGTACACGCATACACACATATAAGCACTCACATGAATACACACAGTACATATGCACACACTCACGCACACGTACGCAAAACACACAACACACATGCATGTACACACTACACACACGTACATATACAAACATACACATACATGTAGACATACACATGTATAGATACACACATACACACATGCACATACATATTCACACACGCACACACTGTGAGCTCACACAACGATGTATAAACTGATTGCTGCCAACAGCACGTCACACCTGTCCTGGCCTGTCTGACGAAGTGAGTGACTCTTAGTATCAGGTAACCAACTTCTGCTGGGATGTCACCCGGAATGGAGGGCTCTGTCCTTTGCTGCCAGAGAAAGACCTCAACTTAGAATTCTCCCCACACCTTTTCTCTTCAATTTATTCTCTCACTTCTTGTCTTCATTCTCTCACACTTCTTGTCTTCATTCTCTCACACTTCTTGTCTTCATTCTCTCACACTTCTTGTCTTCATTCTCTCACACTTCTTGTCTTCATTCTCTCACACTTCTTGTCTTCAATTCATTCGCTCAATTCTAATGTCTCATTCTCTGTCACATTTGTCCTACATTTCTCCGCTCCCATTTCATGCCTTACATTGAAGAATGACATGAGAGAAAAGAAAAAGGAAAGGAGTCAGAAAAAAGAATATAGAGAGAGTGAGAGACGGGCGACAGACGGGTCAGCGACGGACGCCACCCGAAATGGAGGAACTGGGGTATACATCCAGTACCCTGAAAGACACAGGTAGACGATGGAAAGTACAGAGTGCAAGTTAAAGCCCTCATCAACAATAACCGGATAAGTAAGAAGCACAACAAACCTGAAAATGGTACTGCAGAGTTTACCCTCACACTGTGGTATTGAATGAAACAAACAGGCTGACAGAATGGTAAAACTCTGGCCTGGGTGAAAGCGAGGTTACTCTAAGAGAGAAAAAGACCATCCTCAAGGCTTTGTAAAGACCACCCAATCCACCCAATCCACCTGTCCAGATTAGACTACCCAATCAATCAGACAGCAGCCACCATCTGTCCGGATTAGACTATCTAATCAATCAGACAGCAGCCACCATCTGTCCGGATTAGACCAAGTGGTAATTTTCAGCCTCATGATTGGGACAGTAGACTAAAGGACAACCTTTACCGGAAGCTTCATCTGTTGTCATTCCTAAGGTGCTCCTGTGGAGACTGAGAACAAACCTCGAAACATGTCCTCCAGGAACTGAACATGAGGGCGGAGGGCTGGCAGTCACCGATGCCCCTCGACACCGAACTGTAGGGACCTGGGGATGTTGTGCAAATGGCTGCCGGTTTTATCTCGAGAGCCGGCCTCCAAGTGTAACAAAACAGGCGAACGACGACAACAAAAACAATCAAAGAGGCTGAGGCTATGGATGGATTGAGGATACAGTCTAAAAAAAGATACAGAAAGGATGGAGAGTGAGATATACATAGAAATTAACGACGAGGGTATAGTGAGGGTGCACACTTAGGGTGCAATGAGAGAAGCAGATCGAGGATAGTCCGAGAGATACAGAAAGATTGAGTGTTCAGTAAGAGATAAAAAAAAAGTTCGAGGGTTAAGTAAGGTAAACAGATTTAAAAATAATTTCTTAGCACACAAAAAACTCTTAGGTAAAATGAATATGATTTTATTTATTGCTCGCAATAAAGTTAAACAAAATATACTGACTGAGGGTACAGTAAGAGATACAGATCAAGGGTACTGCGAGGGATACAGATAGCCTGAGGATATGGGAACAACGCAAAAGAAAAAAGTACGCAGTGTGTGTGTGTGTAGTGTGTGTAGTGTGTGTGTGTGTAGTGTGTGTGTGTGTGTGTAGTGTGTAGTGTGTGTGCAGGGCCGGCGCAAGGCTGTGTTGCGCCCTAGGCGAAAGACAAATACTGCGCCCCCCTTCCCCCTCCAAAAAATGAACCAGTTATCAAATATATATATATATATATACGTTTAGGCTTAACTCTGTTTTCTTAACTGAAATTTTTAATAACTATCATAGACTTACATTAATTAAAAAAAAGGCTGTGACGAGGGACCCGTTTGTGCAATTAAAAGTTTTGCAAAAAGTTGTAACACCACTATCGCAACTCTTTGCATCCACACAAGCAAATTAAGCATGATAAGAAATGAGGAAATAAAATGAAGGTAAAGAACGAGACAAATCGTTCTATCACAGTGTATAAAAATCATGCGAACTTATCTTTACAAACTCTCATGATGTCGGGGGTGTAGGACAGTATGCACTGTTCACTCTTGTATGGCTAAATCCAGTTCACAAATAAAGTCTTGTAGAACAGTTCAGTTCACAGATAAAGTCTTATAGAACAGTTAAGTTCAAAGATAAAGTCTTATAGAACAGTTCAGTTCACAGATAAAGTCTTATAGAACAGTTCAGTTCACAAATAAAGTCTTATAGAACAGTTCAGTTCACAGATAAAGTCTTATAGAACAGTTCAGTTCACAGATAAAGTCTTATAGAACAGTTCAGTTCACAAATAAAGTCTTATAGAACAGTTCAGTTCACAAATAAAGTCTTATAGAACAGTTCAGTTCACAAATAAAGTCTTATAGAACAGTTCAGTTCACAGACAGTTCACAGATAAAGTCTTATAGAACAGTTCAGTTCACAAATAAAGTCTTATAGAACAGTTCAGTTCACAAATAAAGTCTTATAGAACAGTTCAGTTCACAGATAAAGTCTTATAAAACAGTTCAGTTCACAAATAAAGTCTTATAGAACAGTTCAGTTCACAGATCTTCTGTTACATCTTTTACTGATTTAGCTTTGGAAGGATGATAGCTCCAAGCACCCGAACAGACCATTATACACAGCAAACAGCAGCACGAGATGTCTGCAGCCGCTCAGTAAAGTGAGGTTTTTACAACATCCTGTGGGTTTTAAGTTTAAATTTAAGACTACCTTTCCCTCCCCCCCCGATCTTGGTTGTCCAGCCCAGTTAATGTGATCTGATTTTCTTTAAGTGGTAAAGATTTATCTCTACCCTTCTCCACTGTGGCTACCCCACTTAGGTCCTTTCAATCTTTCTCTCCTCTCTCTTTCTCATCTCACGGACAACTATGAAGTAACATCGCACCACCTTCTTTGTCCAGTCTTCTAATCTGATCCGACTGGTAATTAACTGTGACAGATTTATTGCTACCCTTTGGGCCTTTCCACCTAGCACCTCGGCAAGCTTTCAATCTTTCTCTTCTTTCTCATCGTACAGACGAACTAACAAATAAAACCGCACTGACTACATGTTTGCTACTTGAAAATAGTGGAAAAGTGGTTTTCTACAAGAACTGATTATGACCAGAAGTCATAGAACCCAGAAGTGTCAAAGAATGGCTTTGCTCTTCGATTTGATTAATAACTTATAAGTAAGAACTACTTTTGTCAAGAAAAACTACGTCTGTTTCTCAATTGCAGGCGTGCATCATACACATGGCTACTTGCATGCCTACCAAATCAGACCTACACTTATGAGTAGGGGATTTCAAACACTCGTGTAAAAGGTTTTATGGAGTGACGACTGACTGCACACTGATGGAGACAAGAAATCTGTAGCACCTTGCTCTGGTCTTATTTTGCTGTGTGGTCTAAAACTCAAGCTATCACAGCTTCTAGCATCTAGACCACCATCATCGCAGCTACCACATGTTCCCATCCAAAGTCACACCTGACAGGTGGGCGGGGCAGTACGAGGTCCGTCAAGGGAGAGTCTTCTAGACGCTAACAATACAAAGTTGTAAATCATGGTGTCAATGCAGCTGCCCAAACACATTCCAATAGTCAGCGCCGCTTGGTGTCCAGCATAGGGTTTGTTGAAAACAAGAGAAGTATGTAGACTATAGGTCTTAGTACGCACTATCACTTAATAACCAATGTCAAATATTCTGTCAATGGAGCATAACAACAAGCTATCTGTTCAAACTGTAGACAGACAGACGCACTCTTAGATAATAAAAATAAACAAACATTACAATTTGACAACTAAAAGTTAAGTGTAATACACTCATCGAACCGAAATATAATAATTAATAAGAAAGTCACAACAGTAAGTACAAGACTATCGGCCATCAGTGTCACCCTGTACACAGCACTAAGGAGAAAACAGGTTCGGGACAGTGAATTAAATAAATTGATCTGAAATTTGACAATAAAAATAGATATACTATAAACTTCAAGTGACTCTACCTTGATGTTTGTCTGCTAAAGACTTTAATACTCTTATTAACTAAGAATGCGATCGTGACATTAGCTAAGTTTATGCGGGTTCAAAGTTCGTAAGTGTAAAAAATATTGAACATAAAACAGTTGTCATAACCAAAAAGAGACTCGCGTAGCAAACTCTAGTCAGTGTTGTTGTCCCTGATCTCAGCTGCAGTGTTTTCAATGTATAAGTGTGGAACGTCTTTCAAAGTAGGATAGAAGAGAGAAAGGTGAGGTTGGTATCAGTGGAATGTGGTCCCATCCATCGTAAAGGTCCGCCCTGACCAGGCCCCATCCACCAACCCACCCCTCCTACCCCTCTGCTGTCTATCATCCACCCCCTCCGCCCTCTTCTTCCCTGCTGGTTAGGCGGTCCCTTCAAGTGCACCCTGTAATGATGAGGTTTTCCTGTAATACATGAACTGAGAAACTCGCGTGGTGAAGTCAACCTACAAGCAGAGGAAAGGCGTCCTGCTAATGTCATTCTATGAAAATTATCTTTTTCTCTAACACTTTTCATCACTTAAAAACAAAAAACGCAGGCCCTTTTTGCACCCCCCTCCATGACTTTGCTACCACCTCCTTTGCCATTCACCAGCGCCGCCCCTCTCACCGCCCCTCTGCCGCCCCCATCCGCCCTCTACTTCCCTGCTGGTTAGCTAGTCACTTCAAGTGCGCCCTGGGATAAAGGGGTTTTTCCTGTAAAACATGTACAGATAAACTAGCGTGGTGGTCAGTCTACAAGCAGAGGAAAGGTGTCCTGCTAATGTCATTCTGTTAAAATGATATTTTTCCCTAAAATTATTCATCTTAAAAAAAAAAAACAGCTGGCCATTTTTTCCGCCCCTGTCGGTCGCTGCGCCCTAGGCGAGTGCCTAGTTGGCCTAATAGGTAGAACCGGCCCTGTGTGTGTGTGAGAGAGAGAGAGAGAGAGAGATTCTTGTGGTCTGAAATAACGGATTGTAAGCAATAGTCACGATGTTACCTGTACGAGACTGGCCCAGGGTAGGGCGATGATGAGAATAGAGCCGATGGTCAGACACCGTATCGTCACCTCCATGGTCAGCAGCGCACCTCACATGTAAAGACAGGTAGCAATCCCACACAGGCGACACCTTATACACCTGTACTTACACCTGTACTACACGAGGGGGGGAGGGAGCATGGTATGGCGGGCTTTTATGAGATGGGGTTAACATTACAGTGACACTTCCTCTTACGCCCTTAGTGACATCACACATCTCAGCAAAGGGACGTAACTCAATGGGCTGTTGCTTAGCTCGGGTCTGTTGGCGAGGGAGAGTAGTTTAGCTTTGAATGCCGGCCACCAACGGGTAACATGCGATGGAGTGAAAACAATGTAGGAAGTGAACGAGGGCGTACGTGCACGTGTCTGTGTGAGGTCGTCACGTCACGTCACGTCACACGAAATGAGGTTACGTGTCAAATTCCGCTCAAACAGGTCCGGAGTCGAGTGGCTGCTGTACTTTGTGATCAGAGATGTCATCAAAACCTGGTTTACAACATCCTCCCCTATAAACGCTTGGGTTTGAGTGATGTCACGAAAGTTGCTGGGTTTGAATGTTTGACTAATTTTGCTGGGGTTGAGTGCTGTGAATATCTCTTTTGTGTTCGAGTGCTGTCAAACTCTGGTTTGAGCGCCGTCACAACTGTTTGGTTTAAGTGTTGTCATAAACACGGCTTGGTAAGTGTTTGTTAAGTGTCTGTTAGAGTGGTTAGAGTGGTTAGAAAGGACATTAACTGAATCGATGTTATTTACGTGTTTTCTCGGTCGCGGACATGAAGTTTTTGTTCTTGTGTTGGCCTTGAAAACGAGAAAAGCATTGCTCTATTCTGATGAACATTTTCTTTAAAAATCGTTTGTTAGGACACACACACACACACACACACACACACACACACACACACACACACACACACATCTACGTGTTTCAGACAGATACGCATGTACATGTTAGACATCAGCCATACGGACTGACCTCAGTCTTCCTCGGATAACATCAGCAACTCCTAATCATTTGCTTTATTACGTGCATCTCAAGTACCTACATCTGCTTTATTGTTACCTGTGCTCAGGTATCTCTTTGTTTTGTTGTAATGTGTACTTCAGGCATCTATCAGTTTTAATGGTAATTAAACCAAAGAAGGACTCAGGTTCCTTGAAATCCTACCTCAGTCTCCTCAACTGGATTAATGTGACATGTAAGCTCCATAGTGAAGTCTGGTATTACTGATAGTCTCCTAAATTTCGGTGTATAGGCTGCGACTTCTTTCCTCAGTTAAACAGCAATGTGGTTTGTTTGAGGATTTTACAGATTTTGAGATTCCGATTAATTTTTCGATGAGCTCCAGTGTTAATTGCTGACATTTGTAAATTAAAGACGCACGCAACTGAAGCATTCAGATCAGTTGCTGAAGCGCACACATCATCAGACCGACAACGAGACAAAATGCCTACGATGCAGCTTTCATGTTGTATATATTAGTCATATATTAGCGGCTTATTTGTCAAAAAAGTAGAGAAATTAAAAAAATTAGTGGGAGCGGGTTGCATACAGGTGCGCTCAATACATCGAAATTAACGGTACTCAAGGAACTGATATCTGAATCCACTTGACTCGTGAAAGTAGACCCCCCCACCACCACCAAAAAAAAGAAAGGCAACTTGTGTCAGCTTCAGACGAAGACAGTGTAAGAGTGCTGTTGTGTGTCACATTAGCAGCCCGTGTTAAGTGTTTATCATTAGTGTTAGCAACAAGTGTGATAAAAATTCTGGGTTCCCTTAGAGAAACACGCGCGTAAAAGACTAAGCAAACGAAAAAGTCTGGTTGACTTTGTGAAAATGTGATTTGTTGTAAAGGGTGAGTTATAGCATCCATCCATCCATCCATCCATCCATCCATCCATCCATCCATCCATCCATCCATCCATCCATCCATCCATCCATCCATCCATCCATCCATCCATCCATCATTGCCGTCACACAATGCAACCAAATCAGAGGCGAGCGACTGACACAGAAGAAGAATACGCTTGCAGATTATTTTTCCGAAGAGATTTTTCGGCTCGTACAGCTTTGTCAAGTGTCACAGGAACAGTGTTCGTTGTCAGCAGGTGACATGAGCGAGATGATGCCAGGCTTGTCCTGTTTTTCACTCCCCATTTTCGAACTGAATAGAAAATGTAACAGCACATGAGAAAATACAATCAATAAAGGAGAGACAGACAAATGAATGAGTCAATAAATCAAGAGATCAAATGATTTGCTGTCAGCGTCGTTGTTGACGAGAACGATGATCTGTGACGGCGATGACGACGACAACGACGAAGATAATGATTAGTACCTCTTCTCGCATATGAAATAGAGTCCGCCTTGGTTGTTGCAACCGGGTATATCGTCCCACAGGCCGCTGCTGTACATTTGAGCGAAACACTGTGAGTAAGGGTTGAAGTTACTCAGTTCTCCAGGCGCCCAGTGGGTGTACTGTAGTGGTCTTCCATCAGACCTCAGCACCCATCGTCCCTCCACCAAAAGATCGTTGAATCCTAATCACACGTTATGCCCTGAGAATTGAACCGCAAAACACTGTGACTTGAAACCATTTTTACTGAAGCCGACCACAGAAAGTATTTAAAATGGACCGAAATGGTTTACTCGCACTTAGATTCTGAATAACTGGAAACTGCGAGATAATTTGTTGTCAAATGCATGAAGCCAAACTAAATGTGCATTACAACATCATGCAACTTTCTTTTACTTCCTTTCGAAAGATGAGCGAGGGAAGGCAGAAACAAACAGACAAACAAACTGAACAACAGGCATTTATTCTTGAGGTGATTACCAGCACAGACACACTTACCGCAGCAACTGGCCAGGTAAACTTGTGGGCAACGTAGGCGTAACAGGAGCTGCCATAGGATATTCACGAGTCTGGACACTTACAGTCTGTACACAGGATAACACATTACAGTCTATACACAGGGTAACACATTACAGTCTGTACACAGGGTAACACATTACAGTCTGTACACAGGATAACACATTACAGTCTGTACACAGGACAACACATTACAGTCTGTACACAGGGTAATACATTACAGTCTGTACACAGGACACATTACAGTCTGTACACAGGGTAACACATTACAGTCTGTACACAGGACAACACATTACAGTCTGTACACAGGGTAACACATTACAGTCTGTACACAGGACAACACCTTAAAGTCTGTACACAGGATAACACATTACAGTATGTACACAGGATAGCACATTACAGTATGTACACAGGGTAATACATTACAAACTGTATACAGGGTAACACATTACAGTCTGTACACAGGGTAACACATTACAGTCTGTACACAGGATAACACATTACAGTCTGTACACAGGATAACACATTACAGTCTGTACACCGGTTACCACATTAAGTCTGTACACAGGATAACACATTACAGTCTGTACACAGGGTAACACATTACAGTCTGTACACCGGTTACCACATTACAGTCTGTACACAGGGTAACACATTACAGTCTGTTTACAGGGTAACACATTACAGTCTGTACACAGGGTAACACATTACAGTCTGTTTACAGGGTAACACATTACAGTCTGTACACCGTTTACCACATTACAGTCTGTACACAGGATAACACATTACAGTCTGTACACAGGGTAACACATGACAGTCTTTACACCGGTTACCACATTACAGTCTGTACACAGGGTAACACATTACAGTCTGTACACAGGTTAACACATTACAGTCTGTACACAGGGTAACACATTACAGTCTGTACACAGGATAACACATTACAGGCCACACAGGTTGCCTTGTATTTTGTTAGATAATTGGTCTCAAGCGGAATGATGTGGGTTCAGGTTCATTTTGTGATCAGCAAACTGTCAGAAAATTTCCAGCCTTTTGTCGAAATCAGACATCGTCATACGGTGTATATCCTTTATGATGGCTACCTGAAAATTAATGGTACGGATTTCGATTGTATTTTGAAGTTTATACGATTATTTGTTTTTTATGCAATATTATAATATATTTTTTCTGTTCACAGACTATATGCAGCAATTAATACAGAAACTTTTTTTCAGACGTTTGAGAAGATCTGACTGCAAATGAAGGTTTCCTTCCGACTAAATTTCTGAACATAACATATTCCCTAGCTGCAAGATTTGATTATCCGACCAACATGAAGCCTTAGCAACATCTAGTTCCAGATTAAGTACTAATGACTAATACGCCTTAAAACACACATGTAACCAGAAATCGGGATCGTCCAGTGTGTGTGCTTTGTGTAGAGCACTTCGAGTTCACCTTAATAGTGGAGAAAGATACTTTAGAAATAATATGAGTAAGTGATTAATTTGATAAGCCCTCTAATAAAGTCTACATGTAATGTGTCCATAATATGTCTGGGAAAGTCTCTTGGCAGGTTTGTTTAGCATGTTGCCATGGCTACAACTATTGTACTCTCTCTTATCCAGTACTCAAAGCAACAACGAAGTGTGATGAAGCTCATACAAGGAAAACAGTTTTAAAATTTAATGATGACTAACTCTCATTCACTCTAGAGAACGAGATTTTATTTGTTGTAATGAAAGCAGTGGTGAGCGAGAGAAGGTGAAGTAGTCTCACAACACTTCTCTACCTGACATTATAGCCAGTCAAGTGTGTTTGGTTCAAAGAGTTGCTTCAGCAGGTAACACAGGCTATCATGGACTGTCGCTCACCAGAAACTAATACAGGGCATCACAGACTGTCCCTCACCAGAAACTAATACAGGGCATCACAGACTGTCCCTCACCAGAAACTAATACAGGGCATCACAGACTGTCCCTCACCAGAAACTAATACAGGGCATCACAGACTGTCCCTCACCAGAAACTAATACAGGGCATCACAGACTGTCCCTCACCAGAAACTAATACAGGGCATCACAGACTGTCCCTCACCAGAAACTAATACAGGGCATCACAGACTGTCCCTCACCAGAAACTAATACAGGGCATCACAGACTGTCCCTCACCAGAAACTAATACAGGGCATCACAGACTGTCCCTCACCAGAAACTAATACAGGGCATCACAGACTGTCCCTCACCAGAAACTAATACAGGGCATCACAGACTGTCCCTCACCAGAAACTAATACAGGGCATCACAGACTGTCCCTCACCAGAAACTAATACAGGGCATCACAGACTGTCCCTCACCAGAAACTAATACAGGGCATCACAGACTGTCCCTCACCAGAAACTGCTGATGTTTAAAGCATGAAATCAGCAATGTTCCAATCAGTAACAGTCTTGTAACACACAGATATCATACACATACAGGTCTCACACGCTAATTGATGAATTCTGTGAATCTTCACAAGCTGACTAGAGTGAGACATCAGCCATGACACTTAGACAAGGTTTAACAAAAGTGAAAATATTTAAGACTGAGAAGTCACTTTGACTTTGCTTTATCTTTATCTTGACCAGTACTTTATCTGTGATCGTACTTTATTTTCCGTGTTTATTAAGTAGCAAAATGATGTATTGTGGACATACTTTATCCGAGCTCTCAGTTTGAAATACTAATTAAATAACAGAAACTTAATCTGCCATGTTTTTGAAAAGAAAAACCTACCGGTCTCCAGATGTAGGAAATACAATAACATTATTGCACCTGTCAACTTAGATGTCTAAAATGATTAACTAGAAATTTTTGCTTACTCAAAATCTAAATTTTGCAAGATTGGGACCATGAACTTTCCCCTCTTTCTTCCTCAGCTCGTCGTTTCCTGCTGGGTAGGGTGGCTGTTAGCCGAGTGTTTAAAGCGCTGGTGTCCGAGATGAGAAGCGCCCGGTTCGATACCCGTGTAGCGCAGCAAACTCCCCCCAGTGGACCCAGCTGGTGGAGGGATGAGTATCTGACTTCAAAAAGGGGTTGGGGAAGGTCAGGCAGCGAGGTAGAGGAGATGGGCACCATCCTGAGGTAGAGCTGGCCCCGAGAAAAGTGAGGTTTGATACCAGAGAGTATAGATAAAGAGAGGTTTCACTCCTTTGTGCTTCTTTCTTAAGAAAAGTAGTGACGAAGTTGCGTCCCTTGGTAAGTTGATGTTAGGTGACAGTTACATCTATCATCCACTACTCAACAAAGTCTTCACTGGCAGTGTTTATCTTTGAAGTGAATGCCTCAACAGTTGTAATATGAACACACTTTTGTCTAAGAACAGGGTTTTCTGTCTCTAATTCATGGCAACTGCTTAGATGAGGGGAGTTTGTAAGGATTTGAATACATTTATGATACTTGACTATATTTTAAAGGGATAACTTATATAAGTTTAAACAGCAGTCCTTGAAAAAAAAATTTCAATTTTTTTCGGAATCCACAAACTTCTTTCTCATGAATATGACAATAAGCTGAAAACAGACTTAGACATGAATATAGACATGACACAAACATGGTCATAATCAGAAGACTTGCTCACATGACTTTTATAGATTTCTGTTTAAAAATGTGACATACAAGCTTGCAACAATCTATCGTCACAGAAATGATCATACTACTAATAAACAGAGGTACATCATATCTATTCTAACCCCTTACTGTCAAACACCCTGACCACGTGACATGCGCGGTGCTTGTGAGAAGGAAAAGATTATTAAGAGGCTTTGTCGTAAGATGTGGCCAGGACACGCCTAGCCTCATATGCACATCTTGATAGTCATTCGTTAACATGTACGTGTGTCTTGATCCCAGAGTCAGCGGAATGTGATAAGTGTATTAAAGGTGTTGAATATCAGTTCTGATGACTGACGATCTGATAAACTGAAGTGGTCGTAACCGTCATGTGATGGCCCATTGCTTACCTAATGAGATACCAGCTTCATCGAGAGGTGCCCGGATATGACGGGGAACACCCTGACCACGTGACGTGTACTTGTTTGCCCCGGTGGCTTCTAGTGCCCTGCCCCGTGTATTCACAAGAGAAACCGCACGCACAGCGACATCTGCAGGAATGTTCCTATGAAATGGTTGCAGTGTGGACCAAACAACACGTGTCACTGACACCTCGCACGTGTAGACAGATACGTATAGCAGACAAGAACAAAGCACGTTCATCAACAGTTTGTGCAGCCTGCACGTGCAAACGTAAATTATGCACACGTCACCTAATTATTTCTTGATGTAATACCCGGGAAAGGTTCCTGAGTTGTCCTTATACACGGGACTCTTAATGTGCTGCTACAGTTCTTTATATTGTATGATTTGCCATCGCCATTAGCTTTATCTACTGACTAGTGTCTGGCAAAATCATCGCTACTAGCGCTCGTTGCAAATCCTTTTGGACCAAAGATCCTCAATATTTAAAAAATGTGAGGATCCATCCCGTTACGAGCTGTCAGACTCGAACGGCTGTTGAGACGAGTTCATCAAGTGTTGATCAGAGATCATGTTATCAGAATGAATGCATTCACAAGTCCTACCTCTTCCAAAGAAAGGAGCAAATAAGGCCAAGCTATACAGCCATCAGCTTCATCAGCATCCCAAACAAAGTCATGTTGAAAGTCATCCACATTTATATAAACACTACTACTGAAGAAATACTATTAGAAAAACATGCTAGTTTTAGTACAGGCATGAACACAGCTGAACAGGTTTGAACTGTTTGACCCTGA
Organism: Marisa cornuarietis; assembly: GCA_004794655.1. Taxonomy (NCBI): domain Eukaryota; kingdom Metazoa; phylum Mollusca; class Gastropoda; order Architaenioglossa; family Ampullariidae; genus Marisa; species Marisa cornuarietis. The sequence continues at coordinate 5,839,096 of SMMW01000521.1, forward strand.
CTAAAAGAATCTGCAACCCCTACGAGATGTCTCCCTCTTCAACGACTAAAAAGGGCGCGAGTTGAGGTCATGGATGCTCTGTACAAGAACCCAGTCAGCGCATTACTACTTGCTTACTCAAGGCAATAGGCACTGGGCGGCCATCAAGGGTGTCCACTATCGCGTGTACTGTTCACCACCCATTTCTTAGCATCATTCGAGAAACCCTTCAAGTCCTTCACATCTGCCTTTACCTACGCTATCCACCATACATCAACCTAATGACAAGCAAAAGCAATGAACTGCAAAACTTTAGCACCAGACTGAAAGACTTTGTAAAGGCATATAGAACGGAGACCAGCACTAACAAGAGGATGACAATGACAATGACAATGACAAATTTCTTTATTTCAGTAGGCTCGTGCCCATAACCGATTTTGGCGAAATGGGTGTAGGGGGAATAAAAAATGAAAGTACAAATTACATAAATACGATGTCCTTACTTCACTAAAAATACAACATCCATTAATGTGCTATTTTATATCAGTAATTTGCAGTGACAAACAGTAGACTCATGGGATTGGCAAAGCAGAGATTTACATAAAGAAAGTACATCACGTGGTAGTGAACTGTCTGGAGCTTCCTTGTGTTCCCACTGACCGTGTGGAGTGTGCAAAGCTTTTCTTCCGTAGTGTGCACGGAGCTACTACTGTCCTCTTAATTCATGATGCTGGGCTGGGCTGATTTAACTCTGTGGTGTAGAGTATAAAGCAGAGCCACACCACTTATTGGTATCGCATGTGAAGCACTGACCACCATGTCTTCAGCCCGTCTGGTCCTTCTCCTTGCACTCATCGGCTTGAGCAGTGAGTATGAGTGTAGATGTTGCTATGTCCCAATACTTCTCTAGCTTACTAGTCTACATTTTTCTCTACTTTCTTCAGTTTTGAGAAGGTGCTTAAGGTTAGATTATTCTTCAGTTTCCCTACTAATGCTTTAATTTTCTTTTCCCTTAATTTCAAAAAGAAATCTGATAGCTTTGTTGACACCAGTGGGTAGCATTGTAAACAGTGACGCTGGCCTTCATCTGGGTTATTCCTGAAGAAAAAGAATAAATACACGAGACACTGGCAGGATGGAATGAGACCTGCAGTCTCCTGTGTTTTCTCACCTGTAACCTCAAGGTGTGTGACTGCGCGGTGTGTGCAGGTTGTCTTGCCTCTCGTCAAGCCTCGTCGCGGCGATGCGGCTGGAGATATCGCCGCTGTCGGTGTCCCGCTCCTTGGACGCCATTCGGCGGGTCCTGCTACACTTATATCGACCATCCTCTCCCCTGGATAGATGCTGCAGTAAGTCTGCATGCTGATCTCTCGTAGCAACAACCTCTAGCCTTATGCATGCCTATATAAATGTGTAAACCCTGTACCTGCCAAATCTAAGGATTCTACACGACGATCGCTCCAACTCGCCCAAAGCCTGTTTAAGGTATTGGAAAGTATAGTCTTGTTTGTGTCACAATTGTAGTCTGTACCAAACTCGATAACATATACTGTGGTTTGTGTTTGCATTAAGTATTAATAGGTTATCCTTGTCTAAAAATTTGACATTTTCAGAAAGCGAAAATAGATGAAATTGTTGAATTTGAATGTCGCATGAAAAATTATGATCATATCTTCTAAGCAACACATGGTGTAGAAAGACACCAAAGGGTTAAGTATGTACTTCCCGGCTTGAAACTTTGCTTGAGGTTACAAGTCCCTGGGGATACAATATAGTTTTCATTGGCAAGTACGAGTTTGAACTGAAGAAAACTTTATCTCCAGATTGTGAAAATAGTCAAGAAGTTTGTGTATCATGGAGGTCAGGGATCTTCTAAACTCCCGGTGCTGTAATTCGCTTTTCATCTGTAGCCGTAGATAATTGGAAGGGAAACAAGATTTAATTTATTACGGAAAGATTAAAATGTGTCCACTTTTAGATGACAGATGTTTCATGACATTATATTTAATATCCATCGCAGAGCCTTTGCACGATACTTGGTGGTCATCTTGTCGAAATCAACTCGCCAGCAGAAAACTGTTTTGTCAACAAATTTTACAAAGGAAGGACAGGTGAGGAAGACTGCTTTAAAATGTCCGCAAGACTTGATGCCTTCTGTTCCAGTCCTGTACAAACCCCTGTACAAACACATGAACAACACCTATAAAAACGCATGTACAAACACATGTACAAAGACATGTACAAACATTAGTAGGTTGTCACTTTTACACACCACTGGTTCTTATCATCCTCACACGTAACACAACGCAAGTGCATAAACTGAAAGGATTGTTTACTCTAGTTTAACAGCAGTACAAGTACAATTATTGTAAGGATTGTTTACTCGTCAAGTTTGACAACAGCATAACAAAGAAAGTTGCCTGAAGGGTCAACCTAACGAGGACACTGAGTGGGACAAAAACCTCGCCGAGTAAAAAACATAGCAACGTGACTGTTGGAGTAAACCTTAACCATCACCAGCTACTACTCGCACCAGTTTTATATCTTCTTCTTTCCTTTTGTCTTCTCAGCTTCTCTTGCCTGGCTGGGTATGAACGACATCGAGCAAAATGGACGCTGGGTGTTGACATCAAGTGGAAGACCCCTGTCTTACACTAACTGGGCCCCTGGAGAGCCAAACAACTCCGGGGGTAAACAGGGCTGTGCCCTCATGTACAGGAACGGAAAATGGGACGACAACTCCTGCCTCATTTCTACAGCCCTTACCTTCGCCTGCGAGAAAAGGGTATGCAAAGTACCCGTAATGTTGTAAGAAATGCCACTCTGCTTTTGTAACAATGTAACAATGTGTGGGTTCTCCTCCTTCATTAGGTCTCTATAAACTAAACCTGACCACAACAACACATCGTCATTTCCTCTGTCAGTCTATGTCTAATGTAGTCTCCATTTTTATTAACCCTGTACGTCAGACATTGACCTCTCAAGTCCCATCATCATCATCATCATCATCATCATCATCATCATCATCATCATCATCATCATCATCATCATCATCATCATCATCATCATCATCATCATCATCATCTATAACAAGGAATTTTATCTAAGTCTTATATTCTATGTTTGTTGAGACAACCTACTATATTTTCAGTAAGTAATTTTTCTTGTGTTTTTAGCGCATTTGCAAGTGAAATTCGGAGACAGCAAAAGATCAAAGAGGGAACATCGCTCTCACCACTGGCATCGGAGAATATGAATACGACACTTGACAAGAAATGTCCTCCTGAGTCGTCCTGATGCCTCTGGAATCTAATCCTTTCCTTATCATAATAAACTCTCTTGGCGTCTGATTATTCGTATTGTTTTGCGATACGTGGTAAACGTGATGTTGAAAAAGGTAAAAAAATGAACAGAAAGAAATGGCTTTTCCTGGTCATTGTTAAGGTCAGTATTGTACCGACTCGTCATTCTATAAAAATTTTAATCAATTTGTTATTTGCATTTAGACTTTAGATCCTCTGGCTCCGGACTGGCGAGGGCGGTCCGGTGCCGCAATGGTTAGCACCTGTCACCACTACAGTGAAAGATGGATGTCTTGGGTTCGGCTCTCGTCTAGGGCACGCTGGTCTTTCTCTGTATGTGGCATCTGTTTACAGGGCTGTCTGCTTTGTTTTAGCTCTGGTTGGGAATAAAACACCCATTTTCTCATCCTCTGTACTGGTGGGGGTTAGTTCCTATCTGACTGATTACAGCGGTGCTCGCATTTAGTACAAGCTATTTGTGTTTTAGTGTCTTTGAAGGATCTTGTCCTGTTATTTTTTCCCAATTTCTTTTTCTCTACACCTCATGCTAAACCCTTTGGTCTTCATGTGACCAAAGCCCGCAAACTGTTCATGTCACCAAACCAGTAACATAAGGTCACCGGTATGTTTACCTATGGTACAGCAAACAAGGGAACTCCCTTCACTTGTTAAATCCGCCATTTACCCACCAGTGAGTCTTTTCAATGTTTAACTAAAACAGATGTATTCCGTTAACATTAATTCTTCCTGTTTTATCTCTCTCTCGCGTTCCTTTCAGAGTCTTCATTAGTCTGTCCTGCATGATGTGCCTTTGTGTTTCTTGATTGTTTGTTAGTTTTGTTTTTTTGTTTTGTTTTTGCTAACCGTTGGTCGTGATTATCGTTTACCTTGCTATCTTTACTGTATTTTGTACTTGATCCTCACGTTTTCCATCTTATTGTTCCTTCATACAGTACACAGTAATATAATTTTCCCGAGTGTGTGATTCTGCAAAAAGTTGTACCAGCACTATCGCAACCCTTTGCATCCACACAAGCAAATTAAGCATGATAAGAAATAAGAAATAAAATGAAGGTAAAAAAAAAGAAACAAATCGTTTTACTAAAATATATACAGCTCTATCACAGTGTATGCACTGTTCACTCTTGTACGGCTGTCCAGTTTACAGATATATTCTTAACAGTTCAGTTCACAGATCTTCTAACAGACCTTTACTGATTCAGCTTTGGAAGGATGATAGTTCCAAGCACCCGAATAGACCATTATACAGTACAAAGTAAATTCAAACAGTAGCACGAGATGTCGGCAGCCGCTCAGTACAGTGAGGTTTGTACAACATCCTGTGGGTTTTACTTTTAAATATAAGACTACCTTTCCCTCACCCCCCCCCACCGATCTTGGTTGTCCAGCCCTGTTAATGTGATCTCACTTTCTTTTAAGTGGTAGAGATTTATCTCTACCCTTCTCCACTAAGCCACCCCACTTAAGTCCTTTCAATCTTTCTCTCCTCTCTCTTTCTCATCTCACGGGCAACTATCAAGTAACATCGCACCACCTACTTTGTCCAGTCTTCTAATCTGATCCGACTGGTCATTAACTGTGATAGATTTATCGCTACCCTTTGGGCCTTTCCACCTACCACCTCGGCACGCTTTCAATCGTTCTCTTCTTTCTCATCTTACAGATGAACTAACAAGTAAAACAGCACTGACTACATGTTTGCTGCTTGAAAATAGTGGAAAAGTGGTTTTCTACAAGAACTCATTATGACCAGAGGTGTTAGAACCCAGGAGTGTCAAGGAGTGGCTTAATAAATTTAAACCTTTTTCGAGAATTTGCTCTCCGATTTGATTAATAACTTATAAGTAAGAACTACTTTTGTCAAGAAAAACTACGTCTGTTTCTCAATTGCAGGCGTGCATCATACACACATGGCTACTTGCATGTCTACCAAATCAGACCTACACTTATGAGTAGGGGGATTTCAAACACTCGTGTAAAAGGTTTTATGGAGTGACGACTGACTGCACACTGATGGAGACAAGAAATCTGTAGCACCTTGCTCTGGTCTTAGTTTGCTGTGTGGTCTAAAACTCAAGCTTTCACAGCTTCTACCATCTTGACCACCATCATCGCAGCTACCACATGTTCCCATCCAAAGTCACACCTGAGAGGTACAAGGTAAAGTCTTCTAGACACTAACAATACACAGTTGTAAATCATGGTGTCAAGACAGCTGCCCAAAAACATTCCAATAGCCAGCACAGCTTATTTGGTGTCCGGCCTGATAGTTTGTTGAAAAAAAGAGAAGTAGATAGACTATATAGGTCTTAGTACGCATTTTCTCTTAATAAACAATGTTAAATATTCTGTCAATAGAGCATAACAACAAGCTATCCGTTCAAACTGTAAACAAACAGACACACTCTTAGATAATAAAAATAAGCAAACATTACAATTTGACAACTATATTAAGCATAATATACCCATCTAACCGAAAATAATAATAAACTTAATAATTAATAAGAAAGTTAACTATTCACGACCATGAGTCACAACAGTAAGTACAAGACTTTAGGCCATCAGTGTCACCCTGTACACAGCACTAAGAAGAAAACAGGTTCGTGACAGTGAATTAAATACATTGATCTGAAATTTGACAATAAAATAGATATACTATTCAACTTCCAGTGACTCTGATATTTGTTTGCTAAAGACTTTAATACTCTTATTAACTAAGAAGGCGATCGTGACATTAGCTAAGTTCCCTCGGGTTCAAAGTTCGTAAGTGTAAAAAAATATTGAACATAAAACAGTTGTCATAACCAAACAGAAACTCGCGGAGCAAACTCAAGTCAGTGTTGTTGTCCCTGATCTCAGCTGAGGTGTTTTCAATGCATAAGTCTGGAACTTCTTCCAAAGTAGGAAAGAAGAAAGAAAGGTGAGGTTGGTATCAGTGGAATGTGGTCCCATCTATCGTAGGGGTCCGATCTGACCAGGCCCCATCCACCAACGCCACCCCTCCCACTCCCCCCTCTGCTGTCTATCCTCCGACCCATCCGCCCTCTTCCCACTGGTTAGCTGGTCAATTCAAGAGCGCCCTGTAATAATGGGTTTTCCTGTAATACACGAACTGAGAAACTAGCCTGGTGGTCAGTCTACAAGCAGAGGAAAGGTTTCCTGTGAAAATGATATTTTTCCCTAAACTTATTCATCTTTAACAAGAAACAGCAGGGCATTTTTGCGCCCCCCTCCTTGGCTGCGCCCCAGGCGACTGCCTAGTTCGCCTAATAGGTAGAACCGCCATGGTGGCAGTGTTTCTCTACAAGTTGCTGTGATACCAACTGACCCAGAGATATCCTGACAGATAAACATCTCCCTACAGAATGCAGTAGCTTTAGACAGGAAGAATAAGGTGAGTGCCCGCACCACAGGGAGAGGTGAAGGTAGAAGCAGTCAGCCTCGAAGTCAGTTACATGACGTCACCCACATTGAGTACGTTGCTGGGTGCGCATGCGCACCATGATAGTCATACAGTATCAGACACGTGTGTCTTTCTCCCCAGTCAGCGGAATTTAATAGGAGTGTAAGAGGTGTCGACATTTAGTTGTAATTCCTATATGTAGTGCACCCTCTTACTTATCTATTGAAGATGCTGCTATTCTCATCAGCAGAACCCAGATATGATGGCAAGCACCCTGACCACGTGACATGCCGCGGTGCTTGCAGGAAGGAAAAGATTATTATGAGGCTTGGTCGTGAGATGTGGCCAGGGCACGCCTAGCCTCATATGCACACGTAGTAGACACGTACCGTGCCTCCTTGTTTTTTGCTTGTTTATGTTTGTATGGATTATTTATTAACCCCTCTGTGCCACATGAAATGTATCAGTCAGTCAGTGAGTCAGTCAGTGAGTCAGTCAGTCAGTCAGTCAGTCAGTGCTATTTAAGTGAGTGAATGAGCGTGTCTAATGTGACAAGTGTTGTGTAATACACGTGTGGCTAGCACCATGTAATGTCTTGTGTGTGTGTGTGTGTGTGTGTGTGTGTGTGGTACTGTATATGTAAATTGTATTCTTTTGTGTACGTGCGACTTGTGTCCCGTACAGCAGGTGTAACTGGTGCCTCGTACTGTCAATAATTTATTCGCTCGTCCCTTGACTGGTGCCGGTCGCCATGGGAACGCCACTTCCTACGATACGTCGACTCAGCATATGCAATGTTCTTCATAACAAAGCCACCTCCATCGTCAAGTCTAATCGTCGTCTCCAGCTGCATGGCCTGCAACACCAAAGCTGTTACTACATATTGTCTTTCGCTTTAATATCAGTTTTCACAATTGTTCAACGACATTACACGGCCATCTGCTGCTTCATCAAAAAGTTGAAATCAAATAAAATAAGCAATTGTTTTCCTGGACAACAGTTTGCTTTGCCGCATGATTTAAGAGGTTCTAGCTCGTATATTGATTCTGAAAATGATCAGGTAGAGGATCGTAGCTCACGGCTATAGTTTGCGAAGACACTTCTTTTCGGTAACTGAGCGGACATGACCTGCCTGCACACATGTTTCAGCTCCTCCTTTCACTCTGTGTGTGTGTGTGTGTGTGTGTGTGTGCGTGTGTGCGTCTGTCTGTGTGTGTGTGCGTGTATGTTAGCGACTATGTGTGTTAGTGTAGCAGGGTGGGATGAGGTTCGCTCTCAGTCTCACCACAATGATAACACAACACCGTCGTGGGTTCAGATTTACTAGCGCGTCAGAGGATAGGTCTGACTAGGTGAAAGCATATACATCAAGCTCTAACAACTCCTTGGTGGGGCGATCCTCCCACCTCTCTTCTCTCCGTTCGACTGTCCTCTCTCGTTGTTGTTGTTGTTGGCTTTGAAAGGGAAAGTGCTTCCACCTCTCGGTGATTTCGCACTGTGGGGGATGGGGTCTTTGGGGAGTGTGGGGAAAGGGTTGCTGTTTTGTGGTGCCTGATGCGTGGTTTCACTTTTGTGCGTGCCCTCTATTTTCGTTGGTGTTTAGGTTTTCCAAGTGTGCATGGGTGGTGTATTGTATTTGTGCCCTCTTTATCCATTGTTGATCTGCCAAGTTTGCATGGGTCGTTACAGTGCTGCTGCCCTCTTTCCTCCTCCTGCTGCTGCTGCTGGTGCTGCTGCCGTTTGTTGCCAGTGTTTAGGGGTCCTGCCACGTGTACCGTGGTGGTGTATTGTGTTTCTTTGTTTGGTTCCATGTATTGCTCTTCCCCCCTTTTTTATTTTATTTTATTTTTTCCAGTGTGGATGGCTATGTTATCCTGTTTACCCCTATTCTTATTTTATATTAGACTAGAGTTTGGGTGGCTTGTTGCTATTACTACTACTAGTGACAGTATACTGTTCCATAGTTCTTTAGGTGGGTTGAGGCAGTTTCTGAGGTTTAGTTCCAGTCTATACTTATCTAGGAAATGTTTTAGTTCTCTCTCTGGTTTATTTTCATTGCATTCCAACAGTACATGCGGGGTGCTAAGTCTGTCCCCACAGGCACATGAAGGTGGGTCTTTATACATTTTATAATATTCTCCACTAAGCCTCATTCTGGTTATTTTAGTTTGGTCCGACCTGATTGACGTTAGGTACATCAAGGTGAGACTAGGCTGGTCGTCTATCAGTCTTCTAGTACCTATACCTTCATTTTTGTATTTTTCTTGCCACCTTATTTTTATTGCTGGTTTTATAGCTATTTTTCTCTCTGCTGGTGAAATAGAGATGTTTAGGGTGGTGACTTTAGGGTTATTTTCTTGTTTTACTGCCAGCTTAGCTAGTTTATCTGCCTCTTCATTTCCTTTTATTCCTATGTGGGAAGGAACCCAAAAGAACTTAATGTCTCCCTGTTTCTGGTTGATTTTCTTTATGATGGACAGTACCTTGTATACTATATCTATTCTGTTTGAGGATTTGTTTTTTAAAGCCTGAAATGCTGACAGTGAATCTGAAATCACTACATATTGTTGCGTTGTGTCCTTCATTCCAAGATGAAGTGTATGGAGAGCTGTCAGTATGGCCGTCAGCTCAGCTGTAAAAATTTAAGTGTGTTTTGGGAGTCTGCTGGAGATGGTGATGTTTACGGGTTGGTATACTCCTAATCCGGTTGTGTTTGTCACTGGGTCATGAGATCCATCAGTATAAATCTGCACGTGTTCTTTGTATGTGGTGTTTAGCTTGAGCTTTGTTTCTGCAGTGATTTGGGCTTGGTGTTGTTCTTTGTTGTATTTGGTGAGGTCAAGGTCTATCTGTGGGTGTGGAAGTGTCCAGGGTGGTGTTTGTATGTTGTCTGGTGGGTAAGGAGCGGTTATGTTAATTTCTGCTCCCTTTGTGTTTTCTAAGTGTTGTATGTGTTGTTGTAGTGTGGGCTGTGGGGTGGGGCGGCCTGTTCTGTGTCTGTGGGGTTGAACATGAATCTGTCGGACTGGATGGTCAGGTGGGAGACATTGAATTTTGTAGTAGTAGCTAGCTGTCCTTTCTTTTATTATTAATTCTATAGGTTTCTGACCTGTTTCCGCCAGTACTGCTAGGTTTGGTGTGTACGATGGTACTCCCAGAACTACTTTTAGTGCCCTGGCCTGTACTGACTGAAGTTTAGCTAGTTGGTTTACTCGAAGGTGGACTAGCAGTGGGGCTGCGTATAATAGTCTAGACATGACATGGGCCTGATAGAGGTTAAGGAGAGATTTAGGATTAGTTCCCCAGTTATTTCCACTAACTACTCTCATTAGGTTTATTCCTTTTTTGGCAGATTTTGTTATTTTGTCTACATATGGGGTCCAGCTTGTTTTTTCCGAGAAGATCACTCCTAGAAATTGTATCTGTGGACTGTAGTCAAGGGTTGTTTGGTTTAGTGTTAATTTGGGGTATTCTGTCTTCTGGTTTGGTTTTTGGAATATTATTGCCTGTGTTTTGGTGGCTGAAAGTTTAAAGCCATTATATTTGAGCCACTTTGCTATTTCATGCAGATCCTCCTGTATCTTATCTATTCCTATGATTTTAGGTCTGTTGGGGTCATTTGTTGGGCGTATTTCTACTTTTCCTAGGAGGGACGTGTCGTCCGCAAACTGTTTAACTTTGACATGTTTTACACTTTTGGGGAGGTCTGCTATCATTATGTTAAAGAGTAAGGGACTGAGGACGCTTCCATGTGGGACTCCGTGTTCTAGTGGTACCTCGTTGGAAGTTTGATCCTCAATTCTTACAGCTATTTTTCTGTTTGTTAAGAAGGATTTGATTAGTTGCACTATTTTATTTGGGGTGCCTATGCGGAAGAGTTTCTGTAGAAGGCCCTCGTGCCAAAGCATATCGTAGGCTTTTTCTATGTCTAGAAAAACTCCGCACAGGTTCACTCTTTTTTCCGTGTGGGCATTGATAATTTCCTGCTGCAGCGCTGTTATGTGATCCATAGTGCTTCGTTTCTTCCTAAAACCACTTTGCTCTGGGGGCAGGATGTTGTTGGCCTCGCAAAAGTGGTTTAGTCTCTTCTTAATAATTGTCTCAAATGTCTTGCCTAGTTGCGAGGTTAGTGCTATTGGTCTGTAGCTAGATGGGGCTGACTTTGCTTTGCCTGGTTTGGGGATGGGGACCACTGTGGCCCTTTTCCACATTTTAAGGAAACAACTTTTTTCAAGAATATCATTGAAGAGCTCTAAGATAAGGCGTTTGGTTTTCTGATGGCAGTTTTTTAGCATTTGGTAAGTGATAAGATCTGGGCCTGGAGCTGATCCTAACTTTTTGGTTGATAGGGCTTGCTCTAGTTCTTCTATAGTTATTCTGTTTGTTAGTTTGAAAGGATCTTCTTGGTTTAGAGGGGGAAGGAAGTTATTTTCTGCCTGTTCTTTGAATAACTTAAAGTCTTGGTCTAAGTTAGAGTCTGAGCTGACTTCTTGAAATTGTTCAGCCAGTAGGTTTGCTTTTTCTAGGTTTGTCTCATATTTGGTACCTTCTTTTATCAGGGTGGGCATGGTGGATCTTGGCCCTTGATTTAATCTTTTGATCTTTCTCCAGCTATCATTTAGGTTAGCATTTAGGTCTAGAGATTCTGTGAACCTGTGCCATTCCTCTTTTTTGGCTTGGAGGATAGTGCTTTTTGCTGCAGCTTTGGCCTTTTTGTATTCTAATCTGTTTTCTATGGTCTTGTGGCTTTTCCATATCTTAAGTTTATGTTTCCTGTTCTTAATTGCTTGTTCACATTCCTTGGTCCACCAGGCTTGCCCAGCATACCTGTACTCCTTACCATTTCCATTTGGTGTTGCTGATTTGATTGCTTTAGTGATGCTATCTGTCAGTTTTTCAGTCTTGGTGTCTATGTCGTCGTCAGGGAGCCATATCTCATTCACTTCTGTTAGTGACTCGTACAGGGTCCAGTGAGTTCTTTTAGTGTTTATTCTAGAGATTATGGGACTTGGTTGGCTTATTTTAGTATCTGGCATGGAGATTATAATTGGAAAGTGGTCACTCCCTAACGTGTCTTCTTCGTAAACTTCCCATTCTAAAACATTTGGTAGTTCTGGGGTACAGAGAGATAGATCTATGGTTGAAGTTGAGTCTGTGGAGCCCTGACAGAACACATGCGTGGGTTGGCCATTGTTTAGCAAACAGACCCTTGCATCTTCCATGGCTTCTTCTATCATTTTGCCTCCTTTGTCTGCTTTTGGGTTTTCCCTATCCCAGAGTGGGTTTTTAGCATTAAAGTCTCCCAGTATTAGGTTCCCTGACTGGAGTAATCTTGTTAAGTCTTCTACTGTTATTGAATTATATTTGGTTTGGTTGGATATGTACGCGTTTGTTATTTTTAGCTTTTTTCCTGATGGAAACGTGATTTCTACACCTACTGCCTCAATTACAGGATTTAGGTTATGGTCTATTTCTGTAGCTGTTATTTCGCTTTTGATATAGATTGCTACTCCCCCTCCTTTATGCGGTTTAGGTCTTGATTTAAATATTGGTGGGTATTTATAATTTGGAATTTGGATTGGTTCTTTTGTGAAATTTGTTTCCTGCAGGGCGATTACTTCTGGCCTATTATTTTTTTATAAAGTTGAGTAACTCGCTTTTATTACTATTTAGTGCCCTGCAGTTCCACTGTATAAATCTTATTGTTTGCTTAGACATTTTCGTTTAAAATTGTGAAGAGACCTGATAGAGTTCTTATCATTTTAGTCAGACTCGGTACATCAAGTGTCCGTAGGTCTTTGGTGGTATGTTTCACGTTTGTGACGTAGTCGTCGATTTGGGTCATCAGGGTCAATATTTCCTTTTTCAGCAGGGTCAGGTCGTCTGGTGGAGTTGTCTTGTCGCTCTTTGTTTTCTGGTGTTCTTCTTTATTCTTTGTTAAGTCTTCTATTGTTGTCTCTATGTTGTCGCTCGCCGTGATTGTCTGTGGTGTCTTTGTCTGTGTAGTCTCCGTCTGTGGTGTCTCCGTCTGTAGTGTAGTCTGCTGCGCTGGTGGAAGCTGTTCCCTCTTCTCACTGGTTAGCTCAGATCGAGCGTTTGTTTTTTCTTTGTGGGTCCAGTATTTTTCGCTGGAAGTTTTGAGCACTTCGCTGTATGTAAGTTTACCTGTCGCGCATATTTGGCTGGCTTGTCTGTGGATTATTTTGGAGGGGCATCCACCATACCTTGCACTGTGGCCAGATTCTCCACAGTTTATGCAGACGAACTCCTGGTGGTCTTTTACGCTGCAGTTTCTAGTGTCGTGTGGACCTCTGCAGCGCCCGCATACAGCTCTTAGTTTGCACTGGTCCGCAATGTGACCAAAGCCGTTGCAGTTAAAGCACTGCCTTTCTGTTTGATTGAATTGCTCTACTCTATATGTCAGTAGTCCTATTTTGATGCTCGTGGGAGTTTCACTATCTATAAATTCCATTAAAATTGCTTTACTAGGTGTTATTTTTCCCTTGGCTTTTATGTTGAATCTTTTGACAGCCCTGATTTTGGGTCGCCCTGTTTGATCCAACATCCTGTTGATGTCCTCCAGACTTTCTTCTAGAGAAATATTTTTAATGACACCAAGCCCCTTCTTCTGTCTTGGCTTTTTGTTTTGTTTGCCAGGGACGTAGCAGGTCATGCTGATGCCTAGGAAATTTTTAATCTC